>CM064492.1:40667163-41349921 GCA_032716605.1 Paralithodes platypus | reverse complement strand
CGTCACATAGTCAACAACACAAATATTCTCTGTAGATTTTTACATCTTCAGGTAACGATGCCTTGAATATTTTTTTTTTGTTTTTTTTTATCGGGTTTTGTGTTTTACTTGTAATTAATTTAAACTCATCGCCATTGGTATATGCAAGAGAAAAAACACAAAATTTGTATTGATCTCTAATTGCAGAAATTGATATGATAACTTCATCATGCCCTTCTCATTTGCTTCCCTATTTTGTTCCCTGCGGTTAGATGGGAACAACCTGGGGCATAAACAATACGAAAAAAACGGCAAAAATTGTCATTAATAATGGGCAGTTTAAAAACTTAATCTTTCAGTTTGGCAGTATCATCAGCAACAAACTCACGGGACACCTTGTATGAGCTTTAATAATTACGCTTTCCTCTACATAACAAAAGGTCTCTTGGCGCCCCTTTCCTTATCCAATTTAGCTAATTGATATCTTAGACTAATGCATAACGCATATATATCACGTGCCACTGTGAGCACAATAACTAACCATAACAGGACTTGTTAGGTACCATATACGTTATCAGAAGCATTTTCATGAATATCGGGAATGTATTTCATCATGACGAACACCAACGGTTTAATTTATAAAATTGCTCGCTTCCCCCATTGAAAAAATGTGAGGTTACAGCATTCATTTTCACTAACATTTGTCCACCTTCCTTTAAAACGTTATTCATATAATTTATATTTTCCAATAATAAGTGTATATCTCTATGCTTTGAATACATTAGTTATTAGAAAATATGTTATAATTTTATCAAGATCCGACTGCCCATCAAATATATTTGTTGTCTTTTGTTATCCCTTTTGTTTTTACATCCTTCCAAAACTGGTCCCTATTTTTAATCGAAAATTATTAATATTATGCGTGGTTGTA
This sequence comes from Paralithodes platypus, assembly GCA_032716605.1. Lineage (NCBI taxonomy): Eukaryota > Metazoa > Arthropoda > Malacostraca > Decapoda > Lithodidae > Paralithodes > Paralithodes platypus. The sequence goes on along the minus strand of CM064492.1, from coordinate 41,349,011 downwards.
ATCCAACTCACTTGGTAATGTGCCCTCATAAAGCTCCTTATGTGGGTAGCTTCGAACATATTCCTGCCCGACAGGAACAAACTCGCATTGATATATATACTAGATCACTCAAATCACTACCAAAGACAATAAATACAAACGATAAGGTTCACACTTTTATTTCTTTAATAGCTAGATACACGGGTGCACATCAGATAATTAACTATGTAGCATAACATCAATGGCTGTAATATTTGACTGAAATAAGTTAAAAGAAGCTTTATTCATAAATTAAAATGGCGTAACTTACAAAACATCAGAATCAATGTATACAATAAAGCTTATAATAAATGATGACAATATCACAAATAAAGCAAAGTATACGAAGACAGAGTAATCACATAGTATAAATGTGGGCAACTAATATCGTGGGTGCACACTCAGGTGAGGTAGTGAGACGAGTGGCTGAAGGTCACGTGATCAGGTAAACATAGGGTCAAAGTAACCGCGCTAGGTATAGATGAGAGTTACTTCAACAGAGACTTGAAGATCTTATCAATATGGAATATTTACTCTAGGATGGATAGATACGAATTTTCCATTAATCCTGGAGCGATAGTAATTTAAATTACAATATATGAGAAGGGTAAACTAGTGAATAATTAAACACCAGGTCTACGAAAATATTACATGGACTATATGAATTGTATAAGGGAATTTCTATTTCACACACGTATATAGAAAATAAATAGCCAGAATGTAGGCTGGAAATGTAAGATAAATTAATTCACAGAACTATCATAGCGAATCAGAATAGAATAAATAGGCTGGGAATATACAAAAAAAAAAAAATCACAGAACTAACGTAGCGAATCAAAATAGCCTGAATATATAGGCTGGGAATATAAAATATAATAAACTCACAGAACTAACGTAGTGAATCAGAATAGCCAGAATGTATAGGCTGCAAATGTAAAATAAAATGAATTCACAGAACTATCGTAGTGAATCAATATAGCCAAAAGGTAACGGCTATGTATACAGTATACATGCTCGCTGAGGGGCCTTGTAGTTCCCGTGATTATCGGTAGATGGTGTTGTTTATTTATGGTAGACTGTGTTGTTCCTTGATATAATATATTAGAGGACGTTGATTTACTAGCACAGACTGCGTTGTTTCTTTCTCTGCTTGTGCTTGTGTTCCACTCCTTGTCTTCCATCTTCTCCTCGTAGGCTGCTATTTTGCTTGTGGTTGATTCACTTCTTCCTTGACTGTTGATATATAAGTTGAGGTCCTTGTGTCGCCTTTAACCAGTGTGTCTTCTAGGTATTTGGGTAGGTCTGGTGAGGGTTTCGTTGCATTGGGTTTTGAACCCGTCATTACAATTAATAATTGACTTATACCTTTTATATTTTAATTGTGTTTACATTGTTTTAGTGCTTTCTTAAACTCACTTCTTGATTCAATCATTTCACTATAAGGGTTGTGATCTCAAGAACCTTAAAGTTGCTTCACATCCTGGTTCACGGACTGCCATTATGTGTATGAGATGTTATTATTTATTTGTATTACTTATTTACTACTATGGTAAATAATACATATATAATTAAGATGTTTATTAATTTGTGAGATATTAATAATTACTGTATGAAGATTTTCTACGAGAATCTTTCTGGAGTCATTATATATTGTTAAAACCCATGACTTCTTTCCAGAAAAATCTCTGTCTCCAATAAGCACTCACCACATCACCCTCTCAAAGGGTGTTTTCCCATACTACTGTTAGCCTCAGCTGCCTACCTGCCTGCCTCCCATATAACTACAACCAACACATTTAGTACATCTACAGCTAAGTTCCCTCAATATTTAAAGGCCTATTTATTTATTATGGGAATTACTTTATGACCCAGCTGTAACACTCAGAACACAAGTGAATTCAAACAACTGACAACCACCATTTTTCCTATGCTAGGTCTAACTTCTCAACTTATTTAATTTGTATTTCTCTGTCTGTACAATCCTCCCCCTACAAGGATTTCAGACAGGACTCAGGAATAACTCGAGATTTACCTTTAGCTAACCATTTTAGAAAGCAATTGCTAGGTACTTTTAAATTTACCGGTTCCATCCTGGAAATATTTTAAGTTTATTAGTTTTAATGCACCTTTCCTCTAATCCTGAGACGAATCAGCAGTTGTGACGTGTATTAAATCATATATATCATTTATCTATTGTAATGTTGTTGTTGATGGCAACCAAGTAAGGAACATTGCAACACTGAGTGATCAAGAGGGAAAACAACTTTAGACACAATAACATATTAATATTATCACATTCATTTTTTGCAACTGCACACCAGATGTTCACTTGACATCGTTTAATAGGTAACGGAATTTTACATAAAATGTTGCGAGAAACGGGAGAAGTAGACAAACTTGTAACGCTAACGTTAACTTTCCGTGACTGGTAGCTGACTCTTCGAATTTGTTTGGCACAAATTCTACCTTAATTGCGACCCAGCTTATTATATTAACAAGCTCTTATAAATTGTGGTATGCATTCCATACTGAAGCAATTATTACTATACTTTCTCATAGTGCTCCACCCGAATGAGTCACATGCCGAACTAGCGCCAGGGTCTTCATTTTCATTAGTGAATCTACTACATACTTGATTGTTAAGCCCGTAGCGAATACATTATTTTTTACAATAAAAAAGTGTATTATATTTGGATATAAGATAATCACAGTAATCACTTAAACTAAGCAAGCTATGTGTGTCAACGTTTTGTGTATGTACTGAATGTCTAGTCTGTAATATATACCTACGGCCAAACAACAACGAATATTGATTTAGACAGGCCGAGTACAAATGTCTTGCAAACATATTGTGTATTTTGCGAACAATATGTATTGAGCTTATTTGGATAGTAGGTAAAACATAAGGAATTTTCTAAACGACTAATAAAGCCAAACTGAAGAAATCTATAGCCAAGTGCATGCTTTCCCCAAACTGCTATGAAAATACACGAAATTACCAGCATCAAGCAAACCTGTTAATGATCGTGTACAGGTATATAGTTAGCTGCAGATCAAATGAAAATAGGGACGGTTATATCAGTAATATGATACAATATAATTAGGCAAAACCCGAAGGAAGTAGGCCTATACTAGGAAGCATTATTGTTTCGTAATGTATCCTCGGTTTTATCCGATCACTGTACATAGTTTGATTAATCTCCAACTAACTATTAGCGCTAAAATTATTAAGTTGATAAATATTAGTACTAACTTTGTGTACTTTGATGGCAGCTCAGGGAAGGCATGCAGTAAGCTCTACAGTAGGTTATCCACTTAGAGATTCCCTTAATCCTGGACCAAATTTGTATCTATCATATATTTGTTAGTTTTCGGCCTATGAATTTAGTTAATGTCCTTACTTTAAGTTAATTATTTTATAATCGATAATTCCAGATTAACTCGTGTCACATAACAGTACAGCAGGTAGTATTACAGTTTGCTTCACTATAACGCGTCGGAAGTATAAACACTGACCTCTGCCACCAAATGTATTGTTTTAATTGTCATCATATTAATAATTTGAGGATTATTTGTTTATGTTAAAGCTAGATAACCTTAAATGAGACTAGATTGCATCACCGTTAACTTTTTAACGGCCATCCAACACTGTTAACTGTATTCCTTAACGTTTAAAAAACCGTAAATTAAATTTCGCCATCTACTTGAATCTATTACAAATTTAACGGTAACGCTCGCGCTAGAAAATACCAAGTAGACACCTACCTCACAGTTCATATAATGTTTGTCAGGATAATTTTCATTTTTCGGTAATACATCATTCATACCGCAGTTCATCAAATCCATTGCGGGAGATATTTAATATTTACATGATGAAAACCCTATATATTATCTAAAACATTTATAGTGTTAACTCTTGCATGGTGTGTCTTCCCATAATTATGATCAAATCATCTACCTGCAGAGTTCCCATTTCCTATGAATGTACAAGTATATATATTAAGAATATTGACATCAACACACTGAATATCATTATTTCCCATAAAATTAGTTAAATTCTTCCACGCACACCCAGAGAGAGGGTTTACATTCAGGTTTCCTATGAAAATAATCACATTGGATTTGTAATCAAATAATATTTCCAATAATGAGAGGGTTTCTAAATAATGTATTAAATATTGCCTATTCCCAAAGAATACTATTGATATATATACTGCACACGATAATTTAGGTGAATGTCTAAATTGCAAATGTTGATGCTGAAAACTATAAAGGTCCTTTCAAACTCTCAAGAGTACTGCCAACCCTTCCCATTTATCTATCTATATCTCTCTCTCTTTCTCTCTCTCTCTCTCTCTCTCTTACTCTCACTCTCACTCTGTCTCTCTCTCTCTCTCTCTCTCTCTCTCTCTCTCTCTCTCGCTCTCTCATATATATATATATATATATACGCAACCCTCATATAATATAATAATGCATACAAAATATGAGTAAAATACAGTAAAATACAAAAGATTGCAGAAAAACGATTGAGAATGTTCACGCTCTTCCATAATTGGCTCCAAATGACGCCTCTAGCGTTGTAAGCAGACTTGGAGACGGGAATATCCCTTATTTTGGCTACAATAGCTGCTTTCAAGTCATCGCTTGTCTTGGAATTGTCCTCATGCACGCAAGTCTCCAAATAACCAATCTGCACCTATCGAGCAGAGCAGTACCCAGGGCAGTCCACATAGGCATAATTATGATAAGGAATTATTGGATCTTCTGTCTCATTTGCCTGGCTTCCTCCACTGTTTCTAATTATGTCTCACCTACACAGAGAGTAATCCAGCCAACTGTCACAAACACTTCCTCCTCTTATTCATTTCACTACACTTAACAAGCACACCACATTTCTTTCTAACACACCTACAATGCCTCTAACGAATCTTGATTTTGGCTCTCTTTCACTCTTTCAACCTTGGAGGGGACATTTGTTACAGGCAGCTTTGACTTTTGTCTCCTTCATACACATAGAAAAAAATAGTAGTAGTAGTAGCAGTAGTAGTAGTAGTAGTATAGTAGTATGAGTAGTAGTAGTAAGCAACACCTAAAACAACCAAGCGCAAAACTCACGCACAATGCACAATCACAACACTCTTCCTCACACACACGCACACAACAAAGATACTCGTTCCCAGCCACCCCAAGCTGACAGCAGTGGGAGTTTATAGGACACGGATACAGCTCTGGGTGTGAGGTGATCTCTCCAGGTTGTGAAGAGATTCCCCTGACGAAGCTGTGTAAATACTGGCTTGGTGGTGGAGACGAGCGACTGTATGCTTCCTGAGGTATGTGTGTGTGTGTGTGTATGTGAGATAGAGATATCGATAGACCGTGAGAGTGAGTTGTGTGCTCGTGTGCCTCTGTATCCATGTGTTTATGAGCGGGTGTGTGCGAGAGAGAGAGTATGTGTGTGTGTACTTAGTTGAGTGTGTGTATATGCATGCTTATGTTTCTTTAAAGGCAGTAATTAGTGTAAAAGACAGAATATGGTGAAATGGAACTGTATATAATAACTAATGGCCATTGTATTTAATACAATTATATTATTTTCAGTAAAATCACACCTGCTTTCTAAAACATTATTTTTCTGACCAGTTCATAGATACCCTGATTTAAGTTCAATATTCACAAACATATATGTAGCAAACATTTGTATATATACAGTAATCAAATTTCTAGTACCTTAGTTTGTTCTGCTTTGTCTACGTCAATTAAGGTAAAATAAAAGATGAAACATTACCATTTCAGTACCGGTCCCGTCCTTTTAGTTTGACTTCAGGTACTAATAATTATTGTATTCAGTTTAAAAAGGGCCTACAGCACTTAACAGCTAGGAACTTCTCACTTAACCTTTTTTACTACCATACATCCATCACAAACTGCCCAAAGTCGTCTAAATATAGCTAGAAGTTAATGAAATAGACGTCGCCAGTAAATGTAGGGGTTAATACTCCCGAAAGACATGATGATATTATACAGGTACCAAGTAAAATAATGAAAGGTGGGGTACGGAGAAAAGATAGAAAAGAGGGAAATAAGTGAGAAATGTGAAAACTTAGGATAACAGTGAGGGAAGGCTTTTCAGAGAGATCAAAAATAAGAGGGGGGGGGGGGGGGAGGGGAGTATTTTAGGGGAGGGGGGGAGACAGAGTGAGAGTTTTACGATGGGCGGATGAATGGGAGAGGAAGGGGATGATGGCGAAGTGTAAGGAAGGAGGAGGGTGTGAGAAACAATGGAGAGAAAGAGAGACGGTCAGACAGGCAGACAGACTGAGAGGGAGAGATAGAGATATATTTAAAATAGGGATAGGGAAGCATACTTTACTTTCGCTGGTAAAATCGTTAACAAACTTTCAAATTGGATAAAATATTTCTGTACACCGTGATGTGCAACCGATTGTTTGATAATTGATTGTTCGATAATTTGTAACTCCCCCGATACCTGGTCTATCTCTTACAGGTTTTATTGTATATATTGTACTCTAATAATCAAGTCTTCTACTTTGTCATTAATATTGTAAAATATGAGTATCGTTCTATGTTAAATGTTCATACTACTTCTTCTGTAATTAAACTAATTGATATTCTATCTGTTCTACATTTAAGTCCCTCCAGTTGACGAACTTTGTCCATAATTTTTTATTGATAATTATAAACCACAGCATTATAGTATGTATGTAGAAATTAAGCAGAAAGACTGTGAAAAGATAGGTCATAAGACACTGCACAATTAATGTTCTTGTTCTCCGCTCAACTCCCTATGTCACTCCAATCCCTCCTCCATCTTCCCTCCATGTCACTCCAATCCCTCTTCCCTCCATGCTACTCCAATCCTTCCTCCATCTTCCCTTCATGCCACTCCAATCCCTCCACCCTCTTCCCTCCATGTCACTCCAACCCCTCCTCCCTCTTCCCTCCATGTCACTCCAATCCCTCCTCCCTATTCCCTCCATATTACTCCAATCCCTCCTACCTCTTCCCTCCATGCTACTCCAATCCTTCCTCCATCTTCCCTCCATGCCACTCCAATCCCTCCTCCCTCTTCCCTCCATGTCACTCCAACCCCTCCTCCCTCTTCCCTCCATGTCCCTCCAATCCCTCCTCCCTATTCCCTCACTCCAATCCCTCCTCCCTCTATGTCACTCCAATCCCTCCTCTCTCTTCCCTTCATGTCACTCCAATCCCTCGTCCCTCTTCCCTCCACATCACTCCAATCCCTCTTCCCTCCATGTCACTCCAATCCCTCCTCCCTCTTCCCTCCATGTCACTCAAATCCCTCCTCCCTCCATGTCACTCCAATCCCTCCTCCCTCTGTCACTCCAATCCCTCCTCCCTCTTCCCTCCATGTCACTCCAATCCCTCCTCCATCTTCCCTCCATGTCACTCCAATCCCTCCTCCATCTTCCCTCCATGTCACTCCAATCCCTCTTCTTCCATCCATGTCACTCCAATCCCTCCTCCCTCTATGTCACTCCAATCCCTCCTTCCTCTTCCCTCCATGTCACTCCAATCCCTCCTCCCTCTTCCCTCCATGTCACTCCAATCCCTCCTCCCTCTTCCCTCCATGTCACTCCAATCCCTCCTACCTCTTCCCTCCATGTCACTCCAATCCCTCCTCCCTCTTCCCTCCATGTCACTCTAATCCCTCCTACCTCTTCCCTCCATGTCACTCCCATCCCTCCTCCCTCCATGTCACTCCAATCCCTCCTCCCTCTTCCCTCCATGTCACTCCAATCCCTCCTACCTCTTCCCTCCATGTCACTCCCATCCCTCCTCCCTATGTCACTCCAATCCCTCTCTCCATGTCACTCCAATCCCTCCTACCTCTTCCCTCCATGTCACTCCAATCCCTCCTCCCTATTCCCTCCATATTTCCCTACAGAAAATTATGATGTGATTGGCATAACAGAATCTTGGCTCAATACAGAAGATAGAGACTTTTTAGCAGAGTATTCACTTCCCGGTTATGTAATGTTTGAGAAAAGCCGAATAAATCGAAATGGAGGTGGCGTTTTACTTTATATCAAAGAAAGTCTTAACCCTACCCTCTTGTCAAAACCTCAAATTGTGAACGTCGACGCATCTTTGTGCTAATAAAGAATAATAAAGGTACCAAAATAATACTTGCATTAATATACAGACCTCCAGCTCAATCAGTGCAAACTGACCGAGAAATTTACGAACAAATTGCAGATGTAAGTAACTCACAAGATACCGTAATTTTTGGTGACTTTAATTTACCTGTGACCAAGTGGGGCGATACTCTTACTTCACACTCCGGACATGACTTGTATACGAACTTGCAAGAGAGTTCGCTTTATCAATTTGTTGGAACGCCGACCCGTGGTAATAACGTTCTTGACATTGTACTTGCAACAAAAGAAGAATTACTAGAGAATTTGAATGTTGGTGATGAATTCAGTAACAGCGACCATCGTACGATAACTTTCACTTTAAAGTTTACTAGTAACGAACCAAATAGTAGCATCGAAAAAGTCCTAATTTCAAGAAAGCAAACTTCCATAAACTTAGAGCTATGTTTAAAGAAACTGACTGGAGCTTTTTAATTCACAATAACGACATAAATACATCTTGGAAGTTATTCGACGCCACTTACCTAAAAGCAGTGCAAGACTGCATACCATCAAAAACTCGGCGTCCAGGCCATAATAATAAGCCCAAATGGTGGAATAAAGATATTTCAAACTGCCTGCTTGCTAAAAAATGTGCTAATGATAGATTAAAATCCTCACAAAATGACGAAGAACGGCTGAAATTTGTAGAGCTACGACGCAAAGCCAAAAAGTTAATTAAGCAAAGTAAAAAGACCTTAGAGTTACATATTGCGAATCAAAGTAAAACAAACCCGAAAGAATTCTATAGTTATATCAGAAAGAAAAAGTTGTTACTTCAACTGTTGGACCGTTAGTCGATGAAAATGGAGAATACACCAAAGACGAAGAACAAATGAGTAATGCCCTCAATACCTTCTTTGCATCAGTTTTACAACAGAAGACCTCAGTGATATCCCTACACCATCGCCGATTCAGATTGATAATTCAGATGTTCTAAGCAATATCACCGTTACAGAGAGAGAAGTATTGAATTGTTTAGATAAACTCAAGGTAAATAAAACGCCTGGACCTGATACAATCTCGCCTAGAGTTCTAAAGGAAGCTAAGGATGAGCTCTCTAAACCACTGACATTACTATTCAATAAATCCTTGCAGTCTGGAACTATGCCCGATCAGTGGAAGCTAGCCAACGTAACACCGATATTCAAAAAAGGCAGCAAATCCCTACCCAGTAACTATCGTCCAATTAGCTTAACCTCAGTTGTATGTAAAATGCTAGAAACGGTCATACGAGACAGACTCGTAAATCACTTAGAGGAAAATAACATACTTAAAGATACTCAACACGGCTTTCGTAAAAACGTTCCTGTTTAACAAACCTCTTAGACTTCTTCCACGATATCCTCAACCTCTACGATGAGAGTAAAGCTGTAGATATTATATACCTTGATTTTCAAAAGGCCTTTGACAAAGTTCCCCACAAACGTTTACTGCTAAAACTAAAAGCGCATGGAATACAAGACGGTGTGTTGAAATGGATAGAAAATTGGCTCAGCGACAGAAAGCAAAGAGTAGTCATAAACGGTAAGGCATCAAAATGGACCAATGTAAGTAGCGGGGTACCCAGGGATCGGTACTAGGACCAATTCTCTTTCTAATTTACATCAACGACATAGATGAGGGTCTCACCTGTACAATCTCAAAATTTGCTGACGATACAAAAATTGCAAATAGCGTACTCTCAAAAGAACAAGTTGACGATATGCAACACAATCTAGATAAATTGTCATGTTGGGCCCAAATTTGGCAAATGAGTTTCAATGCGGATAAATGTAAAGTACTACATATCGGATACCTAATGAGAAAGCAAACTATTCGATGAATGGCACTCAGCTTAAGAATGTAAACAGAGAAACCGATCTGGGAGTAACAATATCGAGTACCCTAAAACCGAGTCAACAATGTTCAGAAGTTGTTAAGAAGGCAAACAAAATAATTGGCTTTATAGGCAGGTCATTTGAGCATAAATCCAAAGAAGTTATCCTAACCCTTTACAATTCATTAGTCCGCCTCTTCTGGAATACTGCGTTCAATCCTGGTGCCCTTATTACCAAAAAGATATAAACAAGCTAGAACGAGTTCAACGTAGAGTTACCAAAATGATACCTAGCCTAAAGAACAAACCATACGAAGAGCAACTTAGAGAATTAAATCTATTTCCTTTAACCCAGCGCAGATTAAGAGGTGACTTAATTCAAGTGTTCAAAATCATCAAAGGCATCGACAATATGAACTGTAGTAAGTACTTCACTATCGACCAATCTAATTACACGCGGGGAAACGGTTGCAAAAATTATTGGTAAATCTGTTAACTCACACGAATCTAAGAATTTCTTCTTCAATCGAGTTGTCAACTTGTGGAATGGGCTTCCCCGAAACGTTATAGACTGCATCACCGTTGATTCATTTAAACTCCGCCTAGACAAATATCTCGCATCAAACCCGCGACTGACTGCGTTTGTAAATGAATAACTTTATTTTATCCCCCCCTCAGTTACTAACCCATCTGTCCCCTACTAACTTCCTAATCCTGCCACGGACATTAGTTCCAGGGCAGTATTTCCCTTTCCAATGTTCCCTTACCCACTCTAAACCACTGTTTGGACACTTGATCCTCAGTGTTTTGGAGGACAAGCAACCTAGAAGGGTCACTAGATCTGTTGTTGCTTGATTTCCTTTGTACTCCTTTGTACTCCATGTCACTCCAATCCCTCCTCCCTCTTCCCTCCATATCACTCCAATCCCTCCTCCCTCTTCCCTCTTGTCACTCAATCCCTCCCTCTTCCCTCTATGTCACTCCAATCCCTCCTCCCTCTTCCCTCCATGTCACTCCAATCCCTCCTACCTCTTCCCTCCATGTCACTCCAATCCTTCCTCCCTCTTCCCTCCATGTCACTCCAATCCCAATCCCTCGTCCCTCCATTTCACTCCAATCCTCCTCCCCCTGTCACTCCAATCCCTCCTCCCTCTTCCCTCCATGTCACTCCAATCCCTCCTCCCTCTATGTCACTACTATATAATAATGTCGACCTCCGGAATCACGTTGAACAGTCAAATTAAGTTAAGTGGCTGAATCTTACTTACTTGTGCTGATGGGTCAAATGGAGCCGAGCAATCTTATCAGGCCGTTTTGTTGTTTCGGGCTTAACTATCTGGTGCAAAGCGGGTCTTTATGGACCCCTCCCTGTTTCACTCCATTAGTTTCGAGATTTTAAGACGTTTGACATCATTTGCTTGGCGACTATAAATTTTGTTTACCCCATTCAGGTGTTAATTTTTTATAGGCGGAGCGATAGCAACCCTACTATTTAAAGGTGAATTCCAGGGATGAAACCTATTCAAACTACAATGTCCATTGGGATCTGCTTGCTTTTAGGTACATGATACTGAAGAGCTTTCATCAATTTGTTTTAACAATATAGAAATATAGCTTATCTAATTTTATGTGGCGCGACGTGTTTACCATGATGTAACTGTAGCCAATGGCGGGAACTCTACATGGGAAATGGGTGAATCTGTGTTTTGTTTTTATTGAGAAACTCTTATAATTTGTTTGCATGTTTACAGCTCAACATTTGGCTTGACCACTGTCTGGTCAAGGGACCGCGATATATAAATTGAACAGAAAACGATATTATCATTACGAAATAGGCCTCGAACCGAGTTCCCTCAACTCTGGACCAGGCTAAACATGCATAAACACTGCATGTATGTTAATTGCTGGCGAGCTGGGATTATTTTTGATGTGCACCACATCATCAGGACGTTGGTCGATCTTTTGCAGAGCTTGCGTATTGAATTGAAAGGTATTAATTACGAAAAACAGACCTCACTGTTCAGGACCGCATATCTTGTTTACAAACGGCGTCTCTACACAATGGAGTCACTCCAGCTGGCTGAAAATGCCAATTCGTCACCAACGACTATATATTAGTATTTGTTCTAGAGTTTATGGAATTATATCGATATTGCCCATACATATTACAGTATATTCATGCCAAGTTATGACCTGCATAATCTTCGTTTTTTCGTTCATCGCTGTAGGTCACCTTAAGAGAACGGCATTAGATCAGGACATTTATCAACCGAATTTTTTTACATATTTGCTTGAAAGGGGTCTGGGGGCATTTATATTAGTTTGAAGAGGCGCCTCCACACCCTACCATTATGTGAGTAGTTTTACCAGGTGATTTTTTCTATGCGACCGACTCAGATATTGCCAACATTTCTCCATCTATCTAGTTGTGCTTTTGTTATTTCTTCATTCCATCCACAAATGGGAGACTATCATTCGAAGTGCGATATCGGAGGTCTGTGCGGTATGAAAGACTCTTGTAATTACAGCATATGCCTTGGAAAATAGTATGTTGTCCTTCATAAAAAACTCTATATATGGAATCTTCATCAAGTATGGTATGATATATCCGGACAGTTGACCATATAATGGTATTAAGCTTACCATAATCTAGACCGAAGCCCGATGTTGCAATATAGATCAATCTTCAAGAAAATCACTCACTCACTGTTAGCTTACGCCGGACCCATTTCCGCGCGAGTTCACTGGCCACGACTTGGTTCACCCCAAGTAGCTCCAGACATGAATGGTTGACTTTGCACAACCATGAGTTATGTTGTCTTCCGAGTATCCTCCAATCAGGATTGTCACCCACCAAATCCACCGCATGAGCAGGGTCGACTCAGGGAGTGGTCACGTGCCAATAGCCAAAGCTAGCACTACGGACTATGCACCCAATATGCCTTTACGGTCACAGTGGCCGAGCGCAGTTAGTCACCATACTCTAGTCGCTTGACTCAGATAGCGTGGGTTCGATCCAGCTACTGGTGGGTTTCTGTCAAATACTTTGCGGCTGGAGGTTGTGGATGCGCCATCTCTGGTTCCACCTGTTCCCTGCCCCATCCTACCCCTTCTGGGGGTATGTAGGTGGCCATGTGGCAGCCAGAGTCAATCTTGACTACTTAGGATAAGTTAGGGTAAGGAATTGTGTATTTCAGCCTCATTGGCTGCCGCTCGAAATAAAAATTTTATTATTATTAGGGGTTCGAGCCCTGCGGGGAACCCCTCTTGTAAACATTAAATCTTCTTATTCTTCCAAATTATTTTTCCACTCTGGTTTTACGCATTAACTCCAGAACCGCTCTTTGGATCGGGACCAAACTTTTACACAAGGTGCGTTTTTGTATTGGTCAACTTTTGATATGCTAAACATCCAAAATGGCGGCCAAACAGATCCGTGGCATCCATTTTCCCGAAACTTTTAAAACTTAAATACCCTCTCTCCCACTTCAAGAAAATTATTGGGGTTTGGTATAATTTTATGGGCTCCCCTACTAATGCTCCGCAAATGTTATGGAAAAGGTTTTGCTTTTTCGGTGGGGGTTTTTCCGGCAATCTTGAAAAAAACTTGAATTCCACTTAAAATTCCACATCTTTATAACTACGCCGATGATCAAAGCCATTTTTGCGTAGTTGGGTGAGGCTCGCAATTCCAAACGTTTTGATACCAAAAGAATATAAATGGGTGGAATAGTTTGGCCGCAGCATTGAAAACTGTCTATTCTTAAATTACTTTAAAACCGTATTCGGTACCCACACAACGTTTACAGTCTTCAGTCTATAGGCTTCCACATATCCCCTAGTTCTGCTTAATAACATAGTCGATTAATCATTCAGATCCATTTTTTTTTAAATTTAACTCTCTCAAAATAGTTTGAGTCCCAACGAATTCCACCAATTATTTAGCCAACCTACCTATACATACCTCCCCTACCAAATAATAATGATAATTCACATTTATTTTTGGTGAATAGCAGAGTATTGGCTAAGGTTTTTAACAATTCCTCCCTTTGCCAAATGCCTTGTTTAATAACAAAGCTCTAGACCTTCAAAGTTTTGACAATTTTTGGTGTGGTGTGACTTAACTTTCCTCCTCCCTCAAACAGCAAGCAACGGTATCAGGGGTTCAAGAAGTATTGCATTCTTCCATAAAAATATATATAGTCCGTTTTTTACGCAATAACTCCGGAACGCTCTATCGGGACCAAACTTTGACACAAGGTGCATTTTTGTATTGGGCAACTTTTGATATGATATCCAAAATGGTGCCCAGACACGCCCGTGGCAGCCTTTCACACCCAACCCATCTCGTCCTATCTAATTTTATGTTGAACTCTATTGTTCTTGATCCCACTATAGGACTCGGTAGCCTATTTCACATATCTACGACTCTGTTATGAGAGAGGCAGATCCCTTACACAGCCATTCTCTCTCTCTTATTTGCACACTGGTACAAATGAGGCAGATCCCTTACACATGCTACCAAGATGAAAATGGGAGTCTGCAGAGAACCGATTGGCCCACACACGGCAGATCCCTTTCACACCCAATCCATCTTGTCCTATCAAATTTTATGTTGAAGCTCTATTGTTATTGATCCCACTATAGCACTCGGTAGCCTATTCCACATAGATCTACAACTCTTTTACCAAGCGAATAGAGGCAGATCCCTTACACAGCCAATCTCTTTCTCTCTCGCCCTTGTTTGTTTGCACACCGGTACAAATGAGGCAGATCCCTTACACATGCAACCAAGATGAAAATGGGAGTCTGCAGAGAGCCAAGTGGCCCACATAAGGCAGATCCCTTTCACATTCAACCCATCTCATAAACGTCACCTCTTATTTACACTACTTACTATACACCCATGTTATCATGTACCGGCAACCAAAACACAATTGTAAGAAATAGGAACATAAGAAAATGGGAGTCTGTAGAGAGCCAATTTGCCCACACAAGACAGATCGTATTCACACCCAACCCATCTCATAAAAACTCTCTCTAATTTATCTCTGTCTTCCTTACATTTATGACATCCTAGTCTCTCTCTCTCTCACACAAATGAGAACATAAGAAAACCGGAATCTGCAGAGAGCCGATTGGCCCACACATGTCAGATCCCTTTTACACCCAACCCATCCCGCACTCTCTCTCTCTCTCTCTCATATTTATCGCTATCTTCCTTACGTTTATGACATTTTATTCTCTCTCACCATACTCTCTCTCCCTCACAAATGAGAACATACACAAAATAAGAAAACGGGAGTCTGCAGAGAGCCGATTGACCTACACATTGCAGATCCCTTTCACACCCAACCATCTCGTTCTATCTAATTTCAAGTTGAAGCTCTATTGTTCTTGATCCCATTATAGCACTCGGTAGCCTATTCCACATATCTACAACTCTGTTACTAAACGAAGAGAGGCAGATCTCTTATACAGCCAATCTCTCCCTCTCTCGCTCTTGTTTGTTTGCACAATCTGTTCCTTCTGTAGTTTCTCCATGCCCAATAAATTAAATTATCTTTTGATATCTGTGACACAGCTTTTGTATCCAACACAATACCCTGCTTGCAAAACCGCTCGAACCCTGGACAACGTTGCTTGCAACTTTAATTATTATTATTATTAATCAGTTTCAGAGAATAGGTACAAGTTTGATGTGTCGTCATACCAGTGATCGAAATATTTTCCTACCCCATGATCCTACGTAGACAGTGGGTACCAAAGAAGTTGATAAGTCTCTCCAAATCACTGTTAAGTGTCCATGTCTAGCAACCATATACCAAGACAGGGAGCACCAGTGTTTTGAAAATCCGCAAGTTAGTCCTTCTGCACAGGTATCTACAACGCCAATACTCTTATTAAGATAATCCATAACCTCATATGCTAGGTCAAGGCGACGAACATCATTGCATGACACACTACTGTTATGGATCTCACTACCAAGACAAATTAATGTATTCATGATCTCTATGTTCTCGATACATGCTTGTATAGACTGCACTGCTTTGCCAAACAAGTCACCAAAAGCTTGAACTTTGGTCTTAGTCCAGGACACCTTTAGATCCAGGGCTCTGGCTCCTCATGTAGCTCCTCAAGAGCTAGTGTGTGAATCTCTAGCGACTCTGCTAGGATCACTGCATCAGCAAAGTGAAGGTCGGTGATCTTGACATTCCGACCAATGCTCCGCATTGACTACGACTGATTGTCCGGCACAGTATCCATTCTATACAAGTACTGAAAAGCAAGGGTGTCAGCACACATCCCCGACTCACTCAGGAGTTCACAGGGAAGAAGGGGGAGACCTGCCCTCCACACTTGACAGCATTCTATGCTCCTGTATAAAGTCCGTACACCAGATCAATAATCGCTGTAGATGTTCCACGAAGTCGCAGAAGCTCCCACAGCGTCTCCCTGCACAGGTATCGCTTGCCTCTTTGAGATCGACATAGTCTGCTGGTTTAAGAAGCAGGATTAAATTAAGTTTTGTTTTCATCTTTTAGTTCTTTAGTCATTGTTCAGACTAGTGCTAAGCATACAATGCCTTTCCAACACGTTTATAAATACAGCTCATAGTTCCAGTAACCCTTCTTTTGCCTATTCACCAGGAAATATTTGGTGCGAGAGTTGTGTGTATAGGTGATTGCTATTGGTGACAGTAATACAGCAAACAAAAAGATCCATAAGTTCTGTTACATTCTGCCTTATTTTAATAAACTATTATCAGGTAATATTGCGAGAGTATGGTATCCAGAACACTGGCCAAAGACGATGTCACAGCTCTTTTTCCGGCAATTTTCGATGAGCAACTTTTTTCTCGCAATATTTCGGGGTTCTTGTTCTTTGGTGTCTGAAAATAAACTAAGGATAGATTACGTTAGGTGGCTGAATCCTGGTAAAACATAACTTAGAAGTTGCCAGACCATAATTGTCCCCAAAAAATATGGCTCGGTAAAGTGCTCTTGTGACCCCCCGCCTAAGCCATTTGCCTATCACAATGTTGCTGACACTAAAAGACATCATTGTTGTCACGTAATAGATCCGTAGATATTCTGCAAAAAACAAAAAAAATACACCTACAATCCGCTGTAAATAATTTTGTAAACCTAAATACAACACGGGCAGACAGATCATTACAGTAAATGAGGAATAACACAAACGTTTTCTATAACCACTTTTGATCGGAAACAACCTATGCATAATATGTAGGGAACCCTTTAGCATTTGCATCGGTTACTAGACTGGCAGTATATAATGTTAGGTGGCTGAATTCATATACAATTTTGCTCCAGATTCGGCCTAACTAGACTTGAAAAAAAATACTAATGAATATAAAATCAAATGTAAGAATGCAACATGGCGTCTATGAAAAAAACAAGATGGCAGACACTTTCCTCTGCCGCCAGTCTTGTGTCAGAGATGTTGAGAATGATGGTGGTGGTGACGGTGATGTGGTGTTGATGGTCGAAGGGCCGATAGTGTCACAACTACTGCCACTACCACCCTCGTTCTGACGTTCATCATGTCAACTCACCTCCACCTAGGCAATTTGAAGACGTAATATGATACTGAGTAAATAGATAAAATATATACGAATAATTTAGATTAGTAAACTAAACAAAGATGAGTATTAAAATAGACCTGAATGAAAAAGTTACAATACATTTAGTACATTTGAAGACGTGATGATAACTTAAGTCTATCTATCTATCTATTGCCTGACGCCGTGATCCCCGAAGGGGTGGCCACGAACGAACCGCCCCCATGCACCTCTGTCCCCAGTCAGTCGACGCCCCTCCCCCCAACCAGCACCGCCTTCGTTCATGTAGTTCCTCACTCCATCCTTCCACCTCATATTCGGTCTACCTCTCCCCCTCTGTCCCTCCACCTCGCTCTCGTACACCCTCTTAGTCATTCTCTCGCTTTCCATACGTTCCATATGGCCGAACCATCTCAAGTTGTTCCTTTTCACACTTTCCAGCACATCTACCTCCACACCACACCTCCTCCTTACTTCCTCATTAGTCTGTCTATCCCTCCATGTAACTCCGCACGCACTCCTTAAGTAATTCATTAATTCATTCATAACTTAAGTAAATCGATAAAAACATAAACGAATAATTTAAATATGTAAGCTAAACAAAGATAAGTATTAAGATAGACCTGAAGGAAAAGGTTACAATAAATTTAGTATGTTACCACAAACCGTCAATTATAAATTCGACCACAAAACCCGGTAGGCTAAAGTGCTACAAACAAACCAGGCAAAGAGCTTTACTAACATTAAGGGGATAATTGATTTTCTGGACCCCCTTCTCTTTCATTTTTAGTCCCATTAGTTTTGAGATTTTAAGACGTTCGCTCCATTAGTTTGGCGATTTTAAGACCTTATGTGACATTTAGGTGTATATTTATTTTCCTAGCGAGCGAAAGCGAGCCTGTAATTTAGGAGGATAAAATACAAATTCATCTCGAAGGGGGGTCATGGGAGTATTTTATTTTAGCTTGTTGGAGGTCTTGGGAGGAAACTTAAGAAAATAGTAAATAAATAAATAAATAAATAAATGAACACATAAATACATGTCTCCCCTTAAGTACAGTGCCACACTGAGTAATAGTGCCAAATAAATACCAAGGGGATTGTCACGGAAAATGAATGTTTACCAGAAACTATAAAGAGCTCAACACACATACAGTATTGTAGCATCACAGAATCAAGCCAGAGTTCCTCGCTGAGACTCAATTGAACACTTGTGAGTTTGGGGCTATAAGGAAGTTGAAGCTGTAGAAATCGATATTTAACAGAATTACCGGCTAAAAAACAGTTTTAATGCAATCATAAATAACAATTCAACCTATATTGTACACCTCAGACACCTATATAATTATTGCATTTTTGTTTAATATTGAATTTTACGGATTCCTTACATCCTTAAACTTGCAAGTAGCCAATTAGAGATATCCAATAAAAGTGGCATATAGGCCTGCATTCCTTCTAGACCAACCCCATCATTGGCGGGGTCTTTGCTATCAATATAATACGTTCTTATAATTGCAATGAGAAGTACTGGAGTATTATTACAGTACTTTCATTGCACTCACCAACTCTGCAATCTCTCTCTCTCCGCCGCAATGTTGCATATCTCTCGCTATTCTATCCCTACTATAATAATCAGTGTTCCTCAGAGCTTTCCCAGTGTATACAACCTCTTCTACGTAGGGCACGTGGTACCCGTCTTGCAACACAATCCCACCCCTACTCTGCAACTCTCCAACCCAAGAGTGAAACGTTACTCCCAAACTTTCTTCTATTCAACAACTGAGCTCTGGAACTCTCTCCCAGAATAAGTTTGTCCCTCTTCCTAGGACTTAAATTGCTTCAAGCTCCGTGTGTCCAGGCATTTTGGCTCGAACGTCCCTTGATTTTGGCCCTGTTACTCTTTCAACTCTGGGGGAGGCACTCGCTACAGGCAGTTTTGCCTTTTTCCTCCCTCACCCACATAGAATGTTTTGTTTACAACAACCATACCCTGTTCCAAATAGGTAGGCCAGAAATTGTAACCCTTAACCTATGTAACTAAAAAAGGGCTAGAGCAAATGGGCTGTACATTTCCACACCAACAGTATACTCTGACGTACTCTTACTAAATGGTAGAAAGAATAGCTCGATTACTTTAGTCGCTTCTAAGTTACAGAGGCAAACGTTCAAAAGCTTTGGCCTACTTACTTGGAATAGGGTGTATGTATCATATTGACCGGCTAGGAATACGACAACACTAGTCATCACCACCGACAATGATGGGGCTTGTCTAGGAATACGGGCCATAGACACACATAATGAAGGCCACATAATAAAAGACTAATAAACAGCCATTAAGGACAGACACAAACACAGGCAGGCAGATACACAACAGACACAAACACAGGCAGGCAGACACATCACAACAGACACAAACACAGGCATACAGACACAAACACAGGCAGACAGACACAAACACAGGCAGGCAGACACAAACACAGGCAGGCAGACACAAACACAGGCAGGCAGACACATCACAACAGACACAAACACAGGCATACAGACACAAACACAGGCAGACAGACACAAACACAGGCAGGCAGACACAAACACAGGCAGGCAGACGCACAAAAACAGACACAAACACAGGCAGGCAGACACAAACACAGGCAGGCAGACACAAGCACAGGAAGGCAGACACATCACAACAGACACAAACACAGGCAGGCAGACACATCACAACAGACACAAACACAGGCATACAGACACAAACACAGGCAGGCAGACACAAGCACAGGCAGGCAGACGCACAAAAACAGACACAAACACAAGCAGGCAGACACACCACAACAGACAACACACACTACAATAGAACCCAGGTATACGAGTGCCACCACTCACAGAGACACCCTTACAAGTAGAATGGCACACAGACACATACAGGGAGAAGGCAGGACAACACACTCACACACCAAACAGAACATACACACACGCACACACACACACACACGCACACACACACACACACATACGTGTATTTATATGGTCATATGCACATATGTATGTAAATATACGTACATATGAGCGAGAACATATTGCTCACTAGCGCAACTTCTGATTATAAATCTATGCATAAGCATTATCTATTATTAAGTGTTCGCGTATCTTCATCCATGTATTTCCACCCTTAACAATAGAACGCCCAGCTTTTCCATATTTCGCCTTCTGTCACACACACACACACACACACACACTAACACACACACCTACACTACCGAGGATTAACCTCCCATTGTAGTAGGCTGTACCTGACCATACCTGTACGGACTTGAATTGCTGCACCCTCTTTACCCTTCAACTCCTTACCCTGACCCTACCAAAACAGTTTCTGTATGTATGTATGTTTGTGTGCATACGTGAGCGTTTATGTATACGGACATGTGCACACTTACTGCATGTTCTTATGTTCCTATATATGTATGTATATGTATGTGCGCACGTACGTGTATATACGTATGTTCTGTATATGAGTAAGTAAATAAATGTGTATATGTACTGTATATCACTTACTCTCATGGTTATTTTATGATAATTTGTATTCTGCACATGCATCATTATTGTATTTATTTATTTTGTTTGTAAACTGAGCTTACCATCCTCATATCTGTACATCTCATGTTCATCCACTAAATTGTAAAATGTGTATTTTGAGCTCATGAGGCTGCCATTCTTTAATAAACCGTTTATTATTATTATTATTATTATTATTACACACAGTCATATACAGAATACATATATCTACACACCCACCAGGTAGCTTGACACCACCCCTACCAGAGAGGGAGGTATAGATAGAGCGAGAGAGAGAGAGAGCTACCACCAAAGTAGAATGCCACCACCACTAGAGAGAGACACAGAGAGAAAAAGAGAGACAGGGAGAGTGCCACAGAGAGGGAGGGAAAGAAAAATACACCACCACAAGTAGAATTCCACCACCACCAGAAAGAGTGCCACAGAGAGAAAAAGAGAGTAGAAAGAGTGCCACAGAGAGCAAAAGGGACGTACAGAGTACCACAGAGATCAAGAGAGACAGAGAGAGTGCCACAGAGAGCAAAAAAGAGAGAGAGAGAGAGAAAGCAAAAGAGAGACAGAAAGAGTACCACAGAGAGCAAAAGAGAGAGAATGCCAGAGAGAGGGAGAGAGAGAGAGCCACCACCACAAGTAGAATGCCACCACCACCAGCACCATTGTCCCCTGCCGGCGTCTATTGTGTTTGTTAATATTATCAGAGCCTTTGTGGCCGTGTTCTCTCTCTCTCTGCTGCCGCTACGTCCTCCTCCGGCCTGCATCACCGCCAAATTATTATCGTGGGGGGTGTTGCGACGCAGCGGGTGGTGGGAGTTACGTCGGGGAGTTACGTTGGTGGGTGTGGGTGCGTGTGTGGACTGGGATTACCTGGTGGAGAGAGAGAAAAAAAAATACATAGATACACTGACCACACATAGACGATGGGTGTGAGCTACGTTGGTCGCTGTATGTGCGTGTGTGGATTGAGTGTACCTGAAACAGATATTAAGATTGAGAGAGACTACATCGTGCACTCCAAAGGTATTTCAATACAAAATATATTACCCCTGCATTCCCCATGCGTGATTATAAATGTCAACTCAAAATGGGGTAGAACGAGAGGCTGGAAACCCCTGCCTCCAATATATAATCTTCCATGACAAAAACAAAAAAAAACAAAAAAACAAACACAGACAGGAGTGGAAAAAACCCAGACGACGTCCTAGATAGGGTTACAAAGCTTTTTCCATCGATAAGAAGATTGAGCTATGAGGAGCAATTGAGAGTTCTTGGTCGCTTTTCGTTGGAAATACGTAGACTACGAGGTCAACTTACTGTATGTAAGTGTTTCAAATACTTTATGAGTTTGATAACGTATATTCTCGATAGCAATACAACACGCAACCATGGTAGGAAGTTAACATTTAAGAGGTTCAACACTAGTGTTTGTGGAAACTGAGTAGGAAGAGAAATATAATGGAAGTCACGAACAGTTCACGTGCGTACTCGTGTACTCGTAATTTTCAAATTGTGTTTATCCTAATGTACCCTTGTAAAAGTGAACTTCTTAGTTTAATTACTCGTGTTCAGCTTAATATTAGTCTAGCTTAAAAATTGGATTTTTCTTGTTTAACTAATTTATTATTAGTGTTTATTTTGACATTATGTCCAATATTATGTAAAGATTTTAATTCATGTAATTGTCGATTTTAGACCACTGAAGATGACCTAAAGAAGAGTGTCGAAACGTCTGGCCCAAGAAAATGAAAATAAATATGCTACTGTTCGTGACTTCCATTATATTACTCTTCCTACTCAAGATCCGGTTCCCCAAGAACACTCCTATCTCCGAAGTTTGTGGAAACTTTTTCACAAGATATATATGTTCTACCTGGAACAATCTTCCCTCAGAAACTGTAAATAGTTGTTCACTGTAGCAGTTAAAAAAGAGAGAAGACAGTATTTTGCACACTGAATGCAGTGCTCTACACAATAATTATATCTCTTTCCACTTCGAGTATCTCCCCGGACTGGACCGCAAGGTTTCATTGTAACTCCATACCTTGTAACTCACTCTCACTTGCTCTAGTTCTCGCTCTCGCTCTCTCTCTCTCTCTCTCATACATTTAGTTTGGTTATTAAATATTCTAATATTACATTTAGTTTTATCATTGTTAGTTATGAGATGTTTTAACCGCTTTAATGTAAACACACAACATGCAACCATAGCTGTAAGTTAGAGCTGAAGTGCCTTTATGCTAGTATAGGAGAACACCTATATATTTAAGATAATAAAAATTATGTGCTAAATATAGAACATTATGTTATTTCCCTCGAGGGGTTGTAAGTATTTATTCAATAAAGCAACTTATAATGAAGACAAATGCTAGGTGTTTTTAATGTTTTACAATGAGTGAAATCTTCATTGTTTTTCCCTTTCAATTAGAATATCTCAATGAAACGGAATGTGAATTCTTGATATACTATCCTATATATTTCCCTGCATCTCTCTCTTTCTCTCTCTCTCTCTCTCTCTCGATGCGTTTGAGAGATAGCAAACAAAGTGTCTCTCTATGAATGCATGTGTGTGTGAGTGTGCATATACCTGTGCCTGTGTGTGGCTGCACGTGCCTGTGTATATCTGTATTTCCATAAAAATGTATGCTTACATGTATACCTGCATACGAGTACATAATATGCCCGTGTATATGTGTGTATGTGTGTACGTGTGTGTGAGAGGGAGATGGGAGGGGGGTGGGGTTCTGACGGCACTGTTCACATTCAGACACAGGGCTTCAGGCACGGGGGAGGGGGGGGGGGTATTCACAGGGTGGATGTCAATGGACAGGCCCTCTCACAACTTATGCTTGTATCAGACTGATATTAGTATGGAGGGAAGGTTAGAAGCTTATGGAAGCGTCTGTCAAAAAGTGGAGTGGCTAGGTCCTGCCAAGTCAGCTGGTAATACCAAAACTTATGGGTATGTTGCCTGCAGGGATAAAACAAATTATATTAGAGTACGTACGGTTGCCCAAATAAGTCATGTCTCCACTGTCATTACATATTGCTCGCTGTGTATTGTATTAATGTTTGTCAGAGGTTGAATAGGATGTGTAGAGAAAGGAACATGTTTGTATATCTCACTCGAAACGATGAATTAAAGCTTAGATAGTGTATGATAGGAACTATTCTGAGAGTGAGGGTCCGAGTGTGGGGGATGAGACTGTGAAGTGCAGAGGCGGAGCGGCTTCAGAGATGGAGTTGCTTCGAGCCGGAGTGCTTCGCATGATTCACTCCCTAGACTGGAATAAGACCTCACGGGCCTCACCGTGTTCAGCGGTGTAGTGTAAAGGCTCTCAGCCTATGCCCGAGAGGGAGTAGTAGGAATATAGAAAAAAAAAAAAAAAATTATAGGAACTATTGATCGAAATATGCTTGTTGCCGCAACATCACTTATTTGGCCAACTGTGCCAGTAGGTTGCCCTCAGTGAAAGGGTAATACAATAAGATGACGTATCACAGCTTCACATTATATGTATGCAATCGGAACAGAAATAAAAGATCAGTAAGTGTCATGAACTTCCCCACTCTAAGTCTATCTATCTATAGCCAGACGCCGTGATCACTGAAGGGGTGGCCATGAACGAAATGCCCATATGCACCTCTGTCCCCGGTCAATCGATGCCCCTCCTCCCATCCAGCACCGCCTTCATCCATATACTGTACTTCTTCACTGCATACTTCCACCTCTCTCTCGGTTTACCTCTCCATCTCTGTCTTTCCACCTCACTCTCGTACACCCTCTTAGTCATTCTCTCGCTTCCCATACGTTCTGTAATTACTTGCCTGATATTAGCGAGTGTGTGTAACGAGAAGGATCCAGGGTGATGAAGCAAAGGCGGAGAGAATGATCCCTGCAGCAAAGAAGATCGGTGTTATGAAGGTGACCACTCGCCATCCACACTCCGCCACCAGAGGACCAGCCAAGTAACTGGTGAACCCAGCAGTGGTCATGGACAGGTTGAAGATCCAGGCCGACATGGTGGCTGAAGAGTCCATGTCCAACAGCAGCCGGGAAAACAGGATCCCGAAGCTCATGTTGGGGATGCTGGATAGAAACTAGAATAATATATGCATTAATATTCCAGTATATCACAACTTTTATCTTACTAGATAAAGATCAAGTATCATAAGTCAACATACAAATATATTTTTGATATCATTATGTCAAAACTCTGTAACTCTCTCCCTCGATCTATCTTGCCAGCTATATGGCAACAGCTCTGGCGGATTAGCGGTTCAAATACGTCTGATTTTAAAGATATATATTTTTTTTTGTATAGGAATGGTTAAACTTGGGTTGTTCACAAACTAAACAGAAATGTTCTGGGAAAGGCTCTAGAAAACAACTGAAGTACGTAGTAATTCACATGATCAAATGAATTGCCTCAGCCATTAGCAATGTGGTCTTTACTTTGGCGTTATTCAAGATGTTCACCTTCAGAAACCAATATATGGGCAGGGTCAGCTTCACTGAGGTGATCCACTTGCCCACATGGCATGTTTTTTTATTTTATATTTTTTTATTTGTCTATGAGAATGAAGGACACAATAGACAAAGTTACCCTTCTGTACCGGCGACGTCTTTTCAATTGTATTCTAGCTATGTATAAACGATTTTGTGCAATTTAAGAAAGATCTACCGCAATAAAATGGGTTAAGTGAGATAGTACGATGCCTGTTCATTGCTGGAGCTTTTGTTTAATTGAATACAATCGTCTAATTGTAGCCAGCATAGAGTTAAAAGGACAACATCGGTAAAACATGGGTTAAGGGAAGGTTTTTAGTTTGTTCCCTAGACCTCCGTCAAGCTTAAAATTATACCCCCTAGACCCCCTTTCAAGATAAACTTGTAAATTTTTTGGTAGAAAGATGTGTGCATGAAAAGGTAAAAAAGGAACGAAATCTTACCATTAGAAAAAATGCTGCCCAGGCTACTACCCAGCCCCAGCCACCATCTGGGCCGACAGGTATCTCGTTGGCGACTTTCCTATCATTCTTATTTGTCGTCACGTTGTTGAAGGTGTTGTAATCAATCATTGTTTTGTCCTCTTCGACAGGTATCTCGTTGGTGACTTTCTTATCATTCTTATTTGTCGTCACGTTGTTGAAGGTGTTGTAATCAATCATTGTTTGGTCCTCTTCGACAGGTATCTCGTTGGTGACTTTCCTATCATTCTTATTTGTCGTCACGTTGTTGAAGATATTGTAATCAATCATTGTTTTGTCCTCTTTAGGATTGGCTACGTAATTTTCTACTGTCGTACTCCTGTTATCAGCCCCTATCGTCGAATTATATCTTCTTTCGACTCCTTCGTTTTACCGTTTCACATTACTGTACATTACATTAATGAATTCTACGTGCCAGGCGGCAGAGACCATATATGGCACTTTACCGTTTCACTAGTACAAATATTCTAGCCCAAAATACTGTTCAACACTTTCTAGAAAATTGTAGGGGTCCAGAGGTATCTTTCTGTACTGTAATGTAGACATCCAGTGGTCAGATGGTTCACTCAAGCACTGATAATGTTAATGGAGATCTTGTCCTTGTATTATAATAATGCTGCTTGGGAAGGAATACATTTTGTATATTATAGACTCTCTCTCTCTCTCTCTCTCTCTCGTTCCGTTTATATATATATACTGCATATATATACGGTATATATACATATATATATATACTGTATATATATATATATATATATATATATATACAGTATGTATACAGTATATATAAATAAATATATACATATATTATATATTGTATATATTGTAAAGCATTTATTATGGAATATATGAATAGATCACCGTAAAAAACAGCAACATATGGATTCTCGACACACATACATAATTAATGAGTACCTCACTAAGTATAAGGCTAAGTTATTATGGAAAGCAAGGGTCTATATCTATTGTCTGACTCCGTGATTCCCGAAGGGGTGGCCACGAACGAAACATCCCCATGCACCTCTGTCCCCAGTTAGTCGACACCCCTCCTCCCATATATATATACTTCTTCACTCCATCCTTCCAATCTCTCCCGGTTTACCTCTCCCTTTCTGTCCTTCCACCTCGCTCTCGTACACCCTCTTAGTCATTCTCTGGCTTCCCATACGTTCTGAATGGCAGAACCATCTCAATGTTCCTTTACACACTTTCCAGCACATCTACCTCCACCACGCCTCCCTCTTACTTCCTCATTCGTCTGTCTATCCCTCCATGTAACTTCGCACGCACTTCTCAAGTAACTAATTTCCACCCCTCTCACTCTTGGTCTGAGTCTCTCCACCAACATCCATGATTTGCTTCTGTAAGTCAATGTCGGGGTTACCACACTGTCATGCAAAGAATTCTTCACATCCATGTACAAATTTAGCTTGCTGTAAAACGAAAATATGTATATACTGGCTCGCTACCGCTCGCCAGGAAAATGTTGACACCTGTATGGTGGTAAACGTCTTAAAACAGTAGGCTGAATGGGGCCAAATGGGTACAAGACAAAGAGAGGGAGAGAAAGAGAAAAAAAAGCGAGGTGAGCTCCCTTAACGCAATACACTATATAGGCAACAACTGTGCTCCAATTTAGTATACACGCACATACACACACACACGCACAAACACACACACACACACACACATAGCAACACACTTTCTAATTAAGGGGAATGCATAATCTGCCGCACTGTCATTTTAAAATGCTGCCCGGGCTGGATGGGTTAAGATTGTTGGATAAATGGTTAGGTCTAATAAGCCTAGGCTACTAATTTCTGCTCCAAATCATCATAGCACTGGAATAGGTTGTCCTAGGCTAATACAACACCCTAGCCTATCTGAAGAAAAAATAGCTCACACAAAAATATATGATAGGCTAGGCTACTTACAAAATCGCTGTTGGTGCTTAAAGTCAGGTTTACCAAATAGGCCTAGGCAATAACATCACAGGCTGTGGTGTGGTGGAATCCTGGAAATGGACCTTATAGCCTATACGAGTGCCCCCAAGATTAACATGCACGATTTTAGAATTTGTAAGGCACTTGCAATTCACATGAAGTCAATGTTATATTCCAGCCCCTTAATTCACTCTATTTTCCACATAACTATCAGTAATTAATAGCTAAACACATTTCCAACTGTTTCACAAGTCAATGGCGCCAAGCTATTCGGACGTCATTCGGATCATTCCCAGGAACACCATGAAGTATAACATGGCATATTACCCTGTCGCGGAATCCATTAAACCTATCATATATATCTATCTATCTATCTATATGCTCAGGCCCAATCCCCATTTTGGGGGTAGCCGACTCAAGACAGAGCAAGAACAGGGAAAACACAAAAACAACATAAAACAAAAAAATAAACAGATAAAAAACACAAACTCACACACATCCAGGTCACCCAGGAGAAGACCCAGAGACCAGGGTTACCAAGGTCGCTCCAGCACTCCCCCGGCCCCTGACCACCCGGATAGGTTCCGATCTCGGCAGGCAGACATGCAGCGGAGCCAAATCCACAAGCCCTCCCACCACACTTCCAGGCACACCCTTCATATTAATCGTCTCCCCGGGCCAGGCGCCTGATGGACTATTATCTAGTCCAATTTGTGCCCGACCCCTTACTCCAAATGACCACGTGTTCACTCAACTATTCACAAGCATTCTCCATTCACTCCTGTCCACCACCACTTCCCCTTCCTGATCTATAGTCATTCCTCTATCATCCAAAGCCTTTCTTACACAGTCTCTCCATCTCAATGGGGGTCTTCCTGCCCTTCTATCTCCCCTTGTACCTGACTCACATATTCTCTTTGTAAGCCTTTCATCTCCCATTCGTTCAACATGACCATACCAGCTCAGCACCCTTCTGTCCACTCTGGCTGACAAATGTTCCTGCTGCCCCACTCTCCTACGTATCTCTTCATTCCTCAATCTGTCTCTACGAGTAACTCCACACATACTCCTCAAGCAGCTCATCTCCATCACATCCAGCCCTCTTTTCTCCTTTTTCTTCAGAGCCCATGTCTCAGCCCCATACATCACTGTTGGCACAACAATTCCTTGATACAGTGCACTTTTTACTTTCACTCCGAGATTTCTCGTCTTCCACATACTTCCCATTGCTCCGAAAACCTTCCTTCCTTCACACTCTGTTTTACCTCCACTTCCATACCTCCACTCCTGCTTATCGTTCCTCCTAGATATTTAAAACACTCTACTTGTTCCAATATTTCCCCATCCAGCCTCACATCTAGATTCACCCTATGCTCTCCCCTATTACACATCATTACTTTACTTTTATTCACGTTCACCTTCAGTTTCCTCCTTCCACAAACCACACCAAACTCTTTGACTACCCGCTGCAGTTTCTCATCAGAATCCGCCACCAATGCTGTGTCATCAGCGAACAGCAACTGATTCAACTCCCAATCTCTACCATTCTTTCCTACTAAACCCAATCCTCTTCCCATAGTTCTCCTTTTCACCTCCCTCACCACACCATCCATAAACATATTAAACAGCCATGGTGACATTACACAACCCTGTCGCAAACCTACCTTTACCTCAAACCATTCACTCAGCTCACCATTTCCTACTCTCACACATGCTCTGCTCCCTTCATAAAAACTCTTAACTGCTAACAAATTTCCTCCTATTTCATAAATCCTTAACACCTTCCACATTGCTTCACGGTCCACACGATCATACGCTTTTTCCAAGTCCATAAAAGCCCAAAATATCTCCTTATGCTTCTCTAAATAGTTCTCGCATAACTGTCTTACTGCAAACATCTGATCCACGCACCCTCTTCCCCTCCTAAAACCGCACTTTTCTTCTCCTATTGCAACTTCCGTACACTTTATTATCCTCTCTATCAACACCCTGCCATACAGCTTTCCAACCACTGACAATAAACTAATACCTCTATAACTTGAACACTCCTGCCGATCTCCCTTCCCCTTGTACAACGGCACAGTACATGCACTCTTCCAGTCTATTGGTACCATTGACACAGCAAAGCACACATTGAAAAGTCTCACCAACCAATCTATTATCACATCTCCACCCTTCTTTATACACTCCACAGCAATACCATCCAAACCTTCTGCATTTCCCGCTCTCATTTGTTTCACTGCTTCTTTCACCTCATTTTCCTCAAATCCTTTCATTCATTCCCTGCCACCTGGGTGGCCTGAGTAACCTATCTCCATCCACCTCTGCTTCAATCACTGCTTCTCTTCCATCATATATATACCTCTCAAAAACCACTAAAGTAGGCCTATCATCAAATCACATTCTATTATAGTTAGCGAATCCCTCACGATCTTGCATTTTTTGTCAGACAAATAAAATAGATATTCATTCACTACTTTCGAAAAATTGACACCCATTAAAATTGATCCACACGAACTGTAATCGCTATTTTGCCCGGGGTGTTCTCATGATCATTTCGAGAAAGAAAACAGACATTCACGCTTGATATATTTATTTTAAATTATTCATTTCAATTAACTTATTTAACAGATAAAAGTTGTTTAGGCAATGTATACATATTTTTAGGTAATAACTTTAATTATATTTCAATTTACATATTATTTATACCATTCGAGTCAAAATAAATTACGCTATGTGTTAGTGTTATTCTTGACTCCGTCTTCGGAATCTTCAAGCACGATATCACATCCGCGTAAATAAAATTACGATGATTCCCTCGTATTCCCGACTAAACCCCGTACGAGTTACGAATTATCAGAACAAGTTACGATCAAAATTCAGACAAATATACGAATAATTTTGGATGTCTGCTCGATGTATCTTGTTTAATTAGGAATTAAATCCGAATTGATTTCGAACAAGTAGAATTAGCCTCCTTCTAAAATTAGAGGTTCGCTATTGCTCGGCAGGAAAAAATCGACACCTAAAAGGCACGAAAGGTCTTATAGGCTAATATTGATAACAGAATGAGGCGAAAGGTCTCAAAATAGCCAAACTAACGGAACGAACGTCTTAAACCTCAAAACGAATATGCTAAACATGTGCGAGAAGGGGGTCCAGAAAAAGCGAGCATGTTATAGATACTGGTACCGTACCTCTGTTCTGCCTCTGGGTTCGAACACTACGATTATTTATGGGTATATCGTTATTCTGGCCTTCATTAGTTGATTTTATTGAGATTAGGAAGGACAATAATTAGGTTAGGCTACATTAGTCTTACTTAGGTGGTACATTATAATACAGTAAACTCAATTACAATACTTTGTTATTATAGCCTACATTTTGTCTAGGTGTATTTGAAAACTAATGAGAGGTGGAAGGATGGAGTGAGGAAGTACATGAACAAAGGCGGTGCTGGTTGGGGGGAGGGGCGTCGACTGACTGGGGACAGAGGTGCTACAGTCGTAAAACAGTCTGATGTTCTCATAATGTTCTTCTCTATCGGTTGTTTGTCGACATCTCATCGGTTAAGTTAGATTAATTATCGTAAAGCATTCCAATTTCATTCGGAACTGTGTCTGACGATTCGGGTATGGTCGAAAATCATTCTTTGCATAACGAGTGTAAGTTCGATTCATGTTCGGTAGTTGTTAGAGATTTTGTCGTAGGTCGTTCTTGACTATCAGATATTATTCTGAACTCGTTCGGGCCATGTTCGTAATCTTCAAATTTCGGGAGTCTCGGCTGTATTCGGTAAAAATGTGCAAGTCATCCTATTCGAGACTTTGTCCTAGTACGTTCGGCCTCTGTATGACGCGGCCTTAAGTCATAGTAGGCCTTATGGACTCAGTTGGGCTTATTTGTTTGTAAACAAAGCAAGGATCGCCTAACAGTAATATAGGTCTATGCCAGGGTAAATAGGTTCCTCGTGACCTCATCCCTTAACTACTACTACAAAAAAAAAAAAAAAAAAAAAAAAAAAGGGCAAGTTGCTCTTGACTCTCGTGGAATATTGTATATAATTACTTTAGGAGCTGCATTTGGACTTCAATTCAGGTGATATATAATAGTTGTAAGATCATAGCAAGTGTAGAGTACATTGTTAAGGCAAACTACTATCGTTTGATGAGTTTAATGTCCGTATGTAGTTCAGGATTCGAATTTAGCCAGGGCCAAATTCTGGATAATTTTTTTTGTTCAGATGCTAATTCGGGATCAAAGAAAATGAGCGAATTTTGGCACACTGCCCCTCTGACAAAAGTCTATCAATCTAGATGTGACACGGATTTTACATTGTTTCAGAGAGACATTAACCTAACCTAACCTAGTCTAACGTAAGGGGGTAAGGGGGGGTGGGGGGGGCTTATAATCCATTTCCGCATATTGCCACCTATACCACATCACTTACCTCCTCATACCTTCCTGTTAAATACAATAATAATTTGTTTAGCTCGTATAGGTGCAATTATAGACCTATACCAAAATAACAAACCCCAATGCACTGAATACACTTGCTAAGCTAGGCCTAACTTTTAAAAATCGAATCAAGCAGATCCTAGATTTGTACTAAATTAGGCCTATGTCTTTGGAAGTGACAAAATTACCAAAACAATCCTAGTTCATGCTAATTTTCTTATATTCATTCTCACATTTACTTAGGCTAAATCTTCAAACATAGCATAGCCTAGGCCCTAGGAAATTGCTTGGGTAAGTCGGGTTGACATCCTGGGCCACCTGGTTAGTGTGGGTGTTAGGGCAGCGCAGCAGCTTCCACTTTCGACACTTAGGCCTAGGCCTAGTTTAGTTAAGTTAGATAAAATTACTAGGTAGGCTAACCAAGGTAATGCAATTAGCCTATGTATGAGACGGTTAGACTGAGAAGAGGCACCCTTTATGAGCACTGACTCCCATGCCTCTAACTATCACTAGGTAAGCAAAACTCAAAACATGAAAGGCTAGGCCTAGATATCAAAAACTTAAAACTATAATTTCGAGAATTATCGCGAATAGACTCGCAGCGTTATTATACATAATTTATTAGGGAAAGTGAAGCTCTATGGAATCCTTATAATATACTCACATAGATTCCGTTGTGGTAGAATAGTTGATAAGTTTTGCAACTCGATTTTGTCGATATAAATAGTCCCGCGCGTAAACAAACTCAGTCCCGCAATCTTGAGAGCTCTGCTACGGACGTGTTCAGGTTTACAAAGTGTTCGAAATGGAGTACTCACTACGGTAAAGTGTTATGTTCTACAAAGATGTTAGTGTAGGTCTAATATATGAACCCACAGTAGCTGGCATGCAACTTGCAAGGGCTAGTGTTGTATCCCACGTACTGGGTCTAGGGCACTCTAGGGTTAGGTTAGGTTATTTGGTTAGGTTAATATACTAGGTCTCTGAAACAAGATTCGTAGTTGCGGTAGTATTTACATCAAAACTATAGTTAACTATCAAAACTATTCTCCCACAGTGGAATCTATGCGAGTATATTATAAGGATTCCATAGAGCTTCAATTTCCCTAATAAATTATGTATAATAACGCCGAGTCTTTTCAAAAAAATTACCATAATTTCTATCAACTTGGTTAAAGTCCTTGAAAATATAACTTATAAAAGAGGTAAAGAAGGCTGCAAAAGGAATCTCCAATAGTTAGCCTATATTATCTATGGATGTCAGGCCAGGATAGGCTAGAGGATAGAGCAACCCTGCTACGCAAGTAAGCAGGTTCGTATGCCTTACAATGTTACCAACTCCAGAAGTTCGATGAAGTCGGGCGCAACAGTGACGGCCCAGTGTTGCCACTCTGAAAAATGAAATATCCCAAGATTGCCCACAGAAAAATCCCAATATTAGCCCAAAAATCCCAAGGTTATGATAACATACATCTACACTCAAACTAGCCTGTAACTGTAGGCGGGTGAAGTTCTGGAACGCCATGGCAATTTACAGCACTTTTCAGGCTTTAAAAGCCTGTAAACGCCATAGAAATAGAGTGTCAGTGGGCGGCACCTCCTTCTGACCAGCCAGCCGCTTACTAAGGTAGGGTAGCTTAGGTAGACGGTCTCGACATTGTTGCCGAGCGAGTGAGAGCGAAGATTAGGGAGTTTTCCTGAATTTCTATGGCAAAGCTGCAGGTGAACCCCGCCACCTACGAAGCTCTTTCTGAAGCTATTTTCGCCTAGTTTTCAGCAGAATACAGTTAATTTAATGCAGATACTTTATTAATCATTCAGGAGTGCCTGAATATGCGCTAAATAGCGCAAATAAGTCCGCAGCTTAAGGGTTAAAGAAACACTGCATTGGTTCAGTACTTTTTTTGCGGCAACGTTTATATTATGCGTTGAAG
The DNA here is from genome assembly GCA_032716605.1 of Paralithodes platypus. NCBI lineage: Eukaryota > Metazoa > Arthropoda > Malacostraca > Decapoda > Lithodidae > Paralithodes > Paralithodes platypus. The sequence continues at coordinate 41,314,521 of CM064492.1, read as the reverse complement.
CTTCGAGTCAGAAGAGCCGATTTATTGCAATTCTTAAGCTTAGTGTCACACACACTACATAGGCTACTGCTACACATTCATCATTTGGGCCTGGCTTAATAAGACGTGCGCATGGGGGTTATGAGACCCCACACTCTTGTGCGCACGTATTTGAGCGGTTCCCAGTACGAAGTTATTTTACCATAAATAGCATTAATACTTATCCATATGCGCCTATTATAGGTGGATTATAAATGTATTAACCCGTTACAATAAAAAAAGTGGGAACCGTGTTTGGATGGTCAAAATCGGCGATACAGGCCAGGAGTTACATAATGTATGGCTGAGGCAACATCCCTGCCCTCCTCCCCTCCCCTTGTCTGGAGAGACAGTTACGCAATAGTCTCTCTCGCTCTTTCCCACGCTTGGTAACAGTGATGACAACGCCCTGCTACCAACTCGCTAATGTTAGCACGAAAATAGACTACAGAATAAGGGAGTAACAGGGAAAATAGGTGTGAACTGAAAGAGGGGAGGAAAATGGGGAAGGAGGGGAGGTGGAAGAGTGATATTTGGCATGGCCCAGGGGCAAACAAATTTTTTTTAGTATTTTAAATGGATTTCCCCCCCCCCCCACCCGACTCTTAAGAGTCTTCCAGGGGAACTCTTAGGAGTCTCCCGGCAGTTCCCAGGTTAATTGACCCAGTCCTTAATTCAGGATCTGCCGTCCACTCTACTTTAAAGATTGTTGATTCCATACTTTTGAAGTTTTTTCTTGGTGGGGTGATTGCTTCCACTCACTTGGCCCAGGATCCCCAGATGTAGCCATTGTAAGCAGTAGCCTATCTACTTAGTTTCCTTGGAAGGAAAATTCAAACTGCTTTTACGTGACTCAGCGTCAGGGAGTCTGGCAGATCAGTGTTGTCAAGTAGTCTATAAATATTTGATTATCATTCTACCTTGACCTAGATTATCACCAGCATTGAAGAAGTTTGGCAAATTTCCCACCCAAGTTTTGCTTTAGAAAGAACTATTTAGTAAATCTGAAAATATTGCCCACAAGAATTAGCTCTAAGAAGCTACATTCAGGTGTAAACTCGTTAAAATGGTATTGTCGTCATGGACAAGTTTGTTCGTTGTCATGGCAACTCCGCTAAGGCACCTCATCTCACAGGTTTTGGACAGTAGAGTAAAAATAACTAAAACCATTAATTAATTATCTGTTCTGAATGTCTATAAGAGTAGTTAAATTTTTATCATATTACATTAAAGAATATGAAAGTGTAAAAACCCTCTTAAACTTCCGAAATACAAAGATTTTCAATGCAATTGCCAAGATCCCAAGATTGGACCCAAAATGCCAAGATCTTGAGAAAAATGCCAAGGAGTGGCATCACTGGGAAACCCCTTTGTTATGGTAGTTTACTTTGTTTTGATATGTAGGTTACCAATTAAAAATAATAACCTTAATTGACTCATTAAAAATGGCATACAGTAGCCTACTATCGCTAAACTGAACACTTTCAAGATCCGGTTACGCATAGATGGTTTTCTTGCTATTAGACTAATTTATTCATATTTAGGAAGGCTTTATGAAAGTCCGGTCTAATCATAGATATCTAATGCCGTAGACAATTTCCGGAAGAACGCCTTTAACTCCGGCTAGTGATCTTTCAAATTTATTTCTAGGTTCTTCATTCACTATTGTTTAAACTACTTGTATCTGCGCTTTATAATTAAATTGTTAGTCTTGCCCTTCCCATTCACGGTCAAGGTTCATCTCAAACTTCCTAACATTTGAGATACTCTACATATCAATAGGTTTAATTGACCACTTGCTAGTTTCATTCTGTAAGGTATTTGGAGCTGTACACATAATTAGCAGAATAACTAGCTATAATTAAGTTTTAGTAAATTTTTACATACACAAAACCAAATTAGACATTCTATTTATCCATTAGAAACTTTCATAATCATTGAATTTGTGTTTAAGATAGTAGTTTCCAGGTCCAACTTCCTTATAGCCTGAAACTCGCAAGTGTCAAATTACCCTTGTAATAATTCCCAGAGATCTTTTCTTAACTGTCTAAAATCGTCTAGTGATAGCCAGAAATAGTTTGATTATGTGTATGAATGAATTACGAAAAACAACGTTTTTTGTATCACCAGTTAATATTAACACATTTAGGTTTATGCAGCTTATGCTTTCAGTCTAAAATACTAATAGTTTGGAAAATTAAAAGGTTCATAGAAAATATAATTTTATTGAGAACAATGGTCAGAGAGAAGGACATCAGTTTTGAAGAGGGGAGAGACCGTATGTTGCAAAGAAAGTGATGGTGGACAGAGTAAAGAAATTAGTTAGATGCGCCCGGCAGCATGAACACTGGCAGGTGAACCAGACTGGTATGGAGCACGCTATTCATGACGGTGGTAGTACTGGCTACCAGGGAGGGGTGTGTGTGTGTGGTAGGTCACAGAGGTATGTTTTTTTTGTTTTTTTTTAAAGACTTCCGTCTACGTATTGTGAAAAACCTGTTATCCTCCGGCAAATTGTGGGGTTGAGTGGTTATCCTGGCGTTGGTGGCAGCAGGAGATTTGAGCGAGGTTGAGCGGGGGCGTGATGGGTTAACCCACTCTCCTTGGTACCAGAGATTAGTCGCACAAAGTATTTAACTATAATAGAAAGTAGACAAAGCTATAAATTATTGTCAGGAAAATGTCTGAGTTAAGACTGAAATAGACTTTTATACAATACTATTACTCTGCATGTAAATTTCAAACTTCGCAATGTTAAACTTATAAGACCTAGCTAAAGAAGACTCTTTTGCAATATCTGATGTTTGGCAAGGTGGAAATAAGTTAGGACAAATATAATTCCTGTGCGTTGTAGTAGACTAATATAATTCTAGTACAAATAGAATTTCTATAGTTTGTACTTTGACATTGCTACAGTTTTGAACAACTGCTCTATCACATGGTTACAACTGTCAATTAATCAGAGCAAAACATCATTTTCACTTTAATAAAGAAATTTCTGTACCTCTACGACTAACTTTAATAAGCAAAAATATAAAGCAATTCATGTAGGCTATATTTTCATTTCAAAATTTGCTAAACCCTTTTAGTAATGGCATAGCTAGATATTATAGCAGTTATCAAGGTATTAATTCGGCGAGGTGGAATAATAGACAAAAACACTATTAGAAGAAACGGTTTATGAGAAGGCAAAGCTTACCTGGTATTCTTGCTCTGCTGCAGCTAGAGATTGTTAGTATGGAACATTAATTGAATTGATTTCTATCTTAACATTTATCGTCAAGGATTGATTATAGTAATTAAAAGAAAATGTCTGAACATTGCTAAAAGTAAGAAATCAGAGTAAATTTTTAGCAGCCACCTGCGGATTGTCAGCACTTACCCTCTCGCAAGTTTGTCTTTTAGACCCCTTTGTTATGGGAGGCTTGAGAAGTAGTCTACGATCCACCTCTTCCTGGGGTTGAGGTGGCTGGCTGCAGACAGGAGGGCCGATTAGTTTCACAACGCGTCCTCATGTCATTAGCCAGTCCTTCAGACGCGCTCCTGGAGATGCAGAACTTAAGACATTATGAAGTCATGAATTGGAGGTAGTGATCGTAATCTTAGTAATAGTGATTGTATAGGGATGGTGGTGGTGGTAGGGATGTAGGTGGTGGTAGGATTGGTAGTGGTGTCTGGCTCCAGGTCCCCCCCACAGTAACCCTTGCAACATGAAGACTGATTTTATATTCTTCCTATGGTTATCACTATTTAGTTTTATCTTCTATTCTACGAAGACTTAAAAAGTGGTAAATATAATTTAAATAGAAATTCTGAATAGGTACTTCTTAAACTGGATAACCATAAGGTACAAAAAGAGTAGTCATGGTGAAGGGGTTAAGGTGAGAACTACTGCCTTCCGGCGAGGGTATCATGGCTGCCAAACCACTCATTGTCGCCTGGTACAAACTCACCCAAACCACTCATTGTCGCCTGGTAACACTCAAGTCAGTAATAGAAAACTTAATAAAAATATAATAGCGATAGTATAGGATAGATATACAATATAGAATATACCAGTTAATATAATTGAAGTAATCTTAAAAGTTAATAAGCAAAATAAACAAGTATCAAGCCCAACAGCAGAAAGACTAGTTTGGATACTTTGTTTTGCGATAAACAACCCGCTAATAAATAGATACCGTTTCCCAATAGCACACAACACAATAATATTAAAGACAGCAAATAGTTAAGTTTATATATATATATTTTCCAAATTAGTGCTTTAATTTAGGCATTTAATTTGTTGGACATTGTCTACTGTCCTTGTCCAGTCCCTACCGTCCTATATAACCGCGAAGTCCCTACTGTCAAAAGGTCTGAAAGTCACTACAAGATTAAAGGAAGATTAATTTAAAGGGATATTTAAGTTCCAATCACAACATTAAAGGAAAATTAATTTAGTGATATTGAAGTTATAATCTGATATTAAATAATCTTTCCATAAGACAAGCCCCTTATTTTACCAACCCTCTTTAACTATTAAATTCTCTTCACTTTAAATAAAATCCTAATAAACACTCACTTTTGTGGACTGAAGGACGGGTGGAAGTTCTCCGGTGAGGTCACGAAGATCACAAACCTGGACATTAAGATTATTATTAGCCTTCCTGATTCACATAAACCCCTTCAGCACCATGACTTAATTTTAATTATATTCTAGTTACCTTTAGACGAATTTCTTTAGTTTATAATCTACCTCTAAGACTAAAATGGGTAATTTTGATCTCGATAAACTCTTCGTAACATAGGTCCTTCTGAAACTGCATAAAACTCTCATTTTAGCCAGACTCAAAAGTAAAAAGGCGTGATGGTGCTGAAGGGGTTAAAAGCTTTAAAGAATAATTTTTGCCCATTGCAGCCTCGGCGGTAATTTCTATGTACCGCCCAGCGTTTTTTTTTTTTTACCATAAATGGAGTTGTTTCCGTGCTCTTTTTTTCATGCATAAACAAGATCCAGAGCGTAATACAAGTATGTATCACTGAAAGGGTGTAAATAGAGCTTTCCAATAATACCCGAACCATCCTTCTAAGATCACTGGTTGTCTTGCAACGATCGTGCAACCAAAGGGCAAAAATCGCTAAAATACGGTAATTTTCTTACATTAAGTGTGAAACAAGTGAGAGGGTGGAAGAGGGTGCAGTAAATCTCGGTAGGTCCACGGCGGCCGTGGCGAGCGGTCAGGAGGTAATCTATGCTCCTCCCACCGCTCCGCTCTCTCTGAGCACATTAAGTGCTCAAAATTGCACTCAACAATAGCAGTGACCCGCATATGGGCACCTTTTCTTTCACTCGACAATAGCCGGGTGCCGCCAGTTAAGGGTTAATGTACACATGCTGAATTTGAAATTTAAGCAGTACATCCATATATGTATGGTTTTAAGCTGACCAGAAATTGGCTTTTTCCACATCTTACTCTGCCATTAAGTTGTCAGCCAAATTTAGTATTAATTGTGAAAACTTTAAAATAATAAGAATGCACAGATATAGGAATTTAAATATTTATTTTCCATTGGATATCGAAAAATAAGCTGCTGAGGGAGGGAAATTTCTGCAAAGTTAAACAAATAAATATAAAAGTCTAGTAATTAACCTTTTAGTGCGAGTGCAGAGTGTGGTGAACCTTGCAGGACCCAACCCTCAAATCACAGCGGGGCGGGTGAACGATGACAACCAACGCCTGACACCACGGGAACGTCCAGGCAGCTTCACCCTCACACTTCATAGCACTCTAGGGCACTTCGCACCCTGCTCCATGGCACGGCACACTTCACGACACTGCACTACACTGCACTAAACCTTGAACAAAAAAGGATCCATATCAAAAATAGTATTTGAAGTGTTAATTTGAACAATTAAAACTTTAAAATAGTTGGGTTTAAATAAACACATTAAATACTGTATGATTATCGTTGCAAATAAGAGTAACTAGTTTCTGGGCCCACTTTCCAATCAAGTTTAGCCTCATTAGTTATTTAAATTTGCCCTATTAGTTTCGCCATTTTAGCACCTTTTGTCCCATTTAATTGTATTTTTTTAGAGATTTAGTCTCTTTTAGTATATTTTTTTAGAGTGATTTGGATAGGGAGCGTGCAATTTAAGAGTAACCGACCTTCGGCTGGGGAATTCTACCGGGAAACAAAAATCATAAAATAACTTAGTATTTTTGTTGGGCCGGTTTTTCTAGTCACCCTTCTCCCTCATGCTTAGCCCCTTTACTTTTCATATTTTAAGACTTTCAACCCATTAGTTTGGTGATTTTAAGACTTTTCACCCCATTTCTTTGTCAATATTAAGACCTATTGTGCACTAAGTATTTTTCCTGGCGAACGAGTGAGCCTGTAATTTTTCAAGAACCGGCCTTGGGCTGAGAAATTTTTCTACCGACAAATTTAAAAATGGATCTAAAATAGTGATCTAATGAATGTGTTTTTTTAAAGTTTGATGAAGGTCTAGGTAGGAAACTAAAACTTGCTGGGCTAACTTGAGCGGGAGCTAGTTTATTATTATGGACCCCCTTCTCCCTCATGTTTAGCCCAATTTGTTTGGAATTTTAAGACGTTCGCCACATTTGTTTATCGAAATTAAGACTTTGGTCCCATTTAGTTATCAATTGAAAGACCTTTCGTACCATTTAGGAGTCTTCTTGCGATAGCGAGCCTGTAATTTTGAAGGAACTGGCCTTCGGCTGGGACAATTTTCTACCCTAAAATTTAAACCTCTATCTCCAAGGGGGGATCTATATTTATTCAGCTAGATGTCTAGGGAGGAAACTGTTACACTAATTATACCTTACCCCCTTAAGCTTAAAAATACTGCAAGAAAGCAACGTTGTCCATTATAAACTTAAACTCAAAACAAATCTATTTTGCTTCACCAAGGTCCAGAATACCTTCCTGCTCCTTCAAACAACTTTAACAATAATGCCAATGTTGATAGAAAATCCACAATACAATTACAAGACAGCTGCTATAGAATCGGCGGTGCTTGCTATAGAATCGGCGGTGCTTGCTATAGAATCGGCGGTGCTTGCTATAGAATCGGCGGTGCTTGCTATAGAATCGGCGGTGCTTGCTATAGAATCGGCGGTGCCTGCTATAGAATCGGCGGTGCCTGCTATAGAATCGGCGGTGCCTGCTATAGAATCGGCGGTGCCTGCTATAGAATCGGCGGTGCCTGCTATAGAATCGGCGGTGCCTGCTATAGAATCGGCGGTGCCTGCTATAGAATCGGCGGTGCCTGCTATAGAATCGGCGGTGCCTGCTATAGAATCGGCGGTGCCTGCTATAGAATCGGCGGTGCCTGCTATAGAATCGGCGGTGCCTGCTATAGAATCGGCGGTGCCTGCTATAGAATCGGCGGTGCCTGCTATAGAATCGGCGGTGCCTGCTATAGAATCGGCGGTGCCTGCTATAGAATCGGCGGTGCCTGCTATAGAATCGGCGGTGCTTGCTATAGAATCGGCGGTGCTTGCTATAGAATCGGCGGTGCTTGCTATAGAATCGGCGGTGCTTGCTATAGAATCGGCGGTGCTTGCTATAGAATCGGCGGTGCTTGCTATAGAATCGGCGGTGCTTGCTATAGAATCGGCGGTGCTTGCTATAGAATCGGCGGTGCTTGCTATAGAATCGGCGGTGCTTGCTATAGAATCGGCGGTGCTTGCTATAGAATCGGCGGTGCTTGCTATAGAATCGGCGGTGCTTGCTATAGAATTTTTGAAGATAAAGTAAAGCTACATCACAAACTAAATACTTATAACCAGTTAAGGGGAGACACCGTTTTTCTGGACCCCCTTCTCCCTAATGTTTAGCCACACTAGTTTTGATATTTTAAGTTTGTTCCATTAATTTGGAGATTTTATGACCTTTCACCCCATTTCTTTGTCAATATTAAGACCCTTCGTGCCACTTAGGTATATTTTTTCATGGCGAGCGAAAGCGAGCCTGTAATTTTAGGAGAAATCGGCCTTTGGCCAGAACATTTTTCTATCGATAAATGTACAAGTCTAGGTTTTTTTTCTTCTAAACTTGATGGAGGTCTAGGGAGGAAACTAAAGAAATATGAATAAATGAATTAATAGACCAAATAATCAACCACTGTCCCCTTAAGGAACAAACTATCCTTAATGCATTTAAATATCCGTAGTGTGCCTAAGCATTTAAACTAATTAAAAGCTTATCTAGCAACCTTGGATCTAAAATTTTCGATCATTGGATTAGCCGAAACATGGATTACTGAAGCTAGTAAAGGTCTACAGTATATGATATTGAAGGCTATGGTATGGTGGAAGTAAACGGGAAGAATAAATCGGGTGGCGGAGTTTTTATAAATGTTAATAATTACAGATATACTAGGATGTGTGATGTTGATATATGCAGCGATTCTCTTTAATTAATTTTCATTGAATTGCAAGGTACCAGCCACAGTAAAAATATAATAGTAGGTATTTATCGTCCACCAGGTGGTAATACAGACTAATATTTTAATCAAATGTAAAATATATTATCTAGTCTTAGCCGCATGAATAAAACGGTATATCTGATGGGAGATTATAATATGAACCTCCTGAATGCTAATAGTCATAATTTCACTTCAGATTTTGCAGAGTTTATTTTTTCAATTTCATTTTCACCGCTCATAAACAGACCTACAAAAATTACTTTGAACACTGCTACTCAAGATGTGAGGCTGGATGGGGAAATATTGGAACAAGTAGTGTTTTAAATATCTAGGAACGATAAGCAGGAGTGGAGGTATGGAAATTGAGGTAAAACAGAGTGTGTGAAGGAAGAAAAGTTTCCGGAGCAATGGGAAGTATGTGGAAGACGAGAAATCTCTGAAAGTAAAAAGTGCAATGTATCAAGAAATTGTTGTGCCAACAGTGATTTATGGGGCTGAGACATGGGCTCTGAAGAAAAGGGAGAAGAAATCTGGATGTGTGGAGTTACTCGTAGAGACAGTCGGATTGAGGAATGAAGAGATACGTAGGAGAGTGGGGCAGAAGGAACATTTGTCAGCCAGAGTAGACAGAAGGGTGCCGAGCTGGTATAGTCATTTTGAAGGAATGGGTGATGAAAGGCTTACAAAGAGAATATAGGAGTCCAATACGAGGGGAGATAGAAGGGCAGGAAGACCCCCATTGAGATGGACTTTAAGACAAGCTTTGGATGATAGAGGAATGACTATAGATCAGGCAAAGGAAGTGGTAATAAACAGGAATGAATGGAGAATGCTTGTGAATAGTTGAGTGAACACTTAGTCATTTAGGGGAAGGGGTCAGGCGCAAGTTGGACTAGATAATAGTCCATCAGGCGCCTGGCCCAGGGAGACTATTAATATGAAGGGTGCACCTGGAAGTGTGGTGGGTGGGCTTGTGGCTTTGGCTCCGCTACATGTCTGCCTGCCGAGATCGGAGCCTCTCCGGGTGGTCGGGGGCCAGGGGAGTGCTGGAGCGACCTTGGTCTCTGGGTATTCTCCTTGGTGACCTAGATGTGTGAATTTTGTGTTTTGTCTGAGTTTGTTTGCAGTTTTGTCTTGGGTTTGGTGTTTTCCTGTGCTTGCCGTCTTGAGTCGGCCACCCCCAAGAAAAAAATAAAATAATAAAAAAAAGGAAAACTAAAACAAAAAAATAGGAAAAGTGGGGATTGGGCTTTAGCATATAGATAGATAAATATAATTGTTCACTAGTTAACTGAGTTTCATGTACAGATATCTCTGATCATTATCCAATATTTTCTGTTAATGTTAGCGAATGTAATGGTAATGATAGCAGAACTGCGTATATACAGCGATAAAAACATTAGTTCTATACTGCCTTGCAAGGTATTGATTAGTTAGAAGTTCTAACAACTAATAGTAAACATGCCTTTACTAAATCTCAAATTATATAGAATGTTTTGAAGCTAGCTTTCCTATAAGAACGATTAAGAATAAATGTGACATAAAATCATGGTTGACAAATGTTATAAAACAATCTATTAAAGACAAAAACTTACATTATCTCTATTAAACGTCCATTTGTTCATAATGTAAATAAGTAAGTTTCATATAAGAAAATATTACAGATAGTGATGTGCGTAGCTGAAACGAAACGCTAGTTATTTAGAATTACTAAAAATAACTTTAGAAAGTCATGGGGACATATTAAAGTATTTAATTAATAGGTCGAAGAAACTCCAAATGATAAATTTGTAATTAATGATTAAGGAAGTGATCCACAAATTATTGCGGACAATTTTAATGATTACTTTGTTAATGTTCGACCTAACTTAAGGAGGCGAATCCCATCTACTAAAAGATCTTTTGAGTCCTACATGAATGTTCAAAACCCTAATTCAATATTTTTAGCACCAACAGATAATGGGAAATAGCTAGCATAATTTCTGATTTACAAAATAAAGGCCCTGGATGGGATAATATTATTACTAGGATTGTTAAAAAATCACCTAATGTAATTATTGAATCCCTTTCACATAATAAATTTGTCCTTTACTCAAGGAATATTTCCAAATGAATTAAAACAAGCTAAAGTCTTTCCATTATTCAAAGCGGGAAATCCCAAGCTTATGAATAACTATAGACCCATATCAGTATTACCTATATTTCCCAAGAGATTTGAACAAATTATGTACAAGAGGTTATTGATTTTTTTAGAGAAACCATGTATTATATAAATTTCAATTCTGATTTCGCGCTGGATATGGAACAAATTTGGCTTTAGTAACTCTTATTGATAAAATAGTAAATGCTTTAGATAAAGGATATACTGTATTATGCTTGGGGTGTATTTAGATTTCAGTGAAGCATTAGACACTGTCGATCATGACATACTACTTAACCCTCTCCGACATATGACGCGATTTTGAGCCTATTGGGGATACTTTAAAGCCTTTGTTACCATCAGGGTATTTAGAAACCTATAGTTAAGTTACTTCAAGCTCTGCAGTTGTCTTCGAGTTAGCTGTGGGTAGAAAACTAATTTTTGAGAGGTAATTATAAGAGAACTTTCTTATTGCTAATCTGGCAACTCTGAGTCATATGTGCGTGAAAGGGTTAAGAAGCTTGATATGTATGGAATTAGAGGCATAGCAAGTTACTGTGTAAAAGTTATTTATCTAACCGGTCATTAAGTTTGCTTTAATGATTTTAGTTATATTGAACATATTGTTTGTGGTGTACCTCAAGGTTCGATCTTAGGCCCTTTGCAGTTTTTGATATATATCTGACTATTTGCAATGCATCTCCTGCTCTATTACCCATCCTGTTTGCAGAAGACACTATCTTTCTTGAAGGTAACTACGTAAATAATATAGTTCAACGTATGAATAACTAATTAGCTAAAGTAATACAATAGATTAATGCAAATAAACTTTCCTTAAACATTGAGAACACAAATTACTTTAAATTTCATTCTAAAGGTAAATCTGTAGCTACTGATCTAAATATTAGCATTTTGTAATAACATAATTCAGAGGGTATATTCTTTTAAATTTTTGGTATAACAATGGATTGTATATTATCTTTGTCTGAACATTTACAAGTAGTTAAAAACAAAGTATCTAAGGGTATTGGAAGTTTATGTAAAGCAAGGAAGGTATTAAGTGCATCTACACTTAGAGAAAATATATTATAGCTTTATCTATCCGTATCCGACCTATCGGGTAGAGGTATGGGGCTCAACTAGTGCCAGTTATATAAGTTTTGTATTTAAAGAGCAATAAGAATTTAGTCTTCCTCACATTATTTAGCTCATACAGAACCAGGCTTTTAAGTTGTTAACCATATTTGGAATATATAAATTTAGCATTGGTAAAATTATTTATAAATTCTTAAATCAGCTACCTCCAATATTTAATATGTTCATATGAGTTTGTGAAGTGCACTCTTATCCAACTAGAACAAATAATACATTTATTGTACTCGCGCTCTGAACTGGTTTAGCACAAAAAACATTTAAATATAAAGGCGTTCTAATATGGAATTGTATAATAATAAACTTTAATCATAACTGTTCGTTTGGTGTGTATAAGCTCATTAAAAAGTTTGTTAATTGATAATGCGTTAATCAATTAATGTTTTGGCTTAGTAACAAAAATTATTTTTGGCAAATAATCGTAATATCAATAAACCTTTGGTTGAATTTCTAACTTATCTATGATTTTATGCACCAATCACTGTCTTACCAATGTTACTAAGTATACAATATTTAAAGACATATATACCGTTAGGTATCAAGTCCTCTTTGTTGTGCATCAACGTTATTTGTACTTTTTCAATATATGTATTCTATGTATGTACAGTTATATGCACAATTTGGATTTTTCTTATTTTAATACCACGAATTTTCAGTGTTTTTTATAAACAAAATTGTTCATTTGCATCAATAGTGTTTGTAATTAATTTGAAATCTCGGGAAAACCTATTTTCCCCATTAGGCCTATCGATCGATGTTGAGACCTTACCTAACCTAACCTAGTATTATGGGTGGGGGCTGCCGCCCCCACACCCGCTGGTTGAGTACTAATCCCTTCGTAAATAAAAAAAAAAAAATAGTTTTATTATACGAAGGTGAAAGAAATTATATGAAGTCTACGGCGTTTACTCTGCAATGTTCAGCTTTAATTGTACAGTTGGTCAAGGATAAATATACAGTTTTTAGTCTGCTATAGCCACACATGGTTTGTCATGTTGGCAGCCATGACAGCCTTTCCACTAGCCCAAACCATCCCAACACATGGAGTTTATTATATTGATACATTAATTAATATACGGAGTGCTTCGAAAAAGCGTTTCCATAAATATCAAAAGTTAGAGAATTATTCATAAACCTTCAGGGTGACTAAATACGGTTATGGAGATAGCAAAACAAAGCTGGGGGCATACGCTGGAACAGCGTGTAGCCGCGGCGCTCGCCTCAGTTTCATTGCCCTTTGGATCACATAATCCAGTCTTGGGGATGAAAGTGAAATATCAATATTTACCTACTTATTAATTAAAAAGTATGATTATATTCCTCTTTCTACTCATTATTTATTATGAATGTTATAATGTTAAGTGTATATGGTAATATCTTTTATAGCCACTCTATATTAGTCTACTTTAGATACACAAAAATCTAATTCCTAAACGTGGACGTAAGGAAGCCTGTGTGTTCAATAGGGTAATTACCCAGCAATTTTACTCATCTTGCGAGCGCCATTGCTTTATGAGTCAGTCCTCGAAGCATAATGAGGCTTTACTAGTGATTTTTATTTATTTATTATTATTATTATTATTTTTATCAGCAGAACACCTGCAAACCAACTGCAACATTGATATCACCATACCCTACATTATTAGCCACATATTACCGTGTGAAAATAGACTTATTCCACTGAAATATCGTATATAGGTAGAAGTTTTGATTTTCGTTTTCACTCATTTCTTTTGTATCTATCAATAACATTAAGGGTTTAATATCTCCGAAGTGATATTCACGTCAAAGATTATAGAGCAATATATTCATATTTCCGTCTGACAACTAAGTCCAGGAACACTTTTTTAAACACCCTGTATAAGGTGGGCGGGCTCTTGAGATATGGCTACCAGGGCTGCCAACATGACAAACTGTGGCTATAGCAGACTAAAAACTGTATACTTTCACCTTTGACCAACTGTACATTGATAACGGGAAACTACCGTATTGACAACCTAGTTACGAAAATTAAATTTTAGTAGCATACTTTTATATTAGGTTTTTCAGAGGGTTTAACACATTTCATATGATCTTTAGAGCTGTCGATAATTGGAAGTACCGTATTGACAACCTTGTTACGAAAAATAAATTTTAGTACCATACTTTTTTATTCAGTTTTGCAGAGGATTAAAACAAATTTTCTTATAATCTTTAGAGCATATAGATTCAATATTTGTCTTCAAATATATCAAAACAAAATTGTGGTATTAAAATAACATTGAACCCAAAATTATTATTATTATATTATTAAGAGGCCATATAAGGAAACTATCTATACAGTAATTAAAGCTTAGTGGCTTTAGAATATTAATTAAAAATAATCCTAAATTTTACATATCCAACCGCGATCTTCAGCGAGTGCATAATTATTATCAATACGGATCCGACAAAAAGCTTTATATGAATACAAATATAACTATTTTTAACGATTTAGTCACATTTATATAATAGGCAATGTGTAAACAAATCCGATAAAGTCTTGATAGCGTAATGCATAAATGTACGGAATTTCGGTGTGAGTATCCTAGGTTAGAGTCCTTTGAGTGCCACATGCATTTGTTGATTTCATTAAGTTTAGAAGTAAAGTTGGTTGGTGAAAAAATATGAATAAAATAAAATCTATCAAACTTTAGTGAACTTTGTTATTCCGGTGGGAATAAAAGGATGCATCCGGATAAAACTTTCATTCCGAGAAGACTTTCCGAAGCCCAATAAATTAGTCTGGTATGAACTATTGGATACTAGCAAAACAGTCTTCGTTTACGGAAACATATATATAGTCCTACTTACCAATACAAAGAGAGCCCCGAGATGTGTGACGGGGATATTCTGTAACCCTTTTTCCCTCATGTTTAGCAGAGATTTTAAGAAATTCGCCCCATTAGTTTGGAGATTTAAAAACTGTTGTGCCGTTGAAGGATCTATTATTCTGGCGAGCGATAGCAAGCCTTTAATTTAAGGGGAACCGGTCTTTAGCCAGGAAATTTTACCACCGAGAAACGCACACATTTATCTCAAATTGAATTTCTTGTAATAAACCTCGTTGCAGGTAGGAACTATAAAACAAATATATAAATATAGAAAAAAAAAATAGATATCTACACTTGCAGCAGGAACCACCTCTCCGCGCCGCCTCTGGATAGTAACTGACCCATATCCTTGGGTAGCGGTCAGACGTTGGTTACTCAACGAACCTGTGGGTCTCGGAACTTTGACACTACGAACCAACCATCTTGTTAAGTGCTTCGTTCGATTCAATTCACCCTAAGAGCAATACGAACCTACGCGTCTCTGAACTTTGATAATATAAACCAGTCATCTCGTTCAGTGCTTCGTTCGAGTCAATTGACCACTTGCAAGTATCGTTCTATAAGGAAGATGGAGTTGTAGACATCGATATTTAGCAGAATTACCATATCAAATACGGTTGTTGTTGTTCATATATAAATACATAAAATCCAATTCAACATACTCTTTATCCATCAGAAACCTACATTATTATTGCATTTCCGTTTACTATCGATATCTACACCTCCAACTTCCTTATAGAACGAAACTTGCAAGTGGTCAATTCATCCTTAGGGCAATATTTTTTCCCTAATGAAATGATGAATTTGATTTGACAACGTGGATTTGTTGAAAGAGTAGATCCCGGTGGGTATGGGGATGACATTCATTACCTTGCTCACCATGGGATAAAAAAGGACAGTTCCACCACTTCTGTTCGTATTGTGTATGACTGCTCAGCTAAATCTAGTGATCGCTCTTATAGCCTGAATGATTGTACAAAGGAGTACAAAGGAAATCAAGCAACAACAGCTCTAGTGACCCTTCTAGGCTGCTTGTCCTCCAAAACACTGAGGATCAAGTGTCCAAACAGTGGTTTAGAGTGGGTAAAGGAACATTGGAAAGGGAACTACTGCCCTGGAACAAATGTCCGTGGCAGGACTAGGAAGTTAGTAGGGGACATATGGGTTAGTAACTGAGGGGAGGATAAAATAAAGTTATTCATTTACAAACGCAGTCAGTCGCGGGTTTGATGCGAGATATTTGTCTAGGCGGAGTTTAAATGAATCAACGGTGCTGCAGTCTATAACGTCTCGGGGAAGCCCATTCCACAAGTTGACAACTCGATTGAAGAAGAAATTCTTAGATTCGTGTGAGATAAAAGATTTACCAATAATTTTACAACCGTTTCCCCGCGTGTAATTAGATTGGTCGATAGTAAAGTACTTACTACAGTTCATATTGTCGATGCCTTTGATGATTTTGAACACTTGAATTAAGTCACCTCTTAATCTGCGCTGGGTTAAAGGAAATAGATTTAATTCTCTAAGACGCTCTTCGTATGGTTTGTTCTTTAGGCTAGGTATCATTTTGGTAACTCTACGTTGAACTCGTTCTAGCTTGTTTATGTCTTTTTGGTAATAAGGGCACCAGCATTGAACGCAGTATTCCAGAAGAGGGCGGACTAAGGAATTGTAAAGGGTTAGGATAACGTCTTTGGATTTATGCTCAAATGACCTGCCATTTGTGTCTCTACACGGGTCCATCCCTGGTCTCTGATCTCGCGCAAATTATGTTACGCTTCAGATGTCATAAATTTGCATGGGTCACCGATATTGAGAAGGCCTTCCTGATGCTTCAACTCCATCGTGAAAACAGAGACTCGACAAGATTTTTATGGCCACGGGACCCAATGGATCTAGATTCAGAGTATCTGGTCTACAGATTCAGAGTCGTCTTATTCGGAGCGACCTGTTCCCAGTTCCTTCTCAACGCTACTATCTTGCGACATCTTGAGGAGGCTGGACTAGATCCTGACTTCAAGAAAGAGATCAAGCAGGGGATCAATGTGGACAATCTTAAGGGCAATGGAGACGATGAAGATTTAATGCTCAAAAGATGCTGGGAGATCCGCGATATATTTGCCAAGGTTCATTTAAATTTGAGAGAATGGGCCACTAATAGTGATCTTTTGAAAGGTCAATTTGCTTCTTACGGTGTAGCTACTGAGAATAGTGCGGTGAAATTGTTGGGCCACAAATGGGACACTACCACAGATTGTATATCCTTCTCTCACACACCATGCGATAGTGAGATTATGACCAAGCGAAACTGCTAAGTTAGTCTGCAAGGTTGTTTGATCCCCTAGGCTATTTGCTGCCTGTAACTATTCGTGCTCGTATGTTTTTACAGCAACTATGGCGGCTAAAGCTAGATTGGGACACACCACTCCCGACTGAGCTACAAGATACTTGGCGGTTAATTCGGTCGGACCTTTCCGCAAGTTGCAAGGTTCAACTTGACCGTCAAGTTATAAGTGGTCAACAGGTGGATCTACATGCCTTTGCTGATGCCAGTAATAGTGCGTACGGTACTGCCATATACTTATGCAATGGTAGTGAAGCGAAACTGGCTATAGCAAAGGCCAAAGTAGCCCCTATTAAGAAAATTACAGTTCCTAAATTAGAACTTACTGCATTGCTTCTGTCTGCTCGTCTAATACAGTTTACACTGGATGCTTATACAGACATACTACAAATTGATAACGTCTATGTCTGGAGCGACAGTCAAATTGCACTTTCTTGGGTACACAGCCAGAAGGTGCTACCTGTTTATGTTTCAAATCGCACTGATGAGATACGTAACTTAGTTCCTACAGCTATCTTTCGCTATGTGAGTTCCAAGAATAACCTCGGTGACATAATTTCCCGGGGAATCTCGGCGCAACAGTTGTTGTCATCCTCTATTTGGTGGCAAGGACCCACATGGCTTACTTCTCCAACTCATTGGCCACAGGATTTCAGGGTTTGCATATCTGATCCTTCAAGTCGGCCCCAAGATGATGTGTTAAGTAGTTCGACTGTGAGTATTACACATCAGAATAACAAGTTGGTAGAGTGGGAACGTTATGGCAGCTATGATCAAGTAATACCGATATTTGCATAGTTATACCGTTTCATTAACAACATGAGAAGTTGGGTTCACAGGTCTTTCCTTAGTGAAGATTCGAAGCAAATCAGACTCCATGAATTGAGATCAGCAGAAGTAAATTTAATATGTTTGGTACAAGGGGAATCATATCCTACTGAACATGAAATACTGAACAAGGAGTAAAGGCCAAACCCTCAAACTTAATGAGGCAGCTAGGATTATATATGGAAGGAGGCATAATTAAGTGTAGAGGCAGGATCCAGAAGGCGGACATTATTGATTCTGCGAAATATCCTGTCCTCCATAGCCCCTCTCATTTGATTACCAAACTGTTGATTTGCAAATGCCATGGGATCTGCCTACATTTTGGCGTAAATTATGTTCTGGCTTATATGCGACAACGTTGGTGGATCCCTAAGATGCGACAAGCTATTAAAGGGATCTACAATAGCTGTACTATCTGTAAAAGATTACAGGGTAAGCCTTACTCCCCAGTTGATCTACCTCCCTTGCCTGAGTTCAGGGTACAAAGGACTGAACCATTTCAGGTAACCGGGGTAGACTATATGGGAGCGATTCAAATTAGGGAATCGTCCGGTATTATCACTAAGTATATGCCGTACCCTTCACATGTGTGGTAACCTGAGGGATTCACATTGAATTAATTGACGACTTATCCAGTGATGGTTGTTTACATACTCTAAGACGCTTTGCAGGTCAAACGGTTTCCCTCAAATGATTCTGAGCGATAATGCGACTTGTTTTGTCGGGGCATCCGAATATCTCCAGAATATAATGGATGACCCGCAGGTTGTGTCTACCCTCACTGGAAAGAGTTGTCAATGAAAATTCATACCAGCACGTGCACCATGGTTCGGGGCGATTTGGGAGAGGACAATAGGTATTGTCAAGTCTACCATGAAGAAGGTATTAAGGAGGGCCCTGGTGAACAAAAAAGAGTTGCAAATAGTCTTGACAGAGATTGAGATGTCAGTCAACGACAGGCCCTTGACCTATACCTCGGCAGATATTGATGATCTCTTACTCATTTCGCCTTCTATGCTAACACATGGACGAAACCTTAATCCCTTTCCTAGGTTGTCAGTAACCAACAAAGATCTACAAGACCCTACGTTCTGCGATGCTGACGCCACACGTCGTCGCTTCCAATATATGAACAAGGTGTCAGACGATTTATGAAAAAGCTGGTCACAAGAATATTTGTTGTCTCTTCGCGAACGTCACTCTAATATAATCAAAGGGACAAATCAACAGTGGCCTTGTATCTGGGATATCGTATTGATTCATGATGAGCATCCTAGATTATATTGGAAGCTTGGTAAGATTGTCAATTTGTTCCAGGGCATTGATGGTCATATTAGGGTTGCTGGATTACAGATTTCGACTGGGATTACTACTCGCCCAGTCGTAAGGTTATATCCCTTGGAGCAGGATGTAGAACTGCCTGATGTTACCGGTGTCTCTACTGATATACCTCCACAGGGGAGTGCTGGTAACAGTGCTCCTCAGGGTGGAGCTGTTGATAATAGGAAGGATGATCCTCCTCTGGCTTCCAGTGGTGCTCGCCCCAAAAGGAGGGCGGCTATGAGCTCTGTGGATCTTTGGAGATCTAAGATTAACCAAGGTGATCTGAGAATCTTTAATATCCTTTTTGTTTTGTATATAGCTACTGTATATTGTTTTTGGTGGCAGGCAGTATGTCGGGAATAGTGTATGATGATCCCGACAGTTTTGAGACCAATTGGGTATTTGAATTTGGCGGTATTGTATAGTAGGTACGATTTCGGCTAGTACCTTATGTCTATCTATTCTATCTATATGCTCAGGCAAAATCCCCATTTTGGGGGTAGCCGACTCAAGACAGAGCAAGAACAGGGAAAACACAAAAACAACATAAAACAAAAAATAAACACAGATAAAAAACACAAACTCTCACACATCCAGGTCACCCAGGAGAAGACCCAGAGACCAGGGTTACCAAGGTCGCTCCAGCACTCCCCCGGCCCCTGACCACCCGGAGAGGTTCCGATCTCGGCAGGCAGACATGCAGCGGAGCCAAAGTCACAAGCCCTCCCACCACACTTCCAGGCACACCCTTCATATTAATCGTTTCCCCGGGCCAGGCACCTGATGGACTATTATCTAGTCCAACTTGCGCCCGACCCCTTACTCCAAATGACCACGTGTTCACTCAACTATTCACAAGCATTCTCCATTCACTCCTGTCCACCACCACTTCCCCTGCCTGACCTATAGTCATTCCTCTATCATCCAAAGCCTTTCTTACACAGTCTCTCCATCTCAATGGGGGTCTTCCTGCCCTTCTATCTCCCCTTGTACCTGACTCACATATTCTCTTTGTAAGCCTTTCATCTCCCATTCGTTCAACATGACCATACCAGCTCAGCACCCTTCTGTCCACTCTGGCTGACAAATGTTCCTGCTGCCCCACTCTCCTACGTATCTCTTCATTCCTCAATCTGTCTCTACGAGTAACTCCACACATACTCCTCAAGCAGCTCATCTCCATCACATCCAGCCCTCTTTTCTCCTTTTTCTTCAGAGCCCATGTCTCAGCCCCATACATCACTGTTGGCACAACAATTCCTTGATACAGTGCACTTATTACTTTCACTCCGAGATTTCTCGTCTTCCACATACTTCCCATTGCTCCGAAAACCTTCCTTCCTTCACACACTCCTGTTTTACCTCCACTTCCATACCTCCACTCCTGCTTATTGTTCCTCCTAGATATTTAAAACACTCTACTTGTTCCAATATTTCCCCATCCAGCCTCACATCTAGATTCACCCTATGCTCTCCCCTATTACACACCATTACTTTACTTTTATTGACGATCACCTTCAGTTTCCTCCTTCCACAAACCACACCAAAACTCTTTGACTACCCGCTGCAGTTTCTCATCAGAATCCGCCACCAATGCTGTGTCATCAGCAAACAGCAACTGATTCAACTCCCAATCTCTACCATTCTTTCCTACTATACCCAATCCTCTTCCCATAGTTCTCCTTTTCACCTCCCTCACCACACCATCCATAAACATATTAAACAGCCATGGTGACATTACACAACCCTGTCGCAAACCTACCTTTACCTCAAACCATTCACTCAACTCACCATTTCCTACTCTCACACATGCTCTGCTCCCTTCATAAAAACTCTTAACTGCTTCTAACAAATTTCCTCCTATTTCATAAATCCTTAACACCTTCCACATTGCTTCACGGTCCACACGATCATACGCTTTTTCCAAGTCCAAGTACCTTATGTACTGTAGTTTATTATTAATTGTAGGTTAAATATTAACTGTAATGCATATATATATATTCTGACGTACGGATCCCTGTATGTTAATTTAAGAGTTAGAATTAGAGTTGAAGGAGTGCCAAACTACCCAGGCGGCGAAGCAGACCAGAGAGCGAACTAGCGAGTGGGAAACCAGCTCGTCCGCATACCAGCAAACAAGCCTTCACACCTGCGTGCGTCATAGGGGACCCTACAAACTACTTCGATGACCGACGCTATGACGTATGATCGACGCCAGGAGCCCCCATTGGACCACGCACCTGCTATGCAACTCGAGGAGCTATGATAGGGGCGCGCACCATCACTCGCCTCCTGATTCGTTCCTACACCATCATTGTTTAGTATATAAGACCCGAGTAGTGGGCATTCAAATCAGTCTCATTTGGAGTTGGGAAGGTGAACTTGCAGCTGGAGGAAGACGGGGTGAAGTATTATAATGGGATTGTGACTGTCAGTCAGATTATATAAGTGTGTGTTAAGTGTGTTCGGTGTAAACACTTACGTTATGTTGGTTAGTGAGATATGTGATTGCGAATTAACGTTAACGCTACTATTATGTACTTAACTATTTTAGTTGACTAACTTGTGGACTAAAGCAACTCTTTAAGTAATTGGGTTATGGTGAAAGTAATACTATTGTTTTATATTAATACTTACGAGTTCTTTCATTTTCTTTTAATTAAGCTTACATTGCTTAACGGTGCTTAGTACGGTGATGCTATTGTCTCATATTAGTAATATCGCCTTAGACTAACATGGCTGTGTTAATATTACTTCTAGTGATTTCCTAAGCTGAAGAAAATTCTTTTAGCTTCAAAATATTATTTTTGCTTTTCATATTATTTGAGTGAGACCTGAATCGAATCTATGAAGCGATCCTGTAACTTAAT
Source organism: Paralithodes platypus (assembly GCA_032716605.1). NCBI lineage: Eukaryota > Metazoa > Arthropoda > Malacostraca > Decapoda > Lithodidae > Paralithodes > Paralithodes platypus. Next base: position 41,292,554 of record CM064492.1, on the reverse strand, counting down.
TTACTCGTAATCAAACCTCAATGTTACGTGGTTAAGAAATACATATAACTAATTATTAAATATATATCTAACTTTTTATGTGACTTTGATATTAATCCTGATGATAATAATAATATAATACTATTAACGTAAGACAAGAACCAAGAATAATTACATTAAATATAAATAAAAGTACATAAATAGGAAAACTAGCTATTCATATTTTCAAAAAGGGTAAGAGACAGAAATATTCTTACCTTAATATTTATCTTTCAAGACTTTTTATATAATTAATAGTCCTTCTTTAGATATAACTTATTCGGTTCATAACCATAGCCTACTAAGCTTCGGTTAAATAATATTTCTTTATAAATACTACATGACTTTAATTAGTTTCAGTATTTTTCATAATTAAAGAGTATCAGTCAATAAAGGATACCAAGTCCTAAAATCCAAAAGGAAAGGAAGCAACAACAGGAAATAATTTTATTAGATTTTACTTTTGTTTTGCCTTCAGCTGACTGATACCTTAAAATATATCTCTGTGTTATCTAGATTCATCAAGTTAACCACTTGAGGATCAAGAGTGGCGACCTCGCCAGGATTCGTTTCATACAGTTTCACTCAGTTTCATTACTGTTTCACTACTTAAAAATCAAATATTAATCATGCCTCATCTAATTAATGACGAAGATGCTCGAGTTTTCATAGAATCAGACCCCACAGCCCCTGATATTGACTGTCTGTCAAAATCCGAACTGGAAGTGCTTGCCTCACATCTCCAATTAACTGTCTCAAACATGTCCAAAGTAGAGGTGGCTCAGACCATAAAAACCCACCTGTTCCCTGTAGAAGGCGGGGAGGGAGACGGAGCAGTTGGTGGGATCCCGAGTAAACGTAGCCAACTTGATATACAATTGCCACCTGGTTTGACCGGTAATCAAATATGCGAACTAGAACAAACCAAACTAAAAATAGAACTAGCCAGAATAAATGCCGAAGCAAATATCGAAGAAGCCAGAATAAAGACCGAACATTATGAATATCAATATCGTACGGCTCAACTAAATGTCAATACAAATGCTCCCTTAATTGCTCCCATTCTGGGATTAACTATGACCAGTGTCATTCCACCTTTCACTGAGGATAATGTGCAGGATTTCTTTGTTTTGTTTGAGGAAGTTGCTGGAGGTATGAAGTGGACAAGAGATCAATGGCCTTTTATGTTACAAACCGTTTTGACAGGGCAGGCTCGAGCCACGTATTTGTCAGAAGTAGCAGAGGTTAGGCAGGATTATGACAATCTCAAAGAAGCTATCCTAAAAACCTATCAATTGCAGCCTGAGGCTTACAGGCAATCTTTCCGTAAAAACCAGAAGAAAGTAGAAGAAACCCATAAGGTATTTGCCAGGACCATGACTAAAACTTTCAATCATTGGGTCAAGAGTAAGAAAGTCACAAGCTACAACGATCTGAAGGAGTTGGTCCTGTTAGAAAATTTCCTATGGAAAATTGATTCTTCTGTATCCTATCATTTAAATGGGAAAAAGGTAGATTGTCTTGCCAACGCTGCTGACATGGCTGACACATACGTGCTCAACAACAAATTTCGTGGAAAGAAGCCCTACGATAATTCTAGTTCTAATTTTAAGTATCCCAATCACAAATCAGACAGACCCAGTCACAAGCCTATAACGTCTTCCCCAGCTAGCCAAAATAGAATTGTTCCCCCAACTAAAAATTTGACTCGGGGCAATGGCAACAGAGGTGGGCCCCAAAGTAATAGTAATGCTCAAAGAGGGAACGTTCCCGTATCCCCTAAAGTATGTACTTTTTGTGGCAAGAGAGGCCACCTAGCTTATCAGTGCTGGGCCAAGGAGAGAACAGAGAGATCGGGGCAGACAGTTGCCGCCGTATCTCAAACTCCATATGTTCCTGTAATGCAGGACTCCCGACAGAAGGAGTACCTAGCACCAAAAGTTCCTTTAATACAGGACTCCCGACAGAAGGAGTACCTAGCAGCTAACGTAAATCATCTAGACAGGGGTGTAGTAGCATGTGTGGTGCAACCCACTAGGGTTAAGCCAATAATAATTTCACCATCAGTGCAGGACAGTTACCGTCCCTTTATTTCATCTGGCAACGTGAGATTAAATGGTTGTATGCATGAGGTAAAAATTCTGAGAGACACCGGTTCTACTAGCACCCTCATGGTGAATCCTTACACTGAGTACCCACCTGGCGAACCAGTTGTAATGAGAGGTGCTGGAGGCCAATTTTATGCACACTTGGTAAAAGGCGAAATTGAATGTGAGTTACTACAGGGTGAGGCCACCATAGCTTTGTGTAGGTCCCAAGATATCCCTGTGCCTGGGGTAACACTCCTTTTGGGGAATGATGTAGCAGGTGAGAAGGTCCGACCAGACCCCATTTTGTCACTTTCCCCTGTTAACGAGCCACTAACCGGTGAGCTCGAAAAGGAAATGCCAACAGTTTTCCCTGTGTGTGCTGTCACACGTTCAATGTCTCAAGTAGCAGTTCCCTCAGACAGAAATGTACCGAATGTAAGAGTTGATGAAAGGGATGATGAGAGTGTGAATGACGCTCCAACTGTGCCTGATGTGACTGAGGTGGATTTATCTGACACCTTTATGGCTCATCTTGACCCTAACGATGACCATGAAACCCCTCCAAATTGTCCTAGTGGCCTGGTAGAGCTACAGAGAGATGATAGTGAATGCAAGGAGTTAGCTGCCAGGTCCGTGAGTGAAGAGGAATGTGAGAAGGAGGGTGGTGAATGTTTCTACCTCAAAGGAGGAGTATTGTGGCGTAGATGGAGACCGCCACACAGACCAATCGATGACGGGGCCTGGGACGTCCATCAAGTAGTAGTCCCCAAACCTTGTCGTAGAGATATCTTGGAAATGGCACATTGTATACGATTGGCAGGACACCTAGGTGTGAGAAAAACTCTAGACAGAATCAGAGCCCACTTTTACTGGCCAGGAATGCGTGCAGATGTAGTGGAGTTTTGTAGAGTGTGTCACACTTGCCAGATGACAGGAAAACCCAATCAGAAGGTGCCTGTACATCCTCTGGTGCCCTTGCCCGTTTTCGAGAATCCTTTTACTCGGGTGGTAGTGGACATTGTAGGCCCATTGCCTAAGACTTCCCAAGGTAACAATTATTTATTAACTATTATGGACATGGCAAATTGCTACCCAGAGGCTATACCCTTAAGGACTACCTCTGCTCCAACTGTCATCAAGGAACTGCTCAAATTCTTCACCAGAATGGGATTCCCCCATGAGGTGCAAAGTGATCAAGGAACTAATTTTACCTCTAACATTTTTCAGCAGTCCCTGAAGGAGTTGGGTATCGAGCATGTTAAGTCTAGCACCTACCACCCAGAGAGTCAAGGGGTTCTCGAACGATATCACCAGACATTAAAGGGAATGTTACGTAAGTATTGTACAGAGACCGGAGTTGAGTGGGATAAGGGGGTACCTTTTCTTTTATTTGCTACTCGTGAGGTTCCAACTGAATCCCTGGGTTTTTCCCCTAATGAGCTAGTTTTCGGTCACCAGGTAAGAGGTCCTTTGCAACTATTGCAGGATAGCCTAGTTGGCCAGGAGGGGAACCAAAACCTCCTCAAGTATGTTTCAGATTTCAAAACCCGGCTGAGATCCTCATGTGAGTTTGCCGCTCAAAACTTGACAGTGGCTAAAAGCTCCATGAAGAAATGGTATGACAGAAAAGCCTGTGAGAGGGAGTTTCAGCCCGGTGATGAGGTTTTGGTCCTGCTCCCCCTTTTTGGCCAACCTTTATCTGCCAAGTTCAGGGGCCCATATAAGATCATTCAGAGGGTGAGCATTACCGATTATCTAGTAACTACCCCAGACAGGAGAAAGCCCACGCAAGTATTCCATATAAATATGTTGAAACCCTACCATAGGTCCCCTGATTCCTCTCCTCCAGATTCTCCCACTGTGGCAGTGAATGTCAGGACCTGTGGACAGCCTGGTGCGGACGAAGTCTTCAGTTCTCTTACTGACCCGCAACAGACTGTTCCAGAGCCTGAAGGTATCCATGCAGACTTTGACTTGTCATATAGCCTATCCAACTTTCAGTATAATTCAGTAGCTTGGGGGGAATTACCATCTAAACTATGTCATCTTCCCTCTGATCAAGCGAACCAACTAATCTCTGTGTTATATCAGTCTCCCAGTGTGTTCCGCGATACTCCAGGGCTCACTTCTTTGGCCGTGCACGACATCGACGTAGGGGATGCAACTCCCATTAAACTATCCCCCTACCGTGTCTCGCCACAACGCAGGAGTATACTGCAGGTCGAGCTTGACTACATGTTGTCAAACAAGCTGATAACAAAGGCCTTAAGCCAGTGGAGTAGTCCGGTCATACTTGTGCCAAAGCCAGACAGGAGCCATAGGTTATGTATGGACTATAGGCAAGTCAATGCTGTCACAAAGAACGATACCTACCCACTGCCACGGATCGACGACTGCATTGACCAGATTGGTACAGCCACCTATATCAGCAAGATTGACTTAATGAAGGGATATTGTCAAGTAGCTCTCACCCCTAGAGCGAGGGAAATATCATGCTTTGTAGTCAACAATCAAGCCTTCTGCTGTAACGTAATGCCCTACGGCTTGAAAAACGCTCCAGCTACATTCCAGCGCCTCATGAATTTGGTGACTGAAGGGGTACCTGGGTGCGTTGTCTACATCGATGATATTCTTATCTTTTCACAGTCATGGGAGGAGCATCTTTACCAACTTAGATTGCTGTTCTTAAATCTTGCTGATGCCAATCTGGTGGTTAATCTTAAGAAATGCACCATTGTAAAGAGTACAGTCCAGTATCTAGGATATACGGTAGGTCAGGGGCAGGTTGCACCTCCTCAAGCAAAGGTAGAGTCTATTCTAGAATTCCCAACTCCTAGCACTAAGAAACATATCCAAAGGTACCTAGGCATGATTGGTTATTATAGGCGTTTCATCTTAAATTTTTCAAAGTTGACAGCTCCCTGACAGATCTACTCCGTAAGGATGTGAAGTTTGATTGGTCCTCTGAATGTGAGGAGGCCTTTATTGCTACCAAATATATATTATCTAATTATCCTGTACTCCGAGCTCCTGATTTTAACAGATCTTTTTCCCTAGCAGTGGATGCGAGCAATACCGGGGTTGGTTCAGTGTTACTACAGGAAGACGACTGTGAAGTATTGCATCCTGTGTGCTATTTCAGTAAAAAATTAAATTCTTCTCAACGTAACTATTCAGTCATTGAGAAGGAGCTGTTGGCATTAATTTTATCCCTTCAATACTTTGCTGTCTATGTGCAATCTGCCTCTGGTGCCATCACTGTGTATACTGACCATCACCCCTTAAATTTTTTGCATAAGTTCCAAAATAAAAACCAACGACTGACCAGGTGGAGTTTGTTGCTGCAGGAATACTCCCTGGATGTCAAACATATTAAGGGGGTCCAGAACGTGCTAGCCGATTGCCTATCACGTATCTGTTAAAGATTACATTTACCGGGTTGGCCTCATCCAGCAGTAAGATTAATTTAATGAGAGGATTTTGGCAATTAGCTCTCCCTTGTAGCGAGGTAAATATCATGCTTTAGTAGTGCGCTGTCAAGCCTTCAGCTGTGAGATGCCTTGCAGTTCGAATAACGCTCCAGCTACGTTCCGGCTATGTTCTGATGTGGTACCTGGAGACGTTGCCTACTTTGGGTGATATCCTTATTATATCCTCATTATAATCTTGCTGTTGCCAATCTGGTGGTGAATCTATTTATGTATTATGTTTAATATTATGTACTATACTCCTTAAACTCTTTTCTAGGGGGGAGGTCTGACATACGGAGCCCTGTATGTTAATTTAAGAGTTAGAATTAGAGTTGAAGGAGTGCCAAACTACCCAGGCGGCGAAGCAGACCAGCGAGCGAACTAGCGAGTGGGAAACCAGCTCGTCGGCATACCAGCAAACAAGCCTTCACACCTGCGTGCGTCATAGGGGACCCTGCAAACTACTTCGATGACCGACGCTATGACGTATGATCGACGCCAGGAGCCCCCATTGGACCACGCACCTGCTATACAACTCGAGGAGCTATGATAGGGGCACGCATCATCACTCGCCTCCTGATTCGTTCCTACACCATCATTGTTTAGTATATAAGACCCGAGTAGTGGGCATTCAAATCAGTCTCATTTGGAGTTGGGAAGGTGAACTTGCAGCTGGAGGAAGACGGGGTGAAGTATTATAATGGGATTGTGACTGTCAGTCAGATTATATAAGTGTGTGTTAAGTGTGTTCGGTGTAAACACTTACGTTATGTTGGTTAGTGAGATATGTGATTGCGAATTAACGTTAACGCTACTATTATGTACTTAACTATTTTAGTTGACTAACTTGTGGACTAAAGCAACTCTTTAAGTAATTGGGTTATGATGAAAATAATACCATTGTTTTATATTAATGCTTACGAGTTCTTTCATTTTCTTTTAATTAAGCTTACATTGCTTAACGGTGCTTAGTACGGTGATGCTATTGTCTCATATTAGTAATATCGCCTTAGACTAACATGGCTGTGTTAATATTACTTCTAGTGATTTCCTAAGCTGAAGAAAATTCTTTTAGCTTCAAAATATTATTTTTGCTTTTCATATTATTTGAGTGAGACCTGAATCGAATCTATGAAGCGATCCTGTAACTTAATTTACTCATAATCAAACCTCAATGTTACGTGGTTAAGAAATACATTTAACTAATTATTAAATATATATCTAACTTTTTATGTGACTTTGATATTAATCCTGATGATAATAATAATATAATACTATTAACGTAAGACAAGAACCAAGAATAATTACATTAAATATAAATAAAAGGACATATAAGAAAACTAGCTATTCATTTCAAAAAGGGTAAGAGACAGAAATATTCTTACCTTAATATTTATCTTTCAAGACTTTTTATAGAATTAATAGTCCTTCTTTAGATATAACTTATTCGGTTCATAACCATAGCCTACTAAGCTTCGGTTAAATAATATTTCTTTATAAATACTACATGACTTTAATTAGTTTCAGTATTTTTCATAATTAAAGAGTATCAGTCAATAAAGGCTACCAAGTCCTAAAATCCAAAAGGAAAGGAAGCAACAACAGGAAATTATTTTATTAGATTTTACTTTTGTTTTGCCTTCAGCTGATACCTTAAAATATATCTCTGTGCTATCTAGATTCATCAAGTTAACCACTTGAGGATCAAGATACGTAAAAATATACATCAGCTCTAGATGTATCATGAAACTAAATCATAGGTTAGAAATATTATGAGCCGGCAGTCATATGTAATCTCGCGAAGCGATATAGCGCTGGCCCTTAGTCTCATCAAAACAGCCGTATCAATCACTCCTCCCTCCGACTCTGACTCAACATAGGATTCACCATGTGCTACCACTAATTATATAATCATCAGTCCAACATCACCAGTCCTCCTAAGCAAAGTTCATTATGTATTGATACTGTATTATGTGAACATTCCTACATGTCATCCATATGAACTAGCCGTGTGTAAGAGGACAGAAATCCACCCATAAAAATCTTCATATTGGTAATTATCTTATTTAACTTATTGACGGGATGAGTTCACGTACAGTTGGTCAAAGTTCCAGCTGACCCACCCTCACTCTGGGGCTCGCAGAATTATCTGGCAATACTGGTGTAGGAAGGAGGTGTGTCCTACAATGATTGGGATTGGTAGATCTGATTTTGGCTATATCATTGTTAGAACATATACTAAACAAAGGAAAGTAAGCCTATCTCAAATAAAAATGCACACATCTCTATGTATGATCCCGAACATTCACCCAAAGTTCGTAGATTTGCTTAAATATTAAAGTTAGTATATCCACTGATTGGCAACGCATATAAAACCTGCTGGCTGCCACAACATACTTTACTCGATTTTATAAGAATACATATTTCTGTTTTATTGGTGGCTGCTTAATGAAGGAGCATTTAGTCTTCACAACGTGAACATTACATAGTCTAATTTGAAGTAATATACAGGACAGACACAGGTAACACATTAATGGCAAGTGGTATCCCTGCACCACTACACCAGTATTGCCATCTAATTCTGCGAGTCCCAGAGCGAGGGTGGGTCAGCTGGAACTTTGACCAACTGTACCAGTGATTGCATAATTTAGCATATCTATATATATTCCCCACATATATTGTATATATATATATATATATATGTGTGTATAGTCTATATATATAATCTCTTCTAAGGATGTATTTTCTGCCCTCTCAGGACTTAATACTAAGAAGGCGTACGGAGCGAATGGTGTTCCTCCTGTTCTACTCAAAAACTGTTCTGTGCTTACTCCGTGCCTAGATAAATTTTTACGTCTGTCTTTTCTCTAACGTCTTTCCTTCTTGCATTAAGTTTGCTTTTATGCAACCTGTTCCAAAAAAGGGTGACCGCTCCCAACCCTCCAACTATGGTCCAATTGCTCTTATTTCTTGCATCTCTAAAGTTTTTGAAACTATTCTTAACTCAAAATGTCTTAAGCATTTATTTTCCTAAAACCTACTTTCAGATCGCCAGTATGGTTTCCTTAAGGGCCGCTCTACTCCTGATCTTCTTGCTTATCTTACTAACTCTTGGTCATCCTCCTCAGGACTTCAGTGAGACTTTCTCTATTGCACTAGACTTATCGAAAGCCTTCGATAGTCTGGCACAAATCTTTAATTTCCAAACTACCCTCCTTTGGTTTCTATCCCTCAATCTGTGCCTTTGTCTCTAATTTCCTTTCAGATTGCTCCATAGCTACAGTTCTGGACGGCCATCGCTCACTCCATCAACCTATCAACTCCAGTGTTCCTCAGGGTTCTGTCCCATCTCCAATTCTCATTCTAATATTCATTAATGATCTACTCAACTGTACCTCTAGTCCTATCCACTCATATGCTGACGACACTACCTTACACTATTCAACTAGTTTTCACATCAACCCAGCATGCAAGCACTCCAAAACAAATGTGACGAGGCCATAGAATGCCTATCTTCTGATCTATCAATTATTTCTGATTGGGGCAAATAAAACCTGGTTACTTTCAACACCTCCAAGACTCGGTTTCTGACTATCTGTCCATTACAATCTTCCACACTACCATCAACTATTTTCCAACAATACACAAATAAACCCTTCATCTTTTCTCAATATTATAGGTATCTTTTTCATCCGACTGTTCTTGGAAATATAATATTACCACTCTTGCCAAAACAGCTTCCCAAAAGTTAGCCATGCTCAATCGTATCCGTGGGTTCTTCTCCCCCGCACAGCTTCTTGCTCTGTATCGGGGCAGTGCTTCCCTGTATTGAGTATTGTTCGCATGGCATGTGTGGGGGAGGCTCCACCCATACCGTATGAAATGACTGGGTAATAATAATAATTATAATAAAAATAATATTTATTCAGTTAGCTTTTTACAATGTTGGTACCACATATGTTACAAATATGACAAGTACCAGCCTTGCATAATTCCAACTAAGGATAGCCCAATGCCCAATAAGGCCGTTAGGCGTATTTCCAATGGGGTCCTTGTGGGATTAGGTTAGCTGGGGGAAAAGGAGAGGATAAAAAAAAAGTAGATACTAAAGAGAAAGTATTTCTAGGGAGTTATTTTAAGATACCTTACATCCTATAGTAATTATCAGTAATCAGTACTCATTTCAGATTGTTTTGCCTATCTCTTGTGTCATATTTAGTAGTAGACATAAGCTTGGTGCTCCCTTCTCGCAGCGGTCCGGTCCAGGTGCTCCTTCAAGCTAAGTCTGAAGGAATACACCGGGGGAACTCTTAAGTCTCCCCGCAGTTCCCGGTTTAATTGACAAGTCCTTAATTCAGGATCTGCCGTCCACTCTAAAGATTGTTGATACCATACTTTTTGAAGTTTTTTCTTGGTGGAGTGATTGCTTCCACTCTCACTTGGCCCAGGATCCCCAGATGTAGCCATTGTAAGCACTAAGCAGTAGCCTATCCACTTTAGTTTCCTTTGAAGGAAAATTCAAACTGCTTTTAAGTGACTCAGCGTCAGGGAGTCTGGCAGATCAGTGTTGTCAAGTAGTCTATAAATATTTGATTATCATTCTACCTGGACCTAAATTATCACTAGCATTGAAGAAGTTTGGCAAATTTCCCACCAAGTTTTGCTTGAGAAATAACCATTTAGTAAATCTGAAAATATTGCCCACAATAATTAGCTCGAAGAAGCTACATTCAGGTGTAAACTCGTTAAAATGGTATTGTCGTCATGGACAAGTTTGTTCGTTGTCATGGCAACTCCGCTAGGCACCTCATCTCACAGGTTTTGGACAGTAGAGTAAAAATAACTAAAACCATTATCGGTTCTGTCTATACGAGTAGTTACATTTTTATCAGATTACATTAAAGAATATGAAAGTGTAAAAACCCTCTTAACTTCCGAAAAACAAAGATTTTCAATGCAATTGCCAAGATCCCAAGATTGGACCCAAAATGCCAAGATCTTGAGAAAAATGCCAAGGAGTGGCTATCACTGGGCAACACCTTTGTTATGGTAGTTTACTTTGTTTTGATATGTAGGGTTACCAATTCAAAAGAATAACTTTAATTGGCTCATTAAAAAATGGCATACAGTAGCCTACTATCGCTAAACTTAACACTTTCAAGGTACAGTTACGCATATAGTTTTCTTGCGATTAGACTAATTTATTCAGATTAGGAAGGCTTTATGAAAGCCCGGTCTAATCATAGATATATAATGCCGTAGAAAATTTCCGGAAGAACTCTTTTAACTCCGGCTCATGATCTTTCAAATTTCTTTCTAGGTTCTTCATTCACTATTGTTTAAACTACTTTTATCTGCACTGGATAAATAGTTAGTCTTTCCCTTCCCATTCACGGTCAAGGTTAATCTCAAACTTCCTAACATTTGAGATACTCTACATATCAATAGGTTTAATTGACCACTTGCTAGTTTCATTCTGTAAAGAATTTAGAGCTGTACACATAATTAGCAGAATAACTAGCTATAATGAAGTTTTGGTAAATTTTTACATACACAAAACCAAATTAGACATTCTATTTATCCATTAGAATCTTGCATAATTATTGAATTTGTGTTTAAGAGTGGTTTACAGGTCCAACTTCCTTATAGCCTGAAACTCGCAAGTGTCAAATTACCCTTGTAATAATTCCCAGAGAGCTTTTCTCAACTGTCTAAAATCGTCTAGTGATAGCCAGAAATATTTTGATTATGTGTATGAATGAATTACGAAAAAAGTTTTTTGTATCACCAGTTTATATTAAAACACATTTAGGTTTATGCAGCTTATGCTTTCAGTCTAAAATACTAATAGTTTGGAAAAATAAAAAGTTTCATAGAAAAATATAATTTTATTGAGAACAATGGTCAGAAGGAAATCAGTTTTGAAGAGGGGAGAGACCGTATGTTGCAAAGAAAGTGATGGTGGACAGTAAAGAAATTAGTTAGACGCGCCCGGCAGCATGAACACTGGCAGGTGAACCAGACGGGTATTGAGCACGCTATTCATGACGGTGGTAGTACTGGCTACCAGGGAGGGGTGTGTGGTAGGTCACAGAGGTATGGTTATCCTGGCGTTGGTGGCAGCAGGAGATTTGAGCGAGGTTGAGCGGGGGCGTGATGGGTTAACCCACTCTCCTTGGTACCCGAGATTAGTCACAAAGTATTTAACTATAATAGAAAGTAGACAAAGCTATAAATTATTATCAGTAAAAATGTCTGAGACTTTCATACTTTCATATTACTCTGCATGTAAATTTCAAACTTTGCAATGTTAAACTTATAAGACCTAGCTAAAGATGACTCCCGTTTGCAATGTCTGATTTTGGCAAGGTGGAAATAAGTTAGGACAAATATAATTCCCGTACGTTGTAGTAGGGACAAATATAATTCTAGCACAAATAGAATTTCTATAGTTTGTACTTTGACATTGCTACAGTTTTGAACAACTGTTCTATCACATGGTTACAACTGGCAATTAATCAGAGCTAAACATTATTTTCACTTTAATAAAGACATTTCTTTACCTCGACGACTAACTTTAATAAGCAAAAATATAAAGCAATTCATGTAAGCTATATTTTAATTTCAAAATTTGCTAAACCCTTTTAGTAATGGCATAGCTAGATATTATAGCAGTTATCAAGGTATTAATTCGGCGAGGTGGAATAATAGACAAAAACACTATTAGAAGAAACAGTTTAGGAGAAGGCAAAGCTTACCTGGTATTCTTGCTCTGCTGCAGCTAGAGACCGAGTAGTATGGAACATTCATTGAATTGATTTCTATCTTAACATTTATCGTCAAGGATTGATTATAGTAATTCAAAGAAAATGTCTGAACATTGCTAAAAGTAAGAAATCAAGAGTACATTTTTAGCAGCCACCTGCTGATTGTCAGCACTTACCCTCTCGCAAGTTTGTCTTTTAGGCCCCTTTGTTACGGGAGGCTTGAGAAGTAGTCTACGATCCACCTCTTCCTGGGGTTGAAGTGGCTGGCTGCAGACAGTTATGAGGGCCGATTAGTTTCACAACGGTCCTTATGTCATTAGCCAGTCCTCCAGACGCGCTCCTGGAGATGCAGAAATTATGAAGTCATGAATTGGAGGTAGTGATGGTGATCTTAGTAATAGTGATTGTATAGGGATGGTGGTGGTAGTAGGGATGTAGGTGGTGGTAGTAGGATTGGTAGTGGTGTCTGGCTCCAGGTCCCCCCCACAGTAACCCTTGCAACATGAAGACTGATTTTATATTCTTCCTATGGTTATCACAATTTAGTTTTATCTTCTATTCTACGAAGACTTAAAAAGTGGTAAATATAATTTAAATAGAAATTCTGAATAGGTACTTCTTAAAACTGGATAACCATAAGGTACAAAAAGAGTAGTCATGGTGAAGGGGTTAAGGTGAGAACTACTGCCTTCCGGCGAGGGTATCATGGCTGCCAAACCACTCATTGTCGCCTGGTACAAACTCACCCAAACCACTCATTGTCGCCTGGTAACCCTCAAGTCAGTAATAGAAAACTTAATAAAAATATAATAGCGATAGTATAGGATAGATATACAATATAGAATATACCAGTTAATATAATTGAAGTAATCTTAAAAGTTAATAAGCAAAATAAACAAGTATCAAGCCCAACAGCAGAAAGACTAGTTTGGATACTTTGTTTTGCGATAAACAACCCGCTAATAAATAGATACCGTTTCCCAATAGCACACAACACAATATTAAATACAGCAAATGGTTAAGTTTATATATATATATTTTCCAAATTAGTGCTTTAATTTAGGCATTTAATTTGTTGGACATTGTCTACTGTCCTTGTCCAGTCCCTACCGTCCTATATAACCGCGAAGTCCCTACTGTCAAAAGGTCTGAAAGTCACTAAAATATTAAAGGAAGATTAATTTAAAGGGATATTTAAGTTCCAATCACAACATTAAAGGAAAATTAATTTAGTGATATTGAAGTTATAATCTGATATTAAATAATCTTTCCATAAGACAAGCCCCTTATTTTACCAACCCTCTTTAACTATTAAATTATCTTCACTTTAAATAAAATTCTAGTAAACACTCACTTTTGTGGACTGTGAAGGACGGGTGGAAGTTCTCCGGTTAGGTCACGAAGATCACAAACCTGGACATTAAGATTATTATTAGCCTTCCTGATTCACATAAACTCCCTCAGCACCAGGACTTAATTTTAATTATATTCTGGTTACCTTTAGACGAATTTCTTTAGTTTGTAATCTACCTCTAAGACTAAAATGGGTAATTTTGATCTCAATAAACCCTCTTCGTAACATAGGTCCTTCTGAAACTGCATAAAACTCTCATTTTAGCCAGACTCAAAAGTAAAAAGGCATGATGGTGCTGAAGGGGTTAAAAGCTTTAAAGAATAATTTTTGCCCATTGCGGCCTCGGCGGTAATTTCTATGTACCGCCCAGCGGGGGTTTTTACCATAAATGGGGTTGTTCCCGTGCTCTTTTTTCATGCATAAACAAGATCCAGAGCGTAATACAAGTATGTATAACTGAAAGGGCGTAAATTGAGCTTTCCAATAACACCCGAACCATCCTTCTACGATCACTGGTTGTCTTGCAACGATCGTGCAACCAAAGGGCAAAAATCGCTAAAATACGGTAATTTTCTTACATTAAGTGCGAAACAAGTGAGGGTGGAAGAGGGTGCAGTAAATCTCAGTAGGTCCACGGCGGCCGTGGCGAGCGGTCAGGAGGTAATCTATGCTCCTCCCACCGCTCCGCTCTCTCTGAGCACATTAAGTGCTCACAATTGCACTCAACAATAGCAGTGACCCGCATATGGGCACCTTTTCTTTCACTCGACAATAGCCGGGTGCTGCCAGTTAAGGGTTAATGTACACATGCTGAATTTGAAATTTAAGCAGTACATCCATATATGTATGGTTTTAAGCGGACCAGAAATTGGCTTTTTCCACATCTTACTCTGCCATTAAGTTGTCAGCCAAATTTAGTATTAATTGTGAAAACTTGAAAATAATAAGAATGCACAGATATAGGAATTTAAATATTTATTTTCCATTGGATATCGAAAAATAAGCTGCTGAGGGAGGGAAATTTCTGCAAAGTTAAACAAATAAATATAAAAGTCTAGTAATTAACCTTTTAGTGAGAGTGCAGTGTGGTGAACCTTGCAGGACCCAACCCTCAAATCACAGGGGGGCGGGTGAACGATGACAACCAACGCCTGACACCACGGGAACGTCCAGGCAGCTTCACCCTCACACTTCATAGCACTCTAGGGCACTTCGCACCCTGCTTCATGGCACGGCACACCACACTTCACGACACTGCACTACACTAAACCTTGAACAAAAAAAGATCCATATCAAAAATAGTATTTAAAGTGTTAATTTGAACAATTAAAACTTTAAAATAGTTGGGTTTAAATAAACACATTAAATACCGTATGATTATCGTTGCAAATAAGAGAGTAACTAGTTTCCGGGCCCACTTCCCAATCAGGTTTAGCCTCATTAGTTATTTAAATTTGCCCTATTAGTTTCGCCATTTTAGCACCTTTTGTCCCATTTAATTGTAAATTTTTAGAGATTTAGTCTCTTTTAGTATTTTTTTTTAGAGTGTTTTAGAGTGATATGGATAGGGAGCGTGCAATTTAAGAGTAACCTACCTTCGGCTGGGAAATTCTACCGGGAAACAAAAATCACAAAATAACAATTGACAATTTTCTACCCTAAAATTTAAACCTCTATCTCCAAGGGGGGATCTATATTTATTCAGCTAGATGTCTAGGGAGGAAACGGTTACACTAATTATACCTTACCCCCTTAAGCTTAAAAATACTGCAAGAAAGCAACGTTGTCCATTATAAACTTAAAACAACTCAAAACAAATCTATTTTGCTTCACCAAGGTCCAGAATACCTTCCTGCTCCTTCAAACAACTTTAACAATAATGCCAATGTTAATAGAAAATCCACAATACAATTACAAGACAGCTACTATAGAATCGGCGGTGCCTGCTATAGAATCGGCGGTGCTTGCTATAGAATCGGCGGTGCTTGCTATAGAATCGGCGGTGCTTGCTATAGAATCGGCGGTGCTTGCTATAGAATCGGCGGTGCTTGCTATAGAATCGGCGGTGCTTGCTATAGAATCGGCGGTGCTTGCTATAGAATCGGCGGTGCTTGCTATAGAATCGGCGGTGCTCGCTATAGAATCGGCGGTGCTCGCTATAGAATCGGCGGTGCTCGCTATAGAATCGGCGGTGCCCGCTATAGAATCGGCGGTGCCCGCTATAGAATCGGCGGTGCCCGCTATAGAATCGGCGGTGCCTGCTATAGAATCGGCGGTGCCTGCTATAGAATCGGCGGTGCCTGCTATAGAATCGGCGGCGGCTGCTATAGAATCGGCGGTGCCTGCTATAGAATCGGCGGTGCCTGCTATAGAATCGGCGGTGCCTGCTATAGAATCGGCGGTGCCTGCTATAGAATCGGCGGTGCCTGCTATAGAATCGGCGGTGCCTGCTATAGAATCGGCGGTGCCTGCTATAGAATCGGCGGTGCCTGCTATAGAATCGGCGGTGCCTGCTATAGAATCGGCGGTGCCTGCTATAGAATCGGCGGTGCCTGCTATAGAATCGGCGGTGCCTGCTATAGAATCGGCGGTGCTTGCTATAGAATCGGCGGTGCTTGCTATAGAATCGGCGGTGCTTGCTATAGAATCGGCGGTGCTTGCTATAGAATCGGCGGTGCCTGCTATAGAATCGGCGGTGCCTGCTATAGAATCGGCGGTGCCTGCTATAGAATCGGCGGTGCCTGCTATAGAATCGGCGGTGCCTGCTATAGAATCGGCGGTGCCTGCTATAGAATCGGCGGTGCCTGCTATAGAATCGGCGGTGCCTGCTATAGAATCGGCGGTGCTTGCTATAGAATCGGCGGTGCTTGCTATAGAATCGGCGGTGCTTGCTATAGAATCGGCGGTGCTTGCTATAGAATCGGCGGTGCTTGCTATAGAATCGGCGGTGCTTGCTATAGAATCGGCGGTGCTTGCTATAGAATCGGCGGTGCTTGCTATAGAATTTTTGAAGATAAAGTAAAGCTACATCACAAACTAAATACTTATAACCAGTTAAGGGGAGACACCGTTTTTCTGGACCCCCTTCTCCCTAATGTTTAGCCCCACTAGTTTTGATATTTTAAGTTTGTTCCATTAATTTGGAGATTTTATGACCTTTCACCCCATTTCTTTGTCAATATTAAGACCCTTCGTGCCACTTAGGTATATTTTTTCATGGCGAGCGAAAGCGAGCCTGTAATTTTAGGAGAAATCGGCCTTTGGCCAGAACATTTTTCTATCGATAAATGTACAAGTCTAGGTTTTTTTTCTTCTAAACTTGGAGGTCTAGGGAGGAAACTAAAGAAATATGAATAAATGAATTAATAGACTAAACAATCAACCACTGTCCCCTTAAGGAACAAACTATCCTTAATGCATTTAAATATCCGTAGTGTGCCTAAGCATTTAAACTAAAAGCTTATCTAGCAACCTTGGATCTAACATTTTCGATCATTGGATTATCCGAAACATGGATTACTGAAGCTAGTAAAGGTCTACAGTATATGATATTGAAGGCTATGGTATGGTGGAAGTAAACGGGAAGAATAAATCGGGTGGCGGAGTTTTTATAAATGTTAATAATTACAGATATACTAGGATGTGTGATGTTGATATATGCAGCGATTCTCTTGAATTAATTTTCATTGAATTGCAAGGTACCAGCCACAGTAAAATTATAATAGTAGGTATTTATCGTCCACCAGGTGGTAATACAGACTAATATTTTAATCAAATGTAAAATATATTATCTAGTCTTAGCCGCATGAATAAAACGGTATATCTGATGGGAGATTAGAATATGAACCTCCTGAATGCTAATAGTCATAATTTCACTTCAGATTTTGCAGAGTTTATTTTTTAAATTTAATTTTCACCGCTCATAAGCAGACTTACAAAAATTACTTTGAACACTGCTACTCAAGATGCGAGGCTGGATGGGGAAATATTGGAACTAGTAGTGTTTTAAATATCTAGGAACGATAAGCAGGAGTGGAGGTATGGAAATTGAGGTAAAACAGTGTGTGAAGGAAGGAAAGTTTCCGGAGCAATGGGAAGTATGTGGAAGACGAGAAATCTCTGAATGAAAGTAAAAAGTGCAATGTATCAAGAAATTGTTGTGCCAACAGTGATGTATGGGGCTGAGACATCGGCTCTGAAGAAAAGGGAAAGAAATCTGGATGTGTGGAGTTACTCTTAGAGACAGACGGATTGAGGAATGAAGAGATACGTAGGAGAGTGGGGCAGAAGGAACATTTGTCAGCCAGAGTGGACAGAAGGGTGCCGAGCTGGTATGGTCATGTTGAACGAATGGGAGATGAAAGGCTTACAAAGAGAATATATGAGTCCGATACAAGGGGAGATAGAAGGGCAGGAAGACCCCCATTGAGATGGAGACTTTAAGACAAGCTTTGGATGATAGAAGAATGACTAGATCAGGCAAAGGAAGTGGTAATAAACAGGAATGAACGGAGAATGCTTGTGAATAGTTGAGTGAACACTTAGTCATTTGGGGGAAGGGGTCAGGCGCAAGTTGGACTAGATAATAGTCCATCAGGTGCCTGGCCCAGGGAGACTATTAATATGAAGGGTGCGCCTGGAAGTGTGGTGGGCGGGCTTGTGGCTTTGGCTCCGCTACATGTCTGCCTGCCGAGATCGGAGCCTCTCCGGGTGGTCGGGGGCCAGGGGAGTGCTGGAGCGACCTTGGTATCTGGGTATTCTCCTTGGTGACCTAGATGTGTGAATTTTGTGTTTTGTCTGAGTTTGTTTGCAGTTTTGTCTTGTGTTTGGGGTTTTCCTGTGCTTGCTCTGTCTTGAGTCGGCCACCCCCAAGAAAAAAAATAAAAAAATTATAAAATAGAGGAAAACTAAAACAAAAAATAGGAAAAGTGGGGATTGGGCTTTAGCATATAGATAGATAAATATAATTGTTCACTAGTTAACTGAGTTTCATGTACAGATATCTCCGATCATTATCCAATATTTTCTGTTAATGTTAACGAATGTAATTATGATAATTATAGCAGAACTGCGTATATATAAGTGATCCACAAATTATTGCGGACAATTTTAATGATTACTTTGTTAATGTTCGACCTAACTTAAAGAGGCGAATCCCATCTACTAAAAGATCTTTTGAGTCTTACATGAATGTTCAAAACCCTAATTCAATATTTTTAGCACCAACAGATAATACGGAAATAGCGAGCATAATTTCTGATTTACAAAATAAAGGCCCTGGATGGGATAATATTATTGCGATGATTGTTAAAAAATCACCTAATTTAATTATTGAATCCCTTTCACATAATAAATTTGTCCTTTACTCAAGGAATATTTCCAAATGAATTAAAACAAGCTAAAGTCTTTCCATTATTCAAAGCGGGAAATCCCAAGCTTATGAATAACTATAGACCCATATCAGTATTACCTAGATTTCCCAAGAGATTTGAAAAAATTATGTACAAGAGGTTATTGAATTTTTTAGAGAAACCATGTATTATATAAATTTCAATTCTGATTTCGCGCTGGATATGGAACAAATTTGGCTTTAGTAACTCTTATTGATAAAATAGTAAATGCTTTAGATAAAGGATATACTGTATTATGCTTGGGGTGTATTTAGATTTCAGTGAAGCATTAGACACTGTCGATCATGACATACTACTTAACCCTCTCCGACATATGACGCGATTTTGAGCCTATTGGGGATACTTTAAAGCCTTTGTTACCATCAGGGTATTTAGAAACCTATAGTTAAGTTACTTCAAGCTCTGCAGTTGTCTTCGAGTTAGCTGTGGGTAGAAAACTAATTTTTGAGAGGTAATTATAAGAGTGAGAACTTTCTTATTGCTAATCTGGCAACTCTGAGTCATATGTGCGTGAAAGGGTTAAGAAGCTTGATATGTATGGAATTAGAGGCATAGCAAGTTACTGTGTAAAAGTTATTTATCTAACCGGTCATTAAGTTTGCTTTAATGATTTTAGTTATATTGAACATATTGTTTGTGGTGTACCTCAAGGTTCGATCTTAGGCCCTTTGCAGTTTTTGATATATATCGGACTATTTGCAATGCATCTCTTGCTCTATTACCCATCCTGTTTGCAGAGGACACTAATATCTTTCTTGAAGGTAACTACGTAAATAATATAGTTCAACGTATGAATAACTAATTAGCTAAAGTAATACAATAGATTAATGCAAATAAACTTTCCTTAAACATTGATAAAACAAATTACTTGAAATTTCATTCTAAAGGTAAATCTGTAGCTACTGATCTAAATATTAGCATTTTGTAATAACAATTCAGAGGGTATATTCTTTTAAATTTTTGGTATAACAATGGATTGTATATTATCTTTGTCTGAACATTTACAAGTAGTTAAAAACAAAGTATCTAAGGGTATTGGAAGTTTATGTAAAGCAAGGAAGGTATTAAGTGCATCTACACTTAGAGAAAATATATTATAGCTTTATCTATCCGTATCC
Source organism: Paralithodes platypus (assembly GCA_032716605.1). NCBI lineage: Eukaryota > Metazoa > Arthropoda > Malacostraca > Decapoda > Lithodidae > Paralithodes > Paralithodes platypus. Next base: position 41,272,326 of record CM064492.1, on the reverse strand, counting down.
GACCTATCGGGTAGAGGTATGGGGCTCAACTAGTGCCAGTTATATAAGTTTTGTATTTAAAGAGCAATAAGAATTTAGTCTTCCTCACATTATTTAGCTCATACAGAACCAGGCTTTTAAGTTGTTAACCATATTTGGAATATATAAATTTAGCATTGGTAAAATTATTTATAAATTCTTAAATCAGCTACCTCCAATATTTAATGTTCATATGAGTTTGTGAAGTGCACTCTTATCCAACTAGAACAAATAATACATTTATTGTACTCGCGCTCTGAACTGGTTTAGCACAAAAAACATTTAAATATAAAGGCGTTCTAATATGGAATTGTATAATAGACAACTTTAATCATAACTGTTCGTTTGGTGTGTATAAGCTCATTAAAAAGTTTGTTAATTGATAATGCGTTAATCAATTAATGTTTTGGCTTAGTAACAAAAACTTATTGTTGGCAAATAATCGTAATATCAATAAACCTTTGGTTGAATTTCTAACTTATCTAGGATTATTTTATGCACCAATCACTGTCTTACCAATGTTACTAAGTATACAATATTTAAAGACATATATACCGTTAGGTATCAAGTCCTCTTTGTTGTGTATCAACGTTATTTGTACTTTTTCAATATATGTATTCTATGTATGTACAGTTATATGCACAATTTGGATTTTTCTTATTTTAATACCACGAATTTGTGTTTTTTATAAACAAAATTGTTAATTTGCATCAATAGTGTTTGTAATTAATTTGAAATCTCGTGAAAAACCTATTTTCCCCATTAGGCCTATCGATCGATGTTGAGACCTTACCTAACCTAACCTAGTATTATGGGTGGGGGCTGCCGCCCCCACACACCCGCTGGTTGAGTACTAATCCCTTCGTAAATAAAAAAAAAAAAATGGTTGTATTATACGAAGGTGAAAGAAAATTATATGAAGTCTACGGCGTTTACTCTGCAATGTTCAGCTTTAATTGTACAGTTGGTCAAGGATAAATATACAGTTTTTAGTCTGCTATAGCCACACATGGTTTGTCATGTTGGCAGCCATGACAGCCTTTCCACTAGCCCAAACCATCCCAACACATGGAGTTTATTATATTGATACATTAATTAATATACGGAGTGCTTCGAAAAAGCGTTTCCATAAATATCAAAAGTTAGAGAATTATTCATAAACCTTCAGGGTGACTAAATACGGTTATGGAGATAGCAAAACAAAGCTGGGGGCATACGCTGGAACAGCGTGTAGCCGCGGCGCTCGCCTCAGTTTCATTGCCCTTTGGATCACATAATCCAGTCTTGGGGATGAAAGTGAAATATCAATATTTACCTACTTATTAATTAACAAGTATGATTATATTCCTCTTTCTACTCATTATTTATTATGAATGTTATAATGTTAAGTGTATATGGTAATATCTTTTATAGCCACTCTATATTAGTCTACTTTAGATACACAAAAATCTAATTCCTAAACGTGGACGTAAGGAAGCCTGTGTGTTCAATAGGGTAATTACCCAGCAATTTTACTCATCTTGCGAGCGCCATTGCTTTATGAGTCAGTCCTCTAAGCATAAGGAGGCTTTACTCGGGAGATTTTTATTTATTTATTATTATTATTATTATTTTTATCAGCAGAACACCTGCAAACCAACTGCAACATTGATATCACCATACCCTACATTATTAGCCACATATTACCGTGTGAAAATAGACTTATTCCACTGAAATATCGTATATAGGTAGAAGTTTTGATTTTCGTTTTCACTCATTTCTTTTGTATCTATCAATAACATTAAGGGTTTAATATCTCCGAAGTGATATTCACGTCAAAGATTATAGAGCAATATATTCATATTTCCGTCTGACAACTAAGTCCAGGAACACGTTTTTAAACACCCTGTATAAGGTGGGCGGGCTCTTGAGATATGGCTACCAGGGCTGCCAACATGACAAACTATGTGTGGCTATAGCAGACTAAAAACTATACTTTCACCTTTGACCAACTGTACATTGATAACGGGAAACTACCGTATTGACAACCTTGTTACGAAAATTAAATTTTAGTAGCATACTTTTAGATTAGGTTTTTCAGAGGGTTTAACACATTTCATATGATCTTTAGAGCTGTCGATAATTGGAAGTACCGTATTGACAACCTTGTTACGAAAAATAAATTTTAGTACCATACTTTTTTATTCAGTTTTGCAGAAGATTAAAACAAATGTTCTTATAATCTTTAGAGCATATAGATTCAATATTAGTCTTCAAATATATCAAAACAAAATTGTGGTATTAAAATAACATTGAACCCAAAATTATTATTATTATTATTAAATTATTAAGAGGCCATATAAGGAAACTATCTATACAGTAATTAAAGCTTAGTGGCTTTAGAATATTAATTACAAATAATCCTAAATTTTACATATCCAACCGCGATCTTCAGCGAGTGCATAATTATTATCAATACGGATCAGACAAAAAGCTTTATATGAATACAAATAAAACTATTTTTAACGATTTAGTCACATTTATATAATAGGCAATGTGTAAACAAATCCGATAAAGTCTTGATAGCGTAATGCATAAATGTACGGAATTTCGGTGTGAGTATCCTAGGTTAGAGTCCTTTGAGTGCCACATGCATTTGTTGATTTCATTAAGTTTAGAAGTAAAGTTGGTTGGTGAAAAAATATGAATAAAATAAAATCTATCAAACTTCAGTGAACTTAGTTATTCCGGTGGGAATAAGAGGATGCATCCGGATAAAACTTTCATTCCGAGAAGACTTTCCGAAGCCCAATAAATTAGTCTGGTATGAACTATTGGATACTAGCAAAACAGTCTTCGTTTACGGAAACATATATAGGCCTACTTACCAATACAAAGAGAGCCCCGAGATGTGTGACGGGGATATTCTGTAACCCTTTTTCCCTCATGTTTAGCAGAGATTTTAAGAAATTCGCCCCATTAGTTTGGAGATTTAAAAACTGTTGTGCCGTTGAGGGATCTATTATTCTGGCGAGCGATAGCAAGCCTTTAATTTAAGGGGAACCGGTCTTTAGCCAGGACATTTTACCACCGAGAAACGCACACATTTATCTCAAATTGAATTTCTTTTAATAAACCTCGTTGCAGGTAGGAACTATAAAACAAATATATAAATATAGAAAAAAAAAATAGATATCTACACTTGCAGCAGGAACCACCTCTCCGCGCCGCCTCTGGATAGTAACTGACCCATATGCTTGGGTAGCGGTCAGACGTTGGTTACTCAACGAACCTGTGGGTCTCGGAACTTTGACACTACGAACCAACCATCTTGTTAAGTGCTTCGTTCGATTCAATTCACCCTAAGAGCAATACGAACCTACGCGTCTCTGAACTTTGATAATATAAACCAGTCATCTCGTTCAGTGCTTCGTTCGAGTCAATTGACCACTTGCAAGTATCGTTCTATAAGGAAGATGGAGTTGTAGACATCGATATTTAGCAGAATTACCATATCAAATACGGTTGTTGTTGTTCATATATAAATACATAAAATCCAATTCAACATACTCTTTATCCATCAGAAACCTACATTATTATTGCATTTCCGTTTACTATCGATGTCTACACCTCCAACTTCCTTATAGAACGAAACTTGCAAGTGGTCAATTCATCCTTAGGGCAATATTTTTTCCCTAATGAAATGATGAATTTGATTTGACAACGTGGATTTGTTGAAAGAGTAGATCCCGGTGGGTATGGGGATGACATTCATTACCTTGCTCACCATGGGATAAAAAAGGACAGTTCCACCACTTCTGTTCGTATTGTGTATGACTGCTCAGCTAAATCTAGTGATCGCTCTTATAGCCTGAATGATTGTACAAAGGACTACAAAGGAAATCAAGCAACAACAGATCTAGTGACCCTTCTAGGCTGCTTGTCCTCCAAAACACTGAGGATCAAGTGTCCAAACAGTGGTTTAGAGTGGGTAAGGGAACATTGGAAAGGGAACTACTGCCCTGGAACAAATGTCCGTGGCAGGACTAGGAAGTTAGTAGGGGACATATGGGTTAGTAACTGAGGGGAGGATAAAATAAAGTTATTCATTTACAAACGCAGTCAGTCGCGGGTTTGATGCGAGATATTTGTCTAGGCGGAGTTTAAATGAATCAACGGTGCTGCAGTCTATAACGTCTCGGGGAAGCCCATTCCACAAGTTGACAACTCGATTGAAGAAGAAATTCTTAGATTCGTGTGAGTTAAAAGATTTACCAATAATTTTGCAACCGTTTCCCCGCGTGTAATTAGATTGGTCGATAGTGAAGTACTTACTACAGTTCATATTGTCGATGCCTTTGATGATTTTGAACACTTGAATTAAGTCACCTCTTAATCTGCGCTGGGTTAAAGGAAATAGATTTAATTCTCTAAGACGCTCTTCGTATGGTTTGTTCTTTAGGCTAGGTATCATTTTGGTAACTCTACGTTGAACTCGTTCTAGCTTGTTTATGTCTTTTTGGTAATAAGGGCACCAGCATTGAACGCAGTATTCCAGAAGAGGGCGGACTAAGGAATTGTAAAGGGTTAGGATAACGTCTTTGGATTTATGCTCAAATGACCTGCCATTTGTGTCTGTACACGGGTCCATCCCTGGTCTCTGATCTCGCGCAAATTATGTTACGCTTCAGATGTCATAAATTTGCATGGGTCACCGATATTGAGAAGGCCTTCCTGATGCTTCAACTCCATCATGAAAACAGAGACTCAACAAGATTTTTATGGCCACGGGACCCAATGGATCTAGATTCAGAGTATCTGGTCTACAGATTCAGAGTCGTCTTATTCGGAGCGACCTGTTCCCAGTTCCTTCTCAACGCTACTATCTTGCGACATCTTGAGGAGGCTGGACTAGATCCTGACTTCAAGAATGAGATCAAGCAGGGGATCAATGTGGACAATCTTCAGGGCAATGGAGATGATGAAGATTTAATGCTCAAAAGATGCTGGGAGATCCGCGATATATTTGCCAAGGTTCATTTAAATTTGAGAGAATGGGCCACTAATAGTGATCTTTTGAAAGGTCAATTTGCTTCTTACGGTGTAGCTACTGAGAATAGTGCGGTGAAATTGTTGGGCCACAAATGGGACACTACCACAGATTGTATATCCTTCTCTCACACACCATGCGATAGTGAGATTATGACCAAGCGAAACTGCTAAGTTAGTCTGCAAGGTTGTTTGATCCCCTAGGCTATTTGCTGCCTGTAACTATTCGTGCTCGTATGTTTTTACAGCAACTATGGCGGCTAAAGCTAGATTGGGACACACCACTCCCGACTGAGCTACAAGATACTTGGCGGTTAATTCGGTCGGACCTTTCCGCAAGTTGCAAGGTTCAACTTGACCGTCAAGTTATAAGTGGTCAACAGGTGGATCTACATGCCTTTGCTGATGCCAGTAATAGTGCGTACGGTACTGCCATATACTTATGCAATGGTAGTGAAGCGAAACTGGCTATAGCAAAGGCCAAAGTAGCCCCTATTAAGAAAATTACAGTTCCTAAATTAGAACTTACTGCATTGCTTCTGTCTGCTCGTCTAATAAAGTTTACACTGGATGCTTATACAGACATGCTACAAATTGATAACGTCTATGTCTGGAGCGACAGTCAAATTGCACTTTCTTGGGTACACAGCCAGAAGGTGCTACCTGTTTATGTTTCAAATAGCACTGATGAGATACGTAACTTAGTTCCTACAGCTATCTTTCGCTATGTGAGTTCCAAGGATAACCTCGGTGACATAATTTCCCGGGGAATCTCGGCGCAACAGTTGTTGTCATCCTCTATTTGGTGGCAAGGACCCACATGGCTTACTTCTCCAACTCATTGGCCACAGGATTTCAGGGTTTGCATATCTGATCCTTCAAGTCGGCCCCAAGATGATGTGTTAAGTAGTTCGACTGTGAGTATTACACATCAGAATAACAAGTTGGTAGAGTGGGAACGTTATGGCAGCTATGATCAAGTAATACCGATATTTGCATAGTTATACCGTTTCATTAACAACATGAGAAGTCGGGTTCACAGGTCTTTCCTTAGTGAAGATTCGAAGCAAATCAGACTCCATGAATTGAGATCAGCAGAAGTAAATTTAATATGTTTGGTACAAGGGGTATCATATCCTACTGAACATGAAATACTGAACAAGGAGTAAAGGCCAAACCCTCAAACTTAATGAGGCAGCTAGGATTATATATGGAAGGATGCATAATTAAGTGTAGAGGCAGGATCCAGAAGGCGGACATTATTGATTCTGCGAAATATCCTGTCCTCCTTATCCCCTCTCATTTGATTACCAAACTGTTGATTTGCAAATGCCATGGGATCTGCCTACATTTTGGCGTAAATTATGTTCTGGCTTATATGCGACAACGTTGGTGGATCCCTAAGATGCGACAAGCTATTAAAGGGATCTACAATAGCTGTACTATCTGTAAAAGAATACAGGGTAAGCCTTACTCCCGAGTTGATCTACCTCCCTTGCCTGAGTTCAGGGTACAAAGGACTGAACCATTTCAGGTAACCGGGGTAAACTATATGGGAGCGATTCAAATTAGGGAATCGTCCGGTATTATCACTAAGGTATATGCCGTACTCTTCACATGTGTGGTAACCTGAGGGATTCACATTGAATTAATTGACGACTTATCCAGTGATGGTTGTTTACATACTCTAAGACGCTTTGCAGGTCAAACGGTTTCCCTCAAATGATTCTGAGCGATAATGCGACTTGTTTTGTCGGGGCATCCGAATATCTCCAGAATATAATGGATGACCCGCAGGTTGTGTCTACCCTCACTGGAAAGAGTTGTCAATGAAAATTCATACCAGCACGTGCACCATGGTTCGGGGCGATTTGGGAGAGGACAATAGGTATTGTCAAGTCTACCATGAAGAAGGTATTAAGGAGGGCCCTGGTGAACAAAAAAGAGTTGCAAATAGTCTTGACAGAGATTGAGATGTCAGTCAACGACAGGCCCTTGACCTATACCTCGGCAGATATTGATGATCTCTTACTCATTTCGCCTTCTATGCTAACACATGGACGAAACCTTAATCCCTTTCCTAGGTCGTCAGTAACCAACAAAGATCTACAAGACCCTACGTTCTGCGATGCTGACGCCACTCGTCGTCGCTTCCAATATATGAACAAGGTGTCAGACGATTTATGAAAAAGCTGGTCACAAGAATATTTGTTGTCTCTTCGCGAACGTCACTCTAATATAATCAAAGGGACAAATCAACAGTGGCCTTGTATCTGGGATATCGTATTGAGTCATGATGAGCATCCTAGATTATATTGGAAGCTTGGTAAGATTGTCAATTTGTTCCAGGGCATTGATGGTCATATTAGGGTTGCTGGATTACAGATTTCGACTGGGATTACTACTCGCCCAGTCGTAAGGTTATATCCCTTGGAGCAGGATGTAGAACTGCCTGATGTTACCGGTGTCTCTACTGATATACCTCCACAGGGGAGTGCTGGTAACAGTGCTCCTCAGAGTGGAGCTGTTGATAATAGGAAGGATGATCCTCCTCTGGCTTCCAGTGGTGCTCGCCCCAAAAGGAGGGCGGCTATGAGCTCTGTGGATCTTTGGAGATCTAAGATTAACCAAGGTGATCTGTGAATCTTTAATATCCTTTTTTTTTTTTATATAGCTACTGTATATTGTTTTTGGTGGCAGGCAGTATGTCGGGAATAGTGTATGATGATCCCGACAGTTTTGAGACCAATTGGGTATTTGAATTTGGCGGTATTGTATAGTAGGTACGATTTCGGCTAGTACCTTATGTCTATTTATTCTATCTATATGCTCAGGCAAAATCCCCATTTTGGGGGTAGCCGACTCAAGACAGAGCAAGAACAGGGAAAACACAAAAACAACATAAAACAAAAAATAAACACAGATAAAAAACACAAACTCTCACACATCCAGGTCACCCAGGAGAAGACCCAGAGACCAGGGTTACCAAGGTCGCTCCAGCACTCCCCCGGCCCCTGACCACCCGGAGAGGTTCCGATCTCGGCAGGCAGACATGCAGCGGAGCCAAAGCCACAAGCCCTCCCACCACACTTTCAGGCACACCCTTCATATTAATCGTCTCCCCGGGCCAGGCACCTGATGGACTATTATCTAGTCCAACTTGCGCCCGACCCCTTACTCCAAATGACCACGTGTTCACTCAACTATTCACAAGCATTCTCCATTCACTCCTGTCCACCACCACTTCCCCTGCCTGATCTATAGTCATTCCTCTATCATCCAAAGCCTTTCTTACACAGTCTCTCCATCTCAATGGGGGTCTTCCTGCCCTTCTATCTCCCCTTGTACCTGACTCACATATTCTCTTTGTAAGCCTTTCATCTCCCATTCGTTCAACATGACCATACCAGCTCAGCACCCTTCTGTCCACTCTGGCTGACAAATGTACCTGCTGCCCCACTCTCCTACGTATCTCTTCATTCCTCAATCTGTCTCTACGAGTAACTCCACACATACTCCTCAAGCAGCTCATCTCCATCACATCCAGCCCTCTTTTCTCCTTTTTCTTCAGAGCCCATGTCTCAGCCCCATACATCACTGTTGGCACAACAATTCCTTGATACAGTGCACTTTTTACTTTCACTCCGAGATTTCTCGTCTTCCACATACTTCCCATTGCTCCGAAAACCTTCCTTCCTTCACACACTCCCTGTTTTACCTCCACTTCCATACCTCCACTCCTGCTTATTGTTCCTCCTAGATATTTAAAACACTCTACTTGTTCCAATATTTCCCCATCCAGCCTCACATCTAGATTCACCCTATGCTCTCCCCTATTACACACCATTACTTTACTTTTATTGACGATCACCTTCAGTTTCCTCCTTCCACAAACCACACCAAACTCTTTGACTACCCGCTGCAGTTTCTCATCAGAATCCGCCACCAATGCTGTGTCATCAGCAAACAGCAACTGATTCAACTCCCAATCTCTACCATTCTTTCCTACTAAACCCAATCCTCTTCCCATAGTTCTCCTTTTCACCTCCCTCACCACACCATCCATAAACATATTAAACAGCCATGGTGACATTACACAACCCTGTCGCAAACCTACCTTTACCTCAAACCATTCACTCAACTCACCATTTCCTACTCTCACACATGCTCTGCTCCCTTCATAAAAACTCTTAACTGCTTCTAACAAATTTCCTCCTATTTCATAAATCCTTAACACCTTCCACATTGCTTCACGGTCCACACGATCATACGCTTTTTCCAAGTCCAAGTACCTTATGTACTGTAGTTTATTATTAATTGTAGGTTAAATATTAACTGTAATGCATATATATATATTCTGACGTACGGAGCCCTGTATGTTAATTTAAGAGTTAGAATTAGAGTTGAAGGAGTGCCAAACTACCCAGGCGGCGAAGCAGACCAGCGAGCGAACTAGCGAGTGGGAAACCAGCTCGTCCGCATACCAGCAAACAAGCCTTCACACCTGCGTGCGTCATAGGGGACCCTGCAAACTACTTCGATGACCGACGCTATGACGTATGATCGACGCCAGGAGTCCCCATTGGACCACGCACCTGCTATGCAACTCGAGGAGCTATGATAGGGGCGCGCACCATCACTCGCCTCCTGATTCGTTCCTACACCATCATTGTTTAGTATATAAGACCCGAGTAGTGGGCATTCAAATCAGTCTCATTTGGAGTTGGGAAGGTGAACTTGCAGCTGGAGGAAGACGGGGTGAAGTATTATAATGGGATTGTGACTGTCAGTCAGATTATATAAGTGTGTGTTAAGTGTGTTCGGTGTAAACACTTACGTTATGTTGGTTAGTGAGATATGTGATTGCGAATTAACGTTAACGCTACTATTATGTACTTAACTATTTTAGTTGACTAACTTGTGGACTAAAGCAACTCTTTAAGTAATTGGGTTATGGTGAAAGTAATACTATTGTTTTATATTAATACTTACGAGTTCTTTCATTTTCTTTTAATTAAGCTTACATTGCTTAACGGTGCTTAGTACGGTGATGCTATTGTCTCATATTAGTAATATCGCCTTAGACTAACATGGCTGTGTTAATATTACTTCTAGTGATTTCCTAAGCTGAAGAAAATTCTTTTAGCTTCAAAATATTATTTTTGCTTTTCATATTATTTGAGTGAGACCTGAATCGAATCTATGAAGCGATCCTGTAACTTAATTTACTCATAATCAAACCTCAATGTTACGTGGTTAAGAAATACATTTAACTAATTATTAAATATATATCTAACTTTTTATGTGACTTTGATATTAATCCTGATGATAATAATATAATACTATTAACGTAAGACAAGAACCAAGAATAATTACATTAAATATAAATAAAAGGACATATAAGAAAACTATTCATTTCAAAAAGGGTAAGAGACAGAAATATTCTTACCTTAATATTTATCTTTCACGACTTTTTAAAGAGTTAATAGTCCTTCTTTAGATATAACTTATTCGGTTCATAACCATAGCCTACTAAGCTTCGGTTAAATAATATTTCTTTATAAATACTACATGACTTTAATTAGTTTCAGTATTTTTCATAATTAAAGAGTATCAGTCAATAAAGGGTACCAAGTCCTAAAATCCAAAAGGAAAGGAAGCAACAACAGGAACTAATTTTATTAGATTTTACTTTTGTTTTGCCTTCAGCTGACTGATACCTTAAAATATATCTCTGTGCTATCTAGATTCATCAAGTTAACCACTTGAGGATCAAGATACGTAAAAATATACATCAGCTCTAGATGTATCATGAAACTAAATCATAGGTTAGAAATATTATGAGCCGGCAGTCATATGTAATCTCGCGAAGCGATATAGCGCTGGCCCTTAGTCTCATCAAAACAGCCGTATCAATCACTCCTCCCTCCGACTCTGACTCAACATAGGATTCACCATGTGCTACCACTAATTATATAATCATCAGTCCAACATCACCAGTCCTCCTAAGCAAAGTTCATTATGTATTGATACTGTATTATGTGAACATTCCTACATGTCATCCATATGAACTAGCCGTGTGTAAGAGGACAGAAAGCCACCCATAGAAATCTTCATATTGGTAATTATCTTATTTAACTTATTGACGGGATGAGTTCACGTACAGTTGGTCGAAGTTCCAGCTGACCCACCCTCACTCTGGGGCTCTCAGAATGATCTGGCAATACTGGTGTAGGAAGGAGGTGTGTCTTACAATGATTGGGATTGGTAGATCTGATTTTGGCTCTATCATTGTTAGAACATATACTAAACAAAGGAAAGTAAGCCTATCTCAAATAAAAATGCACACATCTCTATGTATGATCCCGAACATTCACCCAAAGTTCGTAGATTTGCTTAAACATTAAAGTTATTATATCCACTGATTGGCAACGCATATAAAACCTGCTGGCTGCCACAACATACTTTACTCGATCTTATAAGATGTGACGCACCCCAGTGCTTTGCAACGCAACCTGATTGTACTCCTTGGTACTCGACTGTACCGCCCGTGATCTTGCTACCGTCAGCCGCAATGTATATTGAGTGTGACAACTTATAACTATGTTCTTTGTATCTCTGCAAAGGTCTCGTCATGTGCTAACCAGTGGTGGGTTTTGTTTTAAGCCATGTCGAGACCTTCCATTTAATATGTAGTATCAATAGAGAAGTTGATAGATAAGACAATGGGAGTTCAGAGAGAGAGAGTGAGTTAGGCTTCAGAGCAAGAGGGTAGCAACGCGCCACGCTGCCGGCCGGGTGGGTTGCCAGACGTATGGACTGGTTGGCAGCCCTGCGCTTATAGCTAGGCGCGACAGGGTTGGTAGTCCATTGTTGCCTGCCTACGCTGGGCTGGGCCCATGTTGTCGTACAGCACACTGCCTGGAGGCTGGCTGCGTGTTCCATGACCAGGTTGCCTAGAACCTTTGAGATTCTAACATCCCTTGCCCTCTCTCCCAACTTCTCACTGTTGCACTCTTTCTCTCTGACGACATTACTCTCATTTCATTCTTCTCTCTATTTAAATGCATAACCTTCCCTTGAGGTCCTAAAGGAGTTTCAGCACTCACCTCTCGTATTACTCTTAGGACAAGCATATATTTACAAGTATTAGATTTAAGGGGTTAATGTGAACAGCGATCTTCTTGATGAGGATAGTTGGTGAACGTTCTACATGTTCACGAGTTATATGCCCCGCTCATCATCCCATTTGTGACTAGACTGGTGCCATGTGTAAGAGCCCGACCATGCCCAGGAGTTGTCTGTAGAGGGACGAGGACTTAGCCTTGATTTGTATACCGAGCCAGGAGCGAGTGTAGTACCCGAGACTACAGCTCGCTCGTAGTGCCGGTATAGTAGAGTAACGTAATTTATCTGTCCTTGTGTTCTCTACAGTCTTCTCCTGGGTTCTCGCTTTCGGTGCTGGGACTCGTTGTTCCTGTGACTTGGCCTGCTAGCTAGAACACATGGGGATGATGAGTGGGATATATCTTTATTTTACTATGCATTGCAGCTCTCTTTAAGTATATGTATGTAACCCTTTACAATACACATTACTCACACACAAGACAACACTATTAATACTTTCATGTATCAATTAACTGCACTGTCGTTTTGCTGCTGTGTCCGGAGTTCTGTTGCGTAGGGCGCATACGGACTCGGAGGGGAGACAGAGTGAGAGAAGCGAAGTAGCCTATGCGGTAGTAGGCTACCGGCGCAGTACTGTTGCCTGCAACCTTTTAGTTATTCCAAGTATAGATTCATTATTATAATAAGTGACTACTATTTATGTTCCTCCCATGTGTATTATTAGGTATCTACTGGATCATGAACATCTTGTATGCTACATGCTAGTGCATGTTAGTAGGGGACAGTTATTGTAGTGCACGCGCTTTCAAGTAGGCGTGTACATTTGTCATTTAGCATTTCACTGTCATACCTTTAGCCTGCTTCTATTCTACATTATTAGAGGCTTAATATTAACGTAGTTTCTTGAGTATTGCATTTCTTTAGTAATAACGTAACCTATAAATGTCTGAGGGAGTTTAGCCTCATAGCCTACCCCTGTTGTACACTTTCGCCGAGTTAAGGTACCTCGTTACCGTAGACGATAACTCTGTAAGGCGTTGGTGCTTTTGTTGTCTGGAGCATATAGTATTTGGGACTGGAATCGAGCGTGTTGTTGTCACTTAAGCCATTTCTGTCCTACGATCAAGAATCCCGAATATGTATTGCCGATCCAGCCGTAACAAAATGGCGACCTTGCACAAGATTCAGTAGTATCCTATCACATGTTTTTTGGAGAACTATTCTATGCTACCTAGTAGAGCTGGCTAGAATTTTCTTGCATATTGGAGGAATTTTTATTGTGTCATTATTGTATTGGTGGACTTGCAGATTGTTTCGTTAGGTGTCTAGAGTAGAGTCATTCAAGCATCTTTAACATTTTGTGAGTCGAGACTGCAATTAGTAATAAGCACTTTTTTTTTTTTATGTACAGCAATTGTATAACCAGCACTATGTCTAATGACTCATCATTTACGGGGGAGGATAACACGGTACAGCCTAGTGACCAGCAAGTGCAGCAGATATTTAGGGAGGGGAGTGTTATAAGTGGAGAGAGGGATGCCCGGGCATTTTTGCAGACACCTTTGACCGAACAGCGCCTGCAGGCTATTGATTGTTACGGTCTTCGCTGTTTAGCCACGGTTTTGGGGCGGGACTGTCCTGACAGTTGGCCCAAGAAAAATTTGGTGGCATGTTTGTTGGGTGATGGCGATGGGGCGGTGGGTGGAGTGGGGTCTTGGGGGGTTCCCTCCAAGCCTCCATTCCATTCTACCCCTGAGCTGGGCCCTCAGCCAGCGAGTCTTAGCACGATGCAGCAGGAGGGTTCTCAATGGCAAGCTGGCTTACCCGTAAACACGTCTCGGTGTGGATCCCCCATTTTGTGCTCTCCCCCCCCAGGCCTGTCTCCTGAGATGTTATTTCAGCTAGAACTAGCTAAGCTTAAGTTGCAAGAGAGTCAACAGGCTAGTATAGAACGGATTAAGCTGCAGGAGACTCAGATACAACAGGCTAGTATAGAACGCATAGAGGTTGCTAGAATCCAAGCCAATCAGGATGCAACCAGGTACCAGGCTGAAATGGATGTCGAGAAGTCTAGAGTAGAGACCACGGGGCGTCATCTCGGTGGTGGGCACCGGGTTACAGACTCACTTTCGCATTTAATTAAGTTAGTACCCGCATTTGATGAGACAGCAGTGACTGAGTTTTTTGCTCGTTTCGAAAAGAAGTGTCGTGAGTATGACTGGCCGGAGGTTAAATGGGCAGCATTAGTTTCATCACGTCTAGTGGGTAAGGGGTTGAAAGCCTACGATGCACTGTCACTGGACGAGAGTGTCGTGTATGGACTGGTGAAGGAGGCTGTGCTCCGGGCCTACGAACTGCAACCCGAAACTTATAGATTGAAGTTCCGTGGCGTGAATAAGAAGAGCGACGTCAGTTTTATGGAGCACACACGGGACTTAACAGATGCATGTAATAACTGGTTTCGGTCCGAGCACGCAGAGTCGGCTGAGGAAATTAAGCAACTTTTCTATCTGGAACAGTTTTACAAATGTACTGGAACCGATCTAACGCTGAACATTAAGGAAAAATGTCCCAAGACAGTAGAGGAGGCTGCCAAGATGGCAGACCTCAGATTATCATTGATTCGTGGTTGCGGTGCCGCTCAGAGGGCTGAGTCAGGGCAGAAGGGGCGCTATACCCCACCCACCAGAGTTTTCGATAATAACAAATCCTATGACACACATAACCACACTAAAAGCATTGCACCTAATAACACCTACAAACACAAGCCTCTCCCGTTTACTAAAGGTCAGGCCCCTTCTTCGCCCGCACAAGGGAAGAAGCCCATTGGGGATGTGAAATGTTACAAATGTCAGAAGCTAGGCCATTATTCACGTGAGTGCCCTAGTAACACTCCCGCTAAGCCGGTGTCATTGGTTCACAGTATCGGTGTGTCTCTGAAGGCTGCAGCAACTGCCCGGGGTAGGTTGTCAGCAGCTGAGGCACACGCGGTAAAGAAGCGTACGGAAGGCTCGACACCTGTCAGGGACACTTTCTGTAGCCATCGGGGACACGGGTTTGTGAGCTGGGGGAGTGAACTACGGAGGGTTGACTTGCTGAGGGATACGGGGGCTTCGCAAACTTTGTTGAGGAACTTCACAGGGAAACCGATAAATGCGGCCAGAGTTGTTGTGGTGCAGGGTATAAATGCTACGAGGTCATACCCACTTGTGAGGTTGGAGTTGAGAGTGGGAGAGGTGTGCAGGGAGCTGGATGTAGGGATCGTTGAGTGTTTGCCCGTTGAGGGCGTCGACCTTCTTCTCGGCAACGACTTTGCGGTGCCCACTTCCGGGACTCCACCCTTAGTCGTTGCCGAGAGGGCGGCCGACGTGGATGGTGAGAATCGGGAATGGGTTGGGAGGTGCCAACAGGATGAGATGGCCTGTGTGGTAACCCGATCTCGCTCTGCGGCTCCTGCACAGCCTAGCACTCAACCTCGGGGACAGTGGAGGAAGGATCAGGAGAAGGTTGCTAAGGGCAGGAAAAGGGACATTGATTCTGCTGCACTTCTCGGTGATTCGGTACTTGGACCTATAATAAACACGGGAGTTGACTCTGGCCCAGATATGGTGTGTAACAAGGCAGAGTTGGGTAAGACTTCGCGTGAGGCAAGAGCTGTAGCGAGAGCCACTAAGGCAGTAGAGCCTACTAGCCGGGGTAATGTCTTATTACAAAACCATCTTGATGCATTGACGCCCGGGGACATTAGTGAGCAGCAGCTGCAAGACGCTAATCTAGCTCGTTATAGCAATGGTGCCATAGAGTTGGAGGAAGATGGGGATGCGAAGCCGGGAGATTTCTTTAGGCTCAACAGGATATTGTACCGCAGATTTCTAGACCCCAAATCGAAGTGGGAGGGCGGTGCGAGGGTAGTAGACCAGGTGGTTGTTCCAAATAAGTATAGAGAGTCCTTATTGTGTCTGGCGCATGATGTGCCGGTGGCGGGTCATTTGGGGGTAACAAAAACATTGGCGGCATTGGGCAGGTTTTTCTGGTGGCCTGGGGTCAAGGCTGATGTCTGTGCATGGGTGGCTGGGTGTGCGACCTGCCAGACAACGGGGAAGCCTAACCAGACAATCCCGAAGGCACCTTTGTTTCCCATACCTGTCACCGGGCCTCCGTTCAGCAAAGTTGTAGTAGATTTGGTTGGCCCTTTCCCGCCTACTAGTAGTGGCAATAAATTCCTGTTGACAATCATGGATGTGGCTACGAGATACCCGGACGCATACCCCATGAGAAACGGCTCGGCAAAGGCAGTTGTTAAAAACTTATTATTGTTCTGTTCCCGTTATGGATTTCCACGTGAGGTGCAGTCAGACCAGGGGAGCAATTTTACATCCAAATTGTTCAAGCAAACCCTTCAGTTGCACGGTATATGTTCTGTAGTGTCATCAGCCTACCATCCCGAGAGTCAGGGAGTCTTGGAGCGGTGGCACTCGACCCTGAAGAGTATGCTACGCTGTTACTGTGCAGAACATGACACTGATTGGGATTTGGGTCTGCCGTATGTTCTGTTCGCTGCACGAGAAGTCCCAGGAGAGAGCCTGGGGTTCAGTCCAAATCAACTAGTCTTTGGCCATAATGTGAGAGGACCTTTAAGTATGGTGAAAGAGATCTGGGAGGGCGAAGAGAAGCCGGGGTCTGTACTTAAATATGTCCTTGAGAGCCGGGAGAGACTTATAGGTTGCATGGCAGCGGCAGGTAATAACTTGGTTAATGCACAGGCGGTCATGAAGCACCAGTATGACGCCAAGGTGAAGCTTCGGGAGTTTTCGGTGGGTCAGGAGGTAATGTTGCTTTTACCTTTGCCTGGACACCCCCTTTCTGCCAAGTTCATTGGGCCGTATGTGGTGGCTAAGAAACTGTCCGACCTTGATTATCTCGTTGCAACACCTGACCGTAGGAAAAAACATCAGTTATGTCATGTTAACCTCATGAAAGAGTATGTGAGACGCCCCTCAGAGCCTCTCACTGTCCCTGTGCTGGCCTGCAGCGGCCAGGGTGGAGAAGGAGGTGGGGACAGTCATGCTGCTGAGGAGGATAGCTGGGACTGTGTCATTTCCGAGGAACAGTGGGCGGGGAATACTGAACAAGAGGCTAGGCAAGCTGTAAGTCACCTGCCTGAGCACCAGGGTGCTGCTGTCCTAGGCCTGTTCAGGTCATACCCCTCTGTTTTCGCCGAACACCCAGGTCTCACTACTCAGGTAACGCACGACGTGGACGTCGGTGATAATGTGCCCTTCAAGTCAGTGCCCTACCGTGTGCCCCCGGTAAAGTTGCCAGCTTTACGGGAGGAGTTAAAGTACATGGTTGAGAGAGGGATGATCACTGAAGGTTATGTGAAGTGGACATCACCCGTCACGTTGCAGCCAAAACCTGACGGCAAGGTGCGGTTCTGCATAGATTTTCGTAGGCTAAAGGGCTTGACCACTACCAACCCTTACCCTTTGCCTCGAGTTGACGACAGCGTGGACAAGATAGGGAATGCAAAGTACCTTACTAAAATTGATCTTGTAAAAGGCTACTGGCAAGTACCCCTGTCGGACCGAGCTAAGCAAGTTTGTGGTTTTGTGGTAGATGGCAAGACCTACCAATGCAACGTAATGCCTTATGGGCTTAAGAACGCACCTGCCACGTTTCAGAACCTGATGAACGATATTTGTGACGAAATCCCTAACTGCACGGTCTACCTGGATGACGTGATAGTGTATGATGACGATTTTGAAAATCACCTAAGGCACTTAGAGACCCTGTTTGGGAAGTTGCACGATGCTGGGCTGGTGGTGAACCTGAGGAAGTGCGAGTTTGTAAAGGCTACTGTGCAGTATCTTGGCTTTGTGGTCGGGTTAGGCCGGGTGTGCCCCCCCCCCCTGAGCAAGATACAGGCTATCAATATGTTTCCCAGGCCCACCACTAAGCGCCAGGTCATGCGGTTCCTAGGTATGATAGGCTATTATAGGCGCTTCATCCGGGGATACTCTACTGTCTTAGCACCGTTAACTGATCTACTGTCGAAGTCAGTGAAGTTCTGTTGGGCTGCGGAGTGTCAGAGGGCTTTCGACCTAGTCAAGCACCTGCTGTGTACACATCCGATTTTGAGGGCCCCAGACTTCTCCAGGAGTTTTCAGCTGGCGACTGATGCCAGCGGTGTGGGTGCCGGGGCAGTGTTACTGCAGACTGATTCCGAGGGCTTGGAACACCCAGTGAGCTTCTTTTCTCGCAAGTTTAATTCGGCACAAAGGAATTACTCGACTATAGAGAAGGAGCTTCTGGCTATCGTTTTGTCGCTCAAACATTTCGAAGTTTATGTTCCAGCCTACGGCCCGGTAGTGACGATTTATACGGACCATCATCCCTTGAAATTCCTAAATCAGTTTCACAATCGGAATATGCGGTTGACCAGGTGGTCCCTAATGCTCCAAGAGTATAATCTCAACATTCAGCATATTGCCGGGAGTGAGAACGTGATAGCAGATTGTCTATCAAGGGTTGATGATCCAAGATAGTCGTGCACGGTGTGTGGGTTGAGCAGGAGTAAAATTAGGCTATCATAACGCCGTCCAAAAAGATTATAAAACAATAAAATAAACGAGAAAACTCTTTCTTTTTTTTAGTTTTGTAAGTCTTTATTGTTGTAGCATGATGCATGCGATATTGTGTTTTATGTATAATTCACACTTCAGTTGTTGTGCACCTTTTGCAATTAGTGGCAGCTAAGGGTAGCAGGTCGGTTGGTTGCCTGTCAGATTTTGATAATGCTTCTAAGGTCGATTATCTAAAATCTTGGGGGGGCTGTGACGCACCCCAGTGCTTTGCAACGCAACCTGATTGTACTCCTTGGTACTCGACTGTACCGCCCGTGATCTGGCTACCGTCAGCCGCAATGTATATTGAGTGTGACAACTTATAACTATGTTCTTTGTATCTCTGCAAAGGTCTCGTCATGTGCTAACCAGTGGTGGGTTTTGTTTTAAGCCATGTCGAGACCTTCCATTTAATATGTAGTATCAATAGAGAAGTTGATAGATAAGACAATGGGAGTTCAGAGAGAGAGAGTGAGTTAGGCTTCAGAGCAAGAGGGTAGCAACGCGCCACGCTGCCGGCCGGGTGGGTTGCCAGACGTATGGACTGGTTGGCAGCCCTGCGCTTATAGCTAGGCGCGACAGGGTTGGTAGTCCATTGTTGCCTGCCTACGCTGCCTGGACTGGGCCCATGTTGTCGTACAGCACACTGCCTGGAGGCTGGCTGCGTGTTCCATGACCAGGTTGCCTAGAACCTTTGAGATTCTAACATCCCTTGCCCTCTCTCCCAACTTCTCACTGTTGCACTCTTTCTCTCTGACGACATTACTCTCATTTCATTCTTCTCTCTATTTAAATGCATAACCTTCCCTTGAGGTCCTAAAGGAGTTTCAGCACTCACCTCTCGTATTACTCTTAGGACAAGCATATATTTACATGTATTAGATTTAAGGGGTTAATGTGAACAGCGATCTTCTTGATGAGGATAGTTGGTGAACGTTCTACATGTTCACGAGTTATATGCCCCGCTCATCATCCCATTTGTGACTAGACTGGTGCCATGTGTAAGAGCCCGACCATGCCCAGGAGTTGTCTGTAGAGGGACGAGGACTTAGCCTTGATTTGTATACCGAGCCAGGAGCGAGTGTAGTACCCGAGACTACAGCTCGCTCGTAGTGCCGGTATAGTAGAGTAACGTAATTTATCTGTCCTTGTGTTCTCTACAGTCTTCTCCTGGGTTCTCGCTTTCGGTGCTGGGACTCGTTGTTCCTGTGACTTGGCCTGCTAGCTAGAACACATGGGGATGATGAGTGGGATATATCTTTATTTTACTATGCATTGCAGCTCTCTTCAAGTATATGTATGTAACCCTTTACAATACACATTACTCACACACAAGACAACACTATTAATACTTTCATGTATCAATTAACTGCACTGTCGTTTTGCTGCTGTGTCCGGAGTTCTGTTGCGTAGGGCGCATACGGACTCGGAGGGGAGACAGAGTGAGAGAAGCGAAGTAGCCTATGCGGTAGTAGGCTACCGGCGCAGTACTGTTGCCTGCAACCTTTTAGTTATTCCAAGTATAGATTCATTATTATAATAAGTGACTACTATTTATGTTCCTCCCATGTGTATTATTAGGTATCTACTGGATCATGAACATCTTGTATGCTACATGCTAGTGCATGTTAGTAGGGGACAGTTATTGTAGTGCACGCGCTTTCAAGTAGGCGTGTACATTTGTCATTTAGCATTTCACTGTCATACCTTTAGCCTGCTTCTATTCTACATTATTAGAGGCTTAATATTAACGTAGTTTCTTGAGTATTGCATTTCTTTAGTAATAACGTAACCTATAAATGTCTGAGGGAGTTTAGCCTCATAGCCTACCCCTGTTGTACACTTTCGCCGAGTTAAGGTACCTCGTTACCGTAGACGATAACTCTGTAGGGCGTTGGTGCTTTTGTTGTCTGGAGCATATGGTATTTGGGACTGGAATCGAGCGTGTCGTTGTCACTTAAGCCATTTCTGTCCTACGATCAAGAATCCCGAATATGTATTGCCGATCCAGCCGTAACAAAGAATACATATTTCTGTTTTATTGGTGGCTGCTTAATGAAGGAGCATTTAGTCTTCACAACGTGAACATTACATAGTCTAATTTGCAGTAATATACAGGACAGACACAGGTAACACATTAATGGCAAGTGGTATCCCTGCACCACTACACCAGTATTGCCATCTAATTCTGCGAGTCCCAGAGCGAGGGTGGGTCAGCTGGAACTTTGACCAACTGTACCAGTGATTGCATAATTTAACATATCTATATATATTCCCCACATATATTGTATATATAATATATATATATATATATATATATATATATATATATATAAATATGTGTATAGTCTCTCTATATATATAATCTCTTCTAAGGATGTATTTTCTGCCCTCTCAGGACTTAATACTAAGAAGGCGTACGGAGCGGATGGTGTTCCTCCTGTTCTACTCAAAAACTGTTCTTCTGTGCTTACTCCGTGCCTAGATAAATTCTTACGTCTCTGTCTTTTCTCTAACGTCTTTCCTTCTTGCATTAAGTTTGCTTTTATGCAACCTGTTCCAAAAAGGGTGACCGCTCCCAACCCTCCAACTATGGTCCAATTGCTCTTATTTCTTGCATCTCTAAAGTTTTTGAAACTATTCTTAACTCAAAATTTCTTAAGCATTTATTTTCCTAAAATCTACTTTCAGATCGCCAGTATGGTTTCCTTAAGGGCCGCTCTACTCGTGATCTTCTTGCTTATCTTACTAACTCTTGGTCATCCTCCTCAGGACTTCAGTGAGACTTTCTCTATTGCACTAGACTTATCGAAAGCCTTCGATAGTCTGGCACAAATCTTTAATTTCCAAACTACCCTCCTTTGGTTTCTATCCCTCAATCTGTGCCTTTGTCTCTAATTTCCTTTCAGATTGCTCCATAGCTACAGTTCTGGATGGCCATCGCTCACTCCATCAACCTATCAACTCCAGTGTTCCTCAGGGTTCTGTCCCATCTCCAATTCTCTTTCTAATATTCATTAATGATCTACTCAACTGTACCTCTAGTCCTATCCACTCATATGCTGACGACACTACCTTACACTATTCAACTAGTTTTTCACATCAACCCAGCATGCAAGCACTCCAAAACAAATGTGACGAGGCCATAGAATGCCTATCTTCTGATCTATCAATTATTTCTGATTGGGGCAAATAAAACCTGGTTACTTTCAACACCTCCAAGACTCGGTTTCTGACTCTATCTCTCCATTACAATCTTCCACACGACTATCAACTATTTTTCAACAATACACAAATCAACCCTTCATCTTTTCTCAATATTATAGGTATATCTTTTTCATCCGACTGTTCTTGGAAATAGAATATTACCACTCTTGCCAAAACAGCTTCCCAAAAGTTAGCCATGCTCAATCGTATCCGTGGGTTCTTCTCCCCCGCACAGCTTCTTGCTCTGTATCGGGGCACAGTGCTTCCCTGTATTGAGTATTGTTCGCATGTGTGGGGGAGGCTCCACCCATACCGTATGAAATGACGGGGTAATAATAATAATTATAATAATAATAATAATATTTATTCAGTTAGCTTTTTACAATGTTGGTACCACATAATATGTTACAAATATGACAAGTACCAGCCTTGCATAATTCCAACTAAGGATAGCCCAATGCCCAATAAGGCCGTTAGGCGTATTTCCATTGGGGTCCTTGTGGGATTAGGTTAGCTGGGGGGAAAAGGGGAGGATAAAAAAAAGTAGATACTTAAGAGAAAGTATTTCTAGGGGGTTATTTTAAGATACCTTACATCCTATAGTAATTTTCAGTAATCAGTAATCAGTAATCATTTCAGTTTGTTTTGCCTATCTCTTATGTCGTATTTAGTAGTAGACATAAGCTTGGTGCTCCCTTCTCGCAGCTGTCCGGTCCAGGTACTCCTTCAAGCTACGTCTGAAGGAATACAGTGTTCTCTTTTCACGGACTGACTGGGGTAGGTCGTTCCAGTCTTTGATGGCAGTGAAGAAGAATGTTAACTTACCCTGTCCTTGGATTCTCGGGACCGTAAAATTAAACATCCTATTTCTTGTATTATGTCCACTCCTCTCATTTGCTTTAACAAAATTACTCTTTAAATACTCTGGAGCTTTGTCATAGAATATCTTGAAGGCATTAGTGAGCCTGATTTGTTTGGCCCTGTCAGAGACATTGAGCATACCAAGTGACTGAAGTTGTTCCTGGCCAACATGCGATCTGGGTTCTAGGTTCTGCATGAACCTAACCATTTTATTTTGAGTGACCTGAAGTTTGTGCTGTGCTGATTTAGATGATGCAGAGTACCAGGATGACACAGAATAGTCAAAATGACATTGAACAATCGCTTGGCATAGGGTCTTTTTGGTCGCCGCTGGCGAGCATCCCACCTGTATATACAGGTATTTTATACGTGCTCTACATTTACACAGGATAGATTCCAAAATTGTTTCACCTGACAGAGTCGAGTCCAGTTTTAGTCCGATATATTTCACCTGTGACACTGTTGTTATAGGAATATCATTACAGTTGACCGAGAAGCCCACAATGTCTTTCAGTTTGCGTTTTGTTCCACATAAGATGGCTTCTGTCTTGCCCAGGTGAAGAGATAGTCTATTGTCCACTAGCCAATCACTACACGATTCTAGTTCTTTGGAAAGTGAAGCGACAATACTTATTGGGTCTTTTCCTGAAACCAGAAGCACGCTGTCGTCAGCATACAGTAATAATTTACACGAGACGCTCAGTTCCATGTCGTTCACATAACAGAGAAAGAGTAAGGGACCAAGGATGCTTCCCTGTGGGACCCCACAGTTAATTGGCATAGGATCAGATATATTATCATAAATTTTTACTCTTTGTATTCTACCACTAAGATAAAATTTAAATCAGTTCACTGACCCAATGCCCATTGCTTGTAGTTTATTACAGAGGATATCATGGTCTACTGTATCAAACGCTTTTTTTAGATCAAGAAGAACCATACCGGTGTAGTTACCTATAGACATTTCTTTACGAATGTGATCTGTTAAGTGGATGAGACAGGAGTCTGTTGAGTACATACATCTGAAACCTGATTGAAACTTATAGAATAGATAATTTTCTTTGAGGTAGTGTTCAATTTGGATGTATACAGCTTTTTCAAGGATTTTTGATACAATACATAATATGCTAACTGGTCTGTAGTTGCCAACATCTAGTTTATTTCCTTTCTTGAATAGAGGGGTTACAATAGCTTCCTTCAGTTCAGCAGGTACAGTGTTGGTGTTAATTGACAGGTTGATGATGTGGGTTAGGGGACCTGCTATACCAATGGCTCCATCTCGTAGAAATTTGGCAGGAATTTTGTCTGGTCCTGTGCTTTTATGTACATTTAGGTTAGAGAGCTCGTCAAATGTGTATTTTGGTGTAACATTTTGCAATCCAAAAGTGTTCGGGTGTATGCCTTTATCCCTGTAGAAATTTCGAAAGGTGGCCGTTGTTGTCGTGTATTTATTGAGAGGTTGCGGTAGGTTCTGTGCAAGTGTGTTTGCTATGGAGGTGAAGAAGGAGTTGAAATTTGTCGTTTATCGTGGCAAACCTGATCATTAATGTTGAGAGCAATATTAGTGTTAGACGAATCCCTTGCCTTGTTGCTGTAGCCTGTTGTTTTTAAGTGCCTCCATAGTTTTTTGGGGTTATTCTGATATTCCTCTGCCTTACTGTGGAAATAATTAGATTTCGCTTGTTTAATTTTCCTGCTTAGTTTATTCCTAGCCCTGTTGAACTCATGTTTCAGACCTTGATCCTGTCTATGTTTCACTAGCCTTTTTAACAGATTGTCTCTATGTTCCAGATGGTGTAGTATGTCATTGTTGATCCATGGGTCTGACCTTGCTTTAATTCGTATGTCTTTCAGAGGAGCTATTTCGTCTAGGATGTTTGTGATGATGGTTCTGAAGCCAACCGATGCGTCATTAACGTTTGTATTTCCAAACACTGGAGACCAATCTGTATTCCATAAAATGTCCAGAAATGTTTCTTTATTGTAGTTTCTGAGTGACCTTGTGTGTCCGGCCAACATAAGCCAAAACCCATCAAGCACCTGCTCCCATCTAAGGGAGAGAATAAGAACATTCAGTGCTGCATTGCTAATCTATTTTTTATTAATTTCACCACAACACCAAACACCTCCAATTAAATTAATGAAAGCATATAATTATGTGATCCACCAGGATTCGAACCCGGGTTATCACACACATATTTTTAGACACCTTAACCATTACACCACCATAAAATGCAGAGCACGCATTAGCAGATCTCCCCAACTCTAGGCTCAACATAAACAGTACCACGGAACTAAAGGGGGTATCCCACTGTGCGATTTTTCGATGGCGAACGCCCAGCGACAGAGGGCGACATGATTTTTTTGTCTATGTTCCAAAAATCGCCATATTCGCTCCAACATTCTCCAATTGTCGCCAAAATCGCACAACGGTCGCCCTAGCGTCACCCATGTTCGCCCAGATTCACCCAGATTCGCCGATAAATTTTAAGCATACCCAAAAAACCAGCGGCGAACTGAAAATGTTGGCGAATGTTGGCGAATGTTCACCCCTTGTCTCACTTCATTCGCCCTTGGTCGCACTATTGTCGCACAATTCGCACCAATTCACCCTGATTCGCCAATTTGCAAATTTCAATTATTGGCAACGCTGCTTTTTGAACGAATAGGCCGACAGTAGCGAATGTGTCGACGAATGATTGCCAATGCCATACGAATGACATGCGGCATGTGGCGAACTGAGGTGATTGGTGGGTTTTTATGTGACTGTTGATGTGTCTCTCACTATAGTCTGTTTCTTTTCAACTGACGGTAAAAAAAAGCAAAGTTCCCATCAGGATTTCTCAGTTATTTTGAAGATTTTGTAGTGAAATGTGGTGCTAATTATATAAACTTGGACTTAACCCCTTCACCCCCATAACTTTCATTCTGGCATTCTGACATTTTTCTATCAAATACTGTAATGAACAAATTTAGATTGCTCTCAAAAAATATATATATATATATGTTGGCTCGCTACCACTCACCAGGAAAATATTGAAACCTGGATGGGGGTAAACTTCTTAAAACAGTAGGCTGAACGGGGCAGAACGGATACAAGGCAAAGAAAGAGGGAGATAAATAGAAAAAAAAAAAAAAAAAAAAAGAGGAGAGAGGGAGAGAAAGAGAAAACAAAAAACAGCGAGGTGGGCTCAATGTTTGCGTTACGGCTTAAAAATTGATCCCACCTTTCCTTTTTTAGTTTTCTCTTTCTCTCCCTCTCTCCTCGTTTTTTTTTTTTTTTCTATTTCTCTCCCTCTCTCTTTGCCTTGTATCCGTTCGGCCCCGTTCAGCCTACTGTTGTAAGACGTTTACCCCCATCCAGGTTTCAATATTTTCCTGGTGAGCGGTAGCGAGCCAACATATATATATATTTTTGTTTTGAGAGCAAGCTAAATTTGTACATTTTTCGATAGAAAAATTTCTCCGGCGAAGCCGGATTTCTCCATATAATGCTGGTTCGCTATCGCTTGCCAGGAAGATATCGATACTTGGATACTTGGATACTTGGATACTTGGATACTTATCGAAAAATAAATCCATAATTATATCTTGAGTGGGAATACACCTATTCCATAGATGCGCAGACACTCAGACATACCCACACAATTATATTTACATTTTGATTCGAGGGCATATGTTTTTGTAATAGACCTTATGTAAACGAGATTGTGAACTTCGAACGAAAATATAAAACAAAGTTAATGTTCTCTATGGGACTGTTAATTGTTCAGAATAATTCGTCAGTATCATTGTTGTTCTCCCAAGTATTGTTCAGATATTCCGGGAAAAGGCTTGTACACATTGATCCGTAGATACACACACACACACACACACACTCACTACAGCACACATACATGCACAGTTGCACACAGACTCTACAACACACACACACACACAGAATGTCCAGCTTTTCCACATTTAGCCTGTTCACACACACAAACACACACACACACTACAACACACACACACACACACATGGCATTCGCCATATTCGCCATAAGTTGCACAACCTCCGCGGTTTTATCTCATTACATCGTCCAACATTCGTAAGTCAATCTCTGTGTATCCGCCATTTTCGCCCTTTGTCTCACTTCATCCGCCCTTAATCGCCCTCAATTGTCGCACAACATTCGTCATTATCGCCAAAGATTGCGCCATAATCGTCCTTTGGCCTTACTTCCGGCGCACTTCATTCGAGGAAATTCGTCTTTTTCGCTTACATTCGATTTCATTCGCTTCTGAAAAACCCATATTCGTCGCGATTTTTGGGACATAGGCAAAAAACACGGTCGCACGGCGGTCGCCATCGAAAAATCGCACAGTGGGATACCCCCTTAACGCGGCCCAAAATTCCCCGCTCCCCCGTCATCATGGCGTCTCCATATCTGAACAAAACGAGCCGCTCCCCATTCATCACGATATCTCCCTACCTGAGCCGGACTTAAATTACAGCGAGATGTTTATGCAAATGCGTCACCAACCCCCTCAATTTCCTCATTTTCAACCTGACCATCCAGAACACAACTACATCAACCAGGTGAGCAAACAAATAGAATTCTCCTATTCTTCTTCCTCTCAAATCCCCTCCATATCACACACAAATTACCTGCCTATAGCCAAAACAGAAATCCTTTTATCATTACATCAACAAGGCATTCCCAGACCTCAAACTAATATCCACAGACAGAGAATATCCACACCATCACAAAGGTATCCTCCACATAATTTTAGCACCAGTAATAACTTCAAGATAAATAAGAAACCTCATAACTCATGCCTTTCCTATTCCGAAAAGCCAAACCTGTAACCCTAAATAAAAACGGAATATGACCTACTCGTGCCAAGAGTTAGGTAGACATAATCGAGATTATTTTCGGGTACCTCTCCCTTCTAGGGCGAACATGCTTAATAGCTAATCTTGATTCGGAGTAAAGCTTCCGTAGGGGTATTGCCAGTTAGCCCCTTAAAACGATAAAAACTCTTGACGATGCAGTGAAGAAACCTAGTGCTTAGTGACCCCGAAGAAGTGCAGTGTGAGAGAGCTTAGTGTCTAGCACGAGCGTGTGAAGTAGACGTCCCCTGGTGCCAACAGGATCAGACAACTAACGCAGCCACCACGTGCACGCCAGATCCTCTCCCAGGCTCCTATTCCTCTACCTGAAACTTTAAGTGCCTCTTGTTTTGTTAAGTGTTATGATGACTATAGCAAGGGTTAACAAGATATGTTAGGGTTCACCGTAACGTAATTATAGAGATTCTCTATTCGCTTCTTCTCCTAGCCTTCGTCCCTCGATTTCTAGAGAACAGAACACTCCCGTATCCGTGGAATTAATATATATATAATTCTTGGAAGATAGGTTCCTATATTCTGGATAACAAATACACATATATTAGTTCGGGAATACATACATGCACCTTATACGTAAATTCCAGTGAACAGTTATTCAGAGCTTGTATGTAGTATTATTAGCTGGGTACGTGATTGCATATATAAGTTGTTCACAGAGTGTTTTACGATTCAGTCTCTTAATTTGACTATTATAAATATTATGCTTCATGATCTAAAACTCATGTTAAGCACTGTTTGAGTTAATTATAAACTCCTATCGTTCACGTCGCATTAACCTCTCATCCGGCGAGAATCTCAGTCACGCATACTGACTATTGTATTTATTTAACCTTTGTGAATCTAAATTCATTATTGTGACTCTGTGAGTTATTTGAGATTCATCTCCTGTACACGTTGAATTAATGTAAAAGTTATTCATCCATCATTAATTTTAGTATCCTAATTTCTATAAAACCTCAGTTCTGTGCGTATGCCTTCGCAGTAAGTTCTATTTACCTTTCTCGGCAAGCTACCTCGCGGTTGCCAGTTTACCATCAGGATACTATTTATTGCTTCGAGACTAACATTTCTGTGTCTACTTATTTTGTGATTAATATAGTAACATTGTATTTATTCATATGAACTATTTTATGATCTTATTTTGTATATTCCTGAAGTTCTATTAATACAGGATTATTTATATGCATTCCATTATTTATGTATGCTCCGATCGCAAAGGTCATCACCATATATGAGACTGATCTATGTATTAATTGTTCTATGATTGTACCCTAGCTGATTAAGGAATAAAACATGTGAACCTCAATTGTGTATTCCATGTCCATTGATTATGATTGTTGCGTAATTCATAATATTGAAGTGAGTTGTGTACCAGTTGAATATCTACAGTTCCCGTCCCTTCCTAAGGTGGAAAAAGGAACTACTATAAAGCACATTAAATTATAACATCGCATAACACCGCCCTTCCCGAAAGAGTAGAGTCCAAAGCATTTCGTCTCATCAACTCACTTCATCTTACTAGTTCCCTATAATCTCTTTCTACATGCCACAATGTTGCATCTCTGTCACTCTACTATCGCTATCACAACAATCAGTGTTCTTCAGAACTCTCTCAGTGCATACCCCCTCCCTTGCGGCGAGTGCGAGGCACCCGCCCTTCAACACAGTCCCACTCTTATTCTGTCCAGCTCTCCAACCCTAGAATTGTCAAATTTTCTCAATCTTTCTTCTACTCAACAAGTGAACTCTGGAACTCTCTCCCAAAATCAATCTTGCCCTCATCTTATGACTTAAACTACTATAAACTTCATGTGCCCAGGCATTTCGACCCCGACGTCCCTTGAATCCGGCCCTGTCACTCTTTTGGCTTTGGGGGAGATACTCGTTGCAGCCAACCTGCCTTTTGTCTCCTTCATAGACATAGTAAAATTTAAAAAATATATACAGTATACAGGGTGATTCAGTAACCCTTTTCATAAATTTAATGGCAAATTCGGGAGACAAAAATAAGACTAATTTACTCTATGACCCTTAGGGTGAGTCTTTGATATGATGGAGATATTACACCTTTAAAGTTATCGATAGATAGAAAAGAAAAAATCTAAGGAGTGAGAATGAAAATGTCGTTGCTAACTGGCAGGGTAGCGTAACCAAGACTTGGTATCAAAATGTATACTGTAATACTGTATTGTAAAGTATTTGTAAATAAAGTATGTACAAACATGAGATTTTCATTAACCATACATTTATTTATGATAAAATAATAACAAAAAAACAACATAATGAGAAGCTTTAAAGCACCACATGAAAAAATTACTGTACAAACCATCAACAGCACCAATCAATAATAATAACAATAAATTTCACATTACTGTATAAATTATTAATGATAACATGCTAATGACATAACTTGACCTAATAATAATAATAATAATAATAATAATAATAATACAAGTACGACTATTACTACTACTACTACAGCTACGATGAATAGAGTATTAATTATGATGTTGGTGATAAAATGCTAATGTTCTTTTGAGCATTGAGACAACTGCTACCATATGCAACCATTTACATACCACGTGTAAGCAAAGAAACAATCTTTAGATTCATGTACAGATTGATTCCAGATTCATTAAGACGAGCAGCGGAGTATCAAAGCTCAAAGTCGGCAGGAGATCCCTCCTCCTCCACTTACTCCTCTTCCACCACTTACTCCTCCTCCTCTTACTTATCCTCCGCCGCCTGCTTCTCCCCTTGCTACTACTACTACTAATACAATGATTATTAATAATAATGATGATGATAATACAAATACAGTAGTAATGTACCTTTGTAAATTGCGAAACGAACTGCATCCAGCTACCGTATGCAGCCATTTTGATACCAAGTCTTGGTTACGCTACCCTGCCAGTTAGCAACGACATTTTCATTCTCACTCCTTAGATTTTTTTCTTTTCTATCTATCGATAACTTTAAAGATGTAATATTCCATCATATCAAAGACTCACCCTAAGGGTCATAGAGTAAATTAGTCTTATTTTTGTCTCCCGAATTTGCCATTAAATTTATGAAAAGGGTTACTGAATCACCCGTATATGTATTTATATACTGCATATATATATATATATATATATATATATATACTGTATATATATATATATATATATATATATATATTTATTTTATTTTTTAATTTTCTGATATACAGTATAGGAATGACAGAAAGCAGTAATGTTCGCTAGACTTACCATCCTTCAGATCCCTCACATTCAGCTTAAAGAGGAGCTACAGTTAATTACCACAACATTAAAAGCACAAGGTCAGATTATTAGCAGTGAAATCTAATGGGAAAGAGGACTGGAGGTATAATATAATGCAAGTTTGTTTTTGTTATATATACAAAAAATCATGTACTGTGAACTCTGAGCACCAAAATAGGGAACGAAAGTGAGAAGTTTCCGATGTAAATATAAAGGACAAATAATTGTATACAACAACGACAGAAAGATCAGCAAAATAAACCACCCTTCTAGTTACTCATCACCAAGTCCCCCATGTATTCAAAGTATATGAATGATAATTGTGTTTTGTTGATTTTTTTTTTTTTTTTTAATATTTACTTTACAAATTTATATATATACATTGTCCATTTTGTGTTTGTTTTAATAGCCTTATAAAAGTGTTCCATTATGTAGGGTATTTGTGTGTATAAAAGTGTACAGACGAGAGGGTGTAATAATAGAAGGTCAGTAAACGGGAAATAAAGTAGGATAATTTTATAATTCATGGAATTGGTGCCTAGGGACAATAGCAATAAATATTGTTAGTACTTGTTTAACCCTTTCAGTAATTGAGGTGTTATTTTTCGATATTTCTGGTTATCTTTAAACGATTCAAGTGAGTTAGCAAGGACCTGTAGGAGTCGAGGCATAATGGACTTGGTTATTACCCCTTTGATACCTGAATATGTTGTCACACGAACCATTTAACTTCGGATTTCACATAAGCCTGGTACTCTGCAACGAGGTTTTAGTTAATTATGAATGTTGTACATATTTTGTGCAATTTGTTTTACTAGTTAGCATTATAAGCTACCACACATATTACATTAGCTAGTGAAACAGTGCCAACAAATCGTCTGGTAGAAATATTTTGGTTAACCACGCGTGTTAGATTAATTTCTGGCTAATTTCCAGCAAGTTGACGCAATAGAAAGCTGTGAAATTAGTCATGTATGTTGTAATTATTCAGTAGATAGTCTATCTTTATAGTAGCTAAACAAATCTATACTGATCTATGCTGATTTCCTGATATTTAACTCTTTTAGTATTTAAGGATTAAATTCTGGTTATCATTATACGATTATATGCAATTTAGTAAATATTGTGTTGAGTAAAGATGGGAGTATGGATGCAGAAGTGCGGGAGAGGGTGCAACAGGGGAAGAGGGTTTAGGAACTCTGAAAGCAGTAACAAGAAATAGGGTGCTCAGCATGGAAGTAAAGAAGTTCTTGCATGTAACAATGTGGTAATCCCGACATTGACTTACGGAAGCAAAGCATGGATCCCCTTCGGGGATCACGGCGTCCGGCAATAGATAAATAGATAGGAAATATTTTTTAGGAATCAAAATGGTAAAAATAATATCAATTAACTGTCTAGCTCCCAAAAGTTCTTTGTAAACTGATAAAATCGCCTAATAATAGCCAGGCTGAACTGACAAAACGGGTCATTATCCCAATGGGGTTTATCAAGGAATACGAAACTGCGACATACCTGCTCCGTAAGAATGATTGTAATAATAACTTTTAATTTTTTTTATTTTTAGAGGAAGGAGGGAGAATATGTAAAGGTTTGGTCAGGGACGTAAAGCAAGAAAATATGAAGTACAGTAGAAGAGAAAAAGTTGGTGGGCCGACCACCTTACTGTTCTTTATTATAAGTTTAATAAAGAGTCTTCTGTCATTGGCAGGTGGAGCTATTCTAGCTAAAGAGTATAAAAGATTCGTACATATTTTCTTTGAATTACTAAATGAAGATTAATTGAATAAATTATTGGCCTATCTACTTGTTAATATGTGGCCTAACTGACTTGTTATTTAATAGTTAAAGGCTAATTAATTGTTGAGTCTTATAGAATTAGATTAGATGCTGTCATGAACTATGTTACATCCCTAGCTCAGCTTTCATTATGCTTTTTCCTTCAGGTGATAACCCACTCTAGATGTTCTAGTTCTAATCCTGAATCAAAAAATTAATCAGAGTATTTCTGCAAAGTCACTTCAGGTGTATCTGCCCAAAGATCTCGAAGATATCGTCTAAACTCGTCTGTCTTCTGGCCTAAATAATATATATATATATATATATATATATATATATTGAGTATATATGACAAATACACGTGAGCCACTAAATGTTTCTAATCTCTCAGTGGGGTTCGAACCGCAGACCGTCAGGACGATAGCCGACACTTTAATCAACTGCCGTGGTGTAGTTGATTAAAGCGCCGGCTATCGTCCTGACGGTCTGCGGTTCGAACCCCACTGAGAGATGAGAAATATATATATATATATATTATATACAGGTATATACATATATATATATATATATATATATATATATATTGGGTGGGGGAAACACATGAAAGAGATTAGATTCTTTACACTCTAACGTTTTGGGCTATGGACAACCCATTATCAGAGAGACTAACACAGATTGGGTTTGCTCACATATATATACAAACATTTGGAAATTACACACTTTTGTATATATATGTGAACAAACCCAATCTGTGTTAGTCTATCTGAAGATGGGTTGTACATAGCCTGCAACGTTAGAGTATAAAGAATCATATATCTTTCCTGTGTTTTCCCCCACCCAATCCATATACCTGTCTGTATGAATCACACACACACACACACACACACATACAGGTATATATATATATATATATATATATATATATATATACTGTATATATATATATATATACTCTTATTATTGACTAAATTTAACAAATCTAGAATAAAACTTAAAATTAATAGTTATAAAAATAACCTAATACATATTAGAATTAGAAAGGTGAAAGAATAAAATGAGAGGCGAAGAAACATTATGTGAGCAATAAAAGGAGGGGGGGGGGGGAGCAAAGTTAATAACATAAATGTTTTCATAAATATAAGAACTAACCTTTACATATTAGAAACAGAGTAGAGGAGTGGAAGAGTCGTGCTCACCCAGGCTGGGTTTATGTAACTGGGTGAGCAAGGGTCTCCGACAGAAGTCGTGTGACAATGTTTGGGGCAGTGGTGAGAATTGAAAAATCGGAGGGTGTTATGGGGTGATCATATGATTCAGAGTGGTTTCGAATGGCAGAAAAGGAAGGATTTGAAAGAGGTCGGTTAGTTCTAAATGACCTACCCCGATGCTCCGAGATCCTGGAGGTGAGATGTCTCTTGGACTGACCAATATAAGTCGTATTGCATCGACTACATTTAAAGGAGTACACCACCGACGATTGCAGAGAATCGGGGATTCGGTCTTTAATTTTAAAGAAGTGAGACAGTGTTTGGGGAGATTTGAATACCACTCTCAGTGATATTTGCGGGTAATGTTCACGAATCAATTTAGCGATTTTATTCTTTCACTTTACTAATTCTAATATGTATTAGGTTATTTTTATAACTATTAATTTTAAGTTTTATACTAGATTTGTTATATATATATAATTATATATATATATATATACAGTAATATATATAAAATATAAATATATTATATTATTATATGATAATATACAAATATTACAATAAATTCATGATACAAAATAATGGAAACAAATTGTCATAATTATGAAATAATTGAACTAATAACTCATAATTGACAGTATATTCCTTTAACAATATAAATCTCCGTATAACTTCAAAACAAAGCCGGAGTTTCGTTTTAACCTAACACTTCGACAGAAAGAAAGCTAAAATCATGGCATAATGGACTCCAGCATTGCTTTTTTTCCAGACATAAAGCGAGTTAAAGCGAGAGCTATATAAGTAGTAACTTGTTAAGACCACGTACGGAGGCCCATAAACGATTCCTAACTTATTGTGGTCTGCTGAAGTGAAATGAAGTGCACAATGAACCTTTCTTAATAACAGTATTACCCTGTGTAGGGAAAACATACTTAATTATTATGTTCCTTCCAACAACCAACCATACTCCTAAAATCGATTAATGAAATTTACAAACACATGTGACAGTCCGTGGATTCGAATCCAGGATGCTCACACCGAAAATCAACACCTTATGCATCGCACCACGTAGACAGTTAAAGAATGGTGGACACTGCCTACGATTTATTATGCAACTTCGAATCCTGCATGTCAATCTAAGCATGTACACACATCCCAACTGCAACTCACGTAGGCTATGCATATGTGAATGGAAAGAGCAATTAATGGGTAGTCAATTATATTCTAAATAACATGTAAACAAAAAATAACAAATTAAATTACAGTTCGAGTTATATGGAATGTATTGAACTCGTTATATAGTTTATAATTAATGTTGTAAGCACATAGTACAGTGTATGTAATGCTTACCTATATCAATTCATGTTAACATGATTTTACTGACGTTAATAAGAATTTCCTATTTGATGGGCCCAGTCTCGCATGATATATTGTGTTTATATGTAAACAAACTGTAACTAGAAAAGAAGAAAAAAAAATATATATATATGGAGAGAGAAAGAGAGAGTTTAGAGGATATGAAAACCTTCGTATGGTTGTAGTGATGGCTACTAAAGTGTATGCCTTGCTATAATATATTACAGTGACCCTCGTAACTTAAGTATCAATCGATATTTTGAGTATTTATGAGTTATCAATATGTGATTATCATCCGTATTATAAACTTAGTAAAATGTAGATAGTGTGTGATAATATAAAACTATTATGATACCAATAAATACAAAAGTATATAGTTGGATTTATTAGTTTTTATGGATTTAGTGTGAACACCGATTACTTATTATCCCTGCATTAACATTAGAGAATTCGGGTAAAGGATGATTGTTTATGTGCATAAAGGAGACAAAGGGCAAAGGTGTCTGTGATATGTGTCACCCCCCCCCCCCCATATCACTCTTTCAACCTGGGGGGGGGGGGGGAAGGGGGGAGGTTGAAAGAGTGATAAGGAACCAAAATCAAGGTACATTAGAGGAAGTTTAGGTGTGTTGGAAAGAACTGTGGTGTGCTTGTTTAGTGTGAAATGAATAGGAGGAGGACTGTTTGAGAGAGTAAACTGGATTACTCTCTATGTAGGTGAAGCACAAATAGAAACAGTGGGGGAAGCCAGGCAAATAAAACAAGAGTTCCAGCAACTTCTTATCATATGGTTTGACATTTGGATATACAGTACATTCTACATGACAAATAATAAAAAACAACCTCGTTCTGTGATAAGTGAGGCACCAAAATGGGCTCCTGACCTTTGACCAGTGAGGACGTACCCAGTGACCGCTCGTGACATACCTGTTTATCCCCTAGTGAGGTGAACATTCTTAGTGATGGCTTGTGTTGATGAGATTGTCACCTCTTCCCATGTTCTCCAGCTTTGTCTTGCTTTGAAAGAAAGGCTGGAGAATGTTGAGCTCGAGGTACAATCTCTCAAGGACGAGAACCTAGCATTGAAGATGGCATTAGAGGAAACGAAAAATGACACTGGTGTAGGAAAACCGGACTCTTCCTGGAAGGTGGCATCTTCAAGAGGAATTAAATTAACCTTCCAGAAGCAGTGTGTGACGGTTAAAAACAAGTATAGCGCCCTGGATGACGAGTGTGATGACAGTGAAGGGGGAAAGGAGGAAGGAGATGACCCGTCTTACAGCTGGGCAGTGAGAGGGGAGGGGAGGAAATCTGCAGCTACTTCTGCTGCTACTACTTCTGCTACAGGCCGGCAACAGAAAACAGCTAAGTCTATTTTAATTGTAGGGGATTCAATGGTTAAATACCTTGGCAGGGCTACTAACACACATGTTGGTAAAGTTGTTTGCCTGCCTGGTGCCGGGGTCGAGAGGGTGGCAGAGAAGCTAGATGGTATCATGGAAGCGAGTGGGGAGGACCCCATCATCTTCCTCAACGCAGGGAGCAACAACATTTAGAAATGCAGGACTGAGGAGTTGCTCACCACGTACCAGGAAATGTTGGAGAGGATCAAGGAGAAGGGTGGAGTTCCTGTGGTACACAGTATCCTACCAAGAAGAGGGGTAAGGAGAGAATGGTCCTCCAGGGCTATTGGTGTAAATAGCCGGCTGGAGACGTATTGCAAGGCAAATACTATTCCATTCCTGGATAACTGGACCCTCTTCTATGGTAAGGATGAACTGTATGCCCAGGATGGAGTACATCTCTCTCGACTAGGAGTTTCGACCTTAGCCAGCTCACTCGACAAGTTTGTTGCGGGGTTTTGTTAATAAACCATAGGTGTGTAAGTAAAATAGGATCCCAACCACATGAAATTGATAGTAATGACGAACATTCTGATAGCGTAGATTTTCCGTCTAGGTCTAGTAGTTCAACAGGTAAAAATAAATTATTTAAAAACAATAGAAAAATAGTTGCAAATACAAGTAATAGGTTGAGGGTTTATTATACAAATTGTAGGAGTTTATGTAACAAACTGAACGAACTTAGAGCACTTGTTAGCAAAGAAAATATAGACATAATAGCGCTAACTGAAACATGGATTAATACAGAAACCAGGCATTTTTTTTAGCAGAGTTTGATATACCGGGATATAGTTTGTTTAAATATGACCGAACAAGTAGGAGGGGCGGCGGTATAGCAGTGTTTGTCACAGAGTTCATTAAAAAGCTGTATTAAATCAGGTATTAGAGTAAATAATGATAATGAAAGTGTTTGGGTAGAGGTTAACGAAGGTAGTGAGACCTTAGTTATTGGAGTTATGTATAGACCGCCAAATATGAGTAGAAATGACGGAACATCATTATGGGAGGAAATTAAAATAGCATCAAGGTTTAGCAACGTGTGCATTATGGGGGTTTTAATTTTCCTAATATAGATTGGCAGCAACAAATAGGCGACTCTGATTCAAAGGAGTTTATTGAGGTAGTACAAGATAGTTTTTTATTTCAATTCATAGATACGCCGACTAGAGGTAATAATATTCTCGATTTAGTTTTCAGTAACAATGAACATATGAAAAATAATGTAGAGATAGGGGACCACCTAGGAAATAGTGACTACAATTCTGTGTATTTTAATATACAATGGAAAGGTAATACCAGAGAGAATACAACATTAATACCTGACTTCAGAAAAGCTAATTATGGTGGGTTAAGAAGAGCCCTATTAGCGGACCCTATGGTCAAAAAATTAAGTCGATCCAGGTGTCCAAATGAGTGTATCCCTTCTCAGGCACCTGTCATCTTAAGTCAGGAAGAGACGTCAAACTTGATAGATACATACGATAATTTTATCAAGTCAGTATTCAATGCGCAAAATAAATATATCCCCAAAAGAAAATTTAGACCAACACAGAACCAACCCAAATGAATGAATAATAGACTATTAGATCTTCTAGGAAAAAAAGAGAGGAATATATAGAAAATTAAGAAAGGCG
Source organism: Paralithodes platypus (assembly GCA_032716605.1). Lineage (NCBI taxonomy): Eukaryota > Metazoa > Arthropoda > Malacostraca > Decapoda > Lithodidae > Paralithodes > Paralithodes platypus. Next base: position 41,233,927 of record CM064492.1, on the reverse strand, counting down.
AAATTCACCTACTTGCTTACTATCAGAATCTATCACGACAGGTAAAAGGAAAGAAAAAAGAAATTATGAAATTAAGGTTGCAAATGACTCAAAAAATAATCCTAAAGCTTTTTACCAACTATATAAATCCAAGGTTAGAGGTGTAATTGGTCCCCTTAAAACTTCGATAGGAGAAATGACAGAAAATTATTTAGAAATGTGCAGTAAATTAAATAGTCAATTTCTTTCCGTTTTCACTTATGAAAATTTGGCACCGTTTCCAGAAGTCCGTAAGGTATATAGTGATAGTATAGAAAATAGGTTAAGTACGGTTACTATAAGTAGAAATTATGTGCTTAAGGAAATTGACAGACTGAAACCTCATAAATCGCCTGGTCCTGATGAGGTATATGCTAGAGTATTAAAAGAATGCAAAGATGAGTTAAGTTACCCATTAACATTTCTATTTAACAAGTCATTAGAAACAGGTATAGTTCCAGAAGCTTGGAACCATGCAAATGTAGTTGTGATCTTCAAAAAAGGTGATAAATCAATAGCATCCAATTACCGTCCCATTAGTCTCACTGCAATCATAGAAAAGCTACTAGAGTCAATTATTGCTAGGAAAATGAGAAACTACTTAGAAACATTTAACTTAATCGATTCTTCTCAGCATGGATTCACTCAGGGACGGTCTTGCCTTACTAATTTGCTTAGTTTTTTTCTCAGAGGTATATGAAGCAGTAGATAATAACAAGTCATATGATATTATATATTTAGATTTCAGTAAAGCTTTCGACAGAGTCCCTCATGAGAGATTGATGAGAATGGTTGAGGCACATGGAATAGGTGGGGCGTTGTTAGGATGGATTAGGTCATGACTAATTGGTAGGAAGCAGAGAGTCAGCATAAATGGTACCAAGTCAGAATGGGGAGCAGTCAAAAGTGGTGTCCCCCAGGGATCTGTATTAGGTCCTCTGTTGTTTATTATATACATAAATGACCTTGATTTAGGTATAACTAGTAGGATAAGTAAATTTGCAGACGATACCAAAATGGGGAGAAAAATTTATTCAGATAGAGATATAGAGTGTCTGCAAAGGGATCTAGATACCTTACACGAATGGTCAGTAAATTGGCAGATGAAGTTTAACATTGACAAATGCAAGGTATTAAAGATAGGGAAGATGCATACAAATGTTAAATATAAACTAGCTAATATGGAATTAGAAAACTCAGACTGTGAGAAAGATCTAGGTGTGTTTGTTAGCAATGATTTGAAGCCTAGAAAACAATGTATAAGCGTTCGTAACAAGGCAAACAGGATTCTCGGGTTCATATCTAGGAGTGTGAGTAACAGAACTGCTGATGTTATCTTAAAACTTTACTTGTCATTAGTGAGACCCCATATGGATTATGCTGTTCAATTTTGGTGTCCTGATTACAGAATGGACATAGATTCATTGGAGAGAGTACAACGTAGAATGACAAAAATTATCCATAATATTATAAATTTTCCGTATGAAGAAAGGTTGAAGAAATTAGGCTTACATTCGTTAGAGAGACGCAGAGTTAGAGGGGATATGATAGAGGTATTCAAGTGAGTTAGTGGGATTAATAAAGGGGACATGAAAAATGTACTAAAGCTCAGTGATAGCGAAAGAACTCGTACAAATGGTTTCAAATTAGATACATTTTGTTTCAGAAAAGATATAGGCAAATATTGGTTTGGTAACAGAGTTGTAGATGGGTGGAATAGGCTACCAAGTGATATAGTGGGATCAAGAACGATAGGGAGCTTTAAGATAAAATTAGATAGGCATATGGACGAGAGGGGTTGGGTGTGAGGGGGATCTACCAGGTGTGGGCCAATCGGCGCTCAGCAGGCCCCCGTAATCTTGTGTTAATCCCTGACCATTTTGGTGGGGGCAGTACTCAAGGTATTAGTGAGTTGGGCCTACAATTGGGCCTTGTAATTGGGGTTGGGTGTGACAGGGATCTGCCTTGTATGGGCCGATCGGCTTTTTGCATACTCCCATTTTCTTATGTGCTTATGTTCTTAAAATATATGGCCATTCTCTCTAACTCCAGGGTCTCTAGTATTGTCAGGTAAGGCATGGCACTGATATAATCGTCACTGTATTGAAGGCATCTGAAATAATTATGGTAGGTGTGTACTTTGTTCCAGCTGGGATTATTGTGGTACTTATGGGCTATGGCCTCTATGATATTGTGGTATGGTGAGTTTAGAGTGGTATAATAAGATGAAATATGAGGGAACTTAAGTTTTTTTTTTTAGTTTGTTCCCTAGATATCCATTAAGCTTAAAATTACACCCCCTAGACCCCCTTTCAAGATAAATTTGTAAAAATGTTGGTAGATAAAATGTCCCGGCCGAAGGCCGATTCCTCTTTAATTACAGGCTCGCTTTCGCTCGCCAGGAATAAATGGACACCTAAATGGAACGAATGACAGAATTTGGGCGAAAGTTCTTAAAATCCCAAAACTAACGGGCCAAACGTCTTACAATCTCAAAACTAATGGAGCTAAAGAAGAGGGAGAAGGAGGTTCAAAAACAAATCCCTTGAGTGAAAATCTCCCCAAGCTAGGTAGGACACCATTTTGATTATATCGTGGTGATGGTAGTTTTGTGATTGACTTCAGCTGGGATATTTATGGTAGTTATGGTTTCTCTGGTATTGTGGTGGTGGTAGTTATGCGATTGACTTCAGCTGCGATAAATATGGTATCTATGGTATTGTCGTGGTGGTGGTAGTTATGTGATTAGCTCCAGCTGGTATAATTATGGTAGTGATGGTAGCTGTAGTAGTGATGGTACTTGCAGTAGTAATGGTAGTTGCAGTAAGTCTATGGTAGGGATAGTCTTGGTATGGTATGGTAGTCTCGTGATGGGAATTATAGTTGTTTTGATGATAATCATAGTTTTGATGATAGCTATGGTAGAGATAACAGATTGGAAGTTATGTATGTGATAGTAGTAATCATAGTTGTGGTATTAAGTGTAGTTACATTAATGATGATGGTTACTATTATTAGGATATTAGTTATGATGAAACGGATATTTATGATAGCAATATTTGCTATGGTAGAGCTAATAGTTAATAGAGTGCTGACAGGCATGGTAAAGCTAGTACCAATATTAGTAGTTATGGTAGAAGCTCAGTGTTTTCTTACAGTCACTAATGTTGCTAGTGTGGTAGAAATGTTGGTGGTAATGTCAGTTATGTTCGAATCCCGGTGGATCATATAATATACTTTAATTAATTTCATTGGGGGTGTCTGGTGTTGTGGTGAAATTAATAAAAATAAAGATTATTAGTAGGTACAGGGATATTTCGTCGAGAGGCCGGTCTATATGATCTGTGCCCCATGAATATTCTTTCCTCTCACTTAAACAGTAGGCTACCATAGCGCGGTTGGGAATATGAACATGATTAGATTAATATCCAGTATTCGAGAATGGATAATAAGTCGTAGGCGTGTGCATAAACCTTTAACCGTCCTGGTGGTGTAATGGTTAAGGTGGCAAAAATCTGTGTGTGATAACCCAAGTTCGAATCCCGGTGGATCATATATACTTTAATTAATTTCATTGGGGGTGTCTGGTGTTGTGGTGAAGAAAAAAAAATGGTAGAACTAAGAGTAATGGTAGCTAAGGTAGAAATTATAGCTATGGATGATCTGCTTGTAATGGTAGTTATTGTAGAGCTGATAGTTATGGGTTAACTGTCTTTAATGGTAGTATTGGTTGAAATGGTAGCAGTGGCAGTAATGATAGTTATGGTATAGTAGAGACTACGTGACTACCATGTATGATGCTACCGTCGGGGCCCCTACTATTAGTGATGGTAACACTGGCACCTATCATAGTAGAGGTAGAAATTATGTAATGGTAGTCATACCTCCATAACTACTACTACTACCATTGCATGATATCGCCAGTCGAAGTCCCTCTCTCCTGCCACGACCGGTGAAACAATGATAGCACTAGTAGTTATGGTAGTAGTGGTAGTTATGGTAGAGACTCCGTAACTACTACTACCATTGCATGATGTCGCCAGTCGAAGCCCCTCTCTCCTGCCACGACCGGTGAAACAATGCGGCATTGTGGCATTGCAATAGGCAGTCTAGTTTGGGCAAGTGAATAAAAGTAAACATTATCCTTTCTATCCTGGCATTGTGCTGTGTGCGGCCGACTACAATGCCCTATTGTGGCCCAGATGAGACGAGACCGCGCCGAGTATCACACAGGCTCGCTCACACACACACACGCACACGCAAAACGCAGGCACTCAAACCCACAAACCCGATGCACGCACTTGTTGTACACTTCCAGCAGTCCCCCGGTGCACGCACAGGCTGCACACCCGCAATTCTACACCCACTATCCCCCCAAAACCTTCCCCTTAGGGCTTGAAAACGGGGAACTGGGGAAAGCGAACCGGTGAACGAAGCGCTCTGAAACTCGTCCGAAGCCCTGAGACAGAATCCCTACTCTCTCTGTGCGCGGCGGCTGTATTGTGGGGCCAGAAAACCAGGTGCCATTTTACTTCGTTTCCTTGTCTTTGCTTTTCACTCACCGCCGTGTCTGACCAGCCAAATGAACTAGCTAGCACAGTGCAGTTCCCGGGTGAGCCTTAAGGGTGTGTGTGTGTGTCTCCTGATAATTAAAGTGTAGGCGTCTTGGAGATGGATGAATGGGACCTAGACAGAGAAAGAGAGAGAGAGAGTTGCACAGATACACAGACTTTGTGGTCCCTTATAAGCAGTTCTACCTTGCATCTAAAGTATAGCTTATTAATTATAAGCAGAAGTATCCTCCTTTTCCAGTAAGATTGGTGATATTCAAAGACAGAATATGAAAAAGTAAAAGATCCTGGTGTCAATAGTGTCTTATTATTCGTACCGTATTCATTGCCTTACTCTTGCCACAACTCAAAAGCATAGTGATTACTATCAAGTTAAAAACAAGGGGAGCAAAACAGAAGCGAGTGTGAATGTGTGTATGTGAGAGTGTGTGTATATGTGGGTGGATGACAGACAAGTAAAAAGGTATAGTGTTATTGATTGGGTGGACCAGAAAAATCATAAAAAACAAAACAAGAAGCGAGTAGTAAACAAATCAAAGACAAAATAGTAAAAGAGGATGTTAGAGGAGGTGGAAATGTATACAATCAGTTACCTTACTAAAAGGGAGAAGAATGACAAAGGTAAAGCTTAAACATTCTATAGGGCAGGAAAGAAAGGGGTTGTGTCTGCGTGTCTGTGTGTGTGTGTGAAAGAGAGAGAAAGAGAGAGCACGAGAGCAGATTCCGATCTATTGACGCCAAGCCAAGTCAGGCATATGCAATATCAGGAATATGATGAAGAACACACTATGTAAATGTGTGTTGTTGTATCAGGGGGTATGTGGAAGCCTATACAATAGTCGGGGGGGGGGGGGGGGATAAGATGACAGTAGATTGTAACCTTTAGTATCATATCTATATATGTAATGTTATAGTATGATGTCTCTGCGTCACTTTAATGACAAGTTTTCATCATTAACAACATATATCTATACAAAATATTCGTATTAGGTGATTGTTCAATGTGGGGGCATGGCAATATACTGTCAGCTGTATAAGTATATTGAGGACGTATTAGCCTGACTAAGAGTATGTAGAGAGAGATCATCATCCTATGTAGAAGTATGTTGTGAGGGTGTACGGTATACTAGCTTGTGTATAAAGGTCTGTTGGGATAAAGTATGCCTACTATACTATTCCACATAGGTAGACCAGAAATTGTACCCCATAACCTCTGTAACTCAAAAAAGGGCTAGAGCAAATGGGTTGTATATTTCCACGCCTATTCCCTGGCTGACCCTTCCCAAAGGGTAGAGATATTACCTCGAATACTCTACTCGTTCGTGAGTTATAGAGGTTAATGTTCAAGAGTGTTGGCCTACTTATTCAGAACAGGGTTTAGTATATAGAAAGGTATGGCATAAAGACGTACTGGTTGATGTAAAAACAAATGTTTAGGGAAATACTGGCCTGTGTTAAGGGGAAGTGAATTTTGTTCTTTTCTGGACCCCTTCTCCCTCATGTTTAGCTCCATTATAAGATTTGTTGTGCCATTTAGGTGCCGTTTGTTTTTCCTGGTGAACGATAGCGAGCCGGTAATATAGGAGGAACCAGCCTTCAGCCAGAAATGTTTTCTACCGAAAAATATACAAACTATCTTGCAGGGGGGGTCTTGGGGTGTATTGTTTAAAGCTTGATGAAGGTCTTGGGAGGAAACTAAAAGTAATATATGAATATATAAATATATGAACAAATATATACAAATATCCCCTTAATATATATTTTTTGGAAGTAGTAGCCTATGTAAAAGCATGATGAGAAACGAAGGACTATAATATATGATGTAAGGAAGTAATTGTTAACACTATCTGGGCCGACGTCGTATGGGTTATTACTATATTATGTTTAATTATTGTTGAGGATTTTGCTTGTGTTTTGTCATTTTCGAGCAATGTATTTTAGTGTGTCCTCTAGGCTAACTAAAACGCCTTCCCAGACTTCCTTCAAACTTAAAAAATGCCCACCCAGACCCCCTTTAAGCTAAATGTGTAAATTTTGTTAAAGTTTATTTTGGCTATCAATATACTATTTCTTTCAGCATTGGCAGGGTCTTTAGTATCTCAATTAACTAGCTGACTCCCACAATTCCTTCCTAATCTGAAAATAATCTTCGACTAATAGCCAGACTAATATGAAGCAATGAGGCCTCGTATCTTGAAAGGGTTAAAAGGACGCTATTAATCGTATTAATGTGCTGTACTTATAAAACTGTCTTGGTGGTGTAATGATTGGAGTGTTTAAGATCTGTATGTGGTAACCCAGGTTCGAATCTCGGGACGATCACATGCTTTCATTAATTTCATTGGGTGTTTGGTGTTGGGAGTGGAATTAATACAAAATATGATTATAAAGTGCTGGCCTGTGTTAACTTCTTCAGTATTTGAGGACGCAGTTCTACACATTATTCTGGCTATATATAGACGATGTTATGCAGCTTAGGAAGGACCTCTAAGAATCAAAATGGTAAAACCTATCTCAATTACTCTCTATCTCCCATATGGTTTTCCTAACCTGAATAAATATCCGGAATACTCTGTTAACCCTTGCTGTACCGGCAACGTCTATTTATTTTTTGTTTCAGTTACATTGAGACGATTTTATTAAGTTTAAGGATATATGGTAGTTAAAAGGATGAATTGAGAGAGTCCGTAGCCTTTTTATTGGTAAACGTCCTTCCTAAGCTGAATAAAATCTTCTAATATTTGCCATACTATAATGAAAAGGATGTCACCGGTACTGTACGGGTTAAGCGCGTCATAATCTTTAACCTCTACTGTACCGGCGACGTCTTTATAATTTTATTCTAGCTATATTTAGACAATGTTGTGCAGTTTAAGAAGGATATGTGGTAGTATAAAGGGTTAAGTGAGATAGTTTGAAGCCTGTTAATTACTGGAGGCGTTTTTAAATCTGAATATCGTCTAATAGTAGCCAGAATAAAGTTAAAATGACAGCACCGGTACATAAAGGGTTAAGGGGTTATATTAGCAGATCGAAGCGACATCAGAAGTAAAGCTTAATATAGATCGAGTCTGGGTGGGAGGGTCATTATTATTATTAGTAGTAGTAGTAGTAGTAGTAGTAGTAGTAGTATTAATTGTTTTGATTATTCTTATACCTTATTATATTTTTCTTCGTTACATTTTATATTCTGCGATGCCAAAGAAACTACTAAACTAGTCTATATGTTCATAATGAAGTGCACAGAATAGGGTTAATGTATGGAATTAACAATGATGATTGTGTACTGTCCTAAATGAGCCGATTAACATGTACCCATGTTATTATAATGTACAGTATATATACCCTACCCCCCTCCCGACTGGCAGGTGGGATAAATGTCACGGGGGGAGGGGGGATGTGTGTGTGTGTGTGTGTGTTAGTGTGTGTAGCCTATGTGTCTTAGTGTGTGTGTGTGTGTGTGTGTGTGTCTTAGTGGGTGTGTGTGTCTTAATGTGTGAGTGTGCCATACTGTATGTGTGTGTGTGTCTAAGTGCGTGTTATTTATTTTTTTATTTTTTTTGTAAATATTTATACATTATATTGGTGTGTGTATATTATGCATGTGTCGTTGTTGATGAAGCTGTTGTTGTAGATACAAGGGAAGGAATGTGTGCGTCTATGTATGTATACATTAATATGTATACAGTATATAATTGTGTGTGTAGGTGTGGTGCACAATATGTGTCTGTAGTGGTGTGTGTGTGTGTGTGTATGTGTGTGTGTGTGTGTGCGTGTGCTGCCTTAATCTAACCCATTCATACTGGGAAAAAATATATACCTGTTTATTCCGTTATTGTGTTTCGCCAACACAAAAATTCTAGTAATGAATATTTTTCCTTTGATACAAGACTGAAATAATGCATTGGTTGATTTAATTAGGGCGATATATGTTGATGCAAATTCATGGTGTATTATTATTGGTCAAAACGTATATGTAATCATGGTCATTTCTCGTACAAAAACACGGAGAAAACAATAGCTACAGGCATGTTTACCGTGTTATTAAACACACACACACACACATACACACACACACACACACACACACACACACACACACACACACACACACACACACATAAAGGTTTTTACTATATTTTTCCTATAAATTTATTCTTGCTTGGAAATGTTTATCCATACACCAGTTACTTATTTCCTTTACACCCACAAAGGGTAAGAGGACCCGAAACCCTTTAAAATTCATAAAGTGAGTTATCATCCATATTTGGGAAAATATATTTTAACGACATCGATGATCTCTCCTGCAGGATCTCTAAATTTTCCGATGATGCAAAAATCTCAAATAAAGTACATTCTTAATCGGACCCACATCAGATTCAAAATTATTTGGACCAATTATTTAACTGGTACCAAATCTGACAGATAAACTTTAATATAGATACATGCAAAATTCTTTATATAGGTAAAAACAAAAATGTAAAATACTCCAATAGTAAAATTATACTCAAGAGTCTCAACAAAGAAGTTGCTCTAGTAGTAATTATATTAGTGATCTAAAAACCGCCCAACGTTGTTCAAAAGTAGTTAAAATAAAGCAAACAAAATTATAGGTTTTCTTGTCAGATCTTTTGAAACTAGATTATAAAACGTTATTTTAACTGAATACAATTCGTTGGTGTGGAGGTAGATGTGCTGGAAAGTGTGAAAAGGAACAACTTGAGATGGTTCGGCCATATGGAACGTATGGAACGTATGGAAAGCAAGAGAATGACTAAGAGGGTGTACGAGAGCGAGGTGGAGGGACAGAGAGAGAGAGACTAGACCGAATGAGAGGTGGAAGGATGGAGTGAGGAAGTACATGAACGAAGGCGGTGCTGGTTGGGGGGAGGGGCGTCGACTGACTGGGGACAGAGGAGCATGGGGGCGGTTTGTTCGTGTCCACCGCTTCGGGGATCTGGGCGTCAGGCAATAGATAGATAGAATTCGTTGGCTCGTTCTTATTTAGAATATTGCATTCAGTTTTGGTTTCCGTATTTGTAAATATTAAAATGAAAATGCGGAAAGAGGGCAGCAGAGAGTAACTTACAGTAGATGATTCCAAGACTAAGAAATAAACCATACGAGGAAAAACTAAACTAACTAAATGTATTTAGCTTAACGATTCAAATGATTTTTTGTTTTTGTTAGCCATCAATATGTAGGCTACATAGTACTTAACACACTACTAAAGCATTTATATAATAAAACGATACCAGTCTGGCTGAGCCTTTTGAGGACAAAGGTCCTCCTGAAAGGCTCTGAGCGAGCATGAGGAGATATTATAAATTTTCTACAATAAGCAACAGTGATTACAGTAGGTAAGTACCATAAAAACTATTGTATTATAACTTCATGGACTTATCCTACATACAATAAATAGGTAATGTTACGAAATCGAGACAAACAAGAAAACTAAAGAAATAACTAAAGCTAAAAAAGAAAGAAAGACAAAATAACATCAGTGAAATGATGGAGCCAAGAGGACAACCACACAAGATAGCCACTGTAAGGGAATCCAGGGAGACAAGGATAAAAAGGTTTAGAAATAGAATCAGTTCCCATTCTCCAGAGGACGGGAAATCTGACCCCTATACCCATGCTCTAATTACCCGTACAGGCGAGTTACCCCCGAAGGGCAGGTCAAGCCCCTCCAATCAGCACCTCACGCGGCCCCGCCAATCACAGGGCAGGACTCAAAGAGCCAAGGCGGAACTTCTCCCTGAATACCCCCCCCCCTCCACACCCCCGAGTACTATGATGAAAAAGTGTTTATGCAATCTCAACATAAAGAGCCCTGGGAATATTTAAATCGTTGGGGCCCTCCATCCTCAAGAAGCTGCCAGACGAGAAGAAAAGTGAAATGGGAATATAAAGTGCCACAGAAGAAAATCATTCCATAAACAGTCCAAATAGCCATAATAATGAGTGAACAGGAAATCACGAATTACATCATCAGGCTTGATGATATAAGAAAGAACAAAAGGTCAAACAGACGAGAACCTCAGTGTGATGTCATTAAGCACCATAATGTATTTTTCATGTAATTATTAACCTCAACATAGCCCACTTTTATGTATTTACTATGCCCCTATTCATACGAGATCACGCAACCTGACAAAGAAAAATAACCCAAATATGTACTGACTGAAACTACAGGAAGTCAGTTCACACTCAGTAGCTTACTCCGTCCGGATATATATGTCAGGAGTATAACTAGCTAAACACTCCGTCCGGATAATTGCTGTCCGGGAGTCGTTTGCTGTCCGGGAGTCGTTTGCCTGAGAGAGAGAAGGAGCCTGCTGTCTACTGTCCCCCTGCCCTTGGACCCCTGCTGAAGCAGTACTCTGACGCCTGGCCCTGCCCCCTGGACCCCTGAAGAGTGGACCCCCTTACGTCCAGCTGCCGTGCCCGGACCTCTGTATCACCCCGCCCCTCGTACTTGGCCCCTCTCCTCCTCCACGCTAACCCTAAGTGTTTCTGCATAACTTAATTTGTGGCTATTGTTGAAGGTAAGATAATATATGCGAGTATTCTGTAAAGTGTTATTAAGTTGATCTGTGCCAAGGATCTGTGCCTTTTTATTATTCAATTAATTATCGATATGTGTACACGTTACATAGTCATTTGTCTTTCCATTAATCTTGATCTGTGCAAGTGATTTCATCGCACTAGATATTGCTACGAAATACCCCTTTGCAGTATCTTTCTGAACTGTTATTATTCCTTGTCAATTGTACATCCGTTATATACACTCATCTCGATCCAGGCTCACAATGGAATACTCTCAGATGTCACCTATATATCTTATTTATTCTCTTGTATATCCAAGTTGAAGTGTAAACGTATACCGTGAAGATATTCCTTAATTTACTACCATTTACCTAAGACCTATGCCCAAATTTTAATCTATCTATCTTTCCTTACCGAAAAGTCAAGAACCCCTCCGTTGAGTTTAAACCTCAATTCTATTATTCAAGCTATCTAGTTTATACCAGTGCTTGTGAGTTAATCTGATCTACGCGTGTGGGTAATTAATAATTCTTTTCACACATTTATAGTAACTCTCGTTCAAGTTATTTATTATTCGTGTCTTCTTATTATCGTAGACCATTACCATTTCGATCTTACTATTTCTATAGTAAATATTTAATTACATCATATGTTCATGTAATTCGCATACGCCATATCTGTGATCCACGTATTGCCAGATAGGTATTTGCTAATATATTCAAATATCCTTCTATACTATTATCGTAGTATTTCAACTTAGTACTTCGTCGTGTACGCCCTTTTATATTCGGAGTTCTTCCGAATTCTATTCTACTGTGATTATCCAGTCGCATTTTAATTGAGTGTCTTTTCCTCATTTTATATTAACTTGCTTTCATTCAAAAACCATTTATAGCGATTCATTGAATTAAATTGGAATTTGAATTCTATACTTGTGTGTATCGATCTCTTACCCGGTGTAAATCTATTTTTCGTAGCCGTGTGTCGAGTCTTTCACAGAAACCGCTTAGATAAGTAAATTCCAACTTAAAACCACCCTGCCGATAAGCTCCTTAGTATATAATTATATACTATTCACTAGTGTGTTATAGTCGCACTATTTCAAATTATAAGTTCATACCAAAGCAGTCACTCTGACCTAAGGTCAAACGCACTACCTTGTATTTATCTTATCTGTGTGACCCTTTCTTAATCCCCTTGATAAGCGCTCACCGCCCCACGCTCGTGAACGTAAAGTCAAGTCAATTCGCCTTATGCCAGAAGTCTTCACGCTAGACGTTATACTCACATATGCGTTATCATTTGATTTGATTTCCTATGTACAGTTCCGGACAGATCAAACAGCAACACCCCGTCCACCAGCTGTGTGGTGTGGGTCTCTGAGGATTTGGTAACACTGGCAGGTGGGAGGGATGTGGGTGGATGATGAAGGGAGGGATATGGGCGGTTTAGGGGGGAGTGTGGGAGGGTGTAGAGGCAGTAATCATGGTATGGCTGGTGGGAGGGGGCAAACGAGTGACGGGGTAGGGGAGAACAGAGTGACAAGCAAATTTTCCTATAGAACAAGCTACTCCCACAGGATTTTAAATTACACACACCTACAATATCACTGTATGCTACATTTAACAACTATGTCCTAACATGGTATTACATGTTATAACGATTACGATGTCATGTCGTTGCCCTTAAGTCAATATCAAGGATGACGACCGTGATAACTATCGAAAGCAAATGAGATGAAAGGAGGAATTTCTCTAGCTGAAGCAATTAATACTGAACAGTAGTAATTCGTGGCCCAGCCTATTGACAATGATTATCTGTATCCCATCCCAGTTTTATAACCTATCGAAATGTTCTGGGATGCAATCCTTTAAACTATTGCTGATCCGGCACCACATCAACGGTGAATCCTAATTAACATTTTTAATCGCGCACATGCCTCCTGCCAGTCTGCTCTTCCCTACCCTGTCACTTGTTTGCCCCCTCCCACCAGCCACACCATGATTGCTGCCTCTTCACCCTCCCAATTCCCCCCTAAATCCCCCACATACCTCCCCTCATCACCCACCCACCCACATCCCTCCCACCTCCTGCCAGTGTTACCAAATCCGCAGAGCCCCTCACCACATAGCGGGTGGACGAGGTGTTGCTGTTTCATCTGTCCGGAACTGTACATGTATAACACTATTATTCCTGCATATTTATATTATCTATACTGTGTGTAAATGTAACGTGACTAATTATAAACAAAATATCATTATAGACCATTCTATCCTTGATACGTCACTTGAGTACCTGTATTGTCTGCCCTATATGACAGAACAATATTCTATATATCATACTTCATGCCAATTGAATAAACTAAAGTGTGAAGTAATATTGTGTTCTTATTGTGTGAATGTTGCCTTGGAATAAAGAGTTGGTGCAAGATACATAAAGCTAGACGCAACCCTGTCCAGCATATTCAATCTCAAGATATCTTATTATAAGATTGTACTAGAGATTATAACCAGTCGAGTTGAAATACCAACCCGACATTTCACTGGTGGCAGCGGTGTCTCGATACGGCATATCAGCTTGCTTAATTTGTTTTATACTTGCACTCTCAACTTATCCAATCACCATGGCAACTAAGTTACTTGATATCCCGGCATTCAAGCCCGAGGAAAACGATATAGGAACATACATGGAAATGGTCAAATCCGTCCTGGATATTATGTTCCAGGACCAAGACGCTTCCAAGATTTACACAGTCATAGTTAAACTAGGTAAATATGCAGGGAAGGTATCAGGGTATGTGCGGGAACAAATGCCTGGTTTAACCTGTGCACCATTTGAAATTTATGTAAAGGCTGCCATTAACCCTGTCCTAGGCCAAATAATTTCGGACAGACATTTTCATCAAGTCAGATATAATGGGAATTTGGACGACACGATCAGTGAGTTGACACAGCTCGCTGTCACCACGTTCACAGAGGAAATCCCCGCCCAAAGAAAGAAGGTTATTTTCAGGGCTTTGTTAAGGATTTTGCCTTTGGCGGTGGCGAACCATTTCTCTATTGTCGAGCCAACCAATTATGAGACTGACATGCCGGTCGTCAGGCGGATTGTGACCCTGAGGCAATACCAGGGTCAAGACATGATAGCCGCCATCCAAAAAGCCACCACACACCCGTCCACCGTACCGGCCCCTAGCCCTATGGCCCCCCGAGCCAGTGATAAGGCCGAGGAATGGACCAGGATTCGCCTGGCTGACTGGAAACCGTGCAACAGGCAATGCCTACTGACGTCATTACGAAGATCATTTACCAAACTGACCAGAAGAAGGACCAGAGCACCCAGTTGGTGGACCCAGATTCCCTGGATCAAGCCAAGGCAGATCGCCACCATTACAGAGGACGGCACGGCCAGATTCAATGAAGGATCCAAAAAGGATAATGGAGAAGAACCAGAGTCAGAAATCGAGGCACCATAAGACCGGGATTTTCAGACCGCCCCCGTACACTAATAACCGTCAAATAGTCCAGTCATTCTACTAGAAATATGGGCTGAACCTTGCACAAATTGCAACATTAATTATTTCACCTGTATTGACTTGTGGAAACCCACAAATATAACATATCAAAAGTCCTCAATAATCCGGATAGTGGAAAGTCCTCAAAATAGCATAATTATGTTAATTATGGTGAGTTATCTGCTCAACAGGTGGCGTTGTGTGTGTGTAAAAAAAAAAAAAAAAAAATAAAATTAGTCCAATCAAAATGTAACTGGACCTGGAAATAATTGCAACATAAATTATTTCACCAGTATTGGCTTCGGGAAACCCCCAAATACAACATATCGAAAGTCCTCATAAATCCGGATAAGGGAAAGTCCTCAAAATTGCATATTGGTGTTAATTGCTATCACCATGAGCCGAAAATTGAAAACCAGCATAACTTTACAACCAAGTGTCCTAACATAATAAAAGTGGGGTCTATACCCATGTTTTCATGGCCAAGGAATCCAATGTACATACAATTAACCTCCCTCGGGTATTACATAATATGGATTATGCAAATCAGCAGCAGCAAATGCCCCCCAAAATAGAACATTTTGTAACCTTGCAACCAATGATGCAAACTCAGTAAAATAGGTGGCTATACCCATATTTTCAACGCCAGGGAATTCAATGATCATTAGAGTAACCTACCATATGCATTACATAACAAGTATTATGTTAATCAACAGGTGACCAATAATGCAATCTCAGTCAAATAAGTGTCTATATCTGTGTTTTCAGGGTCAGTGTATTAAAAGGTGAAACCAAAAATACCTACATTCCATTAGAGCATACAAATGTTTTCCACTTCAGCACTTTACCCCCCAAAAATATATTTAGGAAATTAATAGGAACTCAAGTACCATGTTGGCAGTATTGCTTGCTTCACTCAGCAAAGTACAGTTTGTCGAGGGGGTTTGAAGGATTTGAACAGTTCTATCCTTTACAGTCACAACATGCAGCTGTGTAATCAAGTCCATGTTTCCTGTAGGTGCACTTTATTGTATCACAACAAGTCCTGATTTTGTAACGGAACAAATTTAGATGTTTGGGTATTTGCTGCTGCTGATTTGCATAATCCATATTATGTAATACCCGAGGGAGGTTAATTGTATGTACATTGGATTCCTTGGCCATGAAAACATGGGTATAGACCCCACTTTTATTATGTTAGGACACTTGATTGTAAAGTTATGCTGGTTTTCAATTTTCGGCTCATGGTGATAGCAATTAACATCAATATGCAATTTTGAGGACTTTCCCTTATCCGGATTATGAGGACTTTTGATATGTTGTATTTGGGGGTTTCCCGAAGCCAATACTGGTGAAATAATTTATGTTGCAATTATTTCCAGGTCCAGTTACATTTTGATTGGACTAAAAATGGCAGGGACTCATGAGGAGGCAGACTCAGACAAGCTGCCCATCTACAAGAAGCTTACTCTAAATGGAGTGAAGGTCCGCCTACTGATCAACACGGGAGCATCCCGATCATGCCTTTTCGCTCCTTTCTTCAAACAACACAAGGAAGCTTTAGGCACTATTCAACCTTCCTCCATTGTCTTAGTGAGTGCCGATGCCAAAATTATAAGAAATTTTGGACAAACGCTTTCTCTGTATGTAAATACCATTGTTCCTCATCACGGAACAAACCACTCTTTCGTGGTGTATGACCCCAAAGAGACCCTATATGATGGATATTTGGGTCTCAAATTACTCATGAAGCTAAGTGCTTCTCTTGATTGTGGAAGAAGAACCCTGACATCCCCCCCCCCCACAAGTAAATAAAACAAAACAAAGCTAGTGTCTCTAATCAAGGCACCCAACCAAAAACCCAGACTAGGGAGCCCCCCAACTTTGCCCTCTTTCTACCATAAGGTTGCCTTTAACCCAGCCCATTCCTACCCTAACACCCCACAATCCTGTTCCTTCCCCTCAGACTCCGATTCCTCCCCCTTGCATAATGCCCATCACTCAAGCCGTCACTGCCAAACTCGTGAAACTCCCCCCTCATCATGAAAAGTGGATCCCCATTGTACCCATTTTGCCTGGGGATGCCATTATGACCCCTCACCTCCAAAGCCCCTTTGATAGGGACTGCCTAACCACTCCTCGTATAATTTCTGGCAAATTAAATTGCATAAAGATCGCCAATATATTAGACCAGCCCATTACCCTACCAAAAGGTTTAAGCCTTATGCAGAAGAACTATCCATTCCAGCGGATACTCCCTCTAACACTCCTTTACTCCTACCCTCTATTCCTTCTCATCTAACTCCCCAACAACAAACCGACCTGAAGAATCTATTAACTACCTACCAAGACATCTTCGCCACTTCAAATCGAGATGTGGGAAAAACCAACATCCTCCATCATCCTATCCACACCGTGGGCCATCCCATCAAGCAACCCATCAGAAGAAAAAAAAACATTCAACGACAAGAAGAAGAATCCCAAGTACAAGACATGTTGGCCACCGGAGTGGTCCGCCCCTCGACAAGCCCTTGGTCATCCCCAGTAGTACTTATACGGAAAAAGGACGGGACCACCAGATTCTGCATAGATTATCGCAGACTCAATGATGTCACCATCAAAGGTGCCACTCCCCTGCCTCGGATTGATGATATGCTAGACTCCCTACTTGGAGCTAAATGGTTCACTACTCTCGATTTGCAAGCAGGATATTGGCAAGTACCAGTCCTTCCCGAACATCAACAGAAGACGGCGTTCGCCACCAGCCAAGGCGGCCTTTATGAATTTACCGTATTGCCTTTCGGTTTATGCAAAGGACATGCCACCTTCTCTAGGTTGATGGAACCTGTATTGCAAGGATTGACTTGGGAAACCTGCCTGGCTTATTTAGACGACATCATCGTGTTCGGAAAGACCTGGGCTGAACACATACAACGCCTCCAGCAAGTCTTCCAAAGAGTCCGAGAGGCCAACTTAAAACTAAAGCCCTCCAAATGTACGTTGGCCAAGAACGAAGTACAGTTCCTAGGCCACATCGTATCCGGCCAAGGAATTGCACCAGACCCCCACAAACTAGATGCCATTGGGAAAATTCCCCCCCCCCCCACTAACGTAAAAGGAGTCTGAGCATTTCTCGGGCTAGCCTCCTACTATAGGAGATTTGTGAAAAATGTTGCCACCATTGCTAAGCCTCTTCATGACCTCACCAAGAAAGAAGAACCATTCCTATGGACCCCACCCCGCCTACAGGCCTTCAATACCTTGAAAGACTTGTTGATTGCCTCACCCGTCGTCTCTTTCCCCGACTACACCCAGCCCTTCAGATTATACACCGATGTCTCCCAAACTGGAATAGGTGCCGTGTTAGGACAGACACAAGAGGGCAGAGAACACATCATAGCCTGTGCCAGCCGAACCCTAAACCCAGCAGAAGTAAATTACCCTGTAACTAAGAGAGAATGCCTGAGTATCATCTTGGCCTAACCAAGGATTGGCTAGGCCAATCCTTCATGTTCATCTGTTGCAATCTTGTCCGGACTTAGTTTGCAATGGTGCGGTGGCTCCGTTCACAGATGGAATTTCCTTGGGGCCAGTATGGGGAGGAGTGGCTGATCTTATATCCACACAACTGAGAGAGTTGGGACCAAATGTGGCGGGTGAATTCTGGGGCGTTGTCCGAGTATATGGCCTCAGGCAAACCAAACTATGGGAATACATGTTGAATCATAGCTTCTGCTACGGCTATGGCAGAATGCTCTTTAGCGGGACAGGCGATCACATATTTGGAGTATGTGTCCACGAAGGTAATTATGTATTTGAAGCCTTGACTTCCTTCTAATGACCCCATTACATCAACGGTTAAAAGTTGCCAGGCTTTTGTTGCTACTAATTTTCCGGAAGGTCCCGGGGTGCTGGTCCTGTCCTTGCCTAGGGCACAGGCGCGACAGGCTTCGGTGATCCGTTTGGCAGTGGTGTAGGGGGAAGGGGTCCAATACCTTCTGTTGGAAGGTGGCAGTCAGCTTCCGTTGGGCTGACGGAATGCAGTCCATTCATTGGGCTGCACGGAATGGGCTGCATTCCAGCTTCGGGAAACCCCCAAATACAACATATCGAAAGTCCTCATAAATCCGGATAAGGGAAACTCCTCAAAATTGCATATTGGTGTTAATTCTATCACCATGAGCCGAAAATTGAAAACCAGCATAACTTTACAACCAAGTGTCCTAACATAATAAAAGTGGGGTCTATACCGATGTTTTCATGGCCAAGGAATCCAATGTACATACAATTAACCTCCCTCGGGTATTACATAATATGGATTATGCAAATCAGCCAGCCTGTGTCACACCCTCACACCTATGACATAGGCCTCCTCACCGCCAGACTTCCCCCTCCTGAGAGGACCACTTCCAACACTCCTACAGTGGCCACTACCAAAGCAACCCCTCGTCCAGCAACAACTCCAGCAGCCTTAAAATCCGGAGTCACCATGAAGATCAACAGTGTGTTTGTGTCCTCCGACCGGAATCACCCTAAGCCCCTCACGACCCCGGACCATTTCCTTCAGGTTACGAGTAACTCGAAGACACCCCTCGAGATTACTGTGAGGACAGACCCCTCCATTCCTCCTGACAGCACTACAACCCTCTGGTGTTTGGTACTGGACCGATTAACAAGCACTTTCACCACTCCCACCTGCCGCAAATATGTAATGAGGTCTCGAGGTCGAGACTTTGTTTCCGTATAAGGTGGTGAAATGACGTAGCCAAAAGGACAACCACACAAGATAGCCACCGTAAGGGAATCCAGGGAGACAAGGAGAAAAGGGTTTAGAAATAGAATCAGTTCCCATTCTCCAGAGAACGGGAAATCTGACCCCTATACCCATGCTCTAATTACCCGTACAGGTGAGTTACCC
Source organism: Paralithodes platypus (assembly GCA_032716605.1). NCBI lineage: Eukaryota > Metazoa > Arthropoda > Malacostraca > Decapoda > Lithodidae > Paralithodes > Paralithodes platypus. Next base: position 41,214,354 of record CM064492.1, on the reverse strand, counting down.
CCGAAGGTCAGGTCAAGCCCCTCCAATCAGCACCTCACGCGGCCCCGACAATCACAGGGCAGGACTCAAAGAGCCAAGGCGGAACTTCTCCCTGAATACCCCTCCACACCCCCAAGTACTATGATGAAAAAGTGTTTATGCAATCTCAACATAAAGAGCCCTAGGAATATTAAAATCGTTGGGGCCCTCCATCCCCAAGAAGCTGCCAGACGAGAAGAAAAGTGAAATGGTAATATAAAGTGCCACAGAAGAAAATCATTCCATAAACAGTCCAAATAGCCATAATAATGAGTGAACAGGAAATCACGAATTACATCATCAGGCTTGATGATATAAGAAAGAACAAAAGGTCAAACAGACGAGAACCTCAGTGCAATGTCATTAACCCCTCTTTGGCGGCACCCGGCTATAGTCGGACAAGAGAACCCCAACCTGAAGAGCGGGACCCGGCTATAGTAGCATGCAATTTTGAGCATGTAATGTGCTCTGAGAGAGAGCCGAGCGGTGGGAGGAGCATAGGTTGACTCATGACCGCTCGGCACGGCTCCGCGACTACTGACGTTTACTCCACACATATCCACCCTCCCTCCCTCACTACACAGGGAATTATGTCAGGAAATTACCTTATTTTAGGGATTTTGCACTCGTCTTGCACGATCGTTGCAAGATAATGCGTGGTCGTAGAAGGATGGTTCTGGGTGTCATTGGAAAGCTCAATTATCGCCCTTTCATGGATACATAATTTTATTACGCTCTGGCTCTTGTTTATGCATGAAAAAGAGCACAGAAATAAGCTCGTTTAGGGTAAAAACCCCCGCTTGGCAGGTAGTAGAAGTTACCGCTTAGGTAACACGTCCGTTTATACAGTATATGTAGGTAGTATAACTACCTAAACATTCCGTCCGGATAATTGCTGTCCGGGAGTCGTTTGCCTGAGAGAGAGAAGGAGCCTGCTGTCCACTGCCCCCCTGCCCTTGGACCCCTACCGAAGCAGTACCCTGACGCCTGGCCCTGCCCCCTGGACCCGTAACGAGTGGCCCCCCTTACGTCCAGCTGCCGTGCCCGGACCTCTGTGATGCCCCGCCCCTCGTACTTGGCCCTTCTCCTCCTCCACGCTAACCCTAAGTGTTTCTGGTAACTCAATTTGTGGCTATTGTTGAAGGTAAGGTAATATATGCGAGTATTCCGTGAAGTATTATTAACTTGATCTGTGCCTTTATATTATTCAATTATCGATCTGTGTACACGTTACATAGTCATTTGTCTTTCCATTAATCTTGATCTGTGCAAAGGATCTGTGGCTATTTATTGTTCAATTATCGATCTGTGTACACGTTACATAGTCATTTGTCTTTTCATTAATCTTGATCTGTGCAAGTGATTTCATCGCACTAGATATTGCTACAAAATACCCCTTTGCAGTATCTTTCTGAAGTGTTAATATTCCTTGTCAATTGTACACCCAGAAGTGAAAGTCCCTGCATAGGGTTTACCCCCTACTCCTACTACCCCAGAAGCTAGGAACGGGGTGGTCCCTGCCCAGTCCCCCTTACTACTCCTACCCCAGGCAGAAGGGGCAGGGTGTGCCTGTCTGTCACCCCTTCCTTCCCCTCCCAACCCATGAAGAGAACAAACTAGCCCCGCTTCCCCCCCCCCCCCCCCACGCACACTTACACCCCACCCCAATGCCAGACAGGAGGTTGACACACACACACACACACACACCATTATCAATTTCATAAATAATGGTATCGTGTTTATCTTCTTTAATTTACCCTCTGACGGTTTTGACGCATTTTGATTGTTTATCCTGGCTATAATTAGACGAATAATTACAGCTTAGGAAGGACCAATGTGGAATAATGTCCTAATCTGAATTAAATCGTCTAATAATAGCCATAAAGCAGAAAAAAAGAGTGTCATCGATTCACAGAGGCTTAATATATGATTTGTTATACATGTATTATCATGTAGAAATTATACACCAAAATACAATAACTACTCGCTTTACATTTGACAGCATAATAATATGCCATGTTTGCTATTTGGTAGTATAATAAAGTAGTATAATCTAGTAATGAATTATTGTATTTTATGGTGTCTCGGTGTACAACACCTATTGGGAAATATTATCAAGGAAGTGGGTTACTAAATAGTATAGCAAACTGCATAGGCCTACAGTATGTATTTCGTGCATAACTCAATACTGTAAAATCACACATATATATATACCAGGTATATAAATATATATATATATATATATATATATATATATATATATATATATATATATATATATATATATATATATATATATATAGAGAGAGAGAGAGAGTACAAAGGAGTACAAAGGAGTACAAAGGAAATCAAGCAACAACAGCTCTAGTGACCCTTCTAGGTTGCTTGTCCTCCAAAACACTGAGGATCAAGTGTCCAAACAGTGGTTTAGAGTGGGTAAGGGAACATTGGAAAGGGAACTACTGCCCTGCCACTAACGTGGCAGGACTAGGAAGTTAGTAGGGGACATATGGGTTAGTAACTGAGGGGAGGATAAAGTTATTCATTTACAAACGCAGTCAGTCGCGGGTTTGATGCGAGATATTTGTCTAGGCGGAATTTAAATGAATCAACGGTGCTGCAGTCTATAACGTCTCGGGGAAGCCCATTCCACAAGTTGACAACTCGATTGAAGAAGAAATTCTTAGATTCGTGCGAGTTAAAAGATTTACCAATAATTTTGCAACCGTTTCCCCGCGTGTAATTAGATTGGTCGATAGTGAAGTACTTACTACAGTTCATATTGTCGATGCCTTTGATGATTTTGAACACTTGAATTAAGTCGCCTCTTAATCTGCGCTGGGTTAAAGGAAATAGATTTAATTCTCTAAGACGCTCTTCGTATGGTTTGTTCTTTAGGCTAGGTATCATTTTGGTAACTCTACGTTGAACTCGTTCTAGCTTGTTTATATCTTTTTGGTAATAAGGGCACCAGGATTGAACGCAGTATTCCAGAAGAGGGCGGACTAAGGAATTGTAAAGGGTTAGGATAACTTCTTTGGATTTATGCTCAAATGACCTGCCTATAAAGCCAATTATTTTGTTTGCCTTCTTAACAACTTCTGAACATTGTTGACTCGGTTTTAGGTTACTCGATATTGTTACTCCCAGATCAGTTTCTCTGTTTACATTCTTAAGCTGAGTGCCATTCATCGAATAGTTTGCTTTCTCATTTAGGTATCCGACATGTAGTACTTTACATTTATCCGCATTGAAACTCATTTGCCAAATTTGGGCCCAACATGACAATTTATCTAGATTGTGTTGCATATCGTCAACTTGTTCTTTTGAGAGTACGCTATTTGCAATTTTTGTATCGTCAGCAAATTTTGGGATTGTGCAGGTGAGACCCTCATCTATGTCGAGTAGAGAGTGTCGAGAGAGAGTAATATACTGTATATATAGACCCTATATATATATATATATATATATATATATATATATATTATATATATATATATATATATATATATATATATATATATACTGTATATATATATATATATATATATATATACATATATATATATATATATATATATATACATATATGAGAGAGATATATATATAACAGATATGATAACATATATCACTATAATAAGCAGTAGTAAGTAGTAAGCAAAATAGATATATTGAACAATTAATTAACATCGAGGCAAACATTTGTGGTAAAGCATTTCCCTCATGAGTTATTGGTATATTTAGAGTAGCTTGTAACGGTGTTTAAACTTTGATACTAAATGCGTCTCTATTCATGGTGTTCTAAAGCTGATTTTCCTGTGTCGACTGCTAAACTATCACCTTTCCTCCCCCGAACTACATACTTGCATAGTTTGAGTCTCGTTTAACCTTTATTGCTTTATGACATTAGGCTGAGATTAGTATGGATCTTCATATAGAGCTTTTTACCAACTCTTCTGCTACTACTGGAACACCACAGTTATTACAGTTCAGGCCTGCCAACATTATTCAGGATAAATCCTATGACCCTAACTATTCAGTTACACTATTAATCTAATTGATTCTGATTAACTTGCACTAAAGATTAACGTTAATAATAGATGTGTGCTAATGTAGAAGCAATACAAATAATAATTACAAAAGTAAATGAAAAATCTGTTGGTATCCCTTAAGAACCGAGACATTTTCAGAGAGAGAGAGAGAGAGAGATTCTATAGCAGGAATTAGATAAGCATTTCCTTACCGATTACCTTGTATTTAATATTTGATAAAATATAACTGTCGATTTTAGGTAGGATAGATGGTGAATAGCTATTACTGAACTTTTATTTCGTATTTGCATACGTATGCATTGAGCATCGGCATGCTTCGAAATAACACTCTTGTCTTCTTTTTCAAGAAGAAAATGTATACATGTGTATATATATATATATTAATAAATAAAATCCAATACCACAAGCACATATTACCACTAATAACTCATCGTTCCAAATGAAAAGCGATTATGAGAATTATGTATTTAACATACCTCGTTAAAGTCTGTAAAACTGTTTTCATAGCGTAATGCATAAATGCACTGAATTTCGGTGTGAACATCCTAGGTTCGAATCCCTGGACTGTCACATGTATTTGTTGATTTCATGATTTGAGTTTAGAAGTAAAGTTGGTTGGTGATAAAACATATGAAATACCTTTTTGATAGACCCCCCCCCCCCCTCCGAAAAAAAAGGAATGCCTGCAGTGAACATGGTAATACATTAAAATGACAATTAATATATATATATATATATATATATATATATATATATATATGTATGTGTGTATGTGTATGAAAGAGAGAGAGAGAGAGAGAGAGAGAGAGAGAGAGAGAAAGTGTTAATATTCTCGAATATGCACCAAAAAGCCTAACCACGGATCAAGCATTGAATGAATATACCACTTATAATCAATTAAGCAATCCATACAATATGTTTTTTAGCAAGTTCCAACATCTCTTCAGAGGTATTCAAAAATTACAAGATTACCATTTCAATGTGCAAATCCATTAAATACCAATGCATATTGCGCGGGTGAGTGAATACTATCGATCTATCTATCTATTGCCTGACGCCGTGATCCCCGAATGGTTGGCCACGGGTGAATACAATAATTTGTAAAATAACTAGAAGGGGTGATGATATTGGAAATTTACATTATAAATACAAACATGATAGAATACTAATTACGCATAAATCATAAGTGTTTGTGTGTCAAGCTACGAATAGGTGACAGATAGTGTAAATTATCTTCATTCTGTAAAATCAGATAATTTATTGTAACAATGTTCTGGCATATATAGAATATACAGTATATAGATTACCAATTACTGACATGGTCTCGGCCTCGTTGCAAGTTTACTTTATTCTGTGTTTGTGGAAAACAATGGTTGTAATCGGCGGTTTCCTCCTGTGTGGGGTTGGGGTAGGGTGTGAGTGGGGGGACTGCTTGTTTACTCTCTCCATTATAGGGTCGGGGAAGGAAGGGGTGACGGACTGGCACCATCCCGTCCCTTCTGCCTGGGGTAGGAGTAGTAAGAGGGGTAAACCCTATGCAGGGACTTTCACTTCTGGGTGTACATCCGTTATATACGCTCATCTCGATCCAGGCTCACAACGGAATACTCACAGATGCCACCTACTGTATGTATATATGTTATTTATTCTCTTGTATATCCAAGTTGAAGTGTAAATGTATACCGTGAAGATATTCCCTAATTTACTACCATTTACTTAGGACCTATGCCCAAATTCTAATCTATCTATCTTTCCTTACCGAAAAGTCAAGAACCCCTCCGTTGAGTTAAAACCTTAATTCTATTATTCGAGCTATCTAGATTATACTAGTGTTTGTGAATAAATCTGATCTACGCGTGTGGGTAATTAATAATTCTTTTCACACATTTATAGTAACTCTCGTTCAAGTTATTTATTATTCGTGTCTTCTTATTATCGTAGACCATTACCATTTCGATCTTACTATTTCTATAGTAAATATTTAATTACATCATATGTTCATGTAATTCGCATACGCCATATCTGTGATCCACGTATTGCCAGATAGGGATTTGCTAATATATTCAAATATCCTTCTATACTATTATCGTAGTATTTCAACTTAGTACAACTTCGTCGTGTACGCCCTTTTATATTCGGAGTTCTTCCGAATTCTATTCTACTGTGATTATCCAGTCGCATTTTAATTGAGTGTCTTTTCCTCATTTTATATTAACTTGCTTTCATTCAAAAACCATTTATAGCGATTCATTGATCTAAATTTGAATTTGAATTCTATACTTGTGTGTATCGATCTCTTACCGGGTGTAAATCTATTTTTCGTAGCCGTGTGTCGAGTCTTTCACAGAAACCGCTTAGATAAGTAAATTCCAACTTAAACCACCCTGTCGATAAGCTCCTTAGTATATATTTACTATTCACTAGTGTCTTATAGTCGCACTATTTCGAATTATAAATTCATACCAAAGCAGTCACTCAGACCTAGGGTCAAACGCACTACCTTGTATTTATCTTACCTGTGTGACCCTTTCTTAATCCCCTTGATAAGCGCTCATCGCCCCACGCTCGTGAACGTAAAGTCAAGTCAATTCGCCTTATGCCAGAAGTCTTCACGCTAGACGTTATACTCACATGCGTTATCATTTGATTTGACTTCCTATGTACACTCGGCCGCAATTCCGCGTGGGCCACCTAGTCATAGGGTTTGGGTAAATCCGTTGTGTAGTTTGTTCGCTCTGAATATAGTAAGATCTCACACTCCCCTCCCTGAATCAATCGAAGATTTTGCCCCATAGATGGCGCAGCTTGATGGGAAGGGAGGGAGCTTGTCGTAGTGTTAAAAGGGTAGGACACAATGGGAGGAGGTGACGTTCTATAACATACAGTGACGAATGTTAAACTTATTTACTTTTACTTGTTCATACAATAATGTTCCCGAAACTAATTCGTAATGAACAGTAGATTCCCTCTTTCAGTAACTGAAACGTCACTCTCTCTCTCTCTCTCTCTCTCTCTCTCTCTCTCTCTCTCTCTCTCTCTCTCTCTCTCTGTATAAAATAAGGGCCATAGGACCATCCCCCCCCACCCCCAAAACCCGCCCCAAATTTATTTCTAAAGTGCCGACGTAACAGACACTATCCTCAACCCCCACCAACACCTTGCAACCTGCATCATCAACATCGGAACAACTTTTAAGGGAAGTGACCACTCCAACATTTTGTACCTTTCGTTTTTGCAAATTCTCCCTCACTAACCCCAAATCATGGCACCGATCAGAATTAAATGCCCCTCCTGTAACAAGAACTACTACAAGGAATGGTATCCGCGTCATGGGTATCCAAATGCCAAGTGTTTTATGTGTTTAACTGGTGAAAACTTTTTGCTCTTGGAGTGCACATTAGAAGCACACAAGGCACAGGTTGACGAACTGAAGCGAGATAATCTCACACTAAAGGAGACTGTAGGTGTACTTTCGCATCAAAATTTCTCACTAAAAGAGCGAGTAAAGGACATAGAGAGTAAGCAAGTCGACGTTGTTAAATATCTTCAAAAAGAAAACCCATCCAATGATCTATATCAGACAGTAGTCAACAGGCGTAACAAGAACAAATCCCAAGGGAGTGGGAAAGCGACACCAGGTATCCCTATCAAAAACAGATTTGCTGTTCTCGCCGAAAACAACGAACACGAGGTAACTGACCACGTGAATGGGAATGGGAATGGAAAAGCGACACCAGGTAACCCCATCAAAAACAGATTTGCACACGAGGTAACTGACCACGTGAAAGCAAGCTCGAAAGGCAAGAAAACTCCTGACAGGAAAACAACGAAACCATCAAATCACGGAGTCAGCGGGAAGGAGAAACTCACCCTAGTATATGGTGACAGTCTCATGCGAGGTCAAGGAGCTGCCTTTGCCACCAAGAACAGAGGAAAAAGGTCAGTAAAGGTCATTCCAGGCGGTAAAGTCGAACATATCCTGAAAGACATAACTAACTCCGCCATACCAGAGGGCACCTGTGTAGTCGTCAATGTTGGCTCAAATGACTGCTTTGACGGAGGTAAGGCCCCAATTAAGACCATAGAAAAAGATTTTGAGAACCTAATTAAAGTCATGAAAAGGAAGACCACGAAATGTGTGGTAAGCGGCGTCATACCCCGGATTAAAACAAGCTCATACGGACAAAATAGAGCCATAGAAATTAACAACGCAGTCAAGGTCATGTGCGAACAAGAGAAGGTACTGTATGTGGACAATTGGACCACCTTTGTAGGGAACTCGTCCCTGTACAGCGGAGATGGCATTCATTTATCAGAAAAAGGCGTTCAGCACATGAGTGACACCCTAAATCAAGCAACCTACATTGCCCACGAAAACAACGCCAGTCAGGACCGAGAAATAACTATGCTAATAGACTCCTCTGAGTATTGATATCGCTACCCCCGGAAAAAGCCACTCACAACCCCACCCAACCAAACTCCACCCGCACAGTTAAGAGAAATAAATAACCCCACCCAACCCTTAGAAGTCCATCACAACCATTTAAAGGAAACCGTCAACCCCAATGGCCCACAAGTTGCGAAAACTTACCTACCTGAACCACAAAACAAACTAAACAACCCCACCCAACCCCATCCAAGCCAACCCAACCAACTGAATGAATTTGACAACCCGCCGCGGCTTCAAGTCATAACCCCAAACCCATCCTCACCAATAAGAAAAACAAATCCAGCGCATGCTGAGAGAAATGATATAAAAATAATATCCATAAATGCCTGCTCAATAAGAAACAAAATAGACGAACTCAAATGTCTGTTATTAAATGAGAAAGTTGACGTTATTTGTATAACGGAAACACATCTGAACCTTAAAAATAAAGATCTACTTCATGAATATCACATAGAGCCATATAAATTTTTTCATAAAGACCGTAACAATGGAAAACAAAGAGGGGGGGTTGCAATGTACGTTGCAACCTACTTAAGCCCAGTCGAGGTGACTCTCCCCGAAAGTAATGCAGAAATAGTGTGCGTCAAAATAAATACAAAAAACATGAACTTAAATATCACTACAGCGTACCGACCACCGAGACTAACTGTTGCCGATGATACAATTTTTTATGAAATACTAGAGAAAACCCTTAATTCCGACGAAACAGTTTTACTAGGTGACTATAACCTCCCCCTAATTGACTGGAATACCACGACCGGAAAAAATGCTGAGTCACGCCTAATGACAAGCTTCATCCAGGACAATTTTTTGACTCAACACGTAAAACAGCCGACGCGAGACAGGAATATACTAGACCTCGTAATCACTACCCAAGAACATTTATTATCAAACCTGGATGTAGGTGAACATCTGGCAACGTCCGATCATAAAATCTTAAGAATCAACGTTATAAGCAAATATTCCTCAGTAAAAACAACAGGAATGGTTTCGGACTTCAAAAACGCAAATTATGACGGACTTAAGGAATCGCTATCAAACATACACTCAAACCTCATAAATATAAACGAAGTAAATGAACTATGGGGACTTTTTAAGTCTACAATTACAGAAGCGCATAAACAATTTGTACCCATGAAACCAAAACGTAGTACGAAATCAAGTATGCCCCCTTGGTACAGTAGAGACATTGGCAAGGCAATAAGGAAAAGGAATCAACTCCACAAACTTGTAAAAAATAACACAAACACTGAAGTAATTAAAAACTTGTACAAAAATAGTAGAAGGGAAGTGAAAAAAATAATTAGGGCGAACAAACAAAATTACGAAATGACTATTGCCAGAGAAAGTGCCACAAACCCCAAAAAATTCTACAGTTACGTAAACAAAAATAAACAGATCAAAAGCGGAATCGGACCGCTAATAGAAGATGGCCAGACAATAGCAGGCGACACAAACACGGCAAATCTGCTCAACAAATATTTTGGCTCAGTTTTCACAGAAGAAATTATCGATCATACCCTTGAAAATAACACCTCAACTCATGAGATAGGAGATTTCACCATCAGTGTTACCGAAGTACAAAGCAAATTGAGTAATTTAAATGTAAATAAGACCCCGGGACCCGACATGCTCCACCCGAAAATAATTAAGAATGTCAAGGACGAAATAGCAAAACCCCTGACACAACTATTTAACTTATCACTACTACAGGGGATTGTACCGAGTGATTGGAAAGATGCGAACATTACGCCGATATACAAGAAGGGTAGCAAGGCCAAAGCGAGTAATTACAGACCAATTAGCCTAACTTCAATTGTAGGAAAAATCAAGGAAAAAATGATTAGAGACAATATGGTAGACTACCTCGAATCAAACAACCTAATCAACACGGCTTTAGATCAAATAAGTCATGCCTAACAAATTTGATTGAATTTTATAACAAACTATTCACATATAACGACATGACGAAATCACTAGATATAATCTTCTTGGACTTTCAAAAAGCTTTCGACAAGGTGCCTCACCGAAAACTATTGGCTAAACTGGAGAGGATAGGTATCAAAGGTGAAATTCATTCTTGGATAAAAAATTGGCTTACGGACAGAAGACAGAGAGTGGTGATAAATGGAGTGGAATCGGAGTGGGAGCCTGTCACTAGTGGAGTTCCACAGGGTTCAGTCCTTGGACCGGTCCTGTTTCTCATTTACATTAACGATATCGATGTAGGGGTAAACAACACCATTTCCAAATTCGCCGACGATACAAAAATAGGAAATACAGTCCTGAACGAAGATGATAGAAATGCGTTGCAATCTGATTTAAACAAGATATCAGAGTGGTCGAAAAAATGGCAGATGCCCTTCAATGTCGATAAATGTCAGGTGCTGCAGGTTGGTAGCAGAAATATGAAATACAAATACGAAATGAATGGCAAACAAATAAAAACCGCAACGGTAGTAAAAGACCTAGGGGTACTAATATCTGAAAACCTAAAAACTTCCGACCAATGTATAGCAGCTGCAAATAAGGCAAACATAGCATTGGGCTTTATTAAACGAAAATTTACATATAAACATGAAAACGTAATAGTGCCACTGTTCAAAAGTATGGTGAGGCCCCACCTTGAATATGGTGTGCAGTTCTGGTCACCTTATCTGATCAAGGACATTGTAAGACTCGAGTCAGTACAGCGTAGAGCGACGAAGATGATACCCTCATTAAGAAATAAACCATATGAAGAAAGACTTAAACGATTGAACCTGTTCTCATTAAAAAAGAGGAGGTTGAGGGGTCAGCTTATTGAGTGCTTTAAGATACTAAAAGGTTTCGACAAAGTCGATGTAAATGCACTATTCACATTAAACAATACTAATCAAACTCGCGGAAATGGAATGAAATTAAAAACCAAAAAGGCAAACCTAGATGTCACAAAGAGTTTCTTCACCTACAGTGTGGCGACAGAGTGGAATAAACTACCAGCGAGAGTGGTGGAGAGCGACACAATAAACGCCTTCAAGGGAAGGCTTGACCTCTATCTGCAGAGGGCTGGGGTGATATGAATGAAAAAAAAAAAAAAAAAAAAAAAAAAAAAAAAAAAAAATGTATGTATATGTATGTGTGTGCACTGTACAGTATGTATATATATACTGTATATATATGTGTGTATGTATGTATGTGTATATGTATGTGTATATATATGTATATATGTATATGTATATGTATGTATGTGTATGTGTGTATGTGTATATATGCATATATGCATATTATAGTTTGTAAGGCCAGACTGCCTAGTAAGGACCTTGAGGTCTGTGTGGTCTGTGTATCTATGTAGCTCTATGTAGCTCTCTCTCTCTCTCTCTCTCTCTCCACCCACTTTATTGGTATGAATAAAATAATAGTACAGGTCATACTATATAATATATAACATACACCTTTTGTTAGCAAACTACAAACTAGCGACAAATTAGATTAACAGAAGTAGTAAACTATTATTATTTAGATGAGTTACCTTTGTAGTGTCAAAATATGTCGATCTGTGGATGACTTACCTCAAGCATGAGAGTCACAGTTAATACTGAGTCGGTGGGATATTGATTACATTGATCAGGATTCATTAAGATTGGTCATATCATTATCAATATTCTAAATTACCTGTGGCCAGAAAGAAAACATTGCATATGATCACATTGATACATTAAGCCAAATGGTAGAGGTATGACATGTCTGATTTATATATTTAACAATTAATTTACATCGAGGCAAATTTGTTGATAAAGCATTTCCCTCAGGAATATCAGTATATTTAGAGTAGCTGGCAACAGTGTTTAAACTTAGATACAAAATTCCTCTCTGTTTATGGCGATTTAAAGTCGATTTTCCTGTGCATCAGGGTAAACTACCCCTTCCCTCCCCCAAATGGATAGTTTGAGTCTCGTTTCACCTTTATTGCTCTCTGACATTAGGTTGAAATTAGTATGGATCTTCATAAAGAGCTCCTTACCAAAACTTCTGCTGAAAATACACACTTCCTACTCGACAGGCTTATCAACATTTATCAGGGTAAATTCTATGACCTTAACTATTCAGCTATAGTATACCAATCTAATTCTTTCTGATTAACTTTCTCTATAAACGAATGCTAATAATTGATGTGTGCTAACATAGAAACAATAAATAAAATAATTACCGGTACTAAAGTATATGACAAATCTGTTGGTATCACGGAAGAGCCAAGTCTGGTTTCTCAGAGAGAGAGAGAGAGAGAGAGAGAGAGAGAGAGAGAGAGAGAGAAGTTGCACTGTGTTAATCGATTTATGTAGTAAATATGGTATTGATAAATAATTTGTGCATTACCTTGGTAACAGTGAGACTATGAGTAACTACATGTAAACTCAGGTTATTAGATATCACAAATAGACCAGGGTATACACAGATAATATTATTCCACACATAGAGTTATTTATACTGATATGTTATACTCTTTGCATGTGGTTTGTTACATATTGCCAAGTCTGATAATATAAGATAATGTGATACAGGGGGAAATATTTACCTAGAGTAAATTACCCTCGAGAATTGCAATCCATTTTTTCCCCAACACATTATTTCCTTGATCTATTTAGTTTACTATGACTGTCTAATAAATATCAATTAAATAAATATAATTACTGAAGTTAATTGAGTATACATTTATCAATTGTTCATATTACCGCAAACATAATGTTTATCAACAGGACAATTAATATTTGTCATTGTTATATTGCATTGCGCAATAATCTTGTATGATCAAGCTACACATTTATTTTGAAATTAATTGAAAAAAAACTAGATAATCGAATGAGTTACCTCGGCATATAGAAGCTTATGAAGGTGATACTTTCACGTCCACCTCCTCTCGGGAGATAAGGTTGTCTGGCAATAGATGGATATATAGATAGATAAATCAGATTAGCGAGTTCACGAAATATGATATGACATCAAGATTTGTGTGCAATGATTAACCGAAGTTGTAAGAGGAAGCATAAACAAGCAAACAGGGGATCGTCCAAAGGGATCCTAATGCATCATTCATATAAACATAACTATATTTAAGCCAATTAGTGAAATATGCTGAAAATGTGTGCAAAACTAATACAAAGTAAAGAGTAAGTAAGGCCATGCCAGTATAAAAAGAGATACAATATATAGTACATATATAAATTTAGCTTTATAAATTTCCACCCGTCCACGAACACAAAACCTCTATGCATTCGTGTCCCGATCGCCCTTTAAGCACGCACACACACACACACACACACACTGAATTATCCTAAATTTAGTTATTATACATTCATCCACCAGTCTAAACAATCCCACCACAACTCCTCCACCTCCACCCACCTTGTTAGTCACCTCGCCACCCTTACGTCCCTCCATCCCTTAGTGACAACTATACTCTATTTTTTTCCAGCTGATCGTAAATTGAATCTCTTATTAGCTGATTTCTCGATACTTAATGGAAATATATGAAATTACTATGGCTGTGTGTCATATTAATGCCAAGTTTTCAGAATAAACATCATCTTTCGCTACAAAATCTACCTTATAGCCGAGTAACAAAGATAGAAACATGACAATTTACCCTCAGCTGGGGAAAAATAGACTAGAGGATAGAAAAAAGTCCGAGCTCGGAGAGGGAGAGGAAGGTGGATAATTATACATGGCCGCGTCAGTATAATGTTACTTCGTGGTGCTACTTCAAAATATATTCTTCTCAAGTTCTCATCATATTGCTGAATAAATTTCATAATGTGATTCATTAAAGGTGTAAATGGATATATAAAATAGTGTTACTTTCAACATTCTGTATACCTCTTATAACCTAGAGAGAGAGAGAGAGAGACGTTTCAGTTACTGAAAGAGGGAATCTACTGTTCATTACGAATTAGTTTCGGGAACATTATTGTATGAACAAGTAGAAGTAAATAAGTTTAACATTCGTCACTGTATGTTATAGAACGTCACCTCCTCCCATTGTGTCCTACCCTTTTAACACTACGACAAGCTCCCTCCCTTCCCATCAAGCTGCGCCATCTATGGGGCAAAATTTTCGATTGATTCAGGGAGGGGAGTGTGAGATCTTACTATATTCAGAGCGAACAAACTACACAACGGATTTACCCAAACCCTATGACTAGGTGGCCCACGCGGAATTGCGGCCGAGTGTACATGTATAACACTATTATTCCTGCATATTTATATTATCTATACTGTGTGTAAATGTCTATCTATCTATCTATTGCCAGACGCCTTACTCCCCTTAATGGGGGTGGCCATACACAAAATGCCCCCTAGCAAACCTATCCCCTGTAAGAGGGACAACCCATGCCAGTTTACTGAAGGACTTACAGGATTGACCACTCAATTTAGGGTCCATCTGACTCCGAGGCCTTTTCGACCAAGGCTGACGAGTCCCATCCACCCTGATTTTTATAAGGTTATCTCCCCTAGATGGGTTGCCGACCAAGGCTAACGAGTCCCATAAATTGTGTAAATGTAACGTGACTAATTTTAAACAAAATATCATTATAGACCATTATATCCTTGATACGTCACTTGAGTACCTGTATTGTCTGCCCTACATGACAGAAAAATATTCTATATATCATATCTCATGCCAATTGAATAAACTAAAGTGTGAAGTAATATTGTGTTCTTATTGCGTGAATGTTGCCTTGGAATAAAGAGTTGGTGCAAGATACAGTACATAAAGCTAGACGCGACCCTGTCGAGCATATTCTATCTCAAGATATCTTATTATAAGATTGTACTAGAGATTATGACCAGTCGAGTTGAAATACCAACCCGACATTGCAATCAGTGAAATAACTTCAACTTAAATTGAATAAAAGGATAATTTAGTTAGCAATCATAAAGAAGGAAGAAAATTAATGTCTATAACATCACCCCATCAATAATCTGATACTAACAACTGTGGAACCTTTCTCTTGAATCCAGTGAGTTTGTATGGATTTGAAACCTTGTGGCAAGCTATTCCACACTCGTACTCCACAGTAGTGTATGGAAGATTGGCTCTGATGAGATCTCATTAAGGGGATTTCTAGAAAATTGTTGTTACGTATTTTATATCTAAAGTTATTTCTAAAATTAAATGTATCATCATTTTCGTCATTGAGGGATTTGTACAAAGGAGTACAAAGGTACAAAGGAGTACAAAGCAAATCAAGCAACAACAGGTCTTGTGACCCCTCTAGGCTGCTTGTCCTCCAAAACACTGCTGATCAAGTGCCCAAACAGTGGTTTAGAGTGGGTAAGGGAATATTGGAAAGGAAACCACTGCCCTGGAACTAATGTCCGTGGCAGGACTAGGAAGTTAGTAGGGGACATACGGGTTATTAACATGACATAGTTATAAGGATCTTTCGTATATCTGGGAAAAAGAGAGTAACGTCTTAGCAATATATGAACGCAATAATCCTTTGATGAACCCAAGGGGGGAATAACATAAAGTTATTCATTTACAAACGCAGTCAGTCGCGGGTTTGATCCAAGATATTTGTCTAGGCAAAGTTTAAAAGAATCAACGGTGCTGCAGTCTATATCGTCTCGGGGAAGCCCATTCCACAAGTTGACAATATATCGTGAGCGAGGACTCAAGGCGGCATACTTGAGAAACGAAAGTGAGAAAAAACGCGCTTATGAAGAAAGAATTTTGAACAGGGATCAAGGAAGCTTTACTCCTCTGGTCTTCTCATCGTCGGGAGGAATGGGACCTTCTGCAAGTGTCATCTATGCCAGATTAGCTGAACAAATATCGGAGAAAAAGCGCCAGCATAGAAGCCAAGTCATAACTTGGATGAGATGCCGGCTCTCTTTCTCTCTTCTCAGGTCTGCACTCCTATGTCTCAGGGGTACAAGGTCCTCCCCACTACAGAGGACAAGAGTGAGAGACTTGGACTTTGAAATGGTCGTGGTGGAGGGCTGAATTGGGGAACAACTAGGTTGATTGTAGGGAGGTACTGGTACAATAGGATAAACTATAATGTAACTAGAATAAGATAGATTGTACACCACTTTGGAACTGTCACTCAATTGAAGAAGAAATTCCTAGATTCGTGTGAGTTAATAGATTTACCAATTATTTTGCATCTGTTTCCCCGCCTGTAATTAGACTGGTCGATAGTGAAGTACTTACTACAGTTCATATTGTCGATGCCTTTGATGATTTTGAACACTTGAATTAAGTCGCCTCTTAATCTGCGCTGGGTTAAAGGAAATAGATTTAATTCTCAAAGACGCTCCTCGTATGGTTTGTTCTTTAGGCTAGGTATCATTTTGGTAACTCTACGTTGAACTCGTTCTAGCTTGTCTATATCTTTTTGGTAATAAGGGCACCAGGACTGAACGCAGTATTCCAGAAGAGGGCGAATTGTAAAGAGTTAGGATAACTTCTTTGGATTTATGCTCAAATGACCTGCCTATAAAGTCAATTATTTTGTTTGCCTTCTTAACAACTTCTGAACATTGTTGACTCGGTTTTAGGTTACTCGATATTGTTAATCCCAGATCGGTTTCTCTGTCTACACTCTTAAGCTGAGTGCCATTCATCGAATAGTTTGCTTTCTCATTACGGTATCCGATATGTAGTACTTTGCATTTATCCGCATTGAAACTCATTTGCCAAATTTGGGCCCAACATGACAACTTATCTAGATTGTGTTGTATATTGTCAACTTGTTCTTTTGAGAGTACGCTATTTGCAATGTTTGTATCGTCAGCAAACTTTGAGATTGTACAGGTGAGACCCTCATCTATGTCGTTGATGTAAATTAGAAAGAGAATTGGTTCTAGTACCAATCCCTGGGGTACCCCGCTACTTACATTGGTCCATTTATCAGGATATTTCAGGAGTGAAAGTGTTTATACATTGGGTTTGTGTGGTCATATTTCCTAAGTTTAGCCATTGTTCATATGATATGTTTGTGAGCTGTAATAAGAGGTTTCAGTGTAAATTTGGATGTGCCGCACCATACGGTATTACAATAGGTTATGTGTGGATGTATCAGGGAGTGATATACAAGTTTCAGGGCTTCTAGGCTGATTTTGGACCGAGTGCGAAATAGTATGCCACACTGTTTGTAAACTTTACCCAAAATACACTGAATATGAGGCTTCCAATCTAAGTGTTGTGTAGAATAAGAGGATACTTCATTCAGGTGTTAAGAATTATTAAAGACCTGGACAATTTCTATATCAGTAGGTACTTCTCAATCAATAGTTCAAATTTCACTAGAGGTAATGGATATAAAATCATCAGAAAAGTCTTTCATACGCAAGAAGCAAAGCATAACATTTTCCCCAGAGTGCTTAACTTCCTAACGATATCGCAGAATGTCGCACAATTCGAACATTATAGGGTAACATGGACAAATATTTCGACTCAGATAACTGACTGGTTGCATTTGTACTCGAATATTAAATTGGTACTAGTGATTCCAACAAATACCAATATCTCGCCCTTCATCAAGTGACATAGTGAGGATAGTATTAGAACTGTTACTTCTTGTTTTCCTTTGTATTCCTTTTGTAATATACGGTAGAATGGGTTTCCCAGCCCCAACAAAATATCACACAACAAGATATATGTGTGTACAATACAACACTACCGTAAAAGATATGTGTACAATACAACACTACCGTACAAGATATGTGTGTGTATAATACAACACTACCGTACACGATATATGTGTGTGTATAATACAATACTACATTACAAGATATATGTGTGTGTGTGTAATTTTTTTTTTTTTTTTTTTTTTAAGAGACAATGAACGGAGGAAGGAAAAACACAGATAAAACAAAAAGGTCCATGTGCCTAAAGGCATCCTTCATTCATAAAATGTTTGTAACAACTGGATTTAAACATTTGTAGATTGTAAGTTTGTGGAAAGCAATTCGAGGGAAGTGAATTCCAAAGAGTAGTAGCTCTGGGGATAAATGAATTCTGATAAGCAGAAGTTCTGCATTGTGGAGGAGAAAGTGTAAATTCATGGGCGCTCTCAGCTGCCCTAGTTCTACGGGGAAAGATGTGGAGAGGCGGCACAATTGAAGCAAGTTCCTCGGAACAATTGCTGTGAAAATACAACACTACCGTACAAGATATATATGTGTGTATAATACAACACTACCGTACACGATATATGTGTGTGTATAATACAACACTACCGTACAAGATATATGTGTGTGTATAATACAACACTACCGTACAAGATATATGTGTATAATACAACACTACCGTACAAGATATATGTGTGTGTATAATACAACACTACCGTACAAGATATAATATGTGTGTGTGTATAATACAACACTACCGTACAAGATATATGTGTGTATAATACAACACTACCGTACAAGATATAATATGTGTGTGTGTATAATACAACACTACCGTACAAGATATATGTGTGTAATACAACACTACCGTACAAGATATATGTGTGTGTATAATACAACACTACCGTACACGATATATGTGTGTGTATAATACAACACTACCGTACAAGATATATGTGTGTAATACAACACTACCGTACAAGATATATGTGTGTGTATAATACAACACTACCGTACAAGATATATGTGTGTATAATACAACACTACCGTACAAGATATATGTGTGTAATACAACACTACCGTACAAGATATATGTGTGTGTATAATACAACACTACCGTACACGATATATGTGTGTATAATACAACACTACCGTACAAGATATATGTGTGTAATACAACACTACCGTACAAGATATATGTGTGTGTATAATACAACACTACCGTACACGATATATGTGTGTGTATAATACAACACTACCGTACAAGATATATGTGTGTAATACAACACTACCGTACAAGATATATGTGTGTGTATAATACAACACTACCGTACACGATATATGTGTGTGTATAATACAACACTACCGTACAAGATATATGTGTGTAATACAACACTACCGTACAAGATATATGTGTGTAATACAACACTACCGTACAAGATATATGTGTGTATAATGTATATAATACAACAATACCGTACAAGATGTATGTGTATAATACAACACTACCGTACACGATATATGTGTGTGTATAATACAACAATACCGTAAAAGATATATATGTGTATAATACAACACTACCGTACACGATATATGTGTGTGTATAATACAACACTACCGTACACGATATATGTGTGTGTATAATACAACACTACCGTACAAGATATGTGTGTATAATACAACACCACCGTACAAGATATATGTGTGTGTGTATAATATAACACTACCGTACACGATATATGTGTGTGTATAATACAACACTACCGTACAAGATGTATGTGTGTATAATACAACAATACCGTACAAGATATATGTGTGTATAATACAACACTACCGTACACGATATATGTGTGTGTATAATACAACACTACCGTACAAGATATATGTGTGTATAATACAACACTACCGTACAAGATATATGTGTGTGTGTATAATATACCACTACCGTACACGATATATGTGTGTGTATAATACAACACTACCGTACAAGATGTATGTGTGTATAATACAACAATACCGTACAAGATATATGTGTGTGTATAATACAACACTACCGTACAAGATATAATATGTGTGTGTGTATAATACAACACTACCGTACAAGATATATGTGTGTATAATACAACACTACCGTACAAGATATAATATGTGTGTGTGTATAATACAACACTACCGTACAAGATATATGTGTGTGTATAATACAACAATACCGTACAAGATATATGTGTATAATACAACACTACCGTACACGATATATGTGTGTGTATAATACAACAATACCGTAAAAGATATATATGTGTATAATACAACACTACCGTACACGATATATGTGTGTGTATAATACAACACTACCGTACACGATATATGTGTGTGTATAATACAACACTACCGTACAAGATATGTGTGTATAATACAACACCACCGTACAAGATATATGTGTGTGTGTATAATATAACACTACCGTACACGATATATGTGTATAATACAACACTACCGTACAAGATGTATGTGTGTATAATACAACAATACCGTACAAGATATATGTGTGTATAATACAACACTACCGTACACGATATATGTGTGTGTATAATACAACACTACCGTACAAGATATATGTGTGTATAATACAACACTACCGTACAAGATATATGTGTGTGTATAATATACCACTACCGTACACGATATATGTGTGTGTATAATACAACACTACCGTACAAGATATATGTGTGTATAATACAACAATACCGTACAAGATATATGTGTGTATAATATAACACTACCGTACACGATATATGTGTGTGTATAATACAACACTACCGTACAAGATATATGTGTGTATAATACAACACTACCGTACAAGATATATGTGTGTGTGTAATACAACACTACCGTACAAGATATATGTGTGTGTATAATACAACACTACCGTACAAGATATATGTGTGTATAATACAACACTACCGTACAAGATATATGTGTGTGTGTAATACAACACTACCGTACAAGATATATGTGTGTGCAATACAACACTACCGTGCAAGATATATGTGTGTAATACAACACTACCGTACAAGATATATGTGTGTGCAATACAACACTACCGTGCAAGATATATGTGTGTGTAATACAACACTACCGTACAAGATATATGTGTGTGCAATACAACACTACCGTGCAAGATATATGTGTGTATAATACAACACTACCGTACAAGATATATGTGTGTGCAATACAACACTACCGTGCAAGATATATGTGTGTGTAATACAACACTACCGTACACTTTATATGTGTGTTGTTACGACCGGCACAACGAAATAAACAAGGGCACTTAATATTGGACTATAAGATAGGCTAGATCTGCAACACCCGTACGCTGATTCCAAACCCTCGAACTATTAAGCCGGTGAACAAAACACTTAAACCCCCCAGAGTTAATCCACTGGATAACGGGGTATCAATTAACTGGGTTTAGTGCACTTCTACAAAGGCTTTCCGGTGACGGCAAAGCCTACTCACAACAAGAGTAATTACGTTAATAAAATGCCCTCAAGTAATAACAATGCTTAAATAAACTATGACAAGATTTAATAAAAGGTTATGCTTACGTTATCTTTAGTGTGAGTCTGAACTCAACACTAAACTCTTCAATGCTCTATGAAAACACTTGAAGTCTAGTCCTACAGCAAACAGATATGGAATCTTCTGAAAAACGTCTGATGCTCTAAGATGCTCGTCGAATATAGAACAGAATTAATGCAGGGGCAGGACACCAAAGCGTGTATCCTAGTTACACCAAAAAGTAGGATACATATATATAGAACAAGAGAGTGCAACAACTCTGTGACAGCACTAATAACAGCCACTCAAAAACAGTACTTCCTTAGCCAACGTAACAGCCATACTGGGTTGTGCACTATGCATCAACCTAGGCTAAATCAATACGTGAATAATTGCTAAAGCATACGCAGTTAAAGTTAATAAACACAATGCTGTCTTTCTTACTAATAAAGTCTAGCAGCGGTATAAAGGTACAGGAAGCCTAGGCTGAGCTCAAGCATGCTCGTAGCCTACTGTCTCCCCTGAACAGATTTCCCTTATCTTACATTAAGTGACTAGGAGGCTCTCTTGGTAAGTCCAGATCTCAAGTATCTGGTATTACCCTGGCACTCCTCAAAGGTCAACAAAATGAGGTAGCAAGCATACAAGCAAGAGTAGGCAAAAGCCCTTCGCTTGTATACTGCTAAGCTCGCAAAGGAAAATATGCACAAGGGTTACAGGCTACGTAGCTCCGTCGAAGTCGTACAGGCTCTGACTTGCCATATACATAACTCAGACAACGACCAAAGATACCCTCCACTGTCTAGCATTAAATAGTAATAAAGAACAACCAAATAATTAGCAGCACCCAATAATATGAATCCATGTGACTATGACTCTAATAATCCCTAAAGCTAGTGCAAAACATATATGTGAGAACAGGCGCTGGTAATACGACTGGCCAACTATGGAAGTCGTATGCGAGAACCAGAAGGGATGGATAATTGAATAAAGATAAGAAGTATTGGAAAAAAGGAGTTCAGAGAGAGGAACAGCAGTAAAGAGGGTTAGATTGGGGACAGAATGCGAGGGACGTCTAGGACCAAACGCAACATGTCATGCTCTGAGGAGAGAAGGAGAGTAGGAGCCCCCACCACCGGGCTAGGATAGCGGCGACCAATCACAGGCCACTACGTCACATGAAAAGCAGGCGTCATATGACACGCCAGGCCCGCAGTCCAATAGGGGGCGTGTGGCCCACCGAGCGAGGAATGCACACGTACATACACACACACACACTACCACCTCGCTCTACCCTCTCTCTCTCCTTGCAACTAACACTCTACATATCTTATAACTCTATTCATGATATAAAATACTTCCAAGTGTCACAGACAAGAATAAAGGCAAACACTGATATGTCTGTGACAACATGAACACTAAGAAAGAAAGAACATCGTTCTACGATTATTATAGCCCATTTCACTGCCCCGGCGAGCGCTAGCGAGTACGAGTACATTCTGGCAAGCTGTCCAGCGTAACACCCCGCCCAAGATGTGGGACGTTTTAACCTCAGGTAAATGCCACATCTGACCAGACAGAATGCCCACCAACCCCGCATCACCCAGCAACTCCCCAAGTTGTGAAAAACAAGGCACAATCACAAACATAAAAACACTTCATTATAAAAAAAAAATCTACACAACACTTCCCCAAAATAATAGTATCACTTAACAATGTTACGCTCAACGAGCAAGCTTCACCAAGCCTAGCCTACTAAGAACAAAAAAACTCAGAATGTCTTAGATTCTTGCTGTAACATACTGCACTTATATACTATCAAAAGAAAGAGTTTTTATGTGAGGTTTTTTGTATTATTTTAATAGTGTTTTTGGCGGCTTTGCACTACAGGGGCAAGCCTAATTTTTCTCCACTCTCAAACCAACACTGACTGAACGGCGAAGGTTCTCCTTAAAACATACCCTCCCGTGACAAACAATCAGCCAGAACATTATCAGTGCCCTTAACATGCCACACTTCCAACTTGTGTTCCGGCAGCAAAACAACACCTGACACTGATAAACTGCCCAGTCCATCACAAGACTGGCACTTCTCTTCGCTCTCGCCGGCAACAGGACCTGCCAATCACCTTTCACTATTTCCACCTTAGTGATAAACGAGGCAGCCCCGATGCGGCCTATGGGGTCGTCAACTCTGGGTAAGGTATAGGCATCTGTCAGGGATGATGCACCAACACTCTTGCAAACAACATAAACACAGATCGTGTCACTCAACTTAGGTTGCAAAGTCACTGGCAACGACCACTCATGATATCCCTTATCCCTCAGACCCTTCTCCAACATGTAGTCCAGCTCTGCTTTTACAACAGGCTGTCGAGCAGGATTTATACGGTAGGGAGCCAATTTGAGCTTGGCACTGTCTCCAGCCTCTATGTCGGGTGCCCCCCCGGACATCAGGCCTGGAGAATCAACAAACATGCGGACGTACTGCCACAGCCTAGTAAACAACTTCTCTTGGCACTTAGGAACATGAGGTTGCAACTTATCTCGAAGAACAGCATGCTCATTGCCCTCCCACAACCCAGCCGGGACCGCAGTTTCTAAACTATAGTCTCCGTCCTTCTCCACCTCTGTCCCTAAAACAGCCAGGTCATGAGAGGGACAATCTGTACCACCTGTGCAGTCACTCCCACAGTTCATAAGTGCTAAGGCTTCCCCGCCGATACCGTACATGCGCACCCCTGCATTCCTTGCGACTACATCTGCCTGCGCAGCCTCACCGTCTTCAGCACCACGGCCAGATACAGTCGGTCTATCTATGGTAGGGCTGTTGCATTTTACTAGGGCAGCATTGGGAGGCTGTGCGACGGTCGGGCGTATCTACTCCATAGTTAACCTCACCAATCTGCTTAATGTCCTGATACTGACCACCACCCTTAGCAGCCATGGGTCGACCCTGACCTGACAACCATGCCAAAGCCTCGTCGCCCACCTTGAACAACTTAAACAACGAGATCAACGGTTTACTCACACCCAAGTGACCTGCCAGCAGAACATCCTGCACCGCATGAGTTGTGAGGCCTGGGTGCTCGGCACAAACAGTGGGGTATGAACCGAGCAGGTGCTGGATCGCTGCACACTGTTGCTCAGGCAGGTGCTCAAGCGCTTCCACAGCCACCTGACTCGTGTTCCCCGCCCACTGATCCGCCGAGACATGACAATCCCAACTTTCCACCACCTGTGCCTCACTGCCCCCCTCTCCTTCTCCACCTTGGCCGCTGCAGACCAACACAGGGACAGTAGGCTGCTCAGGTGGGCGCCTCACAAACTCCTTCAACAGGTTCACATGACATGCTTCCCCGTCCTCATCGAGTTCAATAGCCCCGTTCCCACAACTCTCAAGACTAGGATCTTCTAGTTGCACCTGGGAACTACTCTGTCGCGGAGTGCCATCACGCCCTACCATGTCACTAGGCGGGACAGGTTCTGGGGCCACTCCGGAGCTCAAAATTGGTGCAAGTACCGAGTCACCAAGGAGTGTCGCTGGGTCCAAACTCTCAACCCGACCACTAGCCTGGACTTTCTCCTTCCGACCCTTCCTCCGCTGGTCTGAAACCTGGGTACTAGGCTGTGACACCTGAGCGGACTGAGATCTGGTGACAGCACACGCCATCTGCTGCGTCTGGCACCTCTCGAGCCCCTCTTGCCCCTCCCTACTCGTGTCGGCCGCCCTCTCGGCAACGACTAAGGGTGGAACCTCGGAAATAGGCACCGCAAAGTCATTACCGAGAAGGAGGTCGACCTCCTCAACTGGCAATTTCTCCACAACACCCACATCCAACTCCCATGTCACACCGTCCACCTCAAGCTCCACTCTGACCAGCGGGTAAGACCGCGTAGCATTGATGCCTTGAACCACCACAACCCGAGCCGCGTTAGTAGGCATGCCAGTGAAGTTCTTAAGAAGTGTCTGGGAAGCGCCCGTATCATGCAGCAACTCAAGCCTATGCTCCACACCAGCCCACCTCACAGTGCCGTGCCCCCTATGACCGCAAAAAGCATCTCGGACGGGTGACGAGCCCTCCTGCTGCTTCTGCACTGACTGTGACTTCGCAACCGACATTTTACCCCGGGCAAACGCGGAAGACCTCAAAGACACACCGATGTTGCTCACTAGTGACACCACTGCTGTAGGCGGTGTGCTCGGACATGAGCGCGTAATATGCCCCTTCTCATGACACTTGAAACACTCCACTTCGCTCTTGGACTTCCTCTGAGGTGAGGAAGGGCCCTGGCCTTTCTTTAACGGGAAGGGTTTCGACTTGGGATCAAAATTGGCACCAGTACTCTTAAAGGGGTAATTAGTTGTGTCATTAATTCGGGGGAGTGGAGTGGTACGCCCCTGGTTACCTGCCTCAGCTCTCTGTGCAGACCCGCACCCACGAATCAATGATAACCTAAGGTCAGCCAGCTCAGCCACCTCCTGCAGAGTTTTAGGTTGCTTTTCTTTCAGGTTAAGAGTCAAGTCACTGCCAGTACATTTGAAAAATTGCTCTAACAACACTAATTGCTTCACTGCATCAAAAGTAGTTGCCTTCTCCGACCTCAACCAATTCTCAAATGCATCTGATAGGTCTCTAGTGTGTTCCTGGAAAGTACTCTCCTTTCTCTTAGGAACAGCCCTAAACTTCAGCCTATAGGTCTCTGGCTGCAACTCATACGCCCTCAGGACAGCCTCTTTCAACACCTCATAATTCACACAGGAATCTAGGGGCAAAGCATCGTATGCCTTGAGTGCTTTCCCCGTCAATCGTGAAGAAACGAGGGCTGCCCACTTCTTCTCGGGCCATTGGTGCTCCCGTCACTTTTTCTCAAAACGGAGAAAGAATTCTGTAACTCCTAATTCATCAAACACTGGAACCAACTTTAGTAGATGCAACAGGGACTGGTCATGGGGTCGACCCCCCTGGACGAAACGGTTCCCAGTCACCTCTATATGAGTTTTCTCTAGGTCAACATTGGCACAATACTTTGCAGACTCATACTTGAGCTCAGCCTCATGCTTTTTCTGCTCGAGCGACAGCTCAGCCTCATGCTTCTGCTGCTGCTGCCTGAGCTCCGCCTCATGCTTAGCCTGTCGCTCCTGCTGCTGAAGTTTGGCGAGCTCGAGCTGAAACAACATCTCGGAAGACAAACCCTGAGGAGGGGGTGCTACTACCGGGGACCCACCCAGTGAGTCACCTAGACGCTTACCCAACCGCCAGCGGACATCGGCCTGCGGGAACGTACTCGGCTCCGGAACCCGAGGGGGCGCCATGATAGGAGTTGAGTGGAATGGGGGCTGGGACGAAGGTGCCCCAGCTCCCGCTCCACCCGAAGCCTCATGCACCCCCCCCCCCCCCCCCCAGCATACAGGTAACCAGCTGACTTCTTGACCAACCGCTATTGCAAGAAAACCCTAAGACCGTGGCTATAAACTGCAGTCCGTACCGGTCCAGCCTCAACAACCGGTCCGCCGACACAGGCTCCTCCAAAAACCTCCGAGCATCCTCCTCATCGTTCACCACCCGAACGCCGTCTAACAACTCCACCTTCTCCACCTCCTCGCCTGTCTCTCGCACTGTGCCCTCACTATGCTCAGACCCGTCCAGTGACATGATGGAATCAACAACAAAAATTCCCAAGTCAAGACAAAAGTAGCCAAACTCTCGTGTAGCTTTATTCACAAAAAATATTCGAAGATGTTTTTAAGTGCAATGCTAGGTCACCAATAAACTCCAACAAATTCCATATATCCTCAAAACAATGTCCACTGCCAACACTGCGAGAAATAAATTCAACCCCAAATGGCAATAAGATTTCTCCAAAAAAACTGAAAAATTCAGTTCACTATATACTGGACTAAGGTCGCCATTTGTTACGACCGGCACAACGAAATAAACAAGGGCACTTAATATTGGACTATAAGATAGGCTAGATCTGCAACAACGGTACGCTGATCCCAAACCCTCGAACTATTAAGCCGGTGACCAAAACACTTAAACCCTCCAGAGTTAATCTACTGCATAACGGGGTATCAATTAACTGGGTTTAGTGCACTTCTACAAAGGCTTTCCGGTGACGGCAAAGCCTACTCACAACAAGAGTAATTACGTTAATAAAATGCTCTCAAGTAATAACAATGCTTAAATAAACTATGACAAGATTTAATAAAAGGTTATAATTATGCTTAAGTTATCTTTAGTGTGAGTCTGAACTCAACACTAAACTCTTCAATGCTCTATGAAAACACTTGAACTCTAGTCCTACAGCAAACAGATATGGAATCTTCTGAAAAACGTCTGATGCTCTAAGATACTCATCGAATATAGAACAGAACTAATGCAGGGGCAGGACACCAAAGCGTGTATCCTAGATACACCAAAAAGTAGGATACATATATATAGAACAAGAGAGTGCAACAACTCTGTGACAGCACTATTAACAGCCACTCAAAAACAGTACTTCCTTAGCCAACGTAACAGCCATACTGGGTTGTGCACTATGCATCAACCTAGGCTAAAACAATACGTGAATAATTGCTAAAGCATACGCAGTTAAAGTTAATAAACACAATGCTGTCTTTCTTACTAATAAAGTCTAGCAGCGGTATAAAGGTACAGGGAGCCTAGGCAGAGCTCAAGCATGCTCGTAGCCTACTGTCTCCCTGAACAGATTTACCTTATCTTACGTTAAGTGACTAGGAGGCTCTCTTGGTAAGTCCAGATCTCAAGTATCTGGTCTTACCCTGGCGCTCCTCAAAGGTCAACAAAATGAGGTAGCAAGCATACAAGCAAGAGTAGGCAAAAGCCCTTCGCTTGTATACTGCTAAGCTCGCAAAGGAAAATATGCACATGGGTTACAGGTTACCTAGTTCCGTCGAAGTCGTACAGGCTCTGACTTGCCATATACATAACTCAGACAACGACCAAAGATACCCTCCACTGTCTAGCATTAACCCTTAATTAGCGGCTCACCACATAAGTCGAGTTAAATAAAGCTGGACTATGTGGCGGCGCTCGACATAACTCGAGTGGCAATTTCAGCACGTAATGTTGCTGAGAGAGAGAGACAAGTGGTGGCAGGAGAGTAGCGAGCGTATGACTGCTCCAGACCACCGCGGCGAACATACTGACACGAATCCCAGCTCCCTCCTCCCTCTCTCACTCGCTATATAAGGAATTATATCGGGAAAGTGGCTAATTACATGCTTTTTGCACTCACGTTGCACGGTTATTGCAAGAAAACTAGCCATCATAAAAGGATCGTTATGGTGTCATTCGAAAATGATCACGTAAACAGCCCTATTTTGGCTAAAAACACCCCGCTGGGCGGTACATATAAATAAACCGCATAGGCCGCTCGTAAGGTGTTAAATAGTAATAAAGAACAACCAAATAATTAGAAGCACCCAATAATATGAATCCATGTGACTATGACTCTATTAATCCCTAAAGCTAGTGCAAAACATATATGTGAAAACAGGCGCTGGTAATACGACTGGCCGACTATGGAAGTTGTATGCGAGAACCAGAAGGGATGGATAATTGAATAAAGATAAGAAGTATTGGAAAGAAGGAGTTCAGAGAGAGGAACAGCAGTAAAGAGGGTTAGATTGGGGACAGAATGCGAGGGACGTCTAGGACCAAACGCAACATGCCATGCTCTGAGGAGAGAAGGAGAGTAGGAGCCCCCACCACCGGGCTAGGATAGCGGCGACCAATCACAGGCCACTACGTCACATGAAAAGCAGGCGTCAAATGACACGCCAGGCCCGCCGTCCAATAAGAGGCGGGTGGCCCACCGAGCGAGGAATGCACACGTACATACACACACACACACTACCACCTCGCTCTACCCTCTCTCTCTCCTTGCAACTAACACACTACATATCTTATAACTCTATTCATGATTTATAAAATACTTCCAAGTGTCACAGACAAGAATAAAGGCAAACACTGATCTGTCTGTGACAACATGAACACTAAGAAAGAAAGAACATCGTTCTACGATTATTATAGCCCATTTCACTGCCCCGGCGAGCGCTAGCGAGTACGAGTACATTCTGGCAAGCTGGCCAGCGTAACAGTGTGTATAATACAACAATACCGTACAAGATATGTGTGTATAATACAACACTACCGTACAAGATATATGTGTGTGTGTATAATTCAACAATACCGTACAAGATATGTGTGTATAATACAACACTACCGTACAAGATATATGTGTGTGTGTATAATACAACAATACTGTACAAGATATATGTGTGTGTAATACAACACTATCGTACAAGATATATGTGTGTGTGTATAATACAACAATACTGTACAAGATATATGTGTGTATAATACAACACTACCGTACAAGATATATGTGTGTGTATAATACAACACTATCGTACAAGATATATGTGTGTGTAATGTGTATAATACAATACCGTACAAGATATATGTGTGTGTGTATAATACAACACTACAGTACAAGATATGTGTGTGTATAATACAACACTACCGTACAAGATATATGTGTGTGTGTATAATACAACACTACAGTACAAGATATGTGTGTGTATAATACAACACTACCGTACAAGATATATGTGTGTGTATAATACAACACTACCGTACAAGATATATGTGTGTGTAATGTGTATAATACAATACCGTACAAGATATATGTGTGTGTGTGTAATACAACACTACAGTACAAGATATGTGTGTGTATAATACAACACTACCGTACAAGATATATGTGTGTGTGTGTGTATAATACAACACTACAGTACAAGATATGTGTGTGTATAATACAACACTACCGTACAAGATATATGTGTGTGTATAATACAACACTACCGTACAAGATATATGTGTGTGTAATGTGTATAATACAATACCGTACAAGATATATGTGTGTGTGTGTATAATACAACACTACAGTACAAGATATGTGTGTGTATAATACAACACTACCGTACAAGATATATGTGTGTGTGTGTGTATAATACAACACTACAGTACAAGATATGTGTGTGTATAATACAACACTACCGTACAAGATATATGTGTGTGTATAATACAACACTACCGTACAAGATATATGTGTGTGTAATGTGTATAATACAATACCGTACAAGATATATGTGTGTGTGTGTATAATACAACACTACAGTACAAGATATGTGTGTGTATAATACAACACTACCGTACAAGATATATGTGTGTGTGTGTATAATACAACACTACAGTACAAGATATATGTGTATAATACAACACTACCATACAAGATATATGTGTGTGTAATGTGTATAATACAATACCGTACAAGATATATGTGTGTGTATAATACAACACTACAGTACAAGATATATGTGTGTATAATGCAACACTACCGTACAAGATATATGTGTGTGTATAATACAACATTACCGTACAAGATATATGTGTGTGTATAATACAACAATACCGTACAAGATATATATGTGTGTATAATACAACATTACCATACAAGATATATGTGTGTGTATAATACAACATTACCGTACAAGATATATATGTGTGTATAATACAACATTACCGTACAAGATATATGTGTGTGTATAATACAACATTACCGTACAAGATATATGTGTGTGTATAATACAACAATACCGTACAAGATATATATGTGTATAATACAACATTACCGTACAAGATATATGTGTGTGTATAATACAACATTACCGTACAAGATATATGTGTGTGTATAATACAACATTACCGTACAAGATATATGTGTGTGTATAATACAACATTACCATACAAGATATATGTGTGTGTATACTACAACATTACCGTACAAGATATATATGTGTGTATAATACAACATTACCGTACAAGATATATGTGTGTATAATACAACATTACCGTACAAGATATATGTGTGTGTATAATACAACAATACCGTACAAGATATATATGTGTGTATAATACAACATTACCGTACAAGATATATGTGTGTGTATAATACAACATTACCGTACAAGATATATGTGTGTGTATAATACAACATTACCGTACAAGATATATGTGTGTGTATAATACAACATTACCATACAAGATATTTGTGTATAATACAACATTACCGTACAAGATATATATGTGTGTATAATACAACATTACCGTACAAGATATATGTGTGTGTATAATACAACATTACCGTACAAGATATATGTGTGTGTATAATACAACAATACCGTACAAGATATAATATGTGTGTATAGTACAACACTACCGTACAAGATATCTATCTATCTATCTATCAATTGCCGGACGACTTGCTCCCCTTTATGAGGGTGACCTCACACAAATTGCCCCAAGCAGACCTAGCCCATGTGAGAAGGACAATCCATGCTAGTTTACTGAAGGACTTACAGGATTCACCACTCAATTTAGGGTCTGTTAGACTCATAGGCCTTTCATCTATCTTTTTAGTGCTGTTTTTCTACTTTGGTGTGCGGCTAGTCCATCCACTAAGCTGCTTCACCCATAGGTAAGCAGTACGGATTTGTATGAGGTTTACTCCCCTAGGCAGGTTGCCGACACAACGATTGTAACAAAACCGGTACATACTTTAACTCTATTTGGACCTCTCCTGTTTCGCTCCATTAGTTTGGCGATAATCAGACGCTTCACTCCATTCAGGTGTAGCTTATTCTGGGAGAGCAATAGTAAACCTAAATACATTGCTTGAAATTGGGGGGGGGGGGGACGAAGAAGAAAAATTAAAAAAAATGCCCACAATAAGAATATTCAAACAAACTATAGTAACCCACAAGACGTCGGATCAGAAAAATGTCCGCTTCTCAAAAATTACAGGCTCGCTGTCGCTCGCCAGGACAATATTGACACCTAAATGGCATGAAAGGTCTTAAAATTGACAGAATTGAGGGCGAAAGATCTACAAATCGCCAAACTAAATGGGTGACAGTCTTAAAATTTCAAACCTTATGGGGCTAAACATGAGGGAAAAGAGGGTCCAGAGAAAAAACTCTTGAGGTATAATCTCTCCTGAAGGCTGTAGCCCCTGTAATATAGAATGGCTCATGGTATAGTATCTGCAGCCACATGATTTGATTCAGCTCGGTATGGTGACTTCTTGTTTTCACCCTTTCTATAACATGACGGATTTTTTATGCAATGATATTTTTGACAATATATTTCAATCATATCTCTGATTGGCACAACCTTTATTTGTTTGATACAATCTGTAAATAAAATCCATGAAAAATGTGTAAATGCGTCATATAAAACTTAAGGAGTTAATCTGACTAACATTGGGTTCTTTAAATCGGATTAGCGTGAATAAGTATAATTAAGGCATATTATGGAGGAGAGAGGGTTGCTGTCAGGGGGTACCCATTAGTCAAGCATCGGCACCCCTACGCCTCCCTCTTCCTCAATTGCCTTAGGTATCTAAATATTCACTTTCCTATTACGATACGAAGCAGACTTTCTAGAACTACTAAGAAGATTTCATAATAAAACTGGTTAATATCCAAAGTGAAGTATATCAGTCTCCCATATTATACTTATACATTATGTATACAGTATATATATATATATATTTATTTATTTGTATATATATGTATATACCGATATATATATATACAGTATATATACTGTATATATGTATATATATATATACAGTATATATAATTATATATATATATATATATATATATACAGTATATATAATTATATATATATATATATATAGATGTGTGTGAATTTGTGTTTTTATCTGTGTTTGTTCGTTGTGTTATATTGTTTTTTGTGTTTTCCCTGTTCTTGCTCTGTCTTGAGTTGGCTACCCCCAAGAAAAAAGGAAAACAAATAATAAAATAGAATGAAATAGAAAATAAAAATAAAAATAGGAAAAATGGGGATTGGGCCTGAGCATATAGATAGATAGAATATATATATATATATGTATATATATATATATATTTATATATAATATATATATATAATATATATATATATATATATATATATATATATATATATATATATATATATATATATATATATATTATTATTATTATTATTATATGAGATGCCGAAGTCTCCAACCAGGGTGCAGAAACACCATCAAGATCAATCCACACAAAACACCCGGAGGCACTGGAGAGAGACTACGGCAACTTAGGAAAAAATAAAAACATATACTGTATACTGTACTGTACATATACACATATTAAACACAGATAACATATTATGCAGTGGAGGATATCAAGCATAAATATAATACAATAAAATAGAATAAAATAAGTTTAAAAATTAGAATTAATGCTGCAAAAAAGCATTAACTCTAGACTTAAAAATGGAGATATTAGCTGAATTGACTAGCTCATTTGGCAACTTATGCCACAAGTCAACCATGGCCGGCACAAAACACCGTGAAAACTGTGTAGTAGAAAAATTAACACGGCTCATGGCAAGATCATTAAGATTGCTTGTGAATCTAGTTGTACGAGCCCGGACATAGAGCCCAGGCAGAACCCCATGTAAGGGATGCTGAGGGTTGTTAAAAACTTTAAATAAAAGACTAAGGGCACCAACTTTACGTCGATGACACAGATCAAGAGACAAATGAGGTAGAATAAAACTGATGGAATTTAGCGACCTGTCAAGCAACTTGAGATGGCAGTCAGCTGCTGACAACAAGACAGGTGAGCAGTACTCGAAATGTGGCAAAATAAAAGCATAAAAAGACTTGATAACTGTGGCGTCACAAGCAAATGTTTATAAACCTTGCGAAGCAGACCAATTTTTTGGGAAATGGAAGAGGAGAAAGAACGAATATGCTTTTCAAAAGTAAGTTTGGGATCAAGAGTAACTCCTAACAAACGCAGAGTATCCACATTCTCAATTTGCTCGCCAGAAACTGGTAGATAAGGATGGGGAGGATCCAAGGTACGAGATCTGCTGATGATAATGGAGTGTGTTTTACTAGCATTAAGTTTCATGCCCAAAAGTTCACACCATGATGTAATTTTGGCTAAATCCCTATTCAGAGCAGTAGCAATTACGTGTGTCGATCTATTGGTGATGCAATTGACGCATATAAAGTTGTATCATCAGCATAGGAGATTAGTTTATTTTCAAGCTCGGAACACAGGTCAGCAGTAAAAATAATAAAAAGCAAAGGCCCAAGGACACTGCCTTGTGGAACACCAGAAACAACAGTAACAGAAGGGGAATGACACCCATCAATGACCACAGACTGAGATCTTTTCATCAAAAAACCTTCAAAGAACCTTTAAAAATTGCCACCAATACCAATGAGCTGTAACTTAAACAGAAGTGCTTTATGGTTGACTAAATCAAAAGCAGAACTAAAGTCAATAGCCATGACGCGAGACTCATGTCCCTGGTCCAATGAAGATTGCAAGTCATGGGTGAGTGTCAGAAGTGCATCACATGTATCCAGTCCCTTACGAAAACCAAACTGTGAGTTTGGTATCAAATTATGACTATTACAATAAGAGGAAAGGCGTCTGGACAAAAGCCTCTCATAGAGCTTGGATAGGATAGGTGTAATGGAGATAGGGCGATAGTCATTAGGAGATGATGAGGCAGTATTTCCCTTTGGAATATGAGTGATAATAGCCTTACGCCAGCAAAGAGGAAAACTACCTGATTTCAAAAGCAACCTAAACACCACAGCCAATTTAGGTGCCAAGACCACTGCAACCTTTTTAAAAAAGAGAGGGAAAAACCCATCCGGGTCTGTGACACCATAGGTATCAAGATCCACCAAGTACCTTTTCAGTTCAGCTGATTTGAATGCCATTGAATTGAGGTTGGGTCTAGGGAAACATGTCAATGGCAAAGACAATTCCTGATTACTCTGCTTATTAATAAAAATATTAGATAGAATATTGGCCTTCGATAATGGATCAAAAGAGATGGAGCCATCAGAATCACAAAGAGGAGGCATGGAGGAATCTATTCCAAATAAAGAGGATTTCAAAGTGGACCACCATTTATGAGGCTGTGTAGCTCCTGCCAGAATATCCTGAAGATGGGAGTTATAATCCCTCTCAGCACCATCATAAACTCTCTGCGCAGCTGCCCTTTTAAAAACATAATTTTCCCAATGCAAGGGGGTTTGATTACGCCTCCATAGACGATATGCAGCCTGTTTGTCATCAAATGCATGCTTGCAGTCATCATTAAACCATGCTTTATCCCTGAAACGAGACTTAATTGTCTTTGATGGAACTCTTTTGCGAAGGATACCAAGAAGGGAATTGTTGAGAGCTGAAACCGGGTCATGAGATCTTAGTATGTGATTCCACTCAATATTACAAACATCATTACAAACGTTGTCCCAGTTAACCCGGGATTTAAGGTAGACTTTACGTGAGAGAGTAATATCAGGAACAGAAAAATCAAGATTAATTTTACACATGATGGCATTGTGGTCGGAAG
This sequence comes from Paralithodes platypus, assembly GCA_032716605.1. NCBI lineage: Eukaryota > Metazoa > Arthropoda > Malacostraca > Decapoda > Lithodidae > Paralithodes > Paralithodes platypus. The sequence goes on along the minus strand of CM064492.1, from coordinate 41,178,140 downwards.
TGACAACAGGTACAAGAACGGAGGTTTCTACAACGCCAGGAATATCTGTTAGTACTAGATCAAGACATATGAGTAGGTCCTTGGATTAGCTGTTCACAACCAGATAAGTTTGCAAAATCCAATGCAGCATGACCATTTCTATTAGTTGGAGAGACCGAGTTCAACCACTCTTGATGATGCGCATTGACATCACCAACAAAAATAAAAGATGATTTGACATCTACAGACTGTATTGAAGCCATGGCTGTTAAAAGGCAGTCATATATGACATTGTTAACATCAGGATTTCTGTACAGGCTAAAAATGTAATGATTATGATACTTGCTGGAAACTTTAACTAACTGCATCTCATGGCATTTACAAATATGCTTAGTTAAGTGCTGAGCATTATACCCAGATCTAATATACAAGCTCATTCCACGAGCACGAGGAATAGAATCACGCCGAATAAGAACTGGTTTACCGAAGTTAGGTATAAGAAGTTCAGAATAATCTCTATAACCAAAGACAAGGGTTTCAGAACTAAAGACAATATCATAATCAACAGATGCCAATGTAAGATCCTTGATGTTCTTATAGAGACCACGAATATTGGAATAAAATACACGACAACTTGTAGCAAGTTGTCTGTGAGGACCGGGATTAACTTCTATATCACCGGACAAAAGTAGAAACAAAAACAGAAAAAGTTGAAAGCAATCCATATACAAATACATAAAGATGGATATAAACAGGTCGACCCAGACAGAGCCATCACATCTAGGTAAGGTATAAAACAAGCCCCAAAGACACCATATCCAGGGGGGAGCAGTAGCGGTGGATTTTATTTGTTTAGAAAAGACTAGAAACAGAAAAAGAATGCCAAATCTCCTGAAAATCAACCAGACTCAAAAGTCTTCCTCATTGGCCTACTAACCACCGTGGGGAAAAAAACAGGAGATTGCAGGAAAAGGAAGGAAATTTGCTGTATAGCACCAAACAGCAGAGATGGATGTAAACGGACAATGGAAGACCTTGGTGCAGGCTATGGCAACATCCTAAACATCCATCATGGTAAATACCATAAGTTTGCTAGATGGCCGTTGACTAATATATACAGTAGTTCATCCGCCCTTTGACAGGTATTGCTTTTAGTCCTGCAAGGTGTCTAGCCACCCACCCTCCAAGTGAGGACCCGGAGGGGGAGCCGGTTTAGTCGCCGATAATCCGACCATGAAACAGGTAGTATCAGATTACATGTTACTGATGGCAGGAATACCTGACCTGGCACCATATATATATATATATATATATATATATATATATTCCTCAACTAGAAATGGTGGCAGAATTTATGTTCAGTTAATAAAAATCTCCTAGTATTAGGAACAACCTTTAGGAATAAACACAATAATTCTAAATGTATCCCATGAATTCCACAGATCCATCCTAAGCACACATACAAATCGTCTAATGATAGCCAGCATCATAAAAGAACATTTTCATCATACTGAAAGGGTTAGAATAGTATTTCATCAAAGGAAACCAAATGTATATTACTCACCATAACGCCAGATACTTTTTTCAGGTTTATGCAGAACTTGTCAATTAAATTAGATATCTATAATATAATTAAGGGCGATAATTATGCTTATGTGCTTATATACTTATCGTCAAACGAGTTAATTCAGCTCTGAAAGGACACAAGGAAATATAATTATCAAAATATATAATATCATATTTTGAACATTAACTATGAAAGCCGATGACATTTGAAAATAGTTTCATCTATAAGTACCACCAAATTACTATTTTGGCATTTTGAAGACATTTACGTATTCTTTTATTTATGTTAAAACAAATTATTCAACTTCGACAGGGCATTTTGGAGTTAAGGGTGAAAAATAATAAGAAATTATTTCAGTCCGATTTTCAGACTGGTTTTCATGAGTAGGCCTATTCAGTGGCGAATTTGATTATATTTGCATATTCCAAAAATTATACATTTGGATTATTATACATATGGGAATATTATCACCTTCATATTGACGGAAATTATAATCTTGGAGACAATGATAAATATATTTACCGTCGTTTCTAACACCAATAACACCCCAAATGAAATTAATTAAATTAATGTGATTCCCCCAGAATTCAAACCTAGGATATTACATGCAGAACTTACACACGTTAACCATTACACCAAGACAGTTAATTCAGAGGTATATATATATAAAACATATGTATTTCGCAAATACCTACTAACTTTAAATGATAACAGACTCCCACACATATCGGTAATTGAAACTGTTTCTGTCTCAACAGATTTATTCAACTTGGAAAGGTCTTCCCAGAATCAAATGGTTCAGAGAATGTAATTTGATAATGAGGATAGTCGTGGGTGAATAAAGAAAAAATAAGTGGTTTAAATATTGGTGAATTGAGGAAACATATGAATCGAAAAGTTCAATCCAAAATATTAAAGAAAATGTTATGGATGGAGAGAAGTGTGGAGGTTGAGTGATTTATGTGAAATAAGCTATATTTATGGCAAAATAAAGCCAAACATTACTGCATAACAATTTTTTGGTGTTTTTAAGTCGGAACTATGAAAATGTATTAAAAAAACGCATGTTTCTCTCTCTCTATATATATATATATATATATATAATTATATATATATATATATATATAATTATATATATATATATATATATATATATAATTATAATTATATATATATATATATATATATATATATATATATATATATATATATTGTATATATATATATATATATATTGTATATATATATATATATATATAAATTATATATATATTTATATATATATATATATATATATATATATATATATATATATTTATATATATATATATATATATATATATATATATATATATATATATATATATATATATATATATATATATAAAGAGAGAGAGAGAGCCAAAATAAAAGGAAGTAAGGCAGGAGAGAATGAAGGACTGACATTTATAGGGAAGGTAGGTGATAAAGGCAGTCTTATTCACTTTCTTCCCTTTCTCATTCTTTTAATTTTTCACTTTGTTTACATTTGGTAGAATTGTGCACACATTTATATCCGTTGCATTTGTTTTTCCATTTCTAAATTGTAATCAATGATTCCAAAATCTATCTAATAATTTATTTAGTATTTCTCTTCGAACTTTTGCTTTTCTAGTTTGTGGGATCAATATTCTGGTGTTGCTTGCTTTCCTTTATAATCCTTTGAATATCGTATCTATGTTATCAAGAATAGTTTTAACATTTACAATACAAGAGGTGGATGGATGGAGTGAGGAAGTATATGAATGAAGGCGGTGCTGGTTGGGAGGAGGGGCGTCGACTGACTGGGGACAGAGGTGCTTGGGGGCGGTTCGTTCGTGGCCACCCCTTCGGGGATCATGGCGTTGGGCGATAGATAGATAGACAATCCCTAACTTATTGTAGGGATATAATCAATGCTTACACCCCCAAATTCTACCTCCTCCTCCTTATCAATACCCCATCCATTCTTTATCTATTTTCCTTCTCATTTACCTCTTTCCGTTTTTTATTTTATTTTTCCTATTCACTTCGCCTTTTCCTGCGGCTCCGGGCTTCCCCCATAAAATTTGTTTGTGAATACATCTCCATTCTGGGTGCTATTGTGTTAGTCCTCGCACCGCCTTCACCCCCCCAGAAAAGAAGAGTTTTTGTGAAGTATCGGAGGGGTGACAATGGATTTTAGGAGCAGTGTCCCAGTGTTCCAGTATTGTTCGCGGTGGAGGGGGGTGGGGAGGGGTTAGGAGGTGGTCGGAGGGTTTGGAGAGAGTGTGTTGTTGGTGGTGGGGGAGGTAGGGGTTGGTATGGGTGAACATGGGAGGGGTTGGAGAGAGTGTGTTGTTGGTGGTGGGGGAGGTAGGGGTTGGTATAGGTGAACATGGTAGGGGTCGGAGGGGTTGGAAAGAGTGTGTTATTGGTGGTCGGGGAGGTAGGGGTGAGCATGGTGGGGGCTGGAGAGAGTGTGTTGTTGGTGGTGGGGGAGGTAAGGGTGAACGTGGTAGAGGTCGGAGGGGCTTAGTAGGAGACAATATTGGTGAGAGTTTATGATAGGAGGGGTATTAGTATTCGGGTGATTTGGAAGGGGTGGTGGTGGATGTAGGAGGGGTAAAGGAGATAGGTGAGAGTATGGCTGGGTTGATATCAGAGGGTGTAGGTGAGGATAAGGGAGGTAGGGAGAGTGTGAGAAGGATGGGGGAGGGGATTTAGTAAGAAGAGATGTTTGGGATACTTTAGGATAGGGATAGGAAGGGGTGTTTTGCTTCAGGTGAATTGGCGGGAATGGAGGTGGTAGGGGAACAAGTAGGGGACGGAAGGTTGACAGGTAGTAGTATTGTTGTTGTTGTTGTTGTTGTTCCCTAAGCTGCCTGGCCGAACAGCCCCGAGTCCCCGAGAAAGGCCATGGCCACGATCGGGCTTTCCCACAGAGCTCTCATTGAGTGTAGATTGTGTTGTTGGCGTAAGTGGTTGTGTGAAATGCAGTCTTCTATGATGTGTTTAATGGTATGGGGTGCTGTGTTACATCCCGGGCAGGTGTCGACAACGGAGTCATCCAGTCTCTTCTGATAGCTCAGGAGAGCTGGATGGTGTCCGCATCTCAGCCTGGCCAGGTGGACTCTGTCCTCGCGAGGAAGGGAGGATTCGGAAGGATGGATTTCGGGAGGTCGTGCATGCAGCTGCGTGTTGTCTGTGAGTGAGTGGATGGATCGGTGAGAGATATGAGTATGGATGTGCTTCTGGAAGTTGGTTCGGGGTGGGCAGGGAGGGAGAGAGGACAATAATTGTGTGTGATACCGTGTGCTGGGTGTTGTTTTGATATTTCTTGGTGTCTGTGGGTGTGTTGCCATGTAGTTTAGTGGGTGGTCTTGGTTTGTGGAGGCTGCTGCCAGGAATTGAGTGCCTCTCATGTCCAGATGGTCTTTGACTTTGAGGATTTTGGTTTCTTGATGTAGGTGATCTGTGGGTGCAGTAGCTGTGCAGCCTGTAATGATCTTCAGGGCTTTGTTTTGAATAGTCTGTAAGGTCTTATGATGTGTTTCAGCTAGGTTAGAAGCCCAGGCTGGGCTTGCGTATTCCATCACTGATCTTATGTATTGTTTATATACTGTGGTGGTAGTTTCTTTGTTGTGTCCAAATTTTGTGTGAGCAAGTGACCTGAGGGCGTTAAGTCTGGGTGTCAGTTTCTTTTTAATGTTTGTGGTGTGCTGTTTGAATGTCATATGAGTATCATATGTTACTCCTAGGATTTTGGGTGTGTGTGTATGTGTTAGGGGTGTGTTGTTTATGGTGAGTTGAGGGATGTATTCGTGTTCTCCTGTCCAACTTGTGAGCAGGGTTGCGGTGGATTTGGCTGGGGCTAGATTAAGTCTGTTTGTAGTGCACCAGCCATGTAGTGTGTTGAGATAGGGTTGAAGGAGATCTGTTGCTCTTTTTGGGTCATGGTGTGTGCATGTGAGTGTTATGTCATCTGCATAGGAGGCTAAGTTTATTTGGGGCGTATTGGGTGTAGTTATATCGTGCATGTACAGATTGAAGAGTGCGGGCGATAGGACGGATCCTTGTGGGACTCCGTTTGGAAAGTTTCTGATTTTAGATGACTGACCGGCAAAAGATACGTGTGCACATCTGCCTGCTAGGAAGTTGGCCAGCCACCGTTTTGTGTTGTTGTGCATGTTTGTGTTGTAGATTTTGTTTGTTAGGTTGTGGCGGGGGATGGCATCGAAGGCTTTACTAATGTCGAGTGTGGCTAATAGTGATCTGTGTGGTGGTCTAGCTGAATTGATGCCGTCGAAAGCTCTTTGTGTAAGGTCTGTGAGAAGAGTGTTTGTGGAGTGCAGTGGCCTAAAGCCATGTTGTGATGGAGCTAGGGGTAGGTCAGGTGTAATTAGTTGTAATACTAGGCGTTCCATGACTTTGGAGGGGGAGCAAAGGAGTGTGATGGGGCGGTGCGAGGAGGGTAGCGTGGGGTCTTTGTTGGGTTTGGGGAATGTGATGATGATACCATGCTTCCAAATGTCTGGTATTGTGTTGTGTGAATAGCTGTAGTTTGATATGTTAGTGAGTGCTTGTATGCCTTGTGGTCCCAGGTGTCTGAGGTGTATGTTGCTTATGTTGTCTAGGCCACAGGCGGGTGAGTGCTTGAGATTGTTGATGATATGCTTTGTCTGGTGATTGGTGAAGGGTGTATAGTCAGGGTCTGTGGGGAATTGTCTCTTACGTCGGATGACACGTCGGTCGTCTTTGTGAGGTTTTAGGTGGCTGACATGTGAAAAGTGATTGATGAGAGTGTTTGCTTGTTGTTTACATGAAGGAGTAGAGTCTGTTGTTGTGATTGCAGAATGTGATTGTGTTGTGTTGCTGTTGGAAAGTGTGATGCTGTTTAGTGTTTTGTATAGTTTTTTGGGGTTTGTTTTGTGATCAAGTGTTTGTAGGAAGTTATTCCAATTTAGTTTTTGTTGTTCTTGTATTTTGTTGTTAGTTTGGGTGTTGAGTGCTTGAATTTGTTGTGTGATGTCTTGTGTGTGGGGTGCTGGGGAGTGTTTCAGTATGTCGCGTTGTCTGATGAGGTTTTGAATTTCTGGTGTGAAGTTGGGGTTGTGTCTTTTTCTGTTACCTCTTGGAATGTGTTTCTTGTCAGCGTTTTGGATAGTTTTATTGAGTACGTGTACAGCATTGTTGATGTTAGTGATGGGTGTACTGTTTAGAGTTGTGAAGTGTTGTTCTGTCTCATTTGTGAATGCTTCCCAGTTAGCTCTTTTATAATTGGTGTATGTGTTTGTGGCTAGCTGGGGTGAGTCTGGTTTTGGTGGTGATAATGATCGGGAGGTGGTCAGAGCCTAAGGTTCTGACCACCCTCCAGGATGTTGTGGGGGCGAGTTCTGGGGAGCAAAAGGTGATGTCTGGAGATGATGGGTTATAGAGGGCTTGGTGAGGAATATGGGTATGTTGATGGATGTCGTTAAGGATGATGAGGTTATCGGTTTGGATTTGTAGTACCAGCCCTCTGTCTGTGTCGGGGTTGTCGACAAACCAGGCCGACGTCTTGGCGTTGAAGTCACCACCCAGGATGATGTGTGGGGTGTGTGGGGTGTTTGTGATGTGTTGTAAGTGTGGTCTGTATTCATTTGGTACTGTAGGGGATGTTTGGGGAGGGATGTATGTGTTTATGATGGTTATGTTGGAGTTGTTGCCAGTGCGTATTTTAATTGACTGTATTTCTGTTGTGTTATCATTTGGGGGGGGGAGTGATTTGGTTTGTACACTGGTTACTATGTATGATATTTCTTTGTGTACCAGGGTGATGAGTCCACCGCCCCCGCCGACAGCCCGGTCTTGTCTGATGGTGGTGAAATTATGAAATGTGGGTGTTTTTTGTGTTGTGCGGAGTTTTGTTTCTTGTAAGATGGCAATGTGTATATTGTGTTGTTTGATGAAGTGTGAGAGTTCGTGTTTCTTTGTGTTGATGCCATCTATGTTCAGTTGAAGAATGTTAATGTTATGTGCACGATGTATGTTGGGTGCTGCTGCACGAGGATGGGGTGGGGGTGGGGGTGGGGGTGGGGGTGGGGGTGAGGGAGGGGCTGGGGGTTGGGATGGGTGAGGTGGGGGTGGGGATTGGGGAGCAGGAGATGGGGGTTGGAATGGATTAGGATGGGGTGTGGTGTGTTGAGTTGAGGATGTGGATGGTATGGGAAGGTTAGGTGGGTTAGGGAGGAGAGGTGGACGGGTTTTAGGGGGGGGAGTGGATGATATGGGAAGGTTAGGTGGGTTGGGGAGGAGAGGTGGACGGGTTTTAGGTGAGGGATTTGACTGGGAGAGGGAGGGGCATGAGGAACAGGTCCAGGTGTTTGTGTAGTGTTTCTTGGAGGCAAGTGTTGTGCAGGTGAAGTGGGTCCAGTTCCCGCATGAATTGCAGAGAACTGAACCCTTAGTATGGCGACTCGAAGTGATGGGTTTTGAGCAAGTTGGACATATGTATGTGAACGTGGGTCCTGGGTTGCTCTCAATGTCTCCGGCTAGAAGAAGTCTTCGAGAAATGACAGCCGGAGAGTCATTTCTCGGTGTAGGAAAAACTGTGTGATGTGTGTGTGTGGTGTGAGAGGTGTGGAAATTCCCGGCGCGACCGAAGCCGCTCCAAGGACCAGTGCCCCCAGGGAGGGGGCAGGGGATGGTTGTGACGGTTTGGCTCCCGAAACTGCTCCCCGCGGCCGGCATCCGGTTTTCCTCCACTGGTCGTTGATTTTGTCTTCGGCTGTGGAGGGTCGGCAGCCATCCGCGATTGGCAGCCTCGGGAGGTGGCCCCACGGCGTAGACGCCGCCACATCAGGACCTCCACCAAGGGTCAGTGTTCGTGGAGATAGTAAGGGAGATTATATTGATTTTTAGAGTAGCTTGACAGAACTATTCTCTATGTTTTACCTGGCGGAAAGTGTCGTCCCTTAGCAGTTGATTTCACGATACTTAATGGAAAAATATGAAACTGCTATGACTGCATCATATTATAGACAGGTTTTCACAGTTAACACCATTTGTGGCTACGAAAGAACTTTGTAATAGCTGAATAATTAAGATGGGGACAAGTCAGACTTATAGCTAGAATGAGTGAAGGAGGAGACGGTGTTTGTGTTATGGGTATAGGGAAGGAAGGTGTGGCGGTTGTAGGTGGGGGTGATGGTAATGGGGGTGTATGGAATAGGAGATGGTGTTGGTGCGGGGACAGCAGGGGACGCTGGTGGGGATAGTAAAGAGAGGCGGTACAGCACTTTTAGAATTTCTGCAAGATGTGAGGAGGGAAGGGGGAGAGACGGTGGCATAGGATGGAGGAGAGGAGGGGAGGAATAGCAGATTTAGAAAGGTTGGGAGGAGATAGAGAGGAGGACAAAATAATCTCAGTAACTCTGGTGGAGGAGAGAGAGAGTGGGTATAATTTAGAGGTTCAGGAGAGGCAAAAGAAAGCATTTTAGAAGCTCTAAAGGAATCCAGGTAAAGAAGGAATGACCTGGACGAGAAGAGAGGGAGAGAAACAGTTCTTTTAAAGATTCGGAGGATATAGGCAAGTGGAAGAACATTCATAGCAATTCTAGAAAGGGATAAATAGATTGTGAGAGTTTAGGAAATATAGAAGTACATAAGAAATTGAAGGAAGAGCTATTGCGAATAACGAAGATTCATACGATTTATGCGAAATTTAGAAATGACATGCTTATATTTAAATTTAGAATAGGGAGTAATAAAGTAACATGGGACATAATTTTAAAAGATTGTTTTTTCAGTCAATAAATTAAAAGATAAATTGTTAAAAATTGCGTGCTGCGATGCGAGAGAACTAGAAGCATGGTCTAAATTATTAATTAAGTTTATTAGAAATAACATTTTCTCGCTTAAAAATGAATTTAATCTTTCAGATTTTATAGACTATAATTATAATAAGCTTAAAGCTGATTTAATAAATTTACATAAACATTTTGTAATCACTACAGTAGATAAAGCCAGCAATAATTATAGCTTCACATGTAAGAAATTTTATCTTGAAAACATGAAAAAAGAATTAGGTATTAAGGGTAACATATTACGTAAAAATATTTGCGGTAATTCTGTTTATGAAATTCAAAATAATCTGAATATTGATAACTTAATCGATGAACATACCAAGAAAAATATAACATTTGATATTAAACTTTCTGATAAGAACAAGTGCATTGCAAAATTATACATGTTACCTAAATTTCATAAAAGACCTTATAAATATCGCTTTATTGCCGGAGCAAAATTTGCTACCACTAAAACTCTATCAGAACAAGTCGTAAATTGCTTAAAATACATTAAAAGTTCTCATAAAAGATATTGTAATACCATCATGAGAAGAACTGGCATTAACTATTATTGGAGTGTTGACAATTCGTTAGAAGTTATTGATAAAATAAATACCATGCCGAAAGTTACCTCGGTACATAGCTTCGACTTTTCAACTTTGTATACCAATTTGCCTTTAGATTTAGTATATTCAGAGCTTTGCTTTATTATAGATTTGCACTTTGACAGGTTCGTTAGGAATGGTAATTATTTCATAAATGTTTATACATATTTTAATAATGCATCACTTAGCTCTACTCCCACTAGTTCTGTATATTTTGATAGAACTAAACTTAAAGATGCCCTTAAATTCCTCCTTTTCAATACTTATGTTAGATTCGGGCCGTACATTTTCAAACAAATATTAGGAATTCCTATGGGTGGAAATGCTAGCCCTTTAATTGCAGACTTATTCTTGCTTGCTTTAGAATTTAAATATATAAAAGACTTAGTTGACAGTAGCAAGAAAAATAAAATCCCAGAAAAATTAGCACTTGCTAAACTGTTAAGTAATAATAGTAGATATATTGATGATATTCTTGTTTGCAATTTGTTAAATTTTAATCAAGTTGCTAAACTTATTTACCCTAATTCTATTCCCCTCACACAATGTAACGTAAATTATAAAGTTGAAAATTTTCTTGATATAAATATAGATATTGTTAATGAACAGTGCATACTTAAAGTATATCACAAAGTTGATGATTTTAATGTTAACGTAATAAACTTTCCTTTCCCTAGTAGTAATATCGATAGTAAAATAACTTATAATTGTTTTTATTCCCAATTAATAAGATTTTGTAAAATCTGCACTAAAGTAGATGACTTTTGGGCTAGAACTAGGTTACTATACAGACTCTTAGTGGACAGAGGTTTTGAGGCAAGTAAATTGTTCCATAAATTTAATCTTTTTAGGGTCAATTATTGTGACTGTATTCTAAAATTTGACATCAATAATTTTAATCAAGCATTTTTAACTTGAAGTTTCTTGTATAACCTCTGCTTACTTTTTGTCTGTATTTATTGTTTTTTGTCTGTATTTATTGTTTATCTTTTTCTTTTTCTATTATTAATATTGATGATTTTTTAAATTTATTGTTCTTGTTAAAAGAGTACTCTTTGTTTAAATCTGTTGTTACTTCATATTTTGCAATTATTTGTCTTTATATTATATGTATTCATTGTCGATAGTATCAATTGCTTACTTTTGCGATTTCCTTAGTTTATTTGTGCTATAAATGTAGGTTATTTGTAGGGTAGTTATTGATAGGGGTCACTTGAGGCATGCTATGCTTACAGGTACCTACCCGATAGCACTATCGTTAGTGAGTGCTGTACTGTATTTTATATATTATTTTGTAATAGTATAGATATCTTATCAATATTTGTATTTTGTACTATTGTTAATGTCTTGTCATGTTGCAAATTTGATTTTAAATAATATTTTGACATTTAACATTTAGTTTCTTTATTCAGGCAGAGTTTAGTAAAATTTGCCAGAACGTCCCGGACTTCCCAAACTTGACTACTTCCTTTAACGTGACGATAGTGCGTTGTTATATGTGTGATTAGTTTGCTTGGGAAACAGATTAACTTGCTCATGTAGTAATGTACACCCTATGTGGTGGATTGTGTTCTTTTATTTAATAATTTTCATTTTAGTAAGCGTTGTTTCCACATAGCGATTTTGATAATTTAATTTGACTTTATATTATCCTTGTCCCAATTTTGGTTTGTTTAGTTTGCAAGTTTTACATTTTAATTCTTAGCTACTTAACTAACAAGTTAAATACATAAAATATGTTGCTATCACTACTAAATCATCCAATAATATCATATTGTAGTGTTCAATGCTATGGGTAAATACAGTATAACATTTACTTTGTAAATTCAAAGCATATTATATACCTTACTTATTTAAATGTAATCTTTTCGAAGGTAACATATCCAGAACGATTGTAAGCAAAATGGGATATACAATTAGATTAACCCTGTTGCGCCAAGAGGTGAGTTTAGGGTAGGTCACACGACTTTATTATTTTTATTGTAATCGGAGGCGGGGGGGGGGGGGGGGGGGGGGGGGGTAGAGAAGTACAGAGAGAGAGGAAAGAGGTGGGGGGAGGGGAGGGTTGGAAGGAAAGAAGTGGGAGACAGAAGGTAGGGTGGGAGGGAGAAATTTGGATGGAATCGAACATAAGAAAGCGAGGAAGAGGAGGGGTAGTGGAAGGGATAGGAGGTGGGAGGAAGAGGGAGAGTGAGGGATATGCCAGTTACAGGTAGTGGGATATAAGGGAGGGGGAGGGGGAGGGGAATACTTGGGGTGGGTCCAAAGAGATGAGGATATGCGAGATAAAGGGAATGGGATACAAGGGAGGGTGAGGGGTGGAGATACATGGAGTGGATCCAGAGAGAGAGGGAAAGATATGCCAGATAAAAGGGAGGGGGATAGAAAGGGAGAGGGAGAGGGAGGGAATACTTGGTGTGGATCCAGAGAGAGAGGGAAGGATATGTGAGATGAAGGGAGGGGGAGTGGGGAAAGAATTGCTTGAGGTGGATCTAGAGAGAGAGGAGAGGGTGCGGGTGGGGGTTGGGGGTGGGGGGGGGGTTGGAAGTATCGGGGTGACAATGGATTCGAGAACCACAGGGTCTCCTCTTGTATTGTTCGACACTGTGTTTCCTCCTCCCTCCTCCCACCCTTCCCTTCTCCCCCTATCCCTCCTTCTCTTCCTTCCTTTTGCTTTATCTCTCGCTACATATCCTTTCCTTTCTGTTATTTTATCTTCTCTTCTCTGCTTTCCTTTTATCTTCGTTTTTTGTTTCTCCTTGTATTGTTCGGCACAGTGTCTCCCATTTCTTTAGCTTTTTCTCTCCCTTTCTCTTTATTCTTCTCTTGTCAGTTTTATCAGCTTATTTTTTTTTTAACTCTGTCTTCCAGTGTCCTCTCTCTCCCTCAAGCATCTCTGGAAGCTGAAGACGATTAAAGCAAGTATATGCAGACACTTTTTTCACATGGAAGGCGTGTTCTACCTAGAATATACTTTCTATAAACGTTGCAAGGAATTGTTCAAATAATCAGTGTGTGAAGAAAATAGATGATAGTGCAATGTATTTGCAACGATTGTATTGCACTGTGCAGTCTCTGTGTTTCTCATCTAGATTATCTCCTTGGAGTTGTCTGCAAGGTATTTGAGATGACAACTCTTCCTTATAATTAATGGTAACTCTTCTCTCTCTCTCTCTTTAATATGTTTTCCACAGTGTGGTTCTGGCGTAGTTTACAGAGTAGTGAGGTGCGAATTGAAAATGGCAAATCCCCCAAAAAAAAAAAATTAAGCAAAATGGGATGTGCAATTATGTTAACCCCAACGCGCCTAGACGTGAGTCATCAGATTTACAGTAATAATTACACAATAATATTCGTTTCCACAAGAAGTTGTCGTAGGCTTGTTTTAAGTAAGTGATAACTATCTTTGAGGCATACATTTGTCTTGGATTCACCAAAACTTCAATTATATATCACCTTTTACCGCCTTTTACAACCAACTTTTTGTCTTTCTTTTTTTTATTTGCGTCGGACAACTTTGCAAATGAGGTGCCACGATTATTATTAAGCTTAACTTAACCTAACCTAATGTACAGCTACTACAGTTTAACCCCATTTTTCTCCGAGGGAGATCTTTTTGGACCTCACCTTTTTCGTTCCATTCGTTAGGAGATTGTAAGACGTTTCACTCCATTAGTTTAGTAATAAAAATACGCTTTACCCCAATTCAGTGTCGGTTTTTCTTTATGAGCTAGCGATAGCGGGCCTGTAACGTAAAAGGAATCGACCTTTGGCCAAGAAATTTTTCGATACACAAATGTACTGTGCAACATAATATCATAACAACCCGCCACACTTCGAACCAGATAGTGTTAACCTATATCATCTCCACAAGCTGAAAATATAACCAAACTGTATATTATAGAGAGCATCGGTGAGGTGCTCTGTATTGGTCAAATATATATTGTTATGCCCCTTTCCCACTGGTGAGACAAGTCACAATTTTCGTCGCCGACACCAATAAATTGGCACATTCGTGACATGTCTCAACACCTCTCATGAACAATCGTTTGACTCTCAATGCCTCGCAAGGGCCTTCGCAAATGTTCGCACAGTTCAAAATCTTGGACGAGGACTCACGAGGATTGGTTACCCTCGCAAGCATCGTCGAGCATCGCCGAAGGGATTTGCGAGGGTATCTGCGATCATCTGCGACATCGGCGAGACATCGCGGAGGGTTTCGCATAAAAATAACTTTGCAACGCTGCATGGATGCTCGCCGATGCTCTCAGATGTTCTGAGAACATCGACGATGCCAAAGAGCACCTTCGGTGAGGTGGGAGAGAAAGAAAAAAAACGAGGAGGGAGAGAAAGAGAAAACAGCGAGGTGGGCTCAATGTTTATGTTACAGCTTAGCCTAATTGAGCCCACCTCGCTGTTTTCTCTTTCTCTCTCTCTCCTCATTTTGTTTTCTTTCTCTCCCTCTCTCTTTGCCTATAATCCGTTCGGCCCCGTTCAGCCTACTGTTTTAAGACATTTACCCCCATCCAGGTTTCAATATTTTCCTGGTGAGCGGTAGCGAGCCAACATATATATATTTTTGGTTTTGGGTCGTTTTTCTGGTCCCCTTTCTTCCTCATGGTTAACCCCATTAGTTTTCATATTTGGGGGATGGTGGGGGGAAGGTAGAAGGGTAATTGACTCGTGTTACAAATATGAAGCCGATTGGTGAGGTAGTTTCGCCACCACGGATTTTCCTTTTTTCTTTTTCTTCGTACGTATAGCTGGAAGTAGGTGGTGGGAGGGAGCTGGGGGTGTGGTGGCGGGACGACAGAAGGGTAGGGGGACTTGTCACACAAATATGGAACCGATTGGTTCAGTCGTTTCGCCGCCACATATTTTCCTTTTTTTTCTTTGTGAGGCGACCGATAGTCAGCGAGTGGGTCGGGGGAGGGGGTTGTGTTGGTGCTGGCAAGAAGCCAGAAGAGTAAGGTACATGTGGTAGAAATATGAAATCCATAGGTGCAGTCGTTTCGCTGCTACGATTTTTTTTCGGCGAGTCCGTATATATACGGACCTGGCACTGGGCGTGACAAGACCCTAGTCCGTATATATACGGACCTGGCACTCTGGGGGTTTTAAGCCGTTTACCCCCATCCAGGTTTCAATACGCCGAACCATCGCTTGAATCGCCGAAGACGTCGCAGAACATACGGCGAGTTTTCTTTCATCCTCGCATGATTTCGCAAGATATTTTTGAAAATGTGACATGCCTCGCAGAGGTCATCGGCGAAACATCGCTCACTTCGCCGATAACGTCGCAGAAGGTCGGCGATTGCGTCGCCGACATCGGGGACATCTTCGCTGAGTATAATTTGTCATCTGTTTGTAACGGTCAAAATCGTGAACGTCGCACGTATTCTTGCGAATTTGACAAAACTAAGTCATCAGCGACGAAAATCGTGACTTGTCTCACCAGTGGGAAAGGGTTAATGCCCCTTTCCCACTGGTGAGACAAGTCACGATTTTCGTCGCCGACACCAATAAATTGGCACATTCGTGACATGTCTCAACACCTCTCATGAACAATCGTTTGACTCTCAAGGCCTCTCAAGGCCTCGCATGGGCCATCGCAAATGTTCGGACAGTTAAAAATTTTGGACGAGGACTCACGAGGATTGGTTACCCTCGCAAGCATCGTCGAGCATCGCCAAAGGATCTGCGAGGGTATCTGCGATCATCTGCGACATCGGCGAGACATCGCGGAGGGTTTCCCATAAAAAAAACTTTGCAACGCTGCATGGATGCTCACCGATGCTCTGCTCGCCGATGCTCTCAGATGTTCTGAGACCATCGAGAACATCGACGATGCCAAAGAGCACCTTCGGCGAGGTGGGTAAAAAAAAAATGATTAGGCCTATAGTAAACCTGATGAACCCTCTTTTCTATGCACCTCTCGTGGGGGGTTCACCTGTTTTTTTGTTTCTCTTTCTCTCCTTTTCTCTCTTTCTCTGGTTTGTATCCATTCAGCCCCATTCAGCCAACTGTTTTAAGACGTTTGCCCCCATCCAGGTTTCAATATTTTCCTGGTGAGCGGTAGCGAGCCAACATATATATTTTTTTTGTTTTTGGGTCGTTTTTCTGGTCCCCTTTCTTTCTCATGGTTAACCCCATTAGTTTTCATATTTGGGGGATGGTGGGGGGAAGGTAGAAGGGTAATTGACTCGTGTTACAAATATGAAGCCGATTGGTGAGGTAGTTTCGCCACCATGGATTTTCCTTTTTTTCCTTTTCTTCGTAAGGATACGCTGGAAGTGGGTGGTGGGAGGGAGGTGGGGGTAGGGTGGGGGGACGACAGAAGGGTAGGGGACTTGTCACACAAATATGGAACCGATTGGTGCAGTCGTTTCGCCGCCACATATTTTCCTTTTTTTTCTTTGTGAGGCGACCGATAGTCAGCGAGGGGGTGGGGGAGGGGGTTGTGTTGGTGGTGGCAAGAAGCCAGAAGGGTAAGGTACTTGTGGTAGAAATATGAAAGCCATAGGTGCAGTCGTCTCGCTGCTACGATTTTTTTCTCGGCGAGTCCGTATATATACGGACCTGGCACTGGGCGTGACAAGACCCTTACCTTACCTTATGATACCTTATGATGTGTTCGCCACTCTTCTAGCGGCACCAAGGAGCGCGACGCCCCTCGTTTTGGGTGGTGATTTGGTGCAGTAGACTGTTTGAAGCGACAGCTCGCTCCCTTGCGAGGATGGGCTCGTCTGGCACCTTTTGCAGTTCGACATCCAGGGCTCTCTTGAAGCTGTCTAACAAGACGTCCCTCATGTCTCTTACTCGCCGTGGGAGTTTGTTGAAGAGACGTGGGCCTCTGTGTGATAACCAGCCCTCTCGCAGAGAGCCCATAGCACCCCTGTTATTCATCCGGGGGATTTCGCATTCCCAGCCTCTCCTATCACTGAATTTCATGACTATCGGAGTATGTAGGTTTGGTACTAAACCCTCTGCGATTTTCCACGTGTATATTATTAGGTAACGTTCTCTTCTACGTTCCAGTGAGTACAGATTCAGTGCTCTTAAACGCTCCCAATAGTGTAGCTGTTTTATCGAACTTATATGCGAAGTGAAATTTCTTTGTACACTCTCTACGTCATACATCTCTACGTCTACATATACGTCCGTATATATACGGACCTGGCACTCTGGGGGTTTTAAGACGTTTACCCCCATCCAGGTTTCAATACGCCGAACCATCGCTTGAATCGCCGAAGACATCACAGAACATACGGAGAGTTTTCTTTCATCCTCGCATGATTTCGCAAGATATTTTTGAAAATGTGACATGCCTCGCAGAGGTCATCGGCGAAACATGCTCACTTCGCCGATAACGTCGCAGAAGGTCGGCGATTGAGTCGCCGACATCGGCGACATCTTTGCCGAGTATAATTTGTCATCTGTTTGTAACAGTCAAAATCGTGAACGTCGCACGTATTCTTGCGAATTTGACAAAACTAAGTCATCGGCGACGAAAATCGTGACTTGTCTCACCAGTGGGAAAGGGGCATAAGAAGATGTGGTTATACCTTTCGTACAGTTTTCAGTGTATATACTGTATATAGTTACACCAGTTCGAATCTTTGAACCTTTAAGGGTAACTTTTGAAGCATCTGGGCTATAATAATGTATTGTATTATCTCGTTTGCGTTCGATACTGGCTCTTTGTTACTCTTTCAACTTTGGGAAAGACATTTGTTGCAGGCAGTTTTGCCTTTTGTCTTCTTCATTCGCATAGAAACAAAAAATGGGTGCGTTGTCATATATGCTCTTGACTGTACAACCAATAATGCTGTCGTTACAAATTGGAAACTGTATAAGACTGTACCGAATCTCCTTATTTAATACTTGCCTCATATTTGCATTTCAGAGATACCTTTCATCGGTTCGAAAGCAATAATTGCATTAGAATTTGTGACCGTGACTGAATAGGACTGTCTAAAAGCAAGTCCACAAAAAGGTCCCCAAATAAAAACAGCTACATATAATCAAACAAGCATGGACATTTGAGGCACATCCAGTATAGAGACAATTTTGCCAGCTAGTGAGGTGGGAAGCTGTTTCCTAGTATGTTCAAGTTTAAGCCTATTTTGTCCGAGGCGGGGCTTTATAGTTACCCCCCCCCCCCCTCTTGCGCTCCCTTAGTTTGGAGATTTTATGACGTTCACCCCATTTGTTTGGCGATAAAAAGACACTTCACCCCATTCAGGTGTCGATGTTTTGTCTGGGTGAGCGACAGTGAAGAAATCGAACTTTGGCCTGGACATTTTTCTATTGCAAAAATATACAAATTTAGTTTGAAGGGAGTCTGGGTGGGCATTTTTTTAGTTTGAAGAAAGTCTGGGAAGGCGTTTTTTGTTAGCCTATGGGACAAAGTAAAACATAACTTTCTCGAAAATGGCAAAAGCAAGAAAATCCTCAATACTAATGAAACAAAATATCATAATAACCCACGAGGCGTCGCACCAGATAGTGTTAAACTTCGAGAACCCTGACGATTGCCAGCTTTCGTTCTTCGTAAAGTTGACTACATTCTTTTTTGTTTTTGTTCTTCCTATTCCCAATCCTTTCCCTTCAACGGCAACTTTGTGAGGATTAGTACAACTGTTGCTGCTTGTTTTCCTTTATGCTCCTCCTCCCCTTATAATTTTTCTTCTGCGATTCTCTCTATTCCTTCTCCACCTCCCTTTCCTCCTCCTCTTCTTCCCCGTAATTCTCCCCGCCTTTTCCCCTTTCCTCCATCTCCTCTTTGTCTTCCACCTCTTCTTCCACGTCTTCTTCCTCCTCCTCTTCCTCTCTCCTCTTCTTCACTGATGACTTTCTCCTAATCCCCTTCCCTTCTCTTCCACCCTCGTCTTCCTCCTCCTCCCCTTCCCACCTCCTCCCCTCCCGTCTTCCTCCTTCTCCCCTCCCCCCTCCACCTTCGTTTTCCTCTTCCGTCTTCCTCCTCCCTCTTATCCCCGTCCTCCTCCTCCCTTTCCCCTCTCCTCCACCCCCGCCGTCCTCCTCCTCCTCCCTTCCTCTCTTCCTCCATCTCTCCCCCCATACATTCATTATTCCTTTAAGCCTCCGATCACTGCCATTCATTGCCTCCCTCACTCGGCTACTGTGTTAACCTCCCCTTCCCTTCCCCTTCCCCTTTTCCTTTCAGGCTCTCCCTTCAATCATTCAGCTCCTCCTTTCCTACACAGGAGAGCAAGCAACAACATATTGATTCACCCTTTCGTGGTTGCTTTAATTGTAGCTAATTTTCTTATGCTATATGGCAGTAAGATACTAGCAAACCAATAAAGCCTCTCACCACTCACCAATCCCTCCCTGTGCTGAGGAATCACCATGAAGCACTGAAAAGGATGACATAAAAGTAATTAGGAAAATGGATAGAAAATAACAGCTTCACAAACAATATTTAGATAATGAATAGCCTACGTTAAATACGAACAAAAATGTGTACATACCATTTGAAATCGTCTATGTTTCATAGCATAAGCTAGATTTACAGAAGTTTACATCGATTTACATATATACATTGGCTACACAGACCTAGCGATCCCAGGGAGGTGGTCAGAACTTAATTTTAGTAGAGAGCAATCCCGATGGTAAGGGAAAGTGTACACAAGAAATCGAGCAACAACAGGCCTAGCGACCCCCTCGAGGTTCCTTGCCCTCTAAAATACTGCTGATCAGAGAGTTCAACAGTGGTTTAGAATGGGTAAGGGAAAACTGGATATGGAAGCACCGCCTTAGGACTAATGTTCATGACAAGGTTAGATGTTAGTACGGGACAATTTGGTTTAGTGGAAAGAAAGGATAGCAAAGAAGATAATTAACTCATTTCACAACGAGCTGCCCTCCTTTCTATAACCTGCACAGATTTTATGAATTCAATATTGGTAGTTATGTGGAGAGAAGGAAAAAGAGTGTTATTCATTTGTATGAGTTGTGCATTGGTGGATGAGGATAATAACGTCTTCCTTTGCAATCCATGTTCCATTATGTCACAAAGATGTTTTGTTTAGTTTTTTGTTTTTTGTATGAAGGAGGCAAAAGGTAGGTTGTCTGTAACGAGTGTCTCCCCCAAAGCCAAAAGAGTGACAGAACCAAATTCAAGGTACGTTGGGGGCAAAATGCCTGGACTTATGAAGTTTAAAGCAGTTTAAGTCATAGGATGAAGGAAAGATTGGTTGAGGGAGAGAGTTCCTGGGTGCATTTGTTGAGTAGAATATTCTAATTAATTTATATCACTCCCAACACCAAACACCTCCCAATGATATTAATGAAAGCATGTGATCCTGAGAAATTTTGCCATTTCTTGGGTTGGAGAGCTGGACAGAATAGGAGTGGGACTATTTTGAAAAGCGGGTGCCTCGCACTCGCCGGAGAAAGCTCTGAAGAACATTGATTGTTGTAATAGCGATAGAAGCGTGAAAGAGATGCAAAATTGCAGAGTGTAGAAAGAGACTGTAGGGAATTAGTAAGAGGAATAAGGCAAAATGCTTTTGACTCTACTCTTTCGAGAAATGCGATATGGGTGGAACCTCCCCACACATACAAGCAATAGTCGATAAATGGGTGCACTGTGCCGCGATACAGAGCAAAAAGCTGCGTGGGGATGAAGAACCAACAGAGCCGGTAGAGCACACCAAACTGTTGTGAAGCTGGTTTAGCAAGAGTGGTAATATGATGCTTCCAATAAAGGTTGGATGAAAAAGATGCACCTAAAACATTGAGAGAAGATGAAGGGTTGACTTGTGTATTGTTGAAGAGTAAATTATAGTTTTGCGGAGGATTGCGACGAGTGGATTGAAGGCGAGATTTAGTCTTGGAGGCAATGAAAGTAACAAGATTTTCTCTGTCCCAATAAAAAATAATTGATATATCAGAAGATAGGGGTGCCATGGCTCTGCCCCGTGAGTTTTGGAGTGACTGCATGCTGGGTTGATGTGAAAAACTAGTTGAATAGTGTTAGGTAGAGTCATCAGCATATGAGTGGATAGGACTAGAGGTACATTTGACGAGATCACTACTAAATATTAAAAAGAGAACTGGAGACAGGACAGACCCCTGAGGAACACCAGAGTTGATAGGTTGAGGAAGGGAGTAATGGCTGTCCACAACTGCAGCTATGGAGCAGTCAGAAAGGAAATTAGAGACAAAGGCACGGATAGAAGGATAGAAACCGAAGGAGGGTAGTTTTTAAAATTAGAGACTTGTGCCACACTCTATCGAAGGCTTTCAATATGTCTAGCGCAAAAGAAAAAGTCTCACCAAAGTCCCAAAAGAAGGATGACCATCAGTTTTTCTTTGTTTTTTGGGTTTTTTCCCCGATATTCCAACTACTCCCTCTCGGGCATAAGCTGAGATTCAACCGCTATGCATTGAACGGTGATGCCTGTTCCAGTCAAGGGGGTGAGACATGTGAAACACTTTTTTTAGCTGCAACCAGCCCCTGCCATCTTGCCTTCGCAGGATGCATGGGGCTTAGTTGCCCACACACGGCTCGAAGCAGCCCCATCTCTGAAGCTGCCTCGCTCCAGGGCTTGACTGTCTCCTCTCCTAGACTCGGACCCTCACTCTCAGAACGCCACCTATTGAACGATGAACTCACTAGGCATTGCCCCCCTGTAGCATATTTTGAATATGGGATTATTCATACAGTGCAATTTAATCAGGGAATAATGAGGGTATTTTTTGTTTGTGGCGTTTCGGTGGGCTTTGTCGTAATGCACTGTTACTAAGTAAAGCAAAAATTCCATCCCAATAATATCTTCCCATTGACATATCGGGATTCGAACCCGGGTCCATTAGATTACCAGTCCAGTGGCAAAACCACTCCACCACACCTCCCCTAAAGATAAGCAAGACGATCACCATTAGAGCGGCCCTTATGGAAACCATACTGGCGATCTGATATGTTTGTTCCATAGCTGCGGTTGTGGGCGGCCATCGTTCACTTCCTCATCCTATCAACTCCGGTGATCCTCAGGGATCTGTCCTATCTCCTATTCTCTTTCTAATTTTCATAAATTATCTTCTCAACTGTACCTCCAGTCCTATCCATTCATATGCAGACAACTCAACCTTACACTATTCAATTAGTTTCCCAGAACGCCCCAGCCAGCAATCCTTCAAAAGCAAACGTAACGAAGCCATAGAACACTTATGTTCTGATCTAACTACCATCTCCAATTGGGGCAGAGAAAACCTTGTTACTTTTAATGCTTTCAAAACCCAATTTCTCCATCTATCTACCTGCTGTGAACTCCCAGCGGACTTTCCCTTATTCTTCAACAATACAAAATTCAACCCTAAATCTTCTCTCACTGTTCTTCGTTTCTCTTTTTCTTCTGCTCTCTCTTGGAAGGACCATATTACCAGTTTTGCTAAGGCTGTCTCCCAGAAGCTGAGTGTGCTCAACCGCCTCAAGGGGTTCATCACCCCTGCTCAGCTTCTTGCTCTGTACAGGAGCACAGTGCGTCCTTGTATTGAGTATTGTTCACATGTGTGGGGAGGATTCTCTCACACAGCACTTCTAGATAAAATGGAAAGGAAAGCCTTTCGTATCATTAACTCCCGTCCAGTCACCGACTCTCTGCAATCTCTCTCTCTTCACCACAATTTTGCATCTCTCTCGCTATTCTATCGCTACTACGATAATCAGTGTTCCTCAGAGCTCTCTCAGTGCATACCACCTCCTCTACGTAGGGTACGTAGTACTCATTTTGCAACACAATCCCACCCCTACTCTGTACAACTCTCCAACTCAAGAGTGAAACGTTACCCCCAATCATTCTTCTATTCAACAGCTGAGCTCTGGAACTCTCTCCCAGAATCCATCTTTCCCTCATCCTATGACTTAAATTGTTTCAAACTCTGTGTATCCAGACATTTTGGCTCGAACGTTCCTTGATTTAGGCCCTGTCACTCTTTTACCTCTGGGGGAAGAACTCGTCACAGGCAGTTTTGCCTTTTGTCTACCTCATCCACATGGAAAACAAAAAGTATAAGCATCCTCGTGAGGATTAGTGAATCTGTTGCTGCTAGCTTTATGTACTCCTTTCTGCGTGCATGTTTAAATGTAATTCCTCCCCCCCCCCCTTCTCCCTCTCTCTCTCTCTCTCTCTCTCTCTCTCTCTCTCTCTCTCTCTCTCTCTCTCTCTTAATTGACACAATTGACACATTCAAAAGGAAGCTAGACATCCATTTCGAAGAGGTTGGAGTAATAGGTAAAACAAAGTATATACTGTATACAGTATATATATTATATATATATATATATATATATATATATATATATATATATATATATATATATATATATATATATATATATATATATATATATATAGATATATATATATATTAGGTTAAGCATCAGTAGTATACAACATTTCTCAACTTCAGTCTTTACTATGAATTTCCCAGTAGCAATTTTCTCATTCTGCTGGGGGTCTTGCTTCCCCAACTAATGTTCATGCCGACCCAAGGTTGGAGGAATTGGTGGGATGGGAGAGAGCCTTCTGCTTTGCTATCTTCACTTTCCACTTTGTAGCAAATTCCGAATTAGAATTAAGCCTGGACTGCCTAGTACGGGCTGAAAGGTCTGTGTAGGCTAGTCTGTGTATCAATGTAACTCTATGTAACTCACTAGTCCTTCGCCTTGCCCTCTCAGGCCGCCCCTTTGCTTTGTCCTCCCTTTGGTCGCTCCCTTATCAGAGTCGATGAAGAAATTCGCCAAGATAATAGTAACAAAAGGCTAGACAATGGTAGCCAGAGGGAGGGAGCGGGAGGAAGATAGGAGGAGGAGAGGGGAAGTGGGATGAAAGGGGAGGGAGGAGGGTAAGGAAGTAGAGAAGGAGGGGAGGGGAAGGGAAGGAGGGAGAGGAGAAGAGGGAAGATAAGAAGAGGATTGGATAGATAAAGGATAAAGGGAAGGGAAGATGGCGTAGAAAGGGATGATGAGGATGGGAGATTAATGGAGGGGAAGGAGGATTTTGGATGTAACAGATATGGAGAGGAGGAGGAGGAGGAGTAAGAAAAGGAAAACAAACTAAGGATAGGTAGAAAGGGAAGGGGTATAAGGAAAAGGGGGACTATGAAGAAGGGGAGGACAGGGAGGGTTAAGAGAAGGCGATAGAGTATGTACAATGGGAAAGAGGCGCAAGGAATTTGGGGGAAAAAAGGAAAAAGCGGATAAATGAAAAGAGAAGAAAATGTAGTTGACAGAATAAGGGAAAAAATTAAAGGCGCAACGGAGAAGATGGTAATAGGTGGAGAGACAGAAGCAGACAAAAATACAAAGAACGAAGGAGAAGAAGAACCAATGGCGAAGAGGGGGAAGAAAATGGAGGGGAAAATTTGAGGATAGAAGGAGGGAAAGTAGGGCGACAGAATTAAAGAAAAAAGGTGAACAGAGAAGATTGATGGAGAGAGAGAGAGAGAGATGTCAGAATTAGAAGGCTATAAGAAAAGTAAACAATGGAAGAGAACAAAGAAATGGGAGTCACAAAAGGATATTGATAGGGGAGTAAAAGGACAATGAAGGAAGTGAGCCGAGTACAGAGGCATGAAAGACAAACATCACCAGATCTACTCAGCTTTTAAATGGCCTTTGGAATAACTTTGTGTAACGCAGCATTACGTACAGTCAAAATCAGTAGCTCGCCGTAAACCTTGGTCATATAAAGTTTGTAATAGATTCCACACAAATGATCAGGAAGATTTTAAACGAACTATCGAGTGAGGGACATTAACTTGACACATCTACGACGTGGTAATTGTTACAAGCTATTAAATATTTGCAAAATAATGAGGAAAACTAATAACAAATTAACCACTTATTTATGAGTAAGGTTGTCGGTGAACTACCAATTTTGACTTAACAATTGGCAAGACGTGAACTTGGGCCAAATACTGTGCAGAACTTCATGTTTTACCACCGAAACAGTTTAATGTACAGTGTAGTATTATTGAAAAGGAATACGGTATGTCTTTCCCATCATTTAATATTACATAAGGGAAATTCATAAACTCACCTTCAGACTATATATAAACATTATGTGAAAACATTAAATTTTGTTACTTGATCATATCACTTATCCCTGGTTCATGTATTGGCAGCTGTTAATTACCTACCTGTTTAGTTACTTGTGAAATTAGCTATTTTATGTCCGGCAAAATGTACAAATTTAACAAATCCATTGATTGTTTTAAATCTGTGTTTGTGCTTACCATGTCCATACCCACATACTCGAGTAGCTAAAATAGCCCAATTAAAACTGCTTTCGCTTCTGGTGATCTTGGAGGCTGTACAGTTGCCCACATGCATTCGTACCCTCTCCGTGAAATTGCGCATGGCAGGATAAATAGTACGATTGAATTGCTAGTGTTTTTCGTTATGAAGTAAATAAATTAATATGATCAATTACCGGATATGTATATATATATATATACATATATACATACAGTATATACAGTATAGTGTCACGGCCCTACAGTGTTGAACCCAAAAGATTAAAATGAAAACACCGGCAACACGCAATCTAACTACGGACATGACCCTAAAGGGGTTATTAACACAACAATGAAGAAAAGTATGATATCAAACACCACTAATTTTCGTATTAATTAAATTATAATTAACTAAGGTAAACGAACAGGTTGATAAGCACAATAATTCACTTAATCAACGCAATGATCTTTGATACAAAACACACCACAAGAAACACCAGAGGATCAATGAATAAGAATTGACTAAACACCGACTGAAAGCTTCGAGTATATGCACTCGTTACAAGGAATAAACACACTGAGAGAACATTGAAGACAAACGGTTAATCAACACTTAGTACACTGAATGTAAACTGTGAACCACAACTCAATCACAAATCAACATACGACGCCATATAATACCACGGTGTAAAACACACAAACACCACTCACGGTTATTTACTTAACATTGATTGACAAGCTACCGTGTTTAGATAATTATCGCCAGATAACGCTCGGACGACGTATGTACTCAAGAACACGAATCTGTGTCCACGGTCACGGTGGCCGAGCGCGCTTAGTACTCTGTATTGGGAGCACTAGCTCTGGTGTCGGGGGTTCGATCCCACGCGCCGGCAGGGGAAGTTCTCTCAAAAACTTTCCCTGGCCGTGAAGGCAAGATCTGGGCGGATCGTCTCGGGGGACCCACAAAGTCTCCTGCCCACGTCCTACTCCCTCGGGAGTATGTAGGCGCTCTCGTTAGCTGCCCGGATCAGTCTGTTGATCCATTAGGATAAGATCTAGGTTAAGTCTGTGTATTTTCAGCCCCATTGGCTGCCGGCTTGAAATAAACCGATTATTATTATTATTATTATTACTAAACAAACACATAAACACATACCAACATAACCACATCAACATAAACACATACCAAATATATAGAGCACCACACACACACTTGGCCTCGTTACACATACATAATAATATGATTGCTGTCTCATCTCCCTTCCAAAGACACCAAACAATACACTCACCTAAGTGTCTTAACTCACGAAATTAGGAGACAGCAAAACACGAACACACACAGGGGTGGGCCCAGACCGGAGCGAGGGGGACTCTCTCCACCTCAATCCTCCGCTAGGTCTAGGACAGCACTGATTCTGTACTCTTATTTCCTAACAGACATCTCCTTCCTAACCTCTAACTTTCGGCAAGCAAATGGAGTCACACGAGTCTTTTAACCCGTGGAGCCCCGGCTAGTTTTGTAATGTTTGTTCACCAGAACCCGGCCGTTTTTCAAAAAATGGTTTCATTCCAGAAACAATAGCGAATGGGTTAGGAATGAAGGAAAAACCACAAAAAACCGCTCAAAAAGCTTAAAGAATGGTCCTACAGAGCCCCCGAAAACGTATTTTACAAGAGTAAAAAATTGAAGGCAATTACCCCAAAAAAACAGGTTATTGCGCGCTCACGTGCACGCACGTGGACTTTGAGAGTTTTCAACCATTGGCACGGTTGCGTGGGATACGTACACAGTTCCCATACAAATCTGAGCCCTCTTGAGTGGCTACACCTGAGGTTACGGTCGGCGCAATTAGGGTGACACGCCAGACGCGTCTCTGGGGCTGTGCGTTACATACATCGCCGACGCGTCAGACGCGTCGCTGGGGCTGTACAGGTTAACAGAGTCACAAGGACTCCTGATAAGGTCTCCTCATGTCGTGGGAAGCATCTCCAATATGTCAATAGACCAATAAGATTTTCCTTTCTCACGGTCCACTCTGGTCTTGTTTGTCTGGGTAGATTAGGGCCGAGTCACTCTCTGCTTTTCTCCCCTGTCTCCTCGGCTACCATCACACCCTTCCCCTTAGAAACAAATTTGACAACGGCAAATTTAAGCATTCACATACATATTTTATATGCGGGACAGGTGGTCAGCAATGACATAACATTTCCCTGGAATATGAATGATATTGAGGTGGTACTCATGCAAGAACAAACTCCACCTTGCAAGCATTATGAACAAAGTTAATATTCTTGCTGTCACCAGACACAGGATGTTTTACTTTATGATCATCCCTTTGCAACAAGACTGCACTTGTCCCCAAATCACTTATATCCACAGCCAGTTTGAACTTGGCACCCCCCACATGGTCAATACATTCCTTAATTCTAGGCAAATGGTAAGTGTCACTCCTGGTGATATCATTGACTTTCTTTACATAAATGCAAAACCTTGCTGACCCACCTGGTTTTTCTATTAGAGTGACGGTGAAGGACCATTCACTCTGGCATGGTTCTCTGAGGTTGCGTTGCAGCTCGTCGTTGACCTCCTTGCGCGTCACCTTGGCTCTCTCAGGGTTGACTCGGCATGGCCGCAGCTTGACAGGCTCAGCATCTGCCACGCCCACGTCACATTCCATCACCATCGTCCGGCTCGGAGCATTCCGGGGGACACCCTCCAACATCTCACCATCCTCTGCAACACCATCAGCAGCCACAAGAGCACCCGTGTCATCCTTCACTGACATGTGTCCAGCCAAACCATCACCAAGCGCCAGACTTATGACCTCCTTCTGGCCCTCCTTTGTATTAACACACCTCCAACCTTTCTCCTGTCACACAATCAGGAGGAACATTTTCGTGCATAGGCACCTCATTAATCACACCACACATTGGAACAATTTCGTGCATAGGTACCTCATTAATCACACCACACATTGAATCATTTTCTGCAGTCTCCTTCATTCTCTGCAACTCTGGATCCGTTTTCTGCAACTCTGACAACTCGGTTATATGGTGATTAGATAATGAGCTTACATCAGGTATGCTCTCCTCACCTGAGGCACTTCCACTCTCTCTCACTCCTTCATTTAGCGAGAACAATTTATCTAGCCCCATCTCATTAGGGCCCTTAAGTACACTTTGCACCCTTGCAACATCATTCTTTGCCAGCGAGAACAATTTCTCTAATCCCAACTCATTAGGGACATCTAGCACACCTTGCACATCACTCTTTGCCAGCGAGAACAATTTCTCTAGTCCCATCTCATTAGGGCCATTTAGCACACCTTGCACACTTGCAACATTACTCTTTTTCGCCATTGCCACATTCATCCCATTATATTTGTGAGACATGGACCCGAACACAGTACAAACAGGAAATGCAGCTGGCACCTTCTTCAGCTCTCCTGTTGCAGCACAATCAGTAGACCTGGAAACAATTATGGGAGAAACATTCACTTTCCTCCCTGCTAAATCATTTCCTAACACAAGATCAATCCCAGGCACTGGCAATTCATTCATCAGTCCCACAGTCACCATTCCCGTCACGAGCCCACTTCTCAGCTCCAAGTTTATGAGTGGCACAGACAGACTGCCCCCCACACCATGAATGAGGATGCTTTTACCCTCATACACAAATTTCTCCAGCACCTTCGTTCTCATGAGCGTTTGGGCTGCACCTGTATCTCTCAAGATTTTCACAGGTTTAACTTCATCATTCTTACAAACAGATCCATACGACACAAAGGCAGCAAAGGTATCGTCCCTCTTTCTCTTCTCCTTCTCCTCCTCTTCCTCATTCACACAGATTTTCCCCAGGATCGACATCAGAGCTACAGATTTAAAGTCTCTCATGTACTCAGCCTTACTGTTATCTGCCAAAGGCCTATCCCCCATGCCCTTACGCCTCTGTTTAAGGAAACAATCACGTTCTACGTGACCAGCTTTATCACAGTAGAAACACGTCACCTCTCTCCTTACTTCCCTCTTATTTCCGACAGTGGTAGGAGAAGCAGTGGGCTGCCATGGCTTTTCATTCCATTTTTGAGGTGGAATTTTCGGAGCCTGGTTGGTAACACTGTCAGTGGTCGGTGACCTTGATGACTCAGGGTAGCGGTAATTGTTTCCCTTACTGTTGCATGCTTTACTGTCTGAACCTATTTTGCGCGTTAAGACATATTCATCAGCGAGTGTGGCAGCCTTCTCGGGATTCATGGTACCCTTTTCTAGGATATGTGAAGCTACTTCCCTATTGACTGTCCTACAGAAATCCTCCAAAAGAAAGAGCTCAAACATTTTCTCATAGTCACCTTTGATCTCCCGAGAACGCAGCCACCTGTTTAGTTCCTTTTTCTTCTCATACATGAACTCCACATGCGTCAAATAATTTGGTTTATAGTGATTCCTAAACTGCAAACGGTAAGCTTCAGGCACTAATTCGTAGGCATGTAGAATGGTTTCCTTTACAGTCTCATAATCGTCACTCTGAGCCACGGAAAGAGCAGTGTAGGCAGCAAAAGCCTTTCCCTTTAACCCACTTTGTAGCAAAAGGCCAGTCCATGTTGCTCGCGACTTTCTCAAAAGCCAAGAAATACCCAGTAGGATCTGCCTCACTAAACGTTGGCACCATACGAACGTGCTTAGTGACATCAAACGCACCGCCACCTCCCTGCCCGTTCCGTGTCCCGTTAGTCCCGTTAGCGCACTCAAGTTTTCTCTCCTCCAATTTAAGTCTTGCTTGTTCTGTGTGTTGTTTTTCTTGTTCTATTTGAAGTCTGGCTAACTCTAGTTGCATTCTGAGCAACTCTACTTGGTTGTCTGTGTTTTGTACCGGTTGTGATGGTGGTGTGTCTGTCACAATCTGTACCCCATTGGCATCTAACCCATCCCTGGTGGTGGAAACTAGCCCTAGTTTCTCTAACACCCACGACAATAACTCCTTCTTAGTATCAGCGATTACGTTATCAATCTCCAACTTGTCTGCCACTAGTTTAAGCTCCTGCTTAGCAAGACTAGAGATATTTTCGTAAGTGGGATCTGAGTTAAGAAACCATTCTATGTCCTCATCGCTCATAAGAAACATCTTGGCCTGTTTTAATTGATCCGATTAAAGCAAAAAACAAAATTGAATTCATGTACCAGAAAAGAGAGATGAGTAGCAATGCAGTACACCAACAAATTGTGTGAGTTGTGATTCCAATAAAAAGCAAAAAATGTGTTTTAAAAGTGCTTAAGTTTGAGTCCCAGTGAACAGTCGTAAACAAAAAGACAAGTCCCTAATGCGGGTACAAGCTCGTATAATCCGGGCTCAAGGTCGCCAAATTCTTGTCACGGCCCTACAGTGTTGAACCCAAGAGATTAAAATTCAAACACTGGCAACACGCAATCTAACTACGGACATGACCCTAAAGGGGTTATTAACACAACAATGAAGAAAAGGATGATATCAAACACCACTAATTTTCGTATTAATTAAATTATAATTAACTAGGGTAAACGAACAGGTTGATAAGCACAATAATTCACTTAATCAACGCAATGATCTTTGATACAAAACACACCACAAGAAACATCAGAGTATCAATGAATAAGAATTGACTAAACACCGAGTGAAAGCTTCGAGTAAATGCACTCGTTACAAGGAATAAACACACTGAGAGAACATTGAAGACAAACGGTTAATCAACACTTAGTACACTGAAAGTAAACTGTGAACCACAACTCAATCACAAATCAACATACGACGCCATATAATACCACGGTGTAAAACACACAAACACCACTCACGGTTATTTAATTAACATTGATTGACAAGCTACCGTGTTTAGATAATTATCGCCAGATAACGCTCGGACGACGTATGTACTCAAGAACACGAATCAGTGTCCACTAAACAAACACATAAACACACAGCAACATAACCACATCAACATAAACACATACCAAGTATATAGAGCACCACACACACACTTGGCCTCGTTACACATACATAATATATGATTGCTGTCTCATCTCCCTTCCAAAGACACCAAACAATACACTCACCTAAGTGTCTTAACTCACGAAATTAGGAGACAGCAAAACATGGACACACACAGGGGTGGACCCAGACCGGAGCGAGGGGGACTCACCACCTCCGTCCTCCGCTAGGTTCAGGACAGCACTGATTCTGTACTCTTATTTCCTAACAGACATCTCCTTCCTAACCTCTAACTTTCGGCAAGCAAATGGAGTCACACGAGTCTTTTAACAGAGTTACACGGACTCCTTATAAGGTCTCCTCATGTCGTGGGAAGCATCTCCAATATGTCAATAGACCCATAAGATTTTCCTTTCTCACGGTCCACTCTGTGTTGTCCACCCGATATCATGTCTTGTTTGTCTGGGTAGATTAGGGCTGAGTCACTCTCTGCTTTCCTCCCTTGTCTCCTCGGCTACCATCACAATATATATATACACATATATATACTGTATATATATATATATATATACTGTATAGTACCGTATATAAATAAATATATGTGTATATATATATACGGTATATACAGTATTATATATATATATATATATATATATATATTATATATATATATATATATATATATATATATATATATATATATATATATATATATATTATATATATATATATATATAATATATATATATATATATATATATATATATATGCTGTATATATGTCTGTTTGGCTATGCGATAATTAAAATTAAATTTCTATAACCCGAGGTGCGTGGGGAATCTTGTAAAAATCCCTGTATGGTATCCTGGAATCCTGCGATTTTTGCATGAATTGAAATACATTCTCCAAGTAGGATTTACCTTCTTAATATACTGTATATAGGAAAAGCTTAAGATTCTTTTATCACGACGTGGTGTAGTGGATAAAAAGCTTGGACACTCGTTCTGAATGTCGGAGGTTCGATCCCGGCTGGGATAATATTATATATATATATATTTATATATATAATATATTATATATATATATATATATATATATTATATATATATATATATTATATATATATATATATATATATATATATATATATATATATATATATATACTGTATATACTATATATATATACAGTATATATATATATATATATATATATATATATATATATATATATATATATATATATATATATATATATACTGTATGCATGTTCTTTTTATTTTTATTTTTGTATAATTATACTATATAAATTTAAATACTGTTATCACGAACTGGGCATGAATTCATGCGAGAAACTAAGCATTATGATTGAGCATACGAGGACATAGGACCATGACTTAACATTAATTACATAGACTAGCAATGCCGGCATGCCATAGTACAACATAGATCCCTTCACTGGCTGCTCTTTGGAAGCATGATGCGTGGGGATTATGGGAAAGGGGTCAGCATATATTGTGGAGGGCTATAAGTGTTATACCTCACCTGTTTGTATACCACAGCACATAATATAATTAACCCTTTCATTATTCGAGGACGCTTTTCTTCCTTTTACGCTGGCTAATATTAGACGATTTTGTATAGCTTAGTAAGGAATTGTGGGAGTTAAAAGGTTACTTGAGAGAGACATTACCCCTTTCATTGTTACTTGAGAGAGACATTACCCCTTGTATTGTTAGAAGTCCTTTCTAAGCTGAGTAAAATCGTCTATTGTTAGCCTGAATACATTGTAAAAATAACATCTTATTATTGAATGGGTTAACAAACGAGCTCAGTAGAACACATATCTCCATCATACGAGCAAAGGTCTTCTTAACCCTATCAGTATTCAAGGACGCATTTCTTCCTTTCCTTCTGGCCATCACTAGACGATTTTATTAAGCTTAGGATGGAATTGTGGAAGTCAATGATTTAAATTAAATATACTTTCCCTCTTTGAATAATAGAGGACTTTGCCAACCTACGTAAAATCATCTATTAATATACTATGATCAATAGTCCTAATTTTGAAAGGGTTATTTTGTCCAAGCTATTATGAACTGTTGAATTGAGCTAATTACCGAATGTGATGAGCTGTCTGAGTTCTGCAGCCGCATTGGTCCGTGGCCGTTACGGGTAGAAGTAGTCCGATCGGTATTGGATGAGTGGCCTTTTTGGTCTGCGGCCGTTTGTAGTTCGTGGCCGTTTTGGTCCGCAGCCATTTTATTATGTGGCTGTTTTGATCTGCGACCATTTTAGTTCATGGCCGTTTTGGTCGGCGGTCATTATAATTCGTGACCGTTTTGGTCCGCGGTCAGTTTGGTTCGTGGTCGTTTTGGTGCTCGGCCTTTTGTAGTTCGTGGCCGTTTTGGTTCGCAACCATTGCAGTTTCGGCTGTTTTGACCTGCGACCATTTAAGTTCTTGGCCGTTTTGTTGTGCGGTGATTTTAGATCGTGTCCATTTTGTTCCGTGGTCATTTTAGATCGTGGCCGTTTTGGTCCGCAGCCATTTAGTTCGTGGCCGTTTTATTCTGCGGTCATTTTAGTTTGTGTTCGTTTTGGTCTGTGGTCATTTAGTTTGTGTCCGTTTTGTTCCCCTGTCATTATAGTTCGTGGCCGTTTTGTTCCGCAGTCATTTTAGGTCGTGGCCGTTTTTCTCCGCGGCTGATATGGGTTGAGTGGCCAAACGTACACACAGGAGGGACAAGAAGAGATATAACATAAAATAGTGTCTGAAGAAAAATAGAGGTATAAACGGAGAAGGCAAAATAAAAGATAAGCTAAAAAGAGGGAGATGGGCAATTTAGAGGAAGTTGATAAGAAGGCAAAGAAGATAAACGAGATAATAAAAAACAATAGAGATAAGAAGTTGAAAGATAGTAAGCAGAAAGAGAAAGCACAGAGATAAAATAATTCAATAGAGATAAGAAGTTGAAAGGTAATACATAGAAAGAGAAGGCAAAATGCATTAACAAAAAGGAGATTGGAAGTTGAGAGAGAGTATGTAAAGGGGACAACAGAACATTAGACCAAACCCGGTGTCACACGACCAAGTATATCGGCTAAATGTATCTGTGCCTTGAATCCGCAGCAGTTTATCATACTATTTTGATCGAGTTTTGCTGTTTATTCTTATATAAATACAACTGTGCATAAATAGAAGCTCCAAAATGCAATATACAGTTATAATGAAAGCGAAAATTGTCAGATAGTAGACTCAATTTAGCTACATTTTGACTCGGATACTGTGACTCCAATACATCCGCCGCTAAAGTGCTCGTGTGACAACGGGGTCTAGGCTAAAGGTGGTGGTCAAGGGAAATGTGTGAGGGGAAGAGAGAAAAGAGAAAGAAATCAAAAGTGTTCCATCGATATTTATTTCTATTCATTTTCAGGTTATTTGGCATTAGTTCGACTGAATGAATATAGGCACCAATGTGAACGTTTAGCTAAGGTTTTATCTGATGAAGTTGCAAGCGAAAACTTGTCAATAAAGTGCTCCTTCTCAAATGTTGGTGTTATTCATTCTGTCAACTTTTCTGAGTTCAGTCATTATAAACTAGGCCTTTCGTTGACAGTAATATAATACTCTTAAGCTTAATAATCTTGGTAGTACGAAGCTTTTATAGGCGGAAGCAAGACAGGGGCAAGAGAGAGACAGAAGCACAATTAGATCATCACTTTTGGATAAAAAAAAATTGAAGATAGAGGACATAATTGTGTAAGTGGCCTAGAGAGTAACGAAGAGAACAAAGGACTATGAACAAAAAGAAGAGAAAAAAGAATGACAGAGATAAAGAGAGGGGGAGGGACAGAGAGAGAGAGAGGGGGGGGGGGGGTAGGGGGAGAATGAAACTCTTTTGACTACTCTGATGACAATTGACTCTCGACTGGTGGGTGGGTGAAGGAGAGAGATAGAGAGAGAGAGAGAGCAAGAGCGAGGAGGGAGGGGAATAATACATAAATGCAAAGGGAGAGAGAAAAGAATATAAAATTATAAAGAAAACTAGAAAGGGATGGAAGGGGAGGAATGGAATAGAGAGTTATCTTGACAGAGAGTGACGTAAGGGTAGAGAGGAGATGAGATGGAGATAGATAATCATAGAAGAAAAAGTACTGAAGATATAGGGAAGATAGAAAAGAAAGGGGGTAGAGGAATGGAAGATAATGTAAACATGTAGAGATTAGATGGAGGGAGGATAGAAAAGAGAGGTAAAGAGATTGAATAGACAAATATGAGATGAAATTAATGTTGTACTGTAGGTAGTTTTCAGAAGACAAAGACTAGTGAGGTGGTTATTGTGAAGGTAAAATTGTGTAAAGTGAGTGAATCCCTACTTCAAGGAATGGATATCAGTTAGCTCTCTCCTCGGCATAAGATCTGTTACATTTCGTGAACAGCAGGAAGCACAACGGTAGCACTGGAAGGCATGCAAAATATGATTCAAGATACAATTAAGAGATTCAACATGGCAACTATAAAACATCAACCCTGGTAGACAACTTAGTAGCTATAAGAATATTAATCTAGATAAGCATTTTTTTTTTTTTTTTTTTTTTCTATATTCCAACTTACTTCCTCTCGGGCATAGGCTGAGAGCCTTAACATTCACCGCTTTACAATGAACAGTGAAGCCCGTGAGGTCTTGTTCCAGTTTAGGGAGTGAGACATGTGAAGCACGTAGAGTACAACGAGCACCTGCCATCTTGCCTTCACATGAGGCACGGTGCTCACTCATGGCCCGAAACGACCCCATCTCTGAAGCCACCTCGTTCCCATGCTTCACTGTCTCATCCCCTACACTCGGACTCTCACACTTACACACACACAACGCCACCTGTTGAGCAGATAACTCACCAGGCATTGCACCCCTATAGCATATTTTGAATATGGGAATATTCATACAGTGCTATTTAATCAGGGAACAATGAGGGTATTTTGTTGACGTTTCGGTGGGCTTGTGGTAATGCACTGATACTAGGTACAGCACAAATTCCATCCCAATAATATCTTCCCATTGATACATCGGGATTTGAACCCGGGACCTTTGGATTACCAGGCCAGTGGCAAGACCACTCCACCACACCTCTGGCAGCTGTATGAACACAACTTGATAACCATTCAACATGGCAGCAGCTATAGCGTATATACTGTATATATATATATATATAAATCAACACCAGCGCTGGTACGAACATCTTTATTCTGGTAACGTTTCGGTTTAAGCATAAACCATCTTCAGACCTAAACTGAAATTAAATAAAAGCCTATATGAATGGCTGAGTAATTGTCCTAATGTTTATCATCCGACTCCAATTCCCCCCACAACAAGAGAGTATTGCTTCTATATATATATATATATATATATATATATATATATATATATATATATATATATATATATATATATATATATATATATATATATATATATATATATATACAGATATATATATATATATATATATATATATATATATATATATATATATATAAACAAATATTTGTGACATAGCTAATGCTCGTCGGATGATATTATATACTGGAATTCGACACTCGTGGGAAATACACCGAGTTCGACTGCCATCACTCATGGAACATTCTCTGGAAGCAATGCCATTCACTTAGCTCATAAATCCTAATCTTAACGTTGACTACTCAAACGGGTAAAACCTCCTTCCCTCATTATCTGATTTAAGAAAACAGTGTAATATATGTTTTATCAGTAATTATTTATTAGGATTTAACTATATAACGATGAACTGAAACAAACCCCCCCCCCCCCCCTGACCCCCGTGTCTGTTAAGGGAAGATTTTCCCTAGAGGGATTTTTGTCTTGACCCCTTTCTCCCATATGTTTAGCCACATTGTTTTTTTTAGATTTGTTTATTAGACGTTCGCCCCATTAGTTTGGCGATTTTAAGAACTTTCGCTTCATTTCTGTCAATTTTAAGATCGTTCGTGCCATTTAGGTGTTGATATTTTTTCTCGCGAGCGATAGCGATCCTGTAATTTAAGAGGAACCAGTCTTCTGCCGGGTCATTTTTCTACCGAAAAATTTACAAATTTATCTTGAAAGGGGGTCTAGCAGTGATTCTCAACCAGGGGTATATTTACCCCTAGGGGTAAAAGCATACATGGCATGGGGTAAATATATCATACCTGAAAACTAAATATGAATTCTATATTACGCTAACCTGTTTTAGGTTTAAGAGAATCAGCGAAGCAATTTTGAAAAAAACTAATCTAGGGAAATTTCATTTCACGAAGAGTTCATCAAAGTAACTTTGCAAAATTTCCAAACTTGGATGAGGTCATTAGTGAAGGACCTGGTGTGTTATCTGAGATAAAACTACATCACAACATATTTGAAAATCTTGAAGGATCACTGGCTACATTTCAGAAGACATGATTCCTACAGAGAGATGGATATCAAGACCTTTAACCACTGCTCTGCCAGATATGAAGGATAACGACCCAGCAAAAGAAGTTCTGATAGATCTGCAATCTTCAGCTATGTATTAAAGACAAAATTAAAAGAGTTGATGATGAATTATGGATGAAAACCATAAATTCAATACCACTTCTTCATCAGAGTGCCTTCAGAGTGCTTGTTCCTTTTGTCACTACATATTTATGTGAATCAAGGTTCTCTACATTAGTAGCAATGAAGACTAAGGCCAGGAACCACCAAAAAGCCGATGCTGACATTAGAGTAGCGTTGTTATCCACAGATCCACGAATATATATACTGGTTGACTCAATGAATCAGCAGTGTTCCCACTGATAATGCTTCTTCTGGTATTATTGTTTGATCTTTTTTATATAAGTGGACTGTACATTTATTTTCTTTACCATAGTTTACTTCATGGAAAACCTTAAACATGAAAGGTGTGCTCCGATCCTCTGTATTATCTGTGCCTTCATGCCGGCTATACCTTTTCTGTATGGGTGTAAGGGGGTAAATGGCGAAATACATCAAGCCGAGGGAGTAAATGACTGAGGAAAGGTTGATAATCACTAGTCTAGGGGGTATCATTTTAATCTTGATGGAGGTCTGGGGAACAAACTAAATACCTCCCCTTAAATTCCTGGTCTCCGGTGTGACAGTCCCAACCGCGGGTCTCCCCACGAGTCCCGCGATCCACCCCCGACCAAAATTCATATTCGCCCCCTCGCTTTATTGAGGAAAATGAGCGGCGTGGACAATGGCGGTGCATCACGGTAATGATGTATGGTGACAGGAGGACCCGGGGGTCATTGTGCCCGTGGACAATAGTGCCGCATTGGTGACACTGTGCCAGGTAGGTACGAGGGGGGAGGGAGACATAGCATCATCAACTTAAAGTATATACAGTATATATATATATATTTTTTTTTTTTTTTTTAAAGGTAAGGAATTGGGGGGTTTTCTGGAACCCCTTCTCCCTAATATTTTGGCGTATTATTTATGAAATGTTATGACGTACGCCTCATTAGTTTGGCCATTTTAAGGCCTTTCCCCCCATTTATTAGTCAATATGAAGACCTTTCGTGTCATATACGTGTCGATTTTTTTCTGGCGAGCGATAGCGATTCTGTTATTTAGTAGGAACCAGCGTGCGGCCTGAACATTTTTCTACCGCAAAATATGTACATATGAACTATAATCCTTCCCTATTGACTCTTTGCGCAGTTCTATACATTTCACCTATATTTGTGATGGGGGATGGAGGGATATGATGATGATGTTTTACTGGGCCACCTTGTCCTTCATATCCTGTATTTTGTTTAAGGGGACGTTATTCTATATACAAATTTAATTTTCATTCGTACTAGTATATACTGTATATATATGTTTTAGTTTGCTCCATAGACCTCAATCAAGCTTAATAAAAAATATCCAAAAGACCCCGTTTCGAGATTAATTTTTATATTTTGAGTAGAAAAAAGGTTCCTCCTAAATTACAGGCTCGCTATCGCTCGGCCAAAACAAAAAATGGGGAAAAGTCTTAAAATGTGAAAACTAATGGGGCTAAACATGAAGGAGAAAGGAGTTCAGAAAAAAATACTTCCCCTTAAAGTTTCACCTATATGTTCTTCTATTCCAAGGGTGACACTGATGGGGGAGATAGAGTATTGAAACTTAACTATACCCCTTTACATTAGTAAAGGCGGTGTCACACGAGACAATTTTTCGTAAATTTTCTAGGAGCAACTTTTTTCTAGCAATAATTCGGGGCTTTTCTTTACATTGGCATCGGGAACTAGACTAAAAATAGAATGCTTGGTGGCTTAACACTAATAAAAGTTTGATTCTGAAGTTGCCACAAGAGAATTGCTTCAAAATGATGCTGGAAAAATTACTCGTGTGGCACTGGTAAATTTATTTGTGGTACTGGATGTGCCACCTACTGTACTGTACATGTATGTCTCTTCCAATTGTGATAATGGTGACACTCTATTAGGTATAGCCTATATACTGTATATATACATATATATATATATACTGTATATATAAAATCATATATATATATATGTATATATATATATTGCCTGACGCCGTGATCCCCAAAGGGGTGGAAACGAACGAAACGCCCTCATGCACCTCTGTCCCCAGTCAGTCAACGCCCCTCCTCCCAACCAGCACCACCTTCATTCATATACTGCTTTATCCATCCTTCCACCTCGCTCTCGTACACCCTCTTAGTCATTCTCTCGCTTCCCATATGTTCCATATGGCCCAACCATCTCAAGGTGTTCCTTTTCACACTTTCCAGCACATCTACCTCCACACCATACCTCCTTACTTACTCATTCATCTGTCTATCCCTACATGTAACTCCGCACACACTTGTCAAGTAACTAATTTCCACCCCTCTCAAGCTGGAATCCCATTGTGCGACTTTTCGATGACGAATGCCCGGCGACTGGATTTTTTTGTCTATGTCCAGTATTTGCAGGCGATTAGGGGTTTTGAAAAAGCGAATGAGGCGAAACAGGCGATTTTTTGCGATGGCCTTGCGACAGAAGTACGAGTACCGTGCGATGGCGGCGACTTGTGAAGCAATAATGGCGAATGGTGTACGACAATTGAAGGCGATTCAGAGCAAATGTGGCGACAGGTGATGGTGACAGTTGCGATGCCACTGCAATTGTCCTGTTTGTGTTTTACGATGTGATGCGATAACACTGCGAAGGTTGTGCAAATATGGCGAATACCCGACGACTATCGAACATACGTTCTCTCGTGAATAAATTTTTCTCCCCATTTTGGTATCGTCTGCAAATTTACTTATCCTACTAGTTATACCTAAATCAAGGTAATTTATGTATATAACAAACAACAGAGGACCTAATACAGATCCCTGGGGGACACCACTTTTGACTGCTCCCCATTCTGACTTCTTACCATTTATGCTGACTCTCTGATTCCTACCAAGTAGCCATGACCTAATCCATCCCAACAACGCCCTACCTATTCCATGCGCCTCAACCTTTCTCATTTATCTCTCATGGGGGACTCTGTCGAAAGCTTTACTGAAATCTAAATATATTATATCATATGACTTGTCATTATCTACTGCTTGTGATCATCAACATCCATTTTAAATCAAATAAATATATACGATAAATACAGTATACAGCAGATAAACTATCACATAATATTCATCTTTTATATACTACAGATCTATGTTATTTGGAAGACAAACACAATATATCATAAAGGCGCATTGTGTACTCGAACTTCTCACTCTTATTGCTTGTTAACTGGTCAGAAAAATAACCAAGACGGACCATGATAATTTGAAAATGTACATGGATGTAAAGATTAATGAGTATTTAAATGCAAAAAGAGCATAACAAATATTTGCCTATATCTTTTCTGAAACGAAATTCATCTAATTTGAAACCAATTGTTCTAGTTCTTTCGCTATCACTGAGTTTTAGTACATCTTTCATGTCCCTTTTATTAATCCCACTAACCCACTTGAGCACCTCTATCATATCCCCTCTAACTCTGCGTTTCTCTAACGAATGTAAGACTACTTTCTTCAACCTTTCTTCCTATGGAAGATTTCTAATATTATGGATATTTTCATTCTGCGTTGTACTCTCTCCAAGGAATCTATGACCATTCTGTAATAAGGACACCAAAATTGAACAGCATAATCCATATGGGGTCTCACTGACAAGTAAAGTTTTAAGATAACATCAGAAGTTCTGTTACTCAAACTCCTAGAGATGAACCCGAAAATCCTGTTTGCCTTGTTACGAACGCTAGCCTAATGCACTGTTTTCTAGGTTTCAAATCATTGCTAACAAACACACCTAGATCTTCCTCACAGTCTGAGTTTTCTAATTCCATATTAATAAACTTTCCACAAATAATATAGGTAGCGCAGACGAACTTGACAATAATCTTGACCCCTTAACTTCTTATAACTCAGAATACATGAAAGCAATCAGGCTGACTTTTCTATAATTTGGGAAGAGTCCACCAAGTAATAGTTGTGGATATTTACAGCCAACTTGCTCCAGGCATTTTAAGTTACAAAGAGGTCAGGGATCAAGATTATTGTCAAGTTCGCTCGTACTACCTATAGTGCTGAACCTTTTCAATTCTAACTTCCAGACATGGTTGCGTGTTGTATTCATATTGAAGCTAAACAGAGAGAGAGAGAGAGAGATAATATATATATATATATATATATATATAATTATATATATATATATATATATATATATATATATATTTATATATATATGTATATATATTATATATATATATATATATATATATATATATATATATATTTATTTATTAAATATATATACAGTATATATAAATATATATATATATATATATATATATATATATATATATATATATATATATATATATATATATATATATATATCGTTCTTGATCCCACTATATCACGTCATTATGGGAGGAAATTAAAATGGTATCAAGGTTTAGCAATGTGTGCATTATGGGGTATTTTAATTTTCCGAATATAGATTGGCAGCATCAAATAGGAGACTCTGATTCTGAGGAGTTTATAGAGGTAGTAC
The DNA here is from genome assembly GCA_032716605.1 of Paralithodes platypus. NCBI lineage: Eukaryota > Metazoa > Arthropoda > Malacostraca > Decapoda > Lithodidae > Paralithodes > Paralithodes platypus. The sequence goes on along the minus strand of CM064492.1, from coordinate 41,135,837 downwards.
AAGAGTTTTTTATTTCAATTCATAGATACGCCGACTAGAGGTAATAATATTCTCGATTTAGTTTTCAGTAACAATGAACATATTTCATTCTAGTTCAGTCAGTGACAGGAGAAGGTTGTGTTAATCTGAGCTCCTGCCCGGACCACTTACCAGTGACCTTTAGTGACCATTACACCTACCTGTGTTTGGGGGCAGTGCACTCGTGTTATATAAAAGTGTTATAGCTCAGTTTTTAGCTGTTAGTTTACTTGTTTTTGTTTTTCTGTACTTAGTTTCTTGCTCCTCGCTAAGCTTATTGGGATCATGGCAGGTATGGAGTGCGAGTCTCTAACTGATCTGCATCATCTTATTCTCCAGGTAAGAGAGGAGATGGTTGTGGTGAAGGAAGAGGTCTTGGCTCTAAGGGAGGTTAATGTTAAACTTCAGAGGGAAGTGGATTTGATTAAAGACGAAAATCTAGCTTTCAAGCTTAGCCAAGAGGAAATAAAGTCAAGTAAGGGGAAAAGGGAGGAAGTTGATGAAAAATTGTATTCATGGCAGGTTGTTAAAAATACGGGTGGGAAAGTCACACTCAAGAAGCAGGATAGTAGAATAGGTATGAGTGTGACAAATACATTCTCTCCTTTGCGAGACGAATGTGAGGGAAAAGATAGTCAGGATAAGGGAGGGATAACCGAAGTGCCTGCCGCCGACTCAGCTCCAACCTCTGACGCTGTGCTACCTACCACCACCACTACCCCCACCACCACCACCACCACCAAGGGAGCTTCTGCCACCACCGGGGGTTCTCCAACTGCAGCTGCTGGATCCTCCCGAGGGAAAGGTAAGTCTGTGTCCCGAGAAGGTAAGTCTGTGTCGATTGTGGGCGACTCCATGGTAAGACATTTAGTTAGGGCTACCCGCACTAAACTTAGGAAGGTTGTGTGTCTGCCTGGCCATGGAGTTGGGAGGGTTTTAGAGAAGATGGACCACATCTTGGATGATAGTGGAGATAACCCCATTATCTGTCTCAGTGCCGGGAGTAACGATGTTGGTAAGGGTAGAAGTGAGGAACTGCTGCAGCAGTATCGGGATGTGTTAGATAAAGTTAGGATGAAGGGAGGGATCCCTGTAGTACATTGTATCCTACCCAGAAGAGGAGTTCCCAAGGAATGGACATCCAGGGCGATTGGTGTCAATTGCCGTTTGGAGAAATATTGCAAAGAAAAAGCAATACCATTCATTGATAACTGGGATAGTTTCTATGGGAGAGATGGGATGTACGCAAGGGATGGGGTTCATCTTTCACGGTTAGGGGTTTCTACATTAGCTAGTTCTTTAGATAGGGTGGTTGTGGGGTTTTGAACAGAAATATTGAGAGTGTAAATGAGAGGTTAAATGGAACAATTTTAGCGTCAGGCGAAAGCGATAAGGATATTCAGTCTCATGCTAAAAATGATGACTATAATGCAAATGATAGTAGTGATGGTGCAACGGAAGATGGAAATGTCGCTAAAAACAAAGGTAAATTAGGTATAAAGAAAAGAAGTAAATTGAGAGTATATTACACAAACTGTAGGAGTCTATGTAACAAAATGAACGAACTTAGAGCCCTTGTTAGCAAAGAAAATATAGACATAATAGCGCTAACTGAAACGTGGATTAATACAGAAACCAGGCATTTTTTAGCAGAATTTGATATACCAGGATATAGTTTGTTTAAACATGACCGAACAAGTAAGAGGGGTGGCGGTATAGCAGTGTTTGTCAGGAGTACATTAAAAAGCTGTATTGAATCAGGTATTAGACTAAATAACGATAATGAAAGTGTTTGGGTAGAGGTTAACGAAGGTAGTGAGACCATAGTTATTGGAGTTATGTATAGACCGCCAAATATGAGTAGAAATGACGAAACGTCATTATGGGAGGAAATTAAAATGGCATCAAGGTTTAGCAATGTGTGCATTATGGGGGATTTTAATTTTCCGAATATAGATTGGCAGCATCAAATAGGAGACTCTGATTCTGAGGAGTTTATAGAGGTAGTACAAGATAGTTTTTTATTTCAATTCATAGATACGCCGACTAGAGGTAATAATATTCTCGATTTAGTTTTCAGTAACAATGAACATATCGTAAATAATGTAGAGATAGGGGACCACCTAGGAAATAGTGACCACAATTCTGTGTATTTTAATATACAATGGAAAGGTAATACCAGAGAGAATACAACATTAATACCTGACTTTAGAAAAGCTAATTATGGTGGGTTAAGAAGAGCCCTATTAGCGGACCCTATGGTCAAAAAATTAAGTCGATCCAGGTGTCCAAATGAGTGTACCCCGTCTCAGGCACCTGTCATCTTAAGTCAGGAAGAGACGTCAACCTTGGTAGATACATACGATAATTTTATCGGGCGGACTAAGGAATTGTAAAGGGTTAGGATAACTTTTTTGGATTTATGCTCAAATGACCTGCCTATAAAGCCAATTATTTTGTTTGCCTTCTTAACAACTTCTGAACATTGTTGACTCGGTTTTAGGTTACTCGATATTGTTACTCCCAGATCGGTTTCTCTGTTTACATTCTTAAGCGAGTGCCATTCATCGAATAGTTTGCTTTCTCATTTAGGTATCCGATATGTAGTACTTTACATTTATCCGCATTGAATCTCATTTGCCAAATTTGGGCCCAACATGACAATTTATCTAGATTGTGTTGCATATCGTCAACTTGTTCTTTTGAGAGTACGCTATTTGCAATTTTTGTATCGTCAGCAAATTTTGAGATTGTACAGGTGAGACCCTCATCTATGTCGTTGATGTAAATTAGAAAGAGAATTGGTCCTAGTACCGATCCCTGGGGTACCCCGCTACTTACATTGGTCCATTTAGATGTCTTACCGTTTATGACTACTCTTTGCTTTCTGTCGCTGAGCCAATTTTCTTTCCATTTCAACACACCGTCTTGTATTCCATGCGCTTTTAGTTTTAGCAGTAAATGTTTGTGGGGAACTTTGTCAAAGGCCTTTTGAAAATCAAGGTATAAAATATCTACAGCTTGACTCTCATCGTAGAGGTTGAGGATATCGTGGAAGAAGTCTAAGAGGTTTGTTAAACAGGAACGTTTTTTACGAAAGCCGTGTTGAGTATCATTAACCCGGGAACTGCCGGGAGACTCTTAAGAGTTCCCCCGGCGGACTGCGGGGAGACTCTTAAGAGTCAGAGAAAAAAAAAATCAACTTTTGACATCGAAAAAAAAAAAAAAAAAAAAAAAAAAAATGGCCCCTGGGCCATGCAAAATCTCAGTCCTCTACCTCCCCTCCTTCCCCACTTTCCTCCTCTCCTTCAGTTATCACCTATTTTCCCTGTTATTCTCTTATTCTGAGGTATATTTTCGTGCTAACATTAGAAATCCGGTTGCAGGGTGTGGTCATCACTGATAGCAAACGAATGCAAGAGAGAGAGAGAGAGTATCGATCGACTGTGTCTCAGTGGCCTTGGGGGAAATTGGCGGGAAAGCAGCTTGCCTCACCCATACATTATACAACTCGCGGCCTATATCTCCGATTTTGACCATCCAAACGCTGTTTTCACTCGTTTTATTGTTGTTTCAGGTTAATACCTTTATAATCAACCCATAATAGACGCATATGGATAAGTATTAATGCTATTAATGGTACAATGAATATTTTAGTGACTGAAACACCTCAAATACATGCGCACAGGGAGAGGTGTCTAATTACCCCCATGCGCACTTCAGAGGTTAAGTAAGTTATTTGCCTCTAAGTGATTTACGAGTCTGTCTCTTATGACCGTTTCTAGCATTTTACATATGTTACGGTCGGGTCTCGTATAAATCAGTGGCTCTTATACATTGGACTAGACTGGCATAAATGCAACAACGGAAACGCTAGATCCAACCCCTGATATATAATCCCGTCGAACAAAGAACACATATACCCTCCAGAGTTATATCTGCGATAGCGGGGTATCTTAACTCTCAGTATCTATGTGCTTCTACTATAGGCTGATGTTCTCTGAAACAGCCTAATACCTATAACATATGGTTACTTAGTTATGGTACACAAGGAAAAGATAGTTAACTTAATTAAATCACAAGAGTGATCTAATGCAAACAAGAAGAAGGTTTACTTAATGTTACTTTAATCAATAATATCTGTCACTCCTTTATGAAAGAAAGTGTTGTAAAGTCCTCAAGCACCGAACAAGGAATCTTCTGAATAATGTCGGATGCTACTAAGAAGAACGTATCGGAAATGGAACCACAAAATAGCAGGAGGCAGGACAATGCACGTGTAGGCTAAATACACAAAAAGGCTGGACCTATAATGTTATTGGACACAAGAATATTATAAGCGGTGCAACAGTAATAATGCTCGCCACGAAAAAGTAGTACTCCTATTAACAAAACCGGTCTATGCTGGTTGTGTCTCTCTACAGCAACCTAGACCTCAAAATGCTTGTGTAGAAATAATGGGTATGCATAGAAGAGTATATGATCTAATCCAGCTAATGTCTACCCGGGTTAATAAAGTCTAGCTGGGATGCGCAAAGGTACAGAATTCTGGTGGAGCAAGGCAGCTCCTAGCCTAGTGTGGACCTTGGGTCTGTGCGGCCTGATTACGTTAATATGAAAGGGTGCTCTCTTGAGGATTCTCGATCACAAGTATCGAGTATCCTCCTGGCGACCCTCAAAAGTAAAAGCAAATAGAGTTAGAACAGTGTTGGGTGGATTAGGCAAGCAGCCCTCACACACTACACAGTCTAAACTCCAAGGTACACAGACAAAAGATCCACCCAGGTAACCCACAGAATCCGTAGTGTCGTGCAGCTCAAAAGTAGCCTACACACAGTGAAAACACGAACAGCAAGGTACCTGATCCCTAGTCTAGCATTATTTAACCCTGTAGAAACATTAGTGATTGATGGAGACAGTCCGAGCAATACAATCTCCCAAAAAGACAATGACTATCTTCAACCTTAGCCTAGTACATAAGAAATGTGAGATCCAGCATATAATACAGTCTGGCCACCAATTCAAGGTGTGGATGCAGGGAACCAGAGGGGCATTGATATTAATAAAAGGTGAGGAAGTAGTGGAAATGATAGAGGCAGTAGGAGAGAAAGGTTCTAAGACAAGAGTGTGGAACAGTTCATGGGAGATGCTTAGAGTATGCTGTCTGGGACGGATCTGACAAGGATATTCCCAGGGACCTCATGGCTGGAGTCCCAGTTCGCAAGAATGGCACAAGGGCGCGCGACAGTCGCCCAGTAAGCAGCCGCCTAGTAGGCAGTGTTAGGCAGGAGGCAACGAATCCCGCGAGGCCTATGTAAGGGGGCCAGCCACGCGCCGCCCTCCCTACCAAGTCACACCACCTGGTCTCTCTCTCTCTCTCTCTCCCGCTCGCCTTCCCATCATTCAACTACTTAACACAATACTTTCAATTGACTAAATAAAATAGAAAGGATTGTGACAGACGAAAATAAAGAACAGTTCTGAACTGTCTGCAACACAAGCTTTCTTGAGAAGGAAAGCACACAATGACAGGTAGACTGTAGCCATATTCTCTGCCCTGGCGAGTCCTAGCGAGTAAGCCATACGGTTCTGGGGGAAGCGGTGAGCGTCACACCCCACCCAAGATTTTTAAGAGGCTCCAACTATGAGCTCTAAATCTGACACGCAGAACCCATACAAAATTCGCCACTCCTAGCCACCCAGCGACAATGAAATGTAAAGCACAGTTCTCTTCAAAATAACACATTATAAAAATGAACAACCCTTCCCAACACAATAGATTAAATTACATAGTTATGCTCATAAGAGCGAGCTTCACTAGCCCAGCCTTCTGAGAGGAGTACAACTCAGAATTTCTGCTATAACATACTTTAAAAAAAAAAAATAACTATCACAGAAAGAGTTTTTATAGGATCTTTATATTTTTAATATGTTTATGGCGGCTGCACTACAGGGGCAAGCCTAGTTTTTTCTTCTATACCAACACAGCAACTCCTACTTTACGACCCAATACGCTGGGCTACACACGCGAGCCAACAAGCACCAGACGTAAACATACTAATCAAACCAAAGTAGGAGGCTACCCTTGTGATGATCTACCCCGGGTCTTCCACCCTCAATAAGCAATCTGCAATCACATTCTCAGAACCGGCAATATGGCGTATGTCTAGGTTGTATTCCTGCAACATTAATGACCACCTGGTCAGCCTCATATTCCGGTTATGGAATTGATTCAGGAACTTGAGGGGGTGATGGTCAGTGTAGATCACCACAACTGGTCCATAGGCTGGAACATACACCTCAAAGTGCCTGAGCGCTAGCACAATCGCCAGCAGTTCCTTCTCAACTACTGAATAGTTCTTCTGCGCCGAGTTGAACTTTTTTGAGAAGAAACTGACTGGGTGCTCCAGCCCATCTTCGTCTGATTGCATCAGAACGGCACCAGCCCCCACACCACTGGCATCAGTTGCCAGCTGGAATGGTCGGCTAAAGTCCGGGGCCCTGAGGATTGGGTGAGTACACAACAGGTGTTTTACTAGCAAAAAACCCTCTCACACTCAGGCACCCACTTAAACTTTCTATCTTTGGCCAATAGGTCCGTCAGAGGAGCTAGCACAGTAGAATAGCCCTTTATAAATCGGTGGTAGTAACCAATCATGCCCAAAAACCTCATGATCTGCTTCTTGGTGGACGGCCTGGGGAAGTGGTTAATAGCCAATATCTTGTTCTGTGGGGGACACACCTGGCCCAAACCCACCATGAACCCCAGATACTGCATGGTAGCCCGCACAAAATCACACTTTCCCAGGTTGACCACCAAGTTTGCCTCGCTTAATTTCTTAAATAGGGATTCTACATGTTCACAGTGGCTCTTGAAATCGTCATCGTAGATAATGACGTCGTCCAGGTACACGGTACAGTTCGGAATGTCAGCCACCAACTCGTTCATCAAGCTTTGGAAGGTCGCTGGTGCGTTCTTTAGACCGTACGGCATGACATTACAACGATATGTAGCACCATCCACCACAAAACCACACACCTCTTTCGCCTTCAGACAAAGGCACCTGCCAGTAACCTTTTACCAGGTCCACCTTGGTCAAGATCTTAGCCCTGCCAATCTTGTCTACACAGTCATCGACCCGGGGAAGAGGATATGGTTTGGTGGGAGTCAAGCCGTTTAGCCTGCGGTAATCAACACAGAAGCGCACCTTGCCATCCGGCTTAGGTTGCAGCATTACGGGAGATGTCCACTTTACCGCCCCCTTCTCGATCAGTCCCTGTTGCAACATATACTCCAACTCCGCCCGGAGGGCCGGAAGTTTAATAGGGGGCACCCTATAGGGCACTGATTTGAAGGGTGGGTGGTCTCCGACGTCAACGTCGTGCAACTCATGAGTAGTGAGGCCTGGGTGTTCCGCAAATACAGTAGGGTATAAACAGAATAGGCGCTCGACAGCCACACGCTGTTGCTCAGGTAGGTGTTGCAAGGCCTCATGAGCTGCCTGTCTCGTGTTTCCCGCCCACTGATCTGCAGAAACATGATAATCCCAGTTGTCATCCACCTGCACATGACTATCCCGTTCCCCTTCTCCACCTTGACTGCTGAAAGTCATCACGGGGACAGTGAGAGGCTCAGGTGGGTGCCTCACATACTCCTGCATCAGGTTGACATGACATAACTGATTCCTCTTACGCCTGTCTGGAGTGGCCACCAGGTAATCTAAGTCCGAGAGCTTCTCTGCTACCCTATAAGGCCCAGCGTACTTTGCGGATAAGGGGTGACCTACAAGAGGGAGTAGTATCAACACCTCCTGACCCACGTGAAACTCCCCGAGTTTCACCTTGTGGTCGTACCTGTCCTTCATGAGGGCCTGAGAGCCTACCAGATTGCGGCCAGCCAACTCCAGACTACGCAACATTCGTTCTCTACTCTCAAGTTCGACAGCACCGTCACTACACTTTAGAACCTCCGGGTCTTCTAGCTGCAATTTGCGAATATCTGAGGGAGCTAGCCTGTCTAAGTGTTTGCGAAACAACTCATGCCCTCCCCCAACATCGAACTTTGCATCCCGTTGCTCTCTCCGTGTATACCGTTGCTGCCTCTGAGTCTCTTTAAGCCCTGCCTCTACACTCTCAGTGACAGGTGGTGGTGCTTCTCCAGACTCTAATAACGGTGCTAATACTGAGTCCCCGAGAAGCGCTGCTGGTACTAGACTCTCCACCATATCAGCTTTCAGAACCTTCTCGTGACCGTTCCTCCACTTATTTGAAGACTGTTGGTTAGGCTGTGACTCCCTGAATGCGAGAGATCTGGTTACAACACACGCCATTGGTTGCACCTGACACTTCTCAACCCACTCCTGTTCCTCCCTACTCACGTCGGCCGGCTCCTCGGCAACGACTAAGAGTGAAACCTTAGAAGCAGGCACCGCAAAGTCATTGCCGAGATGGAGGTCGACGGCCCCAACAGGCAATTTCTCCACGATTCCCACATCCAGTTCGCGAGTCACACCGTCAACTTCAAGCTCCATATGACCTAGTTGCATTAACTCCCTGCACCACAACTACCCGCACCGCGTTTATGGGTCTACCAGTGAAATTCTTCAAGAGTGTCTGAGAGGCACCTGTGTCACGCAAAAGCTGTACCCCATGCTTCTTGCCCCCCCACTTCACGCAGCCATGCCCTCTATGGTCGCAAAAGGCATCGCGGACAGGGTTCGAGCCTTCCGGATCCTTCTTCACTGGCGGTGCTCCATCCTCTGATCTTATGCCTCCAGCAAACACAGAAGACTTCTGGAACACCCCAATGCTGCGAGCCAATGACACAGCCGCCGAGGGAGATCTGCTCGGACAAGCTTTTGCCATGTGCCCCTCTTTGTGACAGTGATAACACTCAAATTTCCCCTTGGACTTATACTGAGTTGTAAAAGTCCCCTGACTCTTCTTAAACGGGGCGGTGCTTGGTTTGTGATCAGTCTTCGTGTCATTGCTTTTAAATTTATGTGTGTCCATATTCCGGGGAGGGGGAGGGTAACGCTCCTTAACGCCTACATCGTTTCTCTGTGCAGAGCCGCACCCCCAAATTAGTGACAACCGAAGATCAGCCATCTCTGCTGCTTCTACGAGAGTTCTTGGGTTCTTCTCTTTAAGGTTTAAAGTCAAGTTGCCGCCCGTACACTTATAAAACTGCTCTAGAAGCATCAACTGTTTCATCTCATCAAACGTAGTTGTCTTCTCTGATCTGAGCCAGTTTCCCATAGCGTCGGACAGGTCCCTGGCATGCTCCAAGAAGGTACTGTCTTGCCCCTTAGTCACACTCCGGAACTTTAACCTATATGTCTCGGGTTGTAGCTCATATGCCCACAGGACAGCCTCCTTGAGCTCCTCATAAACAATGCAGGACTCCAAAGGCAGTGCATCGTAAGCCTTGAGCCCCTTACCTACGAGTCTAGAGGACACAAGGGCCACCCACTTAACTTCAGGCCACTGATGCTCCCGGCACTTCTTCTCAAATCTATTGAAAAACTCTGTGACACCAGACTCGTCAAATACAGGGACCAGTTTGAGAAGATGCGACAGAGACTGATCATGCGCACGGTTTCCAGTACTGAGTCGCTGTCCCGTCATCTCAACACGAGACTTCTCTAAATCCATGTCGGCACGGTATCTTGTAGATTCTAGTTCAGTCCTAAGCTCAGCTTCCCTCGTCTGTTGCTGCATCCTAGCCAGCTCTTTTCTCTCTTCTATCTTAGCTAGCTAGCTCTATCTGCTGCTGTTTTGCCATCTCGAGCTGAAAGAGCATCTCCGGGGTCAAACCTTGAGGAGGAGGAGGAGATGCAATGATGTTAGAAATACCCGGTGATCCCCCCAGGGGCAAACCACCCTGCCAGTCACTACCCACCTGCGGAAGCGTGCTCAGGGTCGGTACTCCAATAGGAGGATTGGGAGTCGAGTGAAGGGGAGGCTCGGCCAAAGGGCTCTGAGCACTCACCCTACCTCGTACGCCAGTCACCCCACCCAGCACACACGTCATCAGGTCATCCTTGATCATGCCACTAGTAAATACATGACCGATAGCTGCGGCTAAGCACTGGAGACCATACCGATTCATACCCACCAACCGGTCGGAAGTAACAGGCCATTGTAAAAAATTCCTTGCATCCTCCTCACTGTTCACCAAGTTAACAACCTACCCATGCTGCTGCTCCTCAGCTTCTACATCATGTACTGTGTCTTCATCCTGCACTGATCCGCTATAAGACATGATGCTCACTGAAGATTTTTCACTTTGATACACAAAAAAGAAGTACCCCAAACTCTTATACCACAATATTCACAATAACAAATTCTCGGAGACCGCTTAAGTGCTATATTACTTTGCTAAAAAAATCATTCTTGCATGTCCTCAAAAAATATTCCACAAAATCAACAAATGTTCACTGCCTAAACTGTGAGAAAAATCTGCACAATAACCTGCAATTACATGTCAGTTCACCAAATCCTGAGCTAGGTCGCCATTTGTTACGATCGGGTCTCGTATAAATCAGTGGCTCTTATACATTGGACTAGACTGGCATAAATGCAACAACGGAAACGCTAGATCCAACCCCTGATATATAATCCCGTCGAACAAAGAACACATATACCCTCCAGAGTTATATCTGCGATAGCGGGGTATCTTAACTCTCAGTATCTATGTGCTTCTACTATAGGCTGATGTTCTCAGAAACAGCCTATTACCTATAACATATGGTTGCTTAGTTATGGTACACAAGGAAAAGATAGTTAACTTAATTAAATCACGAGAGTGATCTAATGCAAACAAGAAGAAGGTTTACTTAACGTTACTTTAATCAATAATATCTGTCACTCCTTTATGAAAGAAAGTGTTGTAAAGTCCTCAAGCACCGAACAAGGAATCTTCTGAATAATGTCGGATGCTACTAAGAAGAACGTATCGGAAATGGAACCACAAAATAGCAGGAGGCAGGACAATGCACGTGTAGGCTAAATACACAAAAAGGCTGGACCTATAATGTTATTGGACACAAGAATATTATAAGCGGTGCAACAGTAATAATGCTCGCCACGAAAAAGTAGTACTCCTGTTAACAAAACCGGTCTATGCTGGTTGTGTCTCTCTACAGCAACCTAGACCTCAAAATGCTTGTGTAGAAATAAAGGGTATGCATAAAAGAGTATATGATCTAATCCAGCTAATGTCTACCCGGGTTAATAAAGTCTAGCTGGGATGCGCAAAGGTACAGAATTCTGGTGGAGCAAGGCAGCTCCTAGCCTAGTGTGGACCTTGGGTCTGTGCGGCCTGATTACGTTAATATGAAGGGGTGCACTCTTGAGGATTCTCGATCACAAGTATCGAGTATCCTCCTGGCGACCCTCAAAAGTAAAAGCAAATAGAGTTAGAACAGTGTTGGGTGGATTAGGCAAGCAGCCCTCACGCACTACACAGTCTAAACTCCAAGGTACACAGACAAAAGATCCACCCAGGTAACCCACAGAATCCGTAGTGTCGTGCAGCTCAAAAGTAGCCTACACACAGTGAAAACACCAACAGCAAGGTACCTGATCCCTAGTCTAGCATTATTTAACCCTGTAGAAACATTAGTGATTGATGGAGACAGTCCGAGCAATACAATCTCCCAAAAAGACAATGACTATCTTCAACCTTAGCCTAGTACATAAGAAATGTGAGATCCAGCATATAATACAGTCTGGCCACCAATTCAAGGTGTGGATGCAGGGGACCAGAGGGGCATTGATATTAATAAAAGGTGAGGAAGTAGTGGAAATGATAGAGGCAGTAGGAGAGAAAGGTTCTAAGACAAGAGTGTGGAACAGTTCATGGGAGATGCTTAGAGTATGCTGTCTGGGACGGATCTGACAAGGATATTCCCAGGGACCTCATGGCTGGAGTCCCAGTTCGCAAGAATGGCACGAGGGCGCGCGACAGTCGCCCAGTAAGCAGCCGCCTAGTAGGCAGTGTTAGGCAGGAGGCAACGAATCCCGCGAGGCCTATGTAAGGGGGCCAGCCACGCGCCGCCCTCCCTACCAAGTCACACCACCTGGTCTCTCTCTCTCTCTCTCTCTCCCGCTCGCCTTCCCATCATTCAACTACTTAACACAATACTTTCAATTGACTAAATAAAATAGAAAGGATTGTGACAGACGAAAATAAAGAACAGTTCTGAACTGTCTGCAACACAAGCTTTCTCGAGGAGGAAAGCACACAATGACAGGTAGACTGTAGCCATATTATCTGCCCTGGCGAGTCCTAGCGAGTAAGCCATGTGGTTCTGGGGGAAGCGGTGAGCGTCACATATACAATTGAGGTTAAGCTAATTGGACGATAGTTACTGGGTAGGGATTTGATGCCTTTTTTTAATATCGGTGTTACGTTGGCTAGCTTCCACTGATCAGGCATAGTCCCAGACTGCAATGATTCCTTGAATAGCAATTTCAGTGGTTTGGAGAGCTCATCCTTAGCTTCCTTTAGAACTCTAGGGGAGATTGTATCAGGTCCAGGCGTTTTATTTACCTTGAGTTTATCTAAAGAATTCAATACTTCTCTCTCTGTAACGGTGATATTGCTTAGAACATCTGAATTATCAATCTGAATCGGCGATGGTGTAGGGATATCACTGAGGTCTTCGGTTGTAAAAACTGATGCAAAGAAGGTATTGAGGGCATTACTCATTTGTACTTCGTCTTTGGTGTATTCTCCATTTTCATCGACTAACGGTCCAACAGTTGAAGTAACTACTTTTTTCTTTCTGATATAACTATAGAATTCTTTCGGGTTTGTTTTACTTTGATTCGCAACATGTAACTCCAGGGTCTTTTTACTTTGTTTAATTAACTTTTTGGCTTTGCGTCGTAACTCTACAAATTTCACCCGTTCTTCGTCATTTTGTGAGGATTTTAATCTATCATTAGCAAATTTGTTAGCAAGCACACAGTCTGAAATATCTTTATTCCACCATTTGGGCTTATCATTATGGCCTGGACGCCGTATTTTCGATGGTATGCAGTCTTGCACTGCCTTAAGGTAAGTGGTTGTGAAACACTCCCAATATGTATTTATGTCGTTATTGTTAGTCAGAAAGCTCCAGTCAGTTTCTTTAAGCTTTGATTTAAGTTTATGAAAATTTGCTTTCTTGAAATTAGGGACTTTCTCAATGCTGCTATTTGATTTGTTACTAGTAAACTTTAAAGTGAAAGTTATCGTACAATGGTCGCTGTTACTGAATTCATCACCAACATTCAAATTCTCTATTAATTCTTCTTTTGTTGCGAGTACAAGGTCAAGCACATTATTACCACGGGGGTCGGAGATTGTACAAATTGAAAAAGTGAACTCTCTTGCAAGTTAGCATAGAGGTCGTGTCCAGAGTGTGAAGTAAGAATATCGCCCCATTTAGTCACGGGTAAGTTGAAAGTTGAAATCGCCAAGAATTACGGTATCTTGTATGTTAGTTATTTCTGTAATTTGTTCGTAAATTTCACTGTCAGTTTGCACTGATTGAGCTGGGGGTCTGTATACTAAAGCTAGTGTTATTTTAGTTCCTTGTTTATTATTTAATAGTACGTAAGATATGTCTATATTCGCAATTTGAGGTTTTGACAATAAGACGGGATTAAGACTTTCCTTTATAAAAAACAGAACTCCTCCTCCATTTCTATTGATCCGACTTTTCTCAAACATTGTATAACCAGGAAGCGTATATTCGGCTAAAAAGTCTCTGTCTTCCGTATTTAACCAAGATTCTGTAATGCCGATTATATCCTAATGTTCTGTAAACACGATTTCCTCTAGATCTGAAAATGTATTGCGTATGCTACGAGCATTTACATACGGGGAGGGAGAGCGAAGAGGAAGGAAGGAAGGGAAGTAAGCGTACACCTTTTTACGGGGAGAGGGAAAGAGGGGGAGGGGAGAATGAAAGTAAGTTGTATACCTTTTTACTGGGTAGGGGGGGAAGGGAAAAATGAAAGTGAGTAGTACATCTCTTTACGGGGAAGGGGAGAGAAGGGGATGGGGGTACTGAAAGTAAGCCGTTCATCATTTTACGGGCAGAGGGGGAAGGGGCGAATGAAAGTAAGCTGTACAGTTGGTCAAAGTTCCAGCTGACCCACCCTCGCTCTGGGGCTCGCAGAATTAGCTGGCAATACTGGTGTAGTGGTGCAGGGATACCACTTGCCATTAATGTGTTACCTGTGTCTGTCCTGTTTATTACTGCAAATTAGACTATGTAATGTTCACGTTGTGAAGACTAAATGCTCCTTCATTAAGCAGCCACCAATAAAACAAAAATATGTATTCTTATAAAATCGAGTAAAGTATGTTGTGGCAGCCAGCAGGTTTTATATGCGTTGCCAATCAGTGGATATAATAACTTTAATATTTATGCAAATCTAAGAACTTTGGGTGAGTGTTCGGGATCATACATAGCAATGTATGCATTTGTATTTGAGATGGGCTTACTTTCCCTAGTTTAGTATATGTTTTAACAATGATATAGCCGAAATCACATCTACCAATCCCATTTTCCTACACCAGTATTGCCAGATAATTCTGCGAGCCCCAGAGCGAGGGTGGGTCAGCTGGAACTTTGACCAACTGTACACCTTTCTTCACCCTTCTACTGCAATGTCTCATACATTCGTTCTTTCCTACCTAACTCCTACTCTAGCCACTCATTTTAGACATACAAAATCTACCTTTCATAGGGCTAAAAAAGCGCTGTTCACTGTGCAGTTGGGTCTGAGTACATGATTAGATTGTTATCCAGTATTCGATAAATGGATATATATTCGTAGTCATGTACTGTGTACATAACCTTTAACTGTCTTGATGGTGTAATGGTTAGAGTGTTTAAAATCTGTATGTGGTAACCCAGGTTCGAATCCCGGGAGGATCACATGTTTTCATTAATTTCATTGGGAAGTGTTTGGTGTTGAGATTTAGATTAATTAATTGGATTATTAATGACAGACTTTTATTTTGCGTTTACTGTTAATTATTTTCATTCAGATTAGGGAATCTTTCTTATAAAGAAGGGTTTTAAAGACCTTCTTTTGTAACTTGTTTAGTGTGCCGTGATCCTGTACTTTTATTTCATAGTAATGCTTCACTCACTATTTACGAATAGAATATACAGTATATATATATATATATATATATATATATATATATATAGAGAGAGAGAGAGAGAGAGAGAGACGCCATGGTAATATTTATACCGCACAATAAGCGGGTGTGTTGAGAATTGAGAGGTGCAAGATGGGGGTCACTTGTACGATGGTTAGTGGTGTGATTGACAACTTATAACATGGGGGATGGTAAGACTTCTCTCTCTCTCTCTCTCTCTCTCTCTCTCTCTCTCTCTCTCTCTCTCTCTCTCTCTCTCTCTCTCTCTCCTTGTTACCTTATTTCCATAATTCAGTTTCAGGTTTTCGCCATTTTCTTATTCAAACTTATCATCTATTATTAATAATGTATTAATAATGTATTATTATTAATATAGGAACTTTTGTAGTGTATAATTGTATGCGTTACATTATACCTGGCAATGTAATGAAACTAATTCGAACTATAAAGACGTACAGGTCCGTTCGGAGTCAATAATTCACCGAAAACTATGATGCCAAATAGTGTAAATTAAAGGGAAATCAGGCAGCAGTTTGGCGATCCTAATAAAATAGTACTCCTTTGTACCATTCGTGAACCTTAACCATAAAATGAGGACTGTCCAGTAAACGTTTTAGCAGCATAAAATTGCATAATATTTCATCTAGGATATTAGTGAAATATTGGATGTTTGTACACAGACAATATTTTTGAAGTGTTCAAATTGTACAGAGGCTTGCTTGCACGACTTGCAATAATTAATAAAGTTCAGGAACTATTGGGCGCAGTGGTACAGGCGGGTTCAAAAGTCAGGAAACGCCGCCTTTGCTTCTTTTATCAGGCATAACATTAAAATTATCTTAATTCACCTGTACATAACCTGACTTTAAAAGTTGTAGCGAGATGTTTTATCGAGATATTTGCTTTTAAATATTGAGAGAATAATTAAGCCTTGGCTGTGAGGGCATTATATGATTTAGTACTGTGACTATACACCCTACAGATAATCTAATAAATGTAAGTAAGCAAAAAAACACTCCACTTCTTCCCCTCCCACAGTGTTGCCAGTTTGTTTACCCAGGAGCCTCTTACCTACCACATTAATCACTAGGGCAAAGAGAGGCAGCGTAAAACTGGCAATACTGTTTGCAAGGGGACCCTTCAGTAAACAGGGTAGTTTTTTCACATAGATTTTTCGTTTATGTTATTTCACAATTAAATTTCAAACATAGTATTTTCTTGGCTTGGATAGTTAATGGACATACACAAATATACTAAGCATTCAGAATCCTTCACATAGAGATATTTCTTAATACATTTGTAATAATAATTCAATATAAATAGAATGTTACACGTTGCCTCTCTGTAAGCCATAGCAGTTTTGTATAAAGGGACAAACACAAACGGTTTTCAGTTATCACTCTGGTAACTATGAACATGTTGGATGGTGACCATATACAGTAGGCGTAAGAGAGGGCATGTTACCAAAGAGTAGCCCCTCAGAGTGCCACTGTTAAGGGGAGTTTTTTCTTCTGGACCCCCCTGCTCCCTCATGTTTAGCCCCATTAGTTGAGATTTTAAATCATTCGTTCCACTAGTTTAACGATTTTTAGAGCTTTCGTGCCATTTAGGTGTCGATGTTTTCCTGGCGAGCCTGCAGCTTAGGAGGAACCGGACCGAAGCGCGAAGGCCGGCGCGTTTTTCTACAAAATAAATAAATACATACATGAATAAATACATAAATAACATGCACACATTTATATCGGAGAGGGGGTAGTCTTGCTGTTTTTATTTATTTGTTTATTTATGTATTTATATATATATATATACACTATTCTTTATTTACAGCTTGAAGGAGTATAGGGAGGAAACTGAAAACACAAAATTTCACACAAATAAATATATATCTCCCCTTAACCATACCTCTTCTGACTAGCTACCTGAAAGTGATGCCACAACAGTTATTAATTCTCCTTTCTATTTATTCCACCAATATTAAAGCCTTTGTGTGGCCAATAGAAAGGGTAATGACAAAGGCAAAAAGAGAGAAGAAAACAATAAAGAGAGGAAATAAAACCTAAATAAGTATAAGAGAGAAGAAAGGTGATAAAGAAAGGAAATATAACCTACATAAGTGAAAGGCAGAAGAAAAACGTTAAAAACAGAAGATTAAACCTAAATATGAGCATAAATGGAAAGCAGAAGGAAGGGAGGACAGGTACGAATTATAGGAGTAGAGGAAATAAATTGGAAGAGCAAAAATCATGACGGAATTGAAAAGCTGAAAAGGAGGACTAGATGAAAATATGAAACAAAAACAAAATATAGATAGGAGGGTGAGGAGATAACAAATGTAGAAAGGATATGGAAGGGACGAACAGAAAAGAAGGAAGTTAGGAGAACACAAGAAAAAGAGGATGCGAGCAGAGAGACCAGAAAGAAAAGTAAAGGAAAGTGAAAATTGCCTAACAGTAAGAAAGAAGACTGGAAGAATATGTGAATGGAAGAAATGGAAATACAAAGATACACCATATAGTAAATTGGGGGTAAAAGAAAGGAAGAAAAGGAAAGTCTAAGGAAGTGGAGAATAGGAAAGAAAGAAGAATGGGATAACAAGAAGGGTAAAACGAGAAGTGCAGAGACACAAGGAAGGGAGTGCTATAATTATGTCAGGTGTTTTAATGAGTAGTCATCACACACACACACGCACGTTTGTACACACGCATACATATACACAATCACTCTCACACTCACTCACTCACTCTATCTATCTATCTCTCCTTACTTAATTGTCACAAGATGTGATCTATACGGTGTGAAATGACAGAAAGGGGTAAGGGGGAATTGTTGCACGAAGATATAAACAAACACATCTGCAATAATTCGGCTGTGTATTTTTGCATTTTGTTGTCTTCATTTTATACCGACTATACAACCAAATAATTCACGGTTGACCACAAATGTTCCTCTGTCATCTAGTTATTATTTGGGCGTTAAGGACGCTATCTCAAATTAAAATTGGAGACGAAGACCGTCTCGATTTATACTTTTAATCAGCTAAAGACATAATTAATTGTAAGCATAGTCTCGAAGTTTATTTTTATAAAGCTTGATAGAGGTCTAGGGAGCAAACTAAGATATATATATATATATATATATATATATATATATATATATATATATATATATATATATATATATATATATATATATATATATATATATATATATATATATAATTATAATAATACAAATATGTATAAGTTAATCATTTAATAACCCCCCCCCCCCTTCATTGGCCGTGTGTCTAGTAGGAGATCTCTTGGGTTTGACTGTACGAGAGGGATATTAGCGATCTAACCTTTTCAGTACGATAACACCTTTTTACTTTATACTTTGGCTAACATAATACCATTAGACGATTTTGTTCAGTTTAAGAATATATATATACACGGGTTATTGAGATATTATGTACCACTTCGAGTCCCAGTGGTAGAAAATAAACTAAAGAAACTCCTTTTATTGGTAAACAGAATAAGATGCAAATTACGTCATCGTGCTGCAAGGGGTAATATGAAGATAAATTATATATATATCCTTTCTACCAATCGCACCAATGGTAATTTATGAAGGGAAATAATAACTGGCATCAACGTGTCTCAAAAGATGTGAATATATATTATGTGCTTTGTATGTGTGCAAGCATTCCTGTTTGTGTTTATTGTATATACTGTGTGTGTAAACGTTTGTTTGTGTGTCAACCAGATGACAAACTACCTCGGTAGTGATGATAACGATATTGACAAGCTTACACAGTGGGCGGGGCTCTTGTACACATACACACACACACACACACACAGGGGTAGGGCAGAGATGGTAGAAGTAAGTCGTGTCTAGTTCTTTGGAACAAGTGGATTATGTTCCTTGACTTCACACACGAATATATAGCACACACACACACAAACCATACGGCCATAGCGACGGAGATAATTGTATCGTGGTTCCTCCCTAACCAAGCTATCAGCCTGAGTTAGCCTACACATCATCTCACCAATAAAAAGTGCATCTGTGTATGTACTTGGTGGGAAGCCAGGCACCTCACGGTCGCCAAAGGTCCCATGTGACCTCATAGTTAAGGTAGAATAAGTATTGTACTGTACCTAGGTTTAAGAAAAACTATGTATATTTTCAGCCTCAGGGCTGCAATGAACGATAAACCAACACACACACACAAGTTTTAATCAGCACATGACATAAAATTAATGTTCAGTATAGTCAGTAAATGATATCATAAGTTAATTAATTAGCAAACCATTTCAAAGTGCACTACTATCATCTCAACTCAAAAGTTGTCTGCAAACCTATTACATAATATATACTGTATCTAGTTAACTATAGCTCGTATGCAATCTCATGTTTTTATCCTTAATATAGATCAATATCACAGTTAAACTGTAAATAGTTCCTCTGACACAAATCTTTAATTTCTAAACTACCCTCTTTCGGTTTCTATCCCTCCATATGTGCTTTTGTCTCTAATTTCTTTTCTGGCCGTTCCATAGCTGCGGTTGCGGACTGCCATCGCCCACTTCCTCATCCTATCAAATCCGGTGCTTCTCAGGGCTCTGTCCTATATCCTATTCTCTTTCTAATTTTCATAAATGATCTTCTCAACTGTACCACCAGTCCCATCCATTCATACGCAGACGACTCTACCATACACTACTCAATTAGTTTTCCAGAACGCCCCAGCCAGCAATCTCTCAAAAACATATGTAATGAAGCCATACATCACTTATCTTCTGATCTAACTACTATTTCCAATTGGGGCAGAGAAAACCTTGTTGCCTTTAATGCTTC
Organism: Paralithodes platypus; assembly: GCA_032716605.1. NCBI lineage: Eukaryota > Metazoa > Arthropoda > Malacostraca > Decapoda > Lithodidae > Paralithodes > Paralithodes platypus. The sequence continues at coordinate 41,115,811 of CM064492.1, read as the reverse complement.
CAAAACCCAATTTCTCCATCTTACTACCCATCCGGAACTCCCAATATCTCTCAATATCCTTGGTGTGTCTTTTTCTTCTGCTCTCACTTGGAAGGACCATATTACCAGTCTTGCTAAGGCAGCCTCCCAGAAGCTGGGTGTGCCCAACCGCCTCAAGGGGTTCTTTACCCCTGCACAGCTTCTTGCTCTGTACAAGGACACAGTGCATCCTTGTATTGAGTATTGTTCACATGTGTAGGGAAAATCCTCCCACACTGCACTCCTAGACAAAGTAGAAAGGAAGGCCTTTCGTATCATTAATTCCCGTCCTCTCACCGACTCTCTACAATCTCTTTCTTCGCCGCAATGTTGATTCTCTCTCTGTATTCTATCGCTATTACAATAATCAGTGTTCCTCAGAGCTCTCCCACTGTATACCACCTCCTCTACGTAGGGTATGTGGTACCCATCTTGCAAAACAATCCCACCCCTACTCTGTGCAACTCTTCAACCCAGGAGTGAAACGTTACTCAGTCCTTGTTCTAATCAACAGCTGAACTCTGGAACTCTCTCCCAGAATCAGTCTTTCCCTCCTCCTATGACTTAAATTGCTTCAAACTCCGTGTGTCCAGGCATTTTGGCTCGAATGTCCCTTGATTTTAACCCTGCCACTCTTTCAACTATGGGGGAGGCACTCGCTACAGCAGTTCTGCCTGTTGTCTCCCTTACTCACATTGAAAACAAAATAAGCTTACGGCCGCAATTATCAATAAACTGTCTAATATTTGTATTATTTATGTTGTTATCTTATTATTATCATTATTACACACACTAAATCATACTTATGCAGACCTCCAATCAATGTAAGTAGCTTAATCCTTTCAAGACGAACGCCACTTATTTCTGACTATAGTTATGCGATTTTATGCCGCTTAGGAAGAATAAAAAAGAATCTAGTTTCCTTTAATGCACAGAAAACCAAATACATTCAATTTTCTAACCGACAGAATCTCACTGACTCCCATATATTTTTTAATGATGTAAATATTCCCACTTCCCCTAGTATTGACATTCTCGGTGTAACATTAACTACTAGCCTGAGCTGGACACATTATGTTAGAAGCATTGCTAAGAATGCCTCTAAAAAACTGGGACTCCTGTACAGAGTTCGAGAATTCTTCACTGACGAGCAGTTGGCCGTAATATATAAAAGTCATGTGCGTTCTCAGATGGATTACTGTTCACCTCTGTGGAGTGGAAGTGGAGTGGTTGCATTGAGGCAGTTGGACAAAATTCAAAATAAAGCTATTAGATTAATCAATAACCCCGCAATCACACAGGACCTTCCTACATTATCCATACGAAGAAACGTTGCATCTCTTGCATTATTCTACAGATATTTTCACAGCAATTGTTCCGAGGAACTTGCTTCAATTGTGCCGCCTTTCCACATCTTTCCCCGTAGAACTAGGGCAGCTGAGAGCGCCCATGAATTTACACTTTCTCCTCCACAATGCAGAACTTCTGCTTAAATTCATTTATCCCCAGAACTACTACTCTTTGGAATTCACTTCCTCGAGTTGCTTTCCACAAACTTACAATCTACAACAGTTTAAATCCAGTTGTTACAAACATTTTATAATGGAGGATGCCTTTAGGCACATGGACCTTTTTTGTTTTATATGTGTTTTTCCTTCCTCCGTTCATTGTCTCGAAAAAAAAAAAAAAATCCTTGTGTGACTTTTCCCAAATGTTATAAAGATTAGCTCAATAACGCAAGTTATTTTTATCTTTTCGTCATGGAGATAATAAGTCAATATATTTGGCATAATTATAATTAACAGAGTATAGATTACAATTGATGGCGAAGCAGGGGGTGGGTAATAATTATGTTAGGGTGGCAGGGGTGGGGGATATGTTAGGGTGGCAGGGGTGGGTAATATGTTAGGTTGGCAGGGAGTGGGTAATATGTTAGGTTGGCAGGGAGTGGAAGATATGTTAGGGTGGCAGGGGGTGGGTAATATGTTAGGTTGGCAGGGAGTGGGTAATATGTTAGGTTGACAGGGAGTGGGGGATATGTTAGGGTGGCAGGGGTTGGGTAATATGTTAGGGTGGTAGGGGGTGGGTAATATGTTAGGGTGGCAGGGGGTGGGTAATATGTTAGGGTGGCAGGGGTGGGGAATATGTTAGGTGGCAGGGGGTGGGTAATATGTTAGGGTGGCGGGGGGTGGGGGATATGTTAGGGTGGCAGGGAGTGGGGGATATGTTAGGGTGGCAGGGGCTGGATAATATGTTAGGGTGGCAGGGGCTGGGTAATATGTTAGGGTTGCAGGGGGTGGGTAATATGCTTGGGTGTCAGGGGGTGGGTAATATGCTTGGGTGGCAGGGGTGGGTAATATGCTAGGGTGGCAGGGGGTGGGTAATATGTTAGGGTTGCAGGGGGTAGGTAATATGTTAGGGTGGCAGGGGGTGGGTAATATGCAGGGGTGGGTAATATGCTAGGGTGGCAGGGGTGGGTAATATGTTAGGGTGGCAGGGGTGGGTATATGCTAGGGTGGCAGGGGTGGGTAATATGCTAGGGTGGCAGAGGGTGGGTAATATGTTAGGGTGGCAGGGGTGGGTAATATGCTAGGGTGGCAGGGGGTGGGTAATATGTTAGGGTGGCAGGGGGTGGGTAATATGTTAGGGTGGCAGGGGTGGGTAATATGTTAGGGTGGCAGGGAGTGGGGGATATGTTAGGGTGGCAGGGGCTGGATAATATGTTAGGGTGGCAGGGGCTGGGTAATATGTTAGGGTTGCAGGGGCTAGGTAATATGTTAGGGTGGCAGGGGGTGGGTAATATGCAGGGGTGGGTAATATGCTAGGGTGGCAGGGGGTGGGTAATATGTTAGGGTGGCAGGGGTGGGTAATATGCTAGGGTGGCAGGGGGTGGGTAATATGTTAGGGTGGCAGGGGGTGAGTAATATGTTAGGGTGGCAGGGGTGGGTAATATGCTAGGATGGCAGGGGGTGGGTAATATGTTGGGGTGGCAGGGGAGGGTTGTATGTTAGGGTGGCAGGGGGTGGGTAATATGTTAGGGTGGCAGGGGGTGGGTAATATGTTAGGGTGGCAGGGGTTGGGTAATATGTTAGAGTGGCAGGGGTGGGTAATATGTTAGGGTGGCAGGGTGGCAGGGGGTGGGTAATATGTTAGGGTGGCAGGGGTGGGTAATATGTTAGGGTGGCAGGGGGTGGGTAATATGTTAGGGTGGCAGGGGTTGGTTGTATGTTAGGGTGGCAGAGGGTGGGTAATATGTTAGGGTGGCAGGGGTGGGTAATATGTTAGGGTGGCAGGGGGTGGGTAATATGTTAGGGTGGCAGGGGGTGGATAATTTGTTAGGGGGGAAGGGGGTGGGTAATTTTTTAGGGTGAGGGGGGGTGGGTAATATGTTAGGGTGGCAGGGGGTGGGTAATATGCTTGGGTGGCAGGGGTGGGTCATATGTTAGGGTGGCAGGGGTGGGTAATATGTTAGAGTGGCAGGGGTGGGTAATATGTTAGGGTGGCAGGGGGTGGGTAATATGTTAGGGTGGCAGGGGTGGGTAATATGTTAGGGTGGCAGGGGGTGGGTAATATGTTAGGGTGGCAGGGGTGGGTTGTATGTTAGGGTGGCAGGGGGTGGGTAATATGTTAGGGTGGCAGGTGGTGGGTAATATGTTAGGGTGGCAGGGGTGTGGGTAAGGTGTTGGGGTGGGAGGGGGGGGTTAGTATGTGAGGGTGGGAGGGGGTGGGTAATATGTTAGAGTGGCAGGGGGTGGGTAATATGTTAGGGTGGCAGGGGTGGGTAATATGTTAGGGTGCAGGGGTGGGTAATATGTTAGGGTGGCAGGGGGGGGCCATATGTTAGGGTGGCAGGGGTGGGTAATATGTTAGGGTGGCAGGGGTTGGGTAATATGTTAGAGTGGCAGGGGGTGGGTGGGTAATATGTTAGGGTGGCAGGGGTGGGTAATATGTTAGGGTGGCAGGGGGTGGGGAATATGTTAGGGTGGCAGGGGGTGGGTAATATGTTAGGGTGGCAGGGGGTGGGTAATATGTTAGGGTGGCAGGGGGTGGGTAATATGTTAGGGTGGCAGGGGTGGGTAATATGTTAGGGTGGCAGGGGGTGGGTAATATGTTAGGGTGGCAGGGGGTGGGGAATATGTTAGGGTGGCAGGGGGTGGGTAATATGTTAGGGTGGCAGGGGTGGGGGATATGTTAGGGTGGCAGGGGCTGGATAATATGTTAGGGTGGCAGGGGCTGGGTAATATGTTAGGGTTGCAGGGGCTAGGTAATATGTTAGGGTGGCAGGGGGTGGGTAATATGCTAGGGTGGCAGGGTGGGTAATATGTTAGGGTGGCAGGGGGTGGTAATATGTTAGGGTGGCAGGGGGTGTGTAATATGGTAGGGGGGCGGGGGGTGGGTAATATGTTAGGGTGGCAGGGGGGGGTAATATGTTGGGGTGGCAGGGGGTGGGTAATATGTTAGGGTGGCAGGGGGTGAATAATATGTTAGGGTGGCAGGGGGGGGTGTATGTTAGGGTGGCAGGGGGTGGGTAATATGTTAGGGTGGCAGGTGGGTATATGTTAGGGTGGCAGGGGTGGGGGTAATATGTTAGGGTGGCAGGGGGTGGGTAATATGTTAGGGTGGCAGGGGGTGGTAATTTAGGGTGGCAGGGGTGGGTAATAGCAGGGTGGGTAATATGTTAGGGTGGCAGGGGTGGGTAATATGTTAGGGTGGCAGGGGTGGGTAATATGTTAGGTGGCAGGGGTGGTAATATGTTAGGGTGCGGTAATATGTTAGGGTGGCAGGGGGTGGGTAATATGTTAGGGTGGCAGGGGGTGGGTAATATGTTAGGGTGGCAGGGGTGGGTATATGTGTAGGGTGGCAGGGGTGGGTATGTTAGGGTGGCAGGGGGTGGGGTAATATGTTAGGGTGGCAGGGGTGGGTTAATATGTTAGGGTGGCAGGGGGTGGGTAATATGTTAGGGTGGCAGGGGGGTGGGTAATATGTTAGGGTGGCAGGGGGTGGGTAATATGTTAGGGTGGCAGGGGGTGGGTAATATGTTAGGGTGGCAGGGGTGGGTGGGTAATATGTTAGGGTGGCAGGGGGTGGGTATATTGTTAGGGTGGCAGGGGGTGGGGTGTATGTTAGGGTGGCAGGGGGTGGGTAATATGTTAGGGTGGCAGGGGGTGGGTAATATGTTATGGTGGAAGGGGGTGGGAAATATGTTAGGGTGGCAGGGGGGGGTCATATGTTAGGGTGGCAGGGGTGGGTAATATGTTAGGGTGGCAGGGGTTGGGTAATATGTTAGAGTGGCAGGGGTGGGTAATATGTTAGGGTGGCAGGGGGTGGGTAATATGTTAGGGTGGCAGGGGTGGGTAATATGTTAGGGTGGCAGGGGGTGGGTAATATGTTAGGGTGGCAGGGGTTGGTTGTATGTTAGGGTGGCAGGGGGTGGGTAATATGTTAGGGTGGCAGGGGGTGGGTAATATGTTAGGGTGGCAGGGGGTGGGTAATATGTCAGGGTGGCAGGGGTTGGGTAATATGTTAGAGTGGCAGGGGGTGGGTAATATGTTAGGGTGGCAGGGGGTGGGTAATATGTTAGAGTGGCAGGGGGTGGGTTGTATGTTGGGGTGGAAGGGGGGGGTAATATGTTAGGGGGGCGGGGGGTGGGTCATATGTTAGGGTGGCAGGGGGTGGGTAATATGTTAGGGTGGCAGGGGGTGGGGTGGGTAATATTATGGTGGCAGGGGTTGGGTAATATGTTAGGGTGACAGGGGGTGGGTAATATGTTAGAGTGGCAGGGGTGGGTTGTATGTTAGGGTGGCAGGGGTGGGTAATATGTTAGGGTGGCAGGGGGTGAGTCATATGTTAGGGTGGCAGGGGTGGGTATTATGTTAGGGTGGCAGGGGGTGGGTAATATGTTAGGGTGGCAGGGGGTGGGTAATATGTTAGGGTGGCAGGGGTGGGCATTATGTTAGGGTGGCAGGGGTGGGTGTATGTTAGGGTGGCAGGGGTGGGTAATATGTAGGGTGGCAGGGGGTGGGTAATATGTTATGTGGCAGGGGGTGGTAATATGTTAGGGTGGCAGGGGGGTGGTAATATGTTAGGGTGGCAGGGGTGGGTAATGTTATGGTAAATATGTTAGGGTGGCAGGGGGTGTCATATGTTAGGGTGGCAGGGGTGGGTAATATTTAGGGTGGCAGGGGTTGGGTAATATGTTAGAGTGGCAGGGGTGGGTAATATGTTAGGGCAGGGGGTGGGTAATATGTTAGGTGGCAGGGTGGGTAATATGTTAGGGTGGCAGGGGGTGGGTAATATGTTAGAGTAGCAGGGATGGGTTGTATGTTAGGGTGGCAGGGGTGGGTAATATGTGAGGGTGGCAGGGGGTGGTAATATGTTAGGGTGCAGGGGGTGGGTAATATGTCAGGGTGGCAGGGGGTGGGTAATATGTTAGAGTGGCAGGGGGTGGGTAATATGTTAGGGTGGCAGGGGGTGGGTAATGTTAGGGTGGCAGGGGGTGTAATATGTTAGGGTGGCAGGGGTGGGAATATGTTAGGGTGGCAGGGGGGGGTCATATGTTAGGGTGGCAGGGGTGGGTAATATGTTAGGGTGGCAGGGGTTGGGTAATATGTTAGAGTGGCAGGGGTGGGTAATATGTTAGGGTGGCAGGGATTGGGTAATATGTTAGAGTAGCAGGGATGGGTTGTATGTTAGGGTGGCAGGGGTGGGTAATATGTTAGGGTGGCAGGGGGTGAGTCATATTTTAGGGTGGCAGGGGTGGGTATTTTGTTAGGGTGGCAGGGGGTGGGGGATATATTAGGGTGGCAGGGGGTGGGTAATATGTTAGGGTGGCAGGGGGTGGGTAATATGTTAGAGTGGCAGGGGGTGGGTTGTATGTTAGGGTGGCAGGGGGTGGGTAATATGTTAGGGTGGCAGGGGGTGGGTCATATGTTAGGGTGGCAGGGGTGGGTATTATGTTAGGGTGGCAGGGGTGGGTATTATGTTAGGGTGGCAGGGGGTGGGGGATATATTAGGCTTGAGACCGACATGGGTTTCGGTCGGTCTTAACTGTATATGTCAAGGATGGTATTTCTGGATTTCCCTTGTTTTGTCTCAATAGTTTTGCAATTTTATGACAGTTAGTCCTATTCAAATGTTGGTGTTCTCCTAACGAGCGATAGTTAGCCTGCACATAAGGAGAAACTGGACTTTGGCCAGATTTTTTTTCATAGGTAAATGTAAAAAGTTAGTTTGAAGGGAGGTAATGTCAAGGAAATCACTCGATAATAATGTTTAATCCAACAATACCCCTCAAAATGTCGGATCAGCTCAGGTTAAGCCTCTTTCTAGAATTCGTGCCTTAGAATTCTGTATTTACTGTACACACATTCACCTGGATGATTTGGGTTGGGAGCAAAAGGGATCTACCGTGCATGAACCAGTCGACATCCGGCAATTGTCTGTGTTATGGCTCTCTTGTTAATACTTAGTTCATCTTTAAGTTATGATATGATTTCTCAAGTCCGTTTTACACATGTGTATTGAACTTCTTTGTGTGTGTGTGTGTGTCTACGTATGTGTTTGTGAATGAGTGTATGTGTGTGCATATTTGTATGTGTGCATGTTCCTGTACGTTTGTCAATGAATGAATGTGTGTGTGTGTGTGTGTGTGTTTTATGTTTCTGTTCAATTCCCTTGCCCTCATTCTGGTCATTTATTGCCTATCCAACTCCAAAATACACACCTGTTACCCCCCCCCCCTCCCTTCCCCCTTGTCACCATTCTTTTCCTGTCACCCCCAACCCCCTCCCCCTCCACTTCCCACCCCCACCTGAATCATACTTAGCGCTCCAAACCACCTTCTTCTATTGCATCCATTTCGGGGGAGGGGGATGGGGGGGGGGATAAAAACCTTTCTATACAACCTCCCGCTGAATGCGCCAGGGCTGCCAACCCCTCGCCCCGACCCGGCCTATTGTGAGGTATGGGAGGGCCAGCGACGGTCACTAACGGAATGGTTGACAGCGCAGTGGGTTTAATAGGAGCGTTCAATCTGTATACAAGCTTGCCAGATGTCACCAGATTCGCCAATTATCGTAATAAAATGTGAACAAGACTAAGAAGGGTGTCAGTTTCTAAATTATTTGTCGATTTTTCCTGAAGTTAATAGTCTTATGACAGGCGGTTTTAATCTTATATATTCATCATACATATTATAATAATCTCTTATATATTTTAACTCTCTACTTTATTGTATATTTAAAATAAGAGAGCAGGAAAAAATATTGTATTTCGAAATAAATCCATTACAAAATGGTAAATACTGGCTGCAAAATATAAATAGTATATGATTTACCTTTTTTTGTATGATAATTATATATTTATAATAGTGGTATCTAAATTAATCAACGCTTTTATGATTAAATTGACATTTCATTCAGTTACTTATTTTTCTCTGAACAGGACTGCCGGACTTGAGAAACAGCTCATTTTTTATAGAGGCTGTTGATTGGCTAATGGATAGGAGTATGATTAGCAAATCAAGATATCTTCATTATTTCATATCTACTTTTTTAATATTTTAATTACGAGCAATTTCAACAATTGAGTCATATTCTAGAGTGATATCCGAACACCGTGGTATAAAATATGTCACATAAATTACACTATTAACGTAAATATTATAAAGTGAACACAGAACAAATAATAACATATGCGAAAAATCACTACTGCCTACTGAGACAGCTGAGTTCTAGAGCCTATTAGCCAATCAGGGGCTGATATCCTAACTTGCCAACACCGTAGTGACTTACCCTGGTGTTAGGAAGCCACTGCATATGTTAAAAATGCAGAGGCTTGTGATTGGCTAAGGCTGGTGAGATGTAAGCCGAGACTCAGTCAGTCTACAAATCTCGATGAGCATGAGCATGAGTGCATATAGAAAAGGTGGGTGATAATAGAGAAAGTGTTAAAGTAGGAGGATAAAGATTGTCGGGGCTTGTCCCAACGTGCGTGAGTTTTATAATTTGGGTTGGTGGAGGGTTGTGACTCTGTTGATATTATTGAAAGTACATTTTTGGAAAGCTTCAGTATGGCATGCCAAGAAGTATTAGAAGTTAGGTGGCAAGGAGTATTAATTTGGGGTGGTAAAAGTTGCAAACAGAAGGTGGCGATTTTGGATGGAAATGGTCTAAAAGTGGCCTGATAATTTTGGATGGTAAGGGTCTAAAGGGGGGCAGCAAGGCATAGCTGTCGACTGCCGAGTTTGGAGGTGGTTGCACTGTTATATGAATGGCTTAATTTACATTGTATAATTTTTAATTTTTGAGAAATTTTGGCTGGGTGAGTAAGAAAATGGTGAACATTTTAGTGTGGGGGAGGGAGTGATTTGCGGGGCGGATTGGTGACCGCGTAAATTGGTCGTGGGCGAGAGGGAGAGGATAAAAAGGAGCGGCCTCCTCCAAATGCTAGGGATTTGGAGATAGAGTTAAAAATGCTAGGGATTTGGAGATAGAGTTAGCATTCTTCCTTGGAGTTATTGTTTTACGACATTTTGACCGAGAACGGTCTGAGTCAGGGGAGGGTAATTCAGCTGGGCTGTTCGGTTTTCTTTTTAGAGGAGATTCGGGAGGAATGAGATTGGGAGATTGATGAGGAATGGTGGGTGTTTTTGGTGTAGGAGGGAGTGGGGGAGGCATGAAAGATGTTGGAGTATTGAGGTCAGGAAGATCTTTGGGGATAGGGGTAGATTCGCTTACTTCTTGGCTTTATAAATGTTTATTTCGCTTGTGTTCACTTTATAATATCTATGTTATTAATGTGTTATATGTGATATATTTTAGCTCTCAGGGTTCGTATATCACTTTAGATGATCACATTATCATTAAAATTGCTTACAACTTTAGAGTTTCAATAATATATATATGGAATAATGAAGATATCTCAACTTTATCAACACAAATCAATCAACAACCAATCAGCATCTTCTGTATACAATATTATACTCTATAATGAAAAATTGATATGTACTTAATAATATATAATTTCCTTTAGATGTATTTTGTTAACACCATAATGTAGGAAGAATTAATCTAAAATTATACTTGATTTTTTTGAAATAACAACAAAAGAGATATAGTAAGTATTAGCAATGTTCACATTTTATTATTTTATTCGTGATAAATTTAAGAATTTGGTGACATCTAGCAACCGTGTCCACAGATTGAACGCTCCTATTGAGTCCCCGGCATTCACATGAAATATCGCCCCTATGTCCCTGGTGCTTAAGGCACAAAGCCCCGCGGTTTCTCTTGGGCACATATGGAGTACATATCGCCTTTATATTCCTGGTGTTTAAGGTGCGAAGTCCCATGGCTTGTGTAAGGGACATAAATGTGAAGATGATGATGATGGTGGTGGTGGTGGTGGTGGCTTAGCAAAAGAAGTTAACGAAAATAGCGAGCTTAGCTGAGGCCTGGGTGAATAGGAGTGACAATGGGAGAAATGGGCATGGGTGGTGGGGGGGAGGGGGATCAGACGACAAGTGGACAGGAGTGGTGGGGTAGGTAGGATGGGAATGGAGTGGGAGGGATCAGGCGACAAGTAGACATAGGTATAGGTAGCGCCAGCCAACTTGACAATAATTTTGACCCCTTAACTTCTTATAACTCGAAATGAATGAAAGCAATCGTGCTAACATTTCTATCATTTGGGAAGAGTCCACCAAGAAATAGGTGTGGATATTTACAGCCAGTTTGCTTTAGGCTCTTTTGAGTTACAGAGAGGTCAGGGATCAAGATTATTGTCAAGGTCTCCCACCCGCTATCTTGGGATGGTGTGTTGTAGTTTAGAACGTGTTATGTGTGTGTGCGTTAAGTGTGTTGTGTGTGTTTGTGTGTTGAGGTGTGTAAAGGCCAATTCACACGGTCAATATTTCTATCCACCGCCCCTTGAGGGCTGCGAATATCCAAAAAAACAACCAGATGGTTCCCTGAATTTTCCAATGAAATATGACACCACGGCGAAATTTGCCCTTCGAATTCTCAGCGGATAAAATATTCACTGTGTGAATCAGCCTTTACGTGTGCATGTTGAGTGTGTGTGTGTGGTTTGTGTCTGTGTGTGTGTGTATGTGTGAGTGGAGAATTACATACCAGCATAAAAGAGGAATTCCCTAGGTTTAAGACAATTTTCTGTTATTAGACAGACATAAAGTAATTTGAAAGTCACCTCGAAATATACGAGAAAGAGAGAGAGAGAGAGTAGGTTATTGTTTAGTGATTCTAGATTACCTATGATAACTAACACTATAATCAAGATTATAAGTTAGTGACGTTGTTGTTGTTGTTGTTGTTCCCTAAGCTGCCTGGCCGAACAGCCCCGAGTCCTTGAGGAAGGCTTTAGCCGCGATCGGGCTTTCCCACAGAGCTCTCATTGAGTGTAGATTGTGTTGTTGGCATAAGTGGTTGTGTGAAATGCAGTCTTCTATGATGTGTTTGATGGTATGGGGTGCTGTGTTACATCCTGGGCAGGTGTCGACGACGGAGTCATCCAGTCTCTTCTGATAGCTCAGAAGAGCTGGATGGTGTCCGCATCTCAGCCTGGCCAGGTGGACTCTGTCCTCGCGAGGAAGGGAGGATTCGGAAGGATGGATTTCGGGAGGTCGTGCTTGCAGCTGGGTGTTGTCTATGAGTGAGTGGATGGATCGGCGAGAGATATGAGTATGGATGTGCTTCTGGAAGTTGGTTTGGGGTGGGCAGGGAGGGAGAGAGGACAGTATTTGTGTGTGATACCATGTGCTGGGTGTTGTTTTGATATTTCTTGGTGTCTGTGGGTGTGTTGCCATGTAGTGTAGTGGGTGGTTTTGGTTCGTAGAGGCTGCTGCCAGAAATTGGGTGCCTCTCATGTCCAGATGGTCTTTGACTTTGAGGATTTTGGTTTCTTGATGTAGGTGATCTGTGGGTGTAGTAGCTGTGCAGCCTGTAATGATTTTTAGGGCTTTGTTTTGAATAGTCTGTAAGGTCTTGTGATGTGTTTCAGCTAGGTTGGAAGCCCAGGCAGGGCTTGCATATTCCATCACTGATCTTATGTATTGTTTATAAACTGTGGTGGTGGTTTCTTTGTTGTGTCCAAATTTTGTGTGAGCAAGTGACCTGAGGGCGTTAAGTCTGGGTGTCAGTTTCTTTTTCGTGTTTGTGATGTGCTGTTTGAATGTCATATGAGTATCATATGTTACTCCTAGGATTTTGGGTGAGTGTGTATGTGTTAGGGGTGTGTTGTTTATGGTGAGTCGAGGGATATATTCGTGTTCTCCTGTCCAGCTTGTGAGCAGAGTTGTGGTGGATTTGGTCTGTTTGTAGTGCACCAGCCATGTAGTGTGTTGAGATAGGGTTGAAGGAGATCTGTTGCTGTGTTTGGGTCATGGTGTGTGCATGTAAGTGTTTTGTCGTCTGCATAGGAGGCTAAGTTTATTTGGGGTGTATTGGGTATATTTATGTTGTGCATGTACAGATTGAAGAGTGCGGGCGATAAGACGGATCCTTCTGGGACTCCATTTGGAAAGTTTCTGATTCTAGATGACTGACCGGCAAAAGATACGTGTGCACATCTGCCTGCTAGGAAGTTGGCCAGCCACCTTTTTGTGTTGTTGTGCATGTTTGTGTTGTAGATTTTGTTTGTTAGGTTGTGGCGGGGGATGGCATCGAAGGCTTTACTAATGTCCAGTGTGGCTAGTAGTGATCTCTGTGGTGGTCTAGCTAAGTTGATGCCGTCAAAAGCTCTTTGTGTAAGGTCTGTGAGAAGGGTGTTTGTGGAGTGCAGTGGCCTGAAGCCATGTTGTGTTGGAGCTAGGGGTAGGTCGGGTGTAATTAGTTGTAGTACAAGGCGTTCCATGACTTTGGAGGGGGTGCAAAGGAGTGTGATGGGGCGGTGTGAGGAGGGTAGCGTGGGGTCTTTGTTGGGTTTGGGGAATGTGATGATACTACCACGCTTCCAAATGTCTGGTATTGTGTTGTGTGAGTAACTGTAGTTTGATATGTTAGTGAGTACTTGTATGCCTTGTGGTCCCAGGTGTCTGAGGTGTATGTAGCTTATGTTGTCTAGGCCACAGGCGGGTGAGTGCTTGAGATTGTTGATGATGTGCTTTGTCTGGTGATTGGTGAAGGGTGTATAGTCAGGGTCTGTGGGGAATTGTCTCTTACGTCGGATGACACGTCGGTCGTCTTTGTGGGGTTTTAGGTGGCTGACATGTGAGAAGTGATTGATGAGAGTGTTTGCTTGTTGTTTACATGAAGGAGTCTTTTGTTGTGTTTGCAGCATGTGATTGTGTTGTGTTGCTGTTGGAAAGTGTGATGCTGTTTAGTGTTTTGTAGAGTTTCTTTGGGGGGTTTGTTTTGTGATCAAGTGTTTGTAGGAAGTTAGTAAGGATGTTAGTAACATTATCAAATATAGTAAAAACCTTCTATAGACCCTTTCCTAATCCCTATATAATTACTGCAAGAAACTTTATTGTAGAGTCTGGATGTCTGGAGAGAGAGAGAGAGAGAGAGAGAGAGAGAGAGAGAGAGAGAGAGAGAGAGAGAGAGAGAGAGAGAGAGAGAGAGAGAGAGAGAGCGAAGAAGAAGAGAGATAAAGGGGGGATGAGAGACAGGGGCAATAAAACAAAAAGGTGTCACAACAAAGAAAGAAATCGTCTTTTACGCACGAAAGAGAAGAAGAATAAGAACAAAGAAGTTCAAAGATAATAATAATAATAATAATAATAATAATAATAATAGTAATAATAATAATAAACATAATAATAATGATAATAAATATAATATGGAAGAGGAGCAGGAGTAGGAATAGAAGGCATAATTGATAATAGCAAGAAACCCACCACCACCACAACAGAAAAATTAGACCAACGAGAAGAGGGAGAAGTTGAACACCAAAAATAAAAACGGGAGAACGAGAACATCAAGGAGAAGAAAAAACGAAAGGACTAGGAGAAGAACACCCAGAAGAAGAAAAGCCAAGAGAACGAGAAGAACACCAAGAAGAAAATGAAAGCTAGGGGAACGAGAAGAAGAACACAAAGAAGAAAAATAAAGCTAAGGGAACGAGAAGAACACAAAGAAGAAAATGAAAGCTAAGGGAACGAGAAGAAGAACACAAAGAAGAAAATGAAAGCTAAGGGAACAAGAAGAAGAACACAAAGAAGAAAATGAAAGCTAAGGGAACGAGAAGAACACCAAGAACAAAACAGAGCCCATGGAACGAGAAGACCAGATCCCGACGAAGGAGATGGTGCGGTCGTAAAAGAGTGACAAGTAAGGAGGGGTGGGCAGCAATGCAGAATCCGCTTATCCCGGCTACTGTGTCCATTCAAGACTTACAAGAGCGGTCACCGGTATAAAGACCCAACAGTGAAGCGATAAATAAATAAATAAATAAATATATATATATATATATATATATATATATATATATATATATATATATATATATATATATACTGTATATATATATATATATATATATATATATTTATAGACCATAGCGAGCCTGAATCCTGGAAGCGCGATGGGGGGGGAGAGAGAGATAGAGGATGGATGGTTAGATATATAGATAGAAAAATAGATAGATACCGGTAGATAGTCAGTCATAACTTGATTTCATAAATACATTTCTATATGCACTTTTTACATAGTTATTGAAGTAGTAAACATTTAACTATAATTCCTTAACGCACAATTGGTTCTGAGTTATATACATATAAAAGTATGTATATATAAAAGATAGATAATGTTACAACCGGGGCTACGAATAAAACAAGGGCACTTAATGATTGGACTAGTAATAGGGCACTATGCAACAACGGTACAGCGCTAGATCCAAACCCTCGAACTTATATGCCGGCGAACAAAAACACCTATACCCTCCAGAGTTAATCTGCGATAGTGAGATATCCTTAACTGGGCATAAATGTACTCTACTTCAGGCTAACCTACACTGGTATAGCCTGATAACAAACAAGATGCAAGTTACGTTAAAATGCATAAAAAGGAATCTATGGAAAGATCAATTAAATCACTGCAAGATTTAATACAATAAAAAGATGCTTCAATACAGTTACTCTAAATAACAATAAACTCTTCACTCCTATCTGAAAGAAAGTGAAGTATAGTCCTACAGCATAGACCTGGAAACTTCTGAAGAAATTCTGATGCTCATAAGATGCTCGTATCTTAAACTATATAAAGGCAGGAGGCAGGACACCACACGTGTAAATGGAATACACTAAAAGATAGGACATATAATGTTCACTGACACGAGAATACTATAAAAGCGCAACGGTAGCAATGCTCGACACTAAAAGAAGTACTTCCTCATCAACGAAACAGTCTGCTATGGTTGTGCAACTCAACAACAACCTAGACTAATAAATGCTGTGAATAATAATGCGTACATATCAAAGAGCTTATATTAAATACTAATAAGTGTCTACTCGATTAATAATGTCTAGCTGGAATACTCTAGGTAAGGAACTGTGGTTGAGCAAGACAGGCTCGTAGCCTAACGATGTCCTTAAGACTGCACCCTTTAAGTTACATTAATTGACTAGGGTGCTGCCCTCTTGATAGATCCAGATCACAAGTATCTGGTTCTATCCTGGCGACCCTCTAAAGACAATCAAAGAGGCAGCAAAGTGTGGAACTGGAACAGGCTAAAACCCTCAGTCAACACAATGTTGCACTCGTAAAGGACGCAAGCGAAAAGACAACACAGGCTACCACAGGACCAGTCGAAGTCGTGTAGGTATAAGCAAACCATACACATATCGGGGACAACGACTACAGTTACCTTATCCCAGTCTAGCATTAAATCAAAGAGCAGAAACACTAAATCAATAATGGAGACACACTAAGTTCCGAACCTCTACTAACTAAAAACCCTCAAAACCTATTCTAAGTACATGTAAATATCTCAGAGGATGGCGCATACAATACAATGGGCCGGCTATGGAAGGAAACCGTATGCAGAACCCAAGGGGACAAGTAATTGAATAAAGGTGAGAAGCAATGGAAAAGAAGAAGTTCAGAGAGAGAGAGACAGTGGTAAAGGGGGTGATCGGGAGAGAGTTTGCAAAGGGATGTTAGAAGCATGCACGCCAAGCCTGTCCTGAGGAGAACAGCTCCTGTGGACCCTCATGCAGGAGGCAAGTCACACAGGAGCCCACAAGGGCGCGATGGTCGGCCAATCATGGGCCGAGACGTCACAAGGCAGCAGGCCCCTGGGACGCGCCAGGAACCGCCAGCCAATCAATGGCGCGGGAAAGCCTGCGCGCGAGCGGGAAAACTCCTCCGAGCGAGGGAGGCAGCAACATACATACACACGCACATACTACCACCACGCTACCTCTATCGCTCTTTCTCCTTAACTTTACACCATGCATCTTATATTCTACTATTGATATAAAATACTTCCCGTTGTCACAGACGAAAACAAAGACCACCACTGGACTGTCTGTGACAATGCGAGCACAAGGAAAGAAAGAACAACATTCTCGGATAACTGTAGCCCATTTCGTTGTCCCTGGCGAGCACTAGTGGCTAACGAGAGGCGATTCTGCCCACACTGGTAGACGTCACAATAAATAAATAGATAGATAGATAGATAGATATAGAGAGATTGTTTTATTAATCAAATTATATTAATAATATTATACTAATATGGTGCAATCAGTTCGTCTTGTTTAATCGAGGCTAAATTTCTGGTAGCACCTTAACAATTCCAACTTACGTTTTCTTTCTAAACAGGAAACTGAATAGCTTTTAGCGAAGGTGTCAAGGAGCAAATTCGCTGTAATACAATTCGAAAATCAATGGGCATTTTCTAACTGACTCAAACTGTATGAATTGTGTAGTTATGTACAGTATATGAGATAATCTATAGTTAACATTTTACAGCATACTCTTACATTTTAAGATCCGTTTTAATTAATATTTGTTGGACACAATCATGTCCTGAACTGTATTGCATATATTTGCTTTATATAAAATATTTGTCAATAAGCTATGTACGTCTGTGAATGAATGTGTGTGTGTGTGTGTGTGTGTTTGCGTGTTTGTAGTTGTGTATTCTTGTGTCTATGGTTGTGTGCTTTAAGTATTGTGTTTGTGTGTACCTGTCCATGTACTTGCTTGTTTATGTGTAGTGTGTTTATGTGTTTTCGACAGTGCGCTCTTGTATGTTTTTGTTTTGTGCATGTGTGTTTTTTTGTTTTTTTGCGCGCACGTGTGTGTGTGTGTGTGTGTGTGCTTGCGTGCATTGATGTGTGTGTTAAATAACCTTTCCCTCAATCTGCCCATTCCAATTCTGAAATACTGTACACCTGTCATCCCCCCCCCCCCTTCCTTACACCGCCAAATACATAATACATGCTTATGATTTCTTAAAACCTAACCTATAGCCTAAATTAGTGTGACCTATTCCATATATGTGAACATGCAACACATTATTATTTTGTTTTAGGTTGGCGAGTGGGAGAATTTGTAGTTGGAAATTATCGATGCAAGTACGGCTTGTATAATGACTTGAATAATTATATCATCCAAGTCATTGTTTTCACCTTTAATAATGACGAAGACACAGTTTGTATACGTGTTAACCCTGTCAATATCACAACGCCTTTCTTCACAATATTCTGGCTGTTATGCAGCGATTGTAGTGGGGTTACGAAGGATATGTCGGAGGAAAAGAGTTAATTGGAAATATTTGTAACCCCTTCGATTTTTAGAGATCCTTCTAGAGTTGAATTAAATTGTCTAATATAATTATGCCAAAATAGAATATAAAGAGCGTCACCGTATGCTGGGGGCGTTAACTATAATTGTACAGATAATAAGCACAAGGCATCCGAATTATTATAATACATGGCTCTGTGAATCGCTCTTAAGTACACAGTAATGACCAGGAGTTGGAGCGTGTGATAGTTGTGGACAGAGCTTGTTCCAAGTGAAACTATAACTATTAAGCTCCTCGGTGGTATAGTCAGTTTGGTGTTGCGTCTGCTACGCTACAGGCTCGGCCTGGTCAAAAGTTTATGACAATTCACTTTGAAATAGACGCAGGCTGTCAAACGAAATAGGAGTCCTATTTTCGTTATTACTAAATGTACACAGTTTAAATTATGCCTTACAGTACTTATTATGTAATTGAAAGTTATAAAATAACCGAAACTGTTCATTCTAGTTACTGACCTTTAGTTGAGGAACAAATAACCTTGGGGTTTAAGCCATACCATGAAGAATTCAGTATGTCAAACAGTAGTGGGCAAGAGTTGTGTTATCGGCGTATCACCTACCTCTGACCGGGTATATCCTAGTGTTTACTAGGCTATACCCCTTTGAAAGGACATTAGCCTAACCTAACAACCTTACCTAACCTATCCTAGTATTATGGGTGGGGGCGGCCGCTCCCACACCCCCGCTGTTTGACATAAACTCTCTTGTTTACACGACGTACGCCCGGTAACACAACTCATTCCCAGTAGTGTAGTAAGTCAGGTCCATTCTGTCAGGCTTGGTTTCTTGTCTCCTTTACAACACCCAGGAACACATGTAGAACTTAGTGTCCTCCTGACATGGCCTCTAATAGTAAAGTGCCTAGCCAAGCAGCCACTAACCAGGACAATCCCAAACAAAATTACAAATGAACCTCAAAGCATGAAAAAAAAAAAATGAAACATTAACCAAACCAATTCAACCCCATGCCAATTTTCTTGTATTTCTTCTCATAATAATTCCAGTCTTAAAACAAAATTGTCCCGATTATCTCTCCTGAGTAGACGGAATAACCAAAGACATGGACCTAGTCAACAAACCATAACAAAACCATCTACAGTTATTTCTGTAGATGAATAATATATTATTCTATTTGAGACAAAGTTGTGCATAACTTATTATTTAATATATAATATCCATTAATATTAAGAATGTGTTACAAAAGGCAAAGTATGTACGCGCACACACATACACACACAAACATACATACACCTCTCTCTCTCTCTCTCCTCAACCCACTTTTCCACCGAACTATCATCATTACTGTCGCTGTTGAATGGGAGTGCAAACATAAGAAAGCTAATCAGCACTATTGTTAACGGCGCCATTGATGGATAGGCAAAAGAGGATGGCGGAATTGTTCGTAGTCGGGAGGTCAGAAGATGTCAGCTATAATTAATATCTGCTGCCATACATCATCATCATCATCATCATTATCATCAACAACCACATTGTCACTCCAGTATTGAAATCATCATTATCAATTTTACTTCACCATTCTCAAGACCATCGACATCATCATAATCATAAGTTTCGGCAGCTCCTTATTTTGTAATCACTATCATTATCACTATCACTATTATTATATTATCATCACTATGGTCATTATCTTAAACATTATCATAATTTTTACCAGAGCATAAGAACTCTGAAGAGAATCTGACCAAACTCATTTCATTAACATATATAAATGATTAAATCACACATTATATGCACTATCACAAAAGCTATGCACTGTTTTCCATTATTTGAATATTTAAACCTGGTAGTATGTGCTCGCAGCCACTTGATATTTGGTGTTTACCTATAACAAACAAACACACACTTTCTCTCACATCTCAACCCCCTTTCAGCAACAAGTTTTCTCGGAGTGTTGGAGCATATTCCTGCATTGCCTGTGCATTAATTCTAGACTTTTGAACCCAGGAGAGAGCATTTTCCTGTGTTTTCCTCTCTCGTTATATATATACAGTATATAATTATTATATATATATATATATATATATATATATATATATATATATATATATATATATATATATATATATATATATCCAGCCTACAGTAGACAGACCTAGCGGTGCATATGGTGTCACCTTTACTAACTAGCCTAGCTGTATACGTGGGCTGAGTGTTCACATTGTGCCAAACTGTCCAATTGCCCGATATTATGTTGGTAGTCACTCTATGCAGTCATCAAATTCCATCCGGGCATACGTTTCAGAGAGGGCCCTAAAGCCTCCAGTTGGGCTTCTAATCTAGTCTAATTTAATCAATACCGTTGTTTGTATGCCTTCAGGTAACTACAGTAGTGCAGTATTTAATAGTATCAAGCAAATCAAACAAAAACTTCTCATGGCCATTTGAGGGGGTTAATTAGGGACATTCTGGAGGATTTTGATCAAAAGTTAATCATTTATATGTGGGTGCTACATTATATGAAGGTACTGATGAAGTTTCATCTAAATCCCTCTATTCATTAGTGAGAAATATTGCTGACCAAAAATGACCAAATCACAGGCCGACCATGACGTTTTCATACTGTAATCTCTGCAACCTATGTTTGCCGGCAATACTGAGGGCATACCTGTTACGGCTTGCGAATGCAAAAACTGTCCCATGTAGCTTACAACTAAAATTATACCGTATATAATTATCTGAGACGGGTCAATCTGGGAGGCCTGAGGGATTTTTTTTTTTTTTTTATTCCCTATGTGGATAAGGGAAACAAAAGGCAAAACTGCCTGTGACGAGTGCCTCCCCCAGAGTTGAAAGAGTGACAGGGCCAAAATCAAGGAAGGTTCGAGACAAAATATCTGGACACACGGAGTTTGAAACAATTGAAGTCATAGGATGAGGGAAAGATGGATTCAGGGAGAGTTCCAGAGCACATCTGTTGAATAGAAGAAAAATTGGGAGTATCGTTTCACTCTTGAGTTGGAGAGTTGTACAGAGTAGGGGTGGGATTTTGTTGCAAGACGGGTAAGACGTACCCTACGTATAGTAGGTGGTATACACTGAGAGAGCTCTGAGGAACGCTGATTATTGTAGTAGCGATAGAATAGCGAGATAGATGCAACATTGCGGCGATGAGAGAAAGATTGCAGAGAGTTAGTGAGTGAACGGGAGTTAGCCCCTTCTGTACCGACGACGTCTTTTCAATTTTATTCTAGCTATTTTTCGACGACTTTATGCAGTTGAAGAAGGATCTGAAAAGGGAGGGAATCTGAAAAGGGAGGGAATTGAGTGGAAGCTACCTATACTGCTGTTTGCGGATGATACAGTTCTGATGAGTGATAATGAATGGGAGTTGCAGGGTCTGGTAAATGAGTTTGGAACAGTGTGCGAAAAACGGAAAAAACGGAATTTGAAGGTAAATACGGGGAAGAGCAAGGTTATGGTCTTCGAAAGGGGTGAAGTCACAGAGTGTGAGGTGAAGCTGAACGGTCAGGCTATGGAGATCGTCAACTCTTTTAAGTATCTGGGCAGTGTGTTGAGTAAAGATGGGACTATGGATGAAGAGGTGCGGGAGAGGGTACAACAGGGGAAGAGGGTTGTAGGAACGCTAAAAGCAGTAACAAGAAATAGGGTGGTCAGTATGGAAGTGAAGAAGTCCTTGCATGACAGTGTGGTAATCCCGACACTGACTTACGGAAGCGAAGCATGGACGTTGGTTGAGAGACTCAGACCAAGAGTGAGAGCAGTGGAAATGAATTACTTAAGGAGTGCGTGCGGAGTTACATGGAGGGATAGACAGACTAATGAGGAAGTAAGAAGGAGGTGTGGTGTGGAGGTAGATGTGCTGGAAAGTGTGAAAAGGAACAACTTGAGATGGTTCGGCCATATGGAACGTATGCAAAGCGAGAGAATGACTAAGAGGGTGTACGAGAGCGAGGTGGAGGGACAGAGGGGGAGAGGTAGACCGAATATGAGGTGGAAGGATGGAGTGAGGAACTACATGAACGAAGGCGGTGCTGGTTGGGGGGAGGGGCGTCGACTGACTGGGGACAGAGGTGCATGGGGGCGGTTCGTTCGTGGCCACCCCTTCGGGGATCACGGCGTCAGGCAATAGATAGATAGATAGATAGAAGAAGGATCTGTAGTAGTAAAAAGGGTTAAGTGAGCTAGTTCGAAGCCTATTAATTGCCGGAAAGCCTTTTTAAACTTAATAATATCGTATAATAGTAACCGGAATAAAGTTAAATGGCGGCACCGGTAAGGAAAGGGTTAATGATACGAAAGGCTTTCCTTTCTACTTTGTCTAAAAGTGCTGTGTGAGATGACCCAAGTTTGAATATATTTAGAGGTTAGTTTTGATTAGACGTTCTGGCTTACATTATAAGACTTTATTCAGGCATGGCCCTTCCAAAACTGAATAACATCGTTTATTGGTAGTTAAAAAGAAAAAAGAAAAGGCGTCCTCGTACTGAAAAGGTTGACCAATCAAGGCTGGTGTGTCCCTTTACGGCCTGAGGGAAGAAGATAGCCCAGGTGTGAATGTGTTTAGAAATAACCTCCCTGCCACGCACACGGAAGCGGCCCAGGGGTACACACAAACGTTGGTCATGCACGGAGGAGGTGGAGTGCGTGTAAATCCCAGGGGTGCACGGAAACATTGGTCATGCACGGAAAAGGTGAAGTGCGTGTAAATCCCAGGGGTGCACACAAACGTTGGTCATGCACGGAGAAGGTTACGTGCATGTAAATCCCAGGGGTGCACACAAACGTTGGTCATACACGCAGAAGGTGAAGTGCGTGTAAATCTCAAGGGTGCACACAAACGTTGGTCATGCACGCAGAAGGTGAAGTTCGTGTAAATCCCAGGGGTGCACACAAACGTTGGTCATACACGGAGGAGATGGAGTGCGTGAAAATCCCAGGGGTGCACACACACATTGGTCATGCACGCAGAAGGTGAAGTGCGTGTAAATCCCAGGGGTGCACACAAACGTTGGTCATGCACAGAGGAGGTGAAGTGCCCGCAATCATTGGTCATGCACACAGAGGGTGGAGTACACACAGACATTGGTCATGCACACAGAGGGTGGAGTACACAGAAACATTGGTCACGCACACAGAGGGTGGAGTACACAGAAACATTGGTCACGCACACAGAGGGTGGAGCACACACAAACATTGGTCATGCACACAGAGGGTGGAGTACACAGAAACATTGGTCATGCACACAGAGGGTGGAGTACACACAAACATTGGTCATGCACACAGAGGGTGGAGTACACACAAACATTGGTCATGCACACAGAGGGTGCAGTACACAGAAACATTGGTCATGCACACAGAGTGGAGTACACACAAACATTGGTCATGCACACAGAGGGTGGAGTACACAGAAACATTGGTCATGCACACAGAGGGTGGAGTACACACAAACATTGGTCATGCACACAGAGGGTGGAATACACAGAAACATTGGTCGTGCACACAGAGGGTGGAGTACACACAAACATTGGTCATGCACACAGAGGGTGGAGTACACAGAAACATTGGTCATGCACAGAGAGGGTGGAGTACACACAAACATTGGTCATGCACACAGAGGGTGGAGTACACAGAAACATTGGTTATGCACACAGAGGGTGGAGTACACACAGACATTGGTCATGCACACAGAGGGTGGAGTACACAGAAACATTGGTCATGCACACAGAGGGTGGAGTACACAGAAACATTGGTCATGCACACACCGGGTGGAGTACACACAAACATTGGTCATGCACACAGAGGGTGGAGTACACAGAAACATTGGTCATGCACACAGAGGGTGGAGTACACACAAACATTGGTCATGCACACAGAGGGTGGAATACACACAAACATTGGTCATGCACACAGAGGGTGGAGTACATACAAACATTGGTCATGCACACAGAGGGTGGAGTACACACACACATTGGTCATGCACACACCGGGTGGAGTACACACAAACATTGGTCATGCACACATAGGGTGGAGTACACACAGACATTGGTCATGCACACAGAGGGTGGAGTACGCACAAACATTGGTCATGCACACAGAGGGTGGAGTACACACAAACATTGGTCATGCACACAGAGGGTGGAGTACACACAAACATTGGTCATGCACACAGAGGATGGAGTACACACAAACATTGGTCATGCACACAGAGGGTGGAGTACACATAAATATTGGTCATGCACACAGAGGGTGGAGTACACAGAAACATTGGTCATGCACACACCGGGTGGAGTACACACAAACATTGGTCATGCACACAGAGGGTGGAGTACACAGACACATTGGTCATGCACACAGAGGGTGGAGTACACACAAACATTGGTCATGCACACAGAAGGTGGAGTACATACAAACATTGATCATGCACACAGAGGGTGGAGTACATACAAACATTGGTCATGCACACAGAGGGTGGAGTACACACAAACATTGGTCATGCACACAGAGGGTGGAGTACACACAAACATTGGTCATGCACACAGAGGGTGGAGTACACACAAACATTGGTCATGCACACAGAGGGTGGAGTACACACAAACATTGGTCATGCACACAGAGGGTGGAGTACACACAAACATTGGTCATGCACACAGAGGGTGGAGTACACAGAAACATTGGTCATGCACACAGAGGGTGGAGTACATACAAACATTGGTCATGCACACAGAGGGTAGAGTACACACAAACATTGGTCATGCACACAGAGGGTGGAGTACACACACACATTGGTCATGCACACAGAGGGTGGAGTACGCACAAACATTGGTCATGCACACAGAGGGTGGAGTACATACAAACATTGGTCATGCACACAGAGGGTGGAGTACGCACAAACATTGGTCATGCACACAGAGGGTGGAGTACACACAAATATTGGTCATGCACACAGAGGGTGGAGTACGCACAAACATTGGTCATGCACACAGAGGGTGGAGTACATACAAACATTGGTCATGCACGTAGAAAGTGGAATATACACAACAATTGGTCATGCACATAGTCGGTGTTGAGACCTTTAGTGCACACATATTCCGGTTATGCGGGGTGCACAAAAATATCTGGACATGCAATCAAGAGCCGGAGTGCACGCAAATGCCTGACACACGCAAACGTTAGAAGACATGCAAATCCCTGAAGAGTGCACGCAGTGTCTGGGTTCAAAAATGTGTCCGTGAACGCAAACGAAAACACTCCACTGAGTAGACCGCCGTACACACTCATACACATGCATCACACACACACATACACATATACCACACATACACACACACATACACCACACAATACACACACACATCACACAATTCATACGCATTTAATATCAACATTGCTAGAGTGTTATTAGTCTTATGCTGAGTAGTGAATAGCGAATAAACAATTACCTCTCTTACTCTTGGGATTAAAAGCTATCATTGCAATTAACTTGTTGGGGTGATTGGCAGAGGACATTTTATGGGCAGTATGGTGTGCGGGTGATGAGAGAGAGAAAGATGATGGTAGGAATAGGATTTGGATTCAACTCGGAAAAGAACTCTCATCGTCATGGGTTTATGCAACATTAACAACAAAAACAGCAACAACAGAAACAACAACTACAACACAGTGAAAACAATAACAAAAACTCTCGTCGTCAAAGGTTTTAGCAACAACAACTACAGCAACACAGTGACAACAATAACAAACAACATCAACAACAATTAGATAAGGGCAAGGTAATGTACTATTATAGCATCTTGTTGGAAATGCGCAAGAGTAGAATACACATAATAGGACCGCTTATATATATTTTGTTTTTGCATGTGAGTGAGGGAGACAAAAAGGCAGAACTGCCTGTAGCGAGTGCCTCCCCCAGAGTTGAACGAGTGACCGGGCCAAAATCAAGGTAAGTTCGAGCCAAAATGCCTGGACATACAGAGTTTGAAGCAATTTAAGTCATAGGAAGAGGAAAAGACTGATTGTGGGAGAGAGTTCCAGATCTCAGCTGTTGAATAGAAGGAGGATTGGGAGTATCGTTTCACTATTGAGTTGGAGAGTTGCACAGAGTAGGGGTGGGATTGTGTTGCAAGACTGGTACTACATACCCTACGTAGAGGAGGTTGTATACACTGATAGAGCTCTGAGGAACACTGGGATTATTGTAGTAGGGTTAGAATAGCGAGAGAGATGCAACATTGCGGCAAAGAAAGAGAGGTTGCAGAGAGTTGGTGAGTGGACGGGAGGTAATGATACGAAAGGCTTTCCTTTCTACATTGTCTAGGAGTGAGGTGTGTTAGGATCCTCCCCACACATGTGAACAATACTCAATACAAGTATGCACTGTGCCCTGTACAGAGCAAGAAGCTGTGCAGGGGTAAAGAACCCCTTGAGGCGGTTGAGCACATTCAGCTTCTGGGAGGCTGCCTTACCAAGACTGGTAATATGGTCCTTCCAAAAGAGAGCAGAGGAGAATGAGACACAGAGAATATGGAGAGAAGATGAAGGATTGATTTTTGTATTGTTGAAGTTTAAGGGATAGTCCTCTGGCAGTTCCCGACAGGTAGTAAGATGGAGATATTGGGTTTTGGAAGCATTAAAGGCAACATACATAGTAAACCAAGATTGTTTTGCCTTAGACTGAGAGAAAGAAAAAGGAATGTATGCTTCTATGCCTGAAAGGATTACCTTGGTAATGCGTTCAGCACTCTCCGAGGGTCCCCGGCCACGGAAGCAAAAGTAATTTCATGGGAAATCAAAGAAGTACTGCTGAAGAGCCTCCCAATTGGCAGCATCAAAGTGCCACAAGCGCCGCCGGTTGGGAGGATCAGGTGGCTGTACCGGAGAGATAGGACAGGTGACAGATATTAGTTTATGGTCAGAGGAGCCCAAAGGACAGAACAGATTTACAGTATAAGCAGAAGGATTAGAGGTTAGAAATAAGTCAAGATTGTTGGGCCGATCTCCGAAGCGATCCGGGATACGGGTGGGTTGCTGGACTAACTGCTCTAGGTCGTTTAAGATAGAAAAGATGTAGGCTTGTTCATCAGGTTGGTCAGTGGAAACAGAGGAGAGCCATTGGTGGTGGTGAACATTGAAATATTCTAGGATGGAGATTTCTGCGAAAGGAGAGATGGATATAATGTGTTCCACTTTAGAAGTTAGATATTCTAAGAATTTTGGATAGTCAGTAGAATTAGGGGAGAGTTAAACAGCGAAGACATATTTAGCTTGAGAGTGACAAGAAAGCTTTTGCCATTGAAATGAGAATTCAGAAGAATCTAAGTTGGGAACACGAGAGAAACCAAGATTGTTGCGTACATAGCTGCAACATCCACCTTTGGCTCGAAACTGAGGATAGAGGTAGTTCCAGTTCAAGTTCAATGTCTTTATTTCATAACATACATAAAAAAATATATAACATTACATATCTCACAAATGAATGCATTATAAAAATTAAAAAAATCGTTTTTGCAATGCAATTTAGTGCTAAAAGTTAAATTTATAAAATATGCTATGGATACATTAAACTTTGAAGACATGCATTATCAAGTAAAGCTTAGTACTATACATACAGTACATATACTTCATAGACCAACGCTGGACAACGCTAGTAGAAGGATACAGAGAAGGGTTTGCTGTCAGTAGTCCCAGACAACTGTGTATAGGTGAGAAAGAGAAGATCAGGGTTGGCAGAGGAGAGCTGGTGTTCCACAGAGTGGAAATTACAGGAAAGGCCACGAATATTAAATACATTAATAGTAAGAGTAGAAGGTGGTGGTCCAGAGCATTTTGGCGAGTCGTTTCCAGGGGACAGACTGATGGGGGCATTTCTGGTCTCCCCCCCCCCCCCTGGGACTCCGAGGCGGGTCGATATTGCGTTTTGTTTTTGTTTTTTGAAAAAGCTAGCGTAGTGTATAAGGAGTTTGTAGTATAATGTATTGATAGGAGGAGAAGGTTTTGTGTAGGACAGGCTGGGGTTGCCCTAAATATTGATGAGGCATTGAAAGGATCAGCTAGGGAGGCCAGGTGGTGAAACAGGAGTTCCAGCTGTCCTTATCAGCCACCTAGCACTCCCCGGGAGTACGCCCTGCTCGGCTGGTGCCTACAGCCTCCTGTTGATACTGACTTTCACAATACAGTATACACACAGTAACGAATATATCATACACACACGCACGCACGCATGCAGTGAGTGAGAGAGGGAGAGTAACGAAGCTATCACAGAGAGAGAGAGAGAGAAAGAGAGTAACAGAGATATGGTATCACACACACACACACACAGTAACGAAGGTATCACACACACACACACACATACACACACAGTAACGAAGGTGTCACACACACACACACACACACACACACACACACACACACACACACACACACACACACACACACATAACAAAGGACCCTTAGGCTATTCAAACATACAGACTTGTCCGAATATACTGTATATGAATGGACACAAATGCACATGTATAAATAGACACCCAACCACATATGAGCCGCCATCCCCCCACCACACACACATATATACACACACTCATACACAAGCACAAACAAATACACACATGGATTCTGACGTGGACACACTTACACATAAACAAAACACCCCAATATGCAGTCTAGGAAAGTCGGCTAGACTAACACACACACACGCACACACACACATCGACACATACACACACAAACCCACCAAACCACACCCATCCACCCCACAAAGACTAATACACACGCACACACAGACAAAGACGAGCATGCACACGACCATACAGAGAGAGCTAGGACGCTGCTTCTTCCCACGCACACACACACACACACACACACAACACACACAAAAACAAAATAATAATAATAATAAAAATAATAATAATAATAATAATAATAATAAAAATAAAATAAAAAATAAGACAAACACACACACACACACACACACAAGGGGACACTGTTGAAAGCACAGAAACACACACTATACATAAACAAGCAAGTTCACGAACATACACATAAACACAGCAGTTAAACACAAGAATACACGATACACATATATAAACACGCACGCACGCACGCACACACACACACATACAAACACACACACACGCAAGTTATCTGTGCGTTACGTGTCGCTTCGTTACGGTGACAAAAGAAGATGGTGAGTGGTGGCGTTCTGTGAAGCCAGGGGTGTGGGGGGCATTGTCACGAGAACCAGGAGAGAGAGAGAGAGAGAATGTGTGTCTGTTTGTATAGGTGGAAACAATTATTTAATTATTGTAGTAGTAGATACATATGTGATGTACAGTCAGAAGAGCGCGTTTGAATAAGAGAGAAAGGGTTACATGGAATCACAAGATAATGAAAATAAAACAAAGACTCTTGCACCGCCCACTTGTCCTTCTGGTCATTTGGTCAGCGTCAAATGAAAACGTGAGAATAAACGGTACCCCAACATCCCTTGGGAGATTACATTATTTCATAGCAAGAATGAAGGATAACATAATAACGATCTAGGTTAATTTAATAGCTAGGCTTAAAGTAACTTCTTTTTGTATATGCCATCAACACAGGTAACTGTTATGTTCTAAATGATGGAAGCTCAAAAGGTGCCTTAGTAAAGAAAATGAAAAATGATTAGATCTTCAAAAGAGATAGAAAGAGAAAGAGAGAGAGAGAGAGAGGGGGGGGGGGGGCCTGAAAGCAAGATGGATCCTGAGATAGATCACACTTATAACATTATTTAATTATATGTCGGACAGATTGGGAGAGAGGTATCCTGACCAGGAGAGCTGGGCATCGTAACCACTCGGCCATAAGGAAAGCAACCTTATGCTGGGGTCACACATTCCCGTATATCGCTCCCGACAGCTCCCGTCAGGCGTAATCGCCAATTTTGTGTTCTGACGGGCGTAGTCCGGCCGTGTACGCCCGTATAGACCACGACTATTGCACTTCCCGACAGACGTACCGTGACGGGGCCAGTGTTACGTCAGACGTAATGTAGTCGTATGGAACTACGTACGTGCTTGCGACTTGCGTAAGCATGTCCCCGTTAGTCCGCCTGGGCTGCCCGATTTGCGGGAACACAGGCCACGCCCATGGCCACGCCACCACAAGACCTGCGTAGCTGAGGCCGTACGTCTTGGGAGTTTTTAGGACTTACGTGGACCGTTTCCGAACAATCGTAGGCACACCCCGTCTGTCCAAACACAGACAAAAACAGTCTTTGTCAACCACGTAGGTCTGGGTTGGAATCTGGGAACTACAAAAGGGCAGGAATGGCCACACCATTCCCATTCCAAGTCCTTCATCGGCACCATGAACAACATCGCGGAATTCATCCTGGAGGAGTTCAATTTTGTGAACTCCCTAAGAGGAAAGACCATTCATCTTTGTAACCTTTAACCCGCTCAGAGCCAGCCAATTTTGACGGTGTGCTTCTGCCAGTGCCAGAGTTTTTTTTTTTTTTTTTTTTTTTTTTTTTTTTTTTTTTTTTTTTTTTGGCTAAATCTATCAAGTTGGGAGAGAAAGGAAGGATAATGATAAAAAAACACTCCCCTCGCCAGAAATCAGGTCCCCGATGGTCCCGAAAGTAGCTGAAAAGACACTATAGACTACAGAGACTTTTATTGTATCGGAATGTATGGGTGGGAGGGTGGTGGGAGGGTGGTTTTGGGGTTGGTTGGGGGAAGGTAGAAGGGTAATTGACTTGTGTTACACATATGAAGCCGATTGGTGAGGTAGTTTCGCCACCACGGATTTTCCTTTTTTTCCTTTTCTTCGTACGGATACGCTAGAAGTGGGTGGTGGGAGGCGTTTGGGGATGTGGTGGGGGGAAGGCAGAAGGGTAAGGGACTTGTCACACAAATATGGAACCGATTGGTGCAGTCGTTTCGCCGCCACAGATTTTCCTTTTTTTTCCTTCTGACGGGACCGACAGTCAGCGAGTGGGTGGGAGGAGGGATTTGGGATTTTTGTGGTGGGTAGCCTAAAGGGTAAGGTACATGTGGTAAAAATATGAAGCCATAGGTGCAGTCGTTTCGCTGCTACGATTTGTTTTCGGCAGGGTGCAGAGGGTGGCAGGGTTGGCTTGTTGGTTGCTGCTCCGGTGTGGTGAGAGGTGTGACTGGAGTGTCCCCCGCTGGTCCCCCGCTGGTCCCGTTGTCCCCCCCCCCCCTCCCCGTACAACGGTGCCGCGTCTTCCCGCCAACCTGCAGTGCGGCGGTTCTGCCAGATGCGGCCGGACTAACGTAAACTTTCCCGTTTGATGGGAATATTTTACGGTTGACGAGAGCAGCTTACGTTTGACCGGGCAAGCTGCTACGTCTTACGGGGCTGCTCCCGTCAGATGTAGCCGATCGCCCGGTCAGACGTAGGATTTCCCGACTTTTGACATACGTGAGCACGAGCCACGTATCTGATTTGAAATCCAAAACATACCGGGCGGCCTTGGCCGCACCCACCACCTCCCCGACCAGCGTGGCTACTCCCGCCATGCGTACCAACCCCCACGACTAGACACAATTTAATTTACGTTTTGCGTACTAAGCCCTTACGTTTTACGTATTCGGTTGCCAACTACCAATAAACCTTCGTACGGGAGCATACGGGAGCATATACGTGAATGTGTGACCCCAGCATTAGTTCTTATTGCTCTCCCAAATATACCTGGAGTGAGTGGGGTCGAATCCTGGTCAGGATACCTCTCTCCCAACTTGTCCGACATATCATTGGCTATTTGCCATTCAGAGAGGTTGCATAATAGTACCAGGACGATTAAAAATCGTATCACTTAGCCGAGTTGGCGGGGGGGGGGGGTCTAAAATAGTCATGGTTGAAGGCTAACAAACACACCACGTGTTCGAAGGAATAGTCCTCCACGAGACTATACCCTGGTTCTTCAAATAAGAATTTGTCTTGTCTTGTCTTGTCAGGGGGACCCACAGAGAGCTGCTCTCGGGCAGAATGGTATGCAGGGGTTGTGCAGGGGAATTAGAAGCAAGGGATAGGATCGGGTCAAGGATTGGGATGAGGGAGATAATGATTAGTGATCTTATTTCTAAAGGAATCAAGAGTGGGGCTATTAACTATGTGAGATGGGAGGTGATTCCACTCTTGGATGCTGCGGGGAAAAAATTAATGTCTGAATATGTCTGTGCTTGCCTGATACATGTGGTATTTTAAGTTGTGGCTGCGTCTTCGTAAATCGTAAATCGTATGTTTGTAGGGTGTAAATATGTATTTTTGTCCATGTCCACTAAATTGTTTGTGATTTTGTATAACATTTATTGTCTGTGTATTTGTCTTCTTGTTACAAGGGGGTCTACTTTAACCCTTAACTGGCGGCGCGCAACATATGTCGAATGAAATAAATTTGGACTAAGTGGCGGTGCACGACAGCTGTCGAGCGCCATTTTCAGCACGTAATGTTGCTGAGAGAGAGAGCTGAGCGGTGGGACGAGCGTAATAACCTTATGACCGCTCCCCACGACCACCGTGGACGTACTGAACTGTATTCTACTTTCCTCCCCCTTTCTCACTCGCTACACAGGGAATTATGTAAGGAAATTACCTTATTTTAGGGTTTTTGCACTCGTGTTGCATGATCGTTGCAAGAGAATCAGTGGTCGTACAAGGATGGTTCGGGTGTCATTGGAAAGCTCTGTTTACGCCCTTTCAGGCATAGATACTTGTTTTACGCTCTGGGTCTTATTTAGGCATGCAAATGAGCACGGAAACAACCCTATTTAGGGTTAAAAAAAACGCTGTGCGGTACGGTCAAATAGACCGCCTAGCCCGCCAATAAGGTGTTAATGGCTTGTTTAAGCAAAGTGACTGATGTAGTATGTCTGTAATCACGTCTGATCCATCTTGCAACTTTGTTTTGTATGGCCTCTAATTTATTTATATTATTGTAAGTGTGTGGATCCCAGCCGGTGTCGCAGTATTCTAAGTGTGGCCGAACTAATGATTTGAAAGCTAGAATTTTGATGTTTGCGTTACACTTTGTGAGACTCCTGCGAAGGAAGCCCAGAGCACTATTAGCCTTTGCTCTGATGCTGTTCGCGTGTGTGGTCCACCTCATATCTGCTGAGATGTGGACCCCAAAATATTTGTGGGAGGGAACGGTATCTAAGGGGGTATTGTGAAGTTTGTAAGAGAATAGGATGGTTTTGTTGGAACGGGTGAAGAGAATATGGTGGCACTTGTCAGGTCTGAATGTCATCTGCAAATTGGATTCCCACTGTTCAAGCGCAGTTAAGTTGTCTTGTAGTTGGAGGCAATCGTACCTATTGATATTTGGTCGATAAACTAAACTATCGTCTGCAAAAACTCTAGTAGTAGAAGTAAGAGATAGTGGAAGATATATGAAAATAAAAGTAGGGGGCCCAAGACGGTGCCCTGTGGGACCCCAGAAGTAGTTACAGATACAGAAGAAGAATGACAGCCATCGAGAACAACACTTTGCTCATGATCAGTTAGGAAAGTCTTAAGCCAGTGATGCCATAATAGTCTAATTTCACTAGAAGTATCTGGTGCGGGACTTTGTCCCGCACCAGAGTAAGTAAGTGGTAAGTAAGTAAGTAAGTGGCGAAGTAAAGTACTATGGCGTCTACTTTTCTAGTTTTGGGATCATTAAGGGATCGGGAAATGTTGTGTGTGGTCACCAGTAGCTGAGTTTCGCACGACCTCCTAGGTCGAAAGCCGTGTTGTGCGTCAGTAAGCATATTTAACCTATCCAGATGGTCAATAATATGTCGGTGGAGGATATGTTCTAAAATTTTGCAGGGAACTGAGGTAGTTGAAACGAGTCTGTAGTTGACGGGGAGGGTTCTGTCTCCGGATTTAAAAATAGGTGTCACATTCACCAAAAGCTAGTCATTGGTAAGTTCTCCGGTGTCTATAGTCTGCGAGAATATAACCTGCAGGATAGGAGCAAGAATGGGAGCATTCTCCTTAAGTATCCTGCAGAGTATATTGTCTGGTCCGGTCGCTTTGTCAACGTCTACCTCAGATAAAAGTTTCTCGATCCCACGGGTGTGTAAAGTCAGTGGAGTTATAGGTGGGTGTGGTGATGGTGACAGTTCCGACAAATCTGCTTGTTCATGATTGTGTAAATACTGACTGGAACTGTGAATTAATTGCATGTGCTTTATCTTGTGGGAGTGTGACCAAGGAATCGCTGTGTCGTAATATTGTTATACCAGTCTTGTTTGCGTGCTTTGAAGAAGCTGTAGAATTTGTTGTGATTTTGCATGTTATTTATGAAAAAGTGGTTGTGTAGTTAGTTTCTGCTTGTTTAATTTCTTGTTGTAATGTTTTCTGGGTATTTTTTTAGTGTTCCCAGTGTTCTGTATCGTTTAGCTGTCTTGTATGCTTTTACCTTGTTTCTATGTAGTCTATTTATATGTGTCTATTGAACCATGGTGGAGACTGGTTACATGTAACAGTTTTCTTGGGTATGTGTTTGTCCATTATATCATGAATAAAGTCACAAAGTCTTGTCCAGCTAACCTCAACAGTATTAGTTATTGGGTTGTTGTCAAGGAAAGTGTCTCTAAAGTTAGCTAAGTCCTTGGAGATGGCTCCCATGTCAGCTCTGTTGTACTGGCATATCTATCTGGGTAGTTGTTTCTGTATGTTTGCTTTAATGTTTGCATCAACAAGTACCATGTCATGATCACTAAGCCCCGGCAAGACCAGTGTTCGTGTTATAAGCGAGGTGTTGTTCGAAATGCTTCCAAAACCCAATTTCTCCATCTATCTACCCGTAAAGAACTCCCAACAGACTATCCCTTATTCTTCAACAATACAAAAATCAATCCTTCATCTTCTCTCAATATTCTTGGTGTCTCTTTTTCTTCTGCTCTCAGTTGGAAGGACCATATTACCAGTCTTGCTAAGGCAGCCTCCCAGAAGCTGGGTGTGCTCAACCGCCTAAGGGGGTTCTTTTCCCCTGCACAGCTTGTTGCTCTGTACAGGGGCATAGTGCCTCCTTGTATTGAGTATTGTTCACATGTGTGGGGAGGTTCCTCTCACACTGCACTCCTAGACAATGTTGAAAGGAAGGCCTTTCGTATCATTAACTCCCATCCACTCACCAACTCTCTGCAATCTCTCTCGCTATTCTATCGCTACTACAATAATCAGTGTTCCTCAGAGCTTTCCCAGTGTATACCACCTCCTTTACGTAGGGCACGTGATACCCGTCTTGCAACTCAATCCCACCCCTACTCTGTGCAACTCTCCAACCCGGGAGTGAAACGTTACTCTCAAACTTTCTTCTACTCAACAGCTGAGCTCTGGAACTCTCTCCCAGAATCAATCTTTCCCTCTTCCTATGACTTAAATTGCTTCAAACTCCGTGTGTCCAGGCATTTTGGCTCGAACGTCCCTTGATTTTGGCCCTGTCACTCTTTCAACTATTGAGGAGGCACTCGCTATAGGCAGTTCTGCCTTTTGTCTCCCTCAATCACATAGAAAAAAAAAAAAAAAAAAAGGAACAAGTCTATTATGTTGGATGTGACCCAATGTCTTGTGTTAGGGTTATTCCTTTGTTACACTAACTTGTGTACATGTTGGTTCGAGTACTGTTTGTGAGAGTGAGTGGGTGTTAATTATGTCAATAAATTTGTCATGTAATGATCTATCAGTCTGTGGCAATATAATTTCGCTGTCATGGTTGTCATTCTCCAGTGTCGGTATGCTGTCCAGTTAAATGTCAGGTAAGTTGAAGTCTCCAGTCAGCCATATATTTTTGGAGGGGTCAATTTTAGATAAACATTCGTCAAGGGACTGCAGGCATTCTACGTTAGAATTAGGGGGCCGGTAAAATGATCCTATACAGTATTATAGTATCCTGCAGCCCTCTATCTGTGCGTTAATCCATATAATTTCCGAGTCCTCGCTAAGTTCAGTGGCTGGTGTCGCAACTAGTCCTGGCTTTGTCGCTATCAAGACCCCGCCAAGGTCTCCGTCCTGTCTGTGTTTCCTGTGTAAGGTTGCTTTCTTTATATCCACTCATGGCCGAGTGGTTACGGTGCCCAGCTCTTCCAAATATACCTGGGGTGAGTGGGTACGAATCCTGGTCAGGATACCTCTCTCCCAACCATAACATTATTTCCTCTGGGTACCCCTTTACTTCCTCGCCCTTTGTTACCGTGATATATTAATATTCTATATAAGGAGAGCAGTTCCGAGTTCTTCATTTCACTCTCCTTGCATATATCAATTTGCTGTTTCATAATATCTCCTTAGTCTTCAATAATCTTCCTTGTTAGAACAATGCACACTGTTAAATAGTGACGTATTTATATTTTATTTCAGCTACATTATGTGGTGGGGAAATTGTAGGCACCAATCGAGCAGGGCAGTACGCAGGGGAGGCCACATAGGCATATGAAAAGGAGTTGCTGGAACTCTAGTTTCATTTGCCTGGCTTACCCCACTGTTTCTATCTGTGCATTACATACACAGAGCTAACTCTCCCAAACATCTCCTCCTCCTCCTATTAATTTCACCTCACTTAACAAGCACACCAGACATCTTTCCAAAACATTTAAATTACCTATAATGTACCTTGATTTTGATTTTTTTTTTGTTTTTTTTTTTTGTTTTTTAAAGAGACAATGAACGGAGGAAGGAAAAACACAGCTAAAACAAAAAGGTCCATGTGCCTAAAGGCATCCTCCATTCATAAAATGTTTGTAACAACTGGATTTAAACATTTGTAGATTGTAAGTTTGTGGAAAGCAATTCGAGGGAAGTGAATTCCAAAGAGTAGTAGTTCTAGGGATAAATGAATTTTGATAAGCAGAAGTTCTGCATTATGGAGGAGAAAGTGTAAATTCATGGGCGCTCTCAGCTGCCCTAGTTCTACGGGGAAAGATGTGGAGAGGCGGCACAATTGAAGCAAGTTCCTCGGAACAATTGCTGTGAAAATATCTGTAGAATAATGCAAGGGATGCAACGTTTCTTCGTATGGATAATGTAGGAAGGTCCTGTGTGCTTGCAGGGTTATTGATTAATCTAATAGCTTTATTTTTAATTTTGTCCAACTGCCTCAATGCAACCACTCCACTTCCACTCCACAGAGGTGTACAGTAATCCATCTGAGAACGCACATGACTTTTATATATTACGGCCAACTGCTCGTCAGTGAAGAATTCTCGAACTCTGTACAGGAGTCCCAGTTTTTTAGAGGCATTCTTAGCAATGCTTCTAACATAATGTGTCCAGCTCAAGTTAGTAGTTAATGTTACTATTTCAACCTTTGGGAGAGACACTTGTTACAGTCAGCTTTGCCTTTTGTCTCCTTCATACACATAGAGAAATCAGACGATTTTATGACGTTTACGAAGGATGTATGGTAACTAAAACGATTAATTGAGATAGTCTGTAGTATTTTCATTGGTAGACGTCCTTCCTAAGTTGAATAAAAATCGTCTAATATTGGGAAGAACATAATGAAAAGGATGTCACCGGTACTAGATGGGTTAACTGTTGTTATACTAGACTACAATGAAAGGATGTCACCGGTACTAGATGGGTTAACTGTTGTTATACTAGACTACAATGAAAGGATGTCACCGGTACTAGATGGGTTAACTGTTGTTATACTAGACTACAATGAAAGGATGTCACCGGTACTAGATGGGTTAACTGTTGTTATACTAGACTACAATGAAAGGATGTCACCGGTACTAGATGGGTTAACTGTTGTTATACTAGACTACAATGAAAGGATGTCACCGGTACTAGATGGGTTAACTGTTGTTATACTAGACTACAATGAAAGGATGTCACCGGTACTAGATGGGTTAACTGTTGTTATACTAGACTACAATGAAAGGATGTCACCGGTACTAGATGGGTTAACTGTTGTTATACTAGACTACAATGAAAGGATGTCACCGGTACTAGATGGGTTAACTGTTGTTATACTAGACTACAATGAAAGGATGTCACCGGTACTAGATGGGTTAACTGTTGTTATACTAGACTACAATGAAAGGATGTCACCGGTACTAGATGGGTTAACTGTTGTTATACTAGACTACAATGAAAGGATGTCACCGGTACTAGATGGGTTAACTGTTGTTATACTAGACTACAATGAAAGGATGTCACCGGTACTAGATGGGTTAACTGTTGTTATACTAGACTACAATGAAAGGATGTCACCGGTACTAGATGGGTTAACTGTTGTTATACTAGACTACAATGAAAGGATGTCACCGGTACTAGAAGGGTTAACTGTTGTTATACTAGACTACAATGAAAGGATGTCACCGGTACTAGAGGGGTTAACTGTTGTTATACTAGACTACAATGAAAGGATGTCACCGGTACTAGAGGGGGTAACTGTTGTTATACTAGACTACAATGAAAGGATGTCACCGGTACTAGATGGGTTAACTGTTGTTATACTAGACTACAATGAAAGGATGTCACCGGTACTAGATGGGTTAACTGTTGTTATACTAGACTACAATGAAAGGATGTCACCGGTACTAGATGGGTTAACTGTTGTTATACTAGACTACAATGAAAGGATGTCACCGGTACTAGATGGGTTAACTGTTGTTATACTAGACTACAATGAAAGGATGTCACCGGTACTAGATGGGTTAACTGTTGTTATACTAGACTACAATGAAAGGATGTCACCGGTACTAGATGGGTTAACTGTTGTTATACTAGACTACAATGAAAGGATGTCACCGGTACTAGATGAGTTAACTGTTGTTATACTAGACTACAATGAAAGGATGTCACCGGTACTAGATGGGTTAACTGTTGTTATACTAGACTACAATGAAAGGATGTCACCGGTACTAGATGGGTTAACTGTTGTTATACTAGACTACAATAAAAGGATGTCACCGGTACTAGATGGGTTAACTGTTGTTATACTAGACTACAATGAAAGGATGTCACCGGTACTAGAGGGGTTAACTGTTGTTATACTAGACTACAATGAAAGGTAGAGCAGGTGATCGGACAACTCAAGTACAGTACAAGACCATTTCAACCATCAGCACCAGTTTAGCCAGTATTGTTAGGTTAGGAAAGGTTAGGGTGAGCTAGGTTAGAACGTCACTTCGTTACAGGTTTTGTTGGCACTGGTTGTGAGCTACTGGTTGAAATGTTCTACTGGTTGAGTTCTTGACCTCTTCCCCAGTCTAGTATAAAAACAGTTAGCCCTTTGAGGATCATGATGTGTTTTAACAACTTCTTCTGGCTATTATTAGATGATTTTACACAGCTTAGGAAAAACTCTATCAATGAAAGGGGTAAAGTCGATCTTAATTAGCTTTTTGACTCACGCAGATCTTTCCTTTACACTCGTCTAATAATAGCCAGAATACACTGTCAAAATGCGTCATAATCCTCAAGGGGTTAGCAGTGTGTAGTGTTCTAATGAGGTAAATTATTGAAGGCTAAGGAGAGATTGTGAAATAGAGAACTAATCATTAGACCATTACAAAGTAACCCCCTGCAATACGGTGGCGAAACCTTTCCAATATTATGGATATCATCGGACGATTATATTTTAATTACAAAATCCTTGGAGAGTCAGAGAGATAGTAAAATCATCTAATGTCAGCCAGAATAAAATCTAGAGGACGTCTAGTACAGAGAGGGTTCAATAGGGCCAGAACATTATAATACGTTGAAGTATCTAGACCATTTGCGAGTTTCGGGTTATAATGAAGTACAAGCGGTAGACGTAATATTGTCCAACATACAAGTTAAAGTATGTTTGTAGTACACATTATTAGTACAGTACATTAAGTAGAGTTATTTTTTTCTCCCTAGACCTCCATCCAGATTTTAAATATAATATCTCCAAGACCCACCTTCGAGATAAATTTGTAAAAATGTTGGTGGAAAAATGTCCCGACCGAAGGCCGGTTCAACCTAAATTGCAGGCTCGCTATCGCTCGCCAAGAAAAGTAATCGATACCTAAATGGCACGAAAGGCCTACAAATTGACAGAGAAATGGAGGCGAAAGGTCTTATAATCGCCAAACGAATGGGGCGAAAGTCCTTAAATCTCAGAACTAATGGGGTTAAACATGAGGGAGAAGGCGGTAAAAAACAAAAAAAAAAATCCCTTACGTGAAAATCTTCCCTTAAAACAAATTCAGCAATACTTCCATCCATCATAACCTTATATTGTGTTTATAGTGCCTGGTGGATCACATATATGCTTTCATTAATTTCATTGGAGGTGGTGTGGTGAAATTAATAAAAAATAGATTATTAGTAGGTTCAGGGATATTTCGTAGCGAGGCCGTTCTAAATTATCTGTGCCCCATGAATATTCTTTCCTCTCACTTAAACATTAGGCTACCATAGTGCGGTGGGAATATGAACATGATTAGATTAATATTAATATCCAGTATTCGATAATGGATAATAAGTCGTAGGATTGTGCATAAACCTTTAACCGTCTTGGTGGTGTAATGGTTAAGGTGTCTAAAAATCTGTGTGTGATAACCCGGGTTCGAATCCTGGTGGATCACATACAGTATAATTATGCTTTCATTAATTTCATTGGAGGTGTTTGGTGTTGTGGTGAAAATAATAAAATATAAAATATGGAGGTTACAGCTTGAACTTTATCATAATTATACTGTACATTGTACAATAATATAGGGTAGAAAAAAGGCATTTAAAATCTTTCGGGCTGAAACATTAACTCAGAAAGGGAGGCTGAGTAAATCACTATTACAAACAAATGAAGAGGAACATTTATTAAATAACGTTTTGTTAATGTCTACTTAAGGTCAAGTATCTATAAGTACAAAGTTGTCAATAAGCGTTCCTTCTCGCG
Source organism: Paralithodes platypus (assembly GCA_032716605.1). Lineage (NCBI taxonomy): Eukaryota > Metazoa > Arthropoda > Malacostraca > Decapoda > Lithodidae > Paralithodes > Paralithodes platypus. The sequence goes on along the minus strand of CM064492.1, from coordinate 41,075,179 downwards.
GGGGGGGGGGGGGGGGGGGCAACAAAGATTAAGAGGAGCTATGTCGGTTTTCTGGACTCCCTTCTCCTTCAGTTATATCTCCATTAGTTGTGAGATTGCATGACGTTCACCCCATTAGTTTGTCAATGTTAAGTCCTTTTGCCCCATTTCTTTGTCAATATTAAGACCTTTCAGCCTGGTTCACACATAGACGAGTCAGTGCCCAAGTCCAACACGAGTGATGAAATTTTGCTATTCGGCAATACTGCAACACTCGTGTAGACTCGTGTTACACTCGTGTAGACTCGTGTTACACTCGTGTTGACTCTCCGTGTATCAGGGTGTGTCCTGGGTATTCGCCACGTGGCCCAAAAATATCATACATGCATGAAATTTCTTGTCCCCATCACGAGTCCGACGGAAATACGTCTAGACTCCTGTACATACGTGTTGACTCGTGTGAACTCATGTTTGACTCTGTGTAAGTCTTCACTACTCGTGTTTACTCGTGTTAACTCGTGTAACACTCTTTGGTAATTCGTCCTCGATCGTGGACATTTCGATGTTGGCGAGTCAACACGTGTCTACACGAAACAACACATGTGCAACACGAGTCAACAAGAGTTGAAAATACGAATCTGGGTGCCAATATTGGGGGCAAGCATGATACCAGAGTCTACACGAGTCAAACACGAGTGTAAACACGAGTCTACACGAGTCACCCAGATCCACTCAGAACAAAGCACGAGTGTAACACGAGTAGGCGAGAGTGTAATTTGGATGACCGTTATTTCAAAAATGTTGGACGAGTCGTCGAGAGTTAACACAAGTTTAGACGGATGCAACATGAGTCTACACGTGTGCAACAGGGATCCAACGCAAGTCAACACAGAGCTACATGATCCAACACGAGCGGTGGAGTGTAGCCCGAGTGCTGACAACACCGCATGAAGAGTTGGCAGCCGCGCCGCTCACACCCCCTATAAATGCACCCCCCCCCACACGCTGCCTCGTCCCATTCCACCAGCACAGCACACACCGACCACAACCTAACCTGCCCATCTACCCACGCTGCCCTTCACCATGGCCCCTGACAAGAAGAAGATCACCACCATGAAGTGTACCACCCCTCGACAGGTGCCGAAGGGGCAGCAGGAGAAGTTTAAACGTGTCGTCAAGCAGCTGCCTGGGCCCTTCCAACCACATGACATACCAGCTACACCACGCTGCCAAACCCAGGCCAAGCAGACACATGATGTGTCGCCGCCTGAGATAAACTCGGACGACATCATAGAGGATAGCCAGGCCCCAGGTCCCAATCATCGTCAGGAAATCGCAGACCCGTTAGATGCCGAGGCTACCAACTTCGACGATGACGAGACGCAGCTGGAAGCCACGGAACACGACCCCCCAGCCACAGAGGAGCCCGATGATGCAGAAGCCATGTCTGGCGAGGATGACCCAGGCAACTCACAGAACTCACAGAACAGCATGGCCGAGGACAGACCCATGTATGGGGCCATCAAGAAGAACAAACTGACCCGGATCCTATTTGACGACGAGACGGAGGACATGCTGGTTGAATGGGTGAAGGATAACCCTATGCTCTACCAGAAACGCCTCAAGGAATACAAGGACAGCCGGAGGAAGGTGCGCATGTTCGAGGAGAAGGCTGCCAGCCTGGTACCTTGTGTCACAGGTAAGTACCCCAAACAAAGCTTGCATTATGTTATTTTAGTGTTAATAAGTTTTTGAATACCTTGTTGTGTTCTTGGTTCCATTCCAGGTGTTTCATACGTTTAATACATCAGGATTTTGTTAAAATGTTAAAAGTTCCATATATTATATGCTGTGTTGCCAATATCACCTACATTCCATTCCATTTCTACGTTTTCATTCTTGAATCTATATTTGAGTATGCACCTATCTTTTAGCTGTTCATGACGATATATAAAGCATTTATATAATATGTCCCTTGCCTAATAAATGTTTATGTTTCCCCAGGAGCAAATCTGAACAAATGGGTGACGGGCATGCGGACGCGGTATGCAAAAATGATTGACGAGAAGAGTGGTGCGGACATACCTTGGAACTATCGAGGGGCGGCCAAGGTCAGCGAGGGACGACTGGATATTACGAAAGTTCTCCTTCCTGAAAGGGCACATTGCCCGAGTCAAGACCCGGGTCACAGCTAAGGTGAGAACACTAATATACATTCCTAATATGTGTGACAATAATAGATAAATGGGAAAATATAGAACAAATAATAACCAGCAACAATATATAAAAGTTATCGTTTTTAAAACAGAAAAGTGTAATAATATGCTCCCATTTACCTAATATTGTAGGTTATAACATATTTAACGTCTCCATATATACTTCTTTTGTGATTTATTGTAGGTATACATTTATAAAGGAAAGCTTTATATAAACATCACATGTATTTATGTATCAATATTTATTGTCAAGGTACATATTATCAATTATAGATAAATTTAAGATAATTTCATTTTGCATCATATAAATAACGCTAGACCCTCGTCTGCGAAATAATATACAATTGATATTTATTAATGAAATACTAAATATATGACTTCCTTTCAGTTTCAAGAATCCGAGCAGGACGCCACCCAGCCCTCTACTTCCGCGGTCGAGGAGACGACGGAAGACCCCGAGAGTGGTGAAGAGGACTCTGGCATGCCCCCGCCATCCGGGACACCTCCTGCTACAGGCCCCACCCCGAAGAAGCGCCGCAAAAGTGTTGACACGAGCCCACCTGTGGAGGTAAATATGGAAGCAATGTTAACATAATTCATAACGAGAGTATTCCTATAAATTATATTTTGTTGGAGGCTGTAAAGTGCTGACACGAGCCCACCTGTGGAGGTAAATATGAATGCATTGTTAACCTAATTCATAACGAGAGTATTCAAATAAATTATATTTTGTTGGAGGCTGGAAACTGCTGAGAAGTGCTGTAGGTTAAAAGTCATACATCTGTGTACCATTTATAATAATGCCTGTAGAATAGGCCTCAATTGTGGGGGAAGATAATGATAAAAGGTTAATTATTATAACTTACCATGGCGTGAATGTATTAATATATAATTACAACATGTATTTAACCCACAAACTTTTGTTTCTCTAGTTGTCTGCCAAACGATATGGCCACCCTGATGTCAACCCTGGCATGTAAGCAGACGCGGTACTCCCACTTTGTGGCCTACTTGGAGCTGCAGCTGGACATACTGCCTGACCAAGTAGGAGATTCATTGCCTAGAAAGATGATGATGCCCGTTGCTGCAGGCCAGGGAAGACATGGATGCCACCCCATCCACGTCACCCTCTCAACACCCTCGGGCCACCACCGCAGCACAACAAAAGCAGCCCCCAACACCACCACAGCAGGCAGGACCGTCATTGGGGGTACCACGTGCGGCCCCAGGTTTCACCATCCCCACATTCTCAGAGATGATGGCAGCCTCATTCAGGACCCCTGTACCTGAGTGGTGGGTGGGGTCTCTAACCCCCACACATGGCACCAACATAGCGATCCCTTCAACCCCATAGCTTACTCTGACTGTTCCTTTTACTTATATATTTTCTAGATCTCAAGTGACGGCGTTTCTTGCGTGGATTGACCTCCTAATCTACCAAGATTGGAAGCCAAAGCGTCACATCTTTCCTTTGCCCCTCAACTTTCTCTTCATAATTGCTGAGGGGCACAGGGCCCTGGGTGGGGCTTTGGTTTCCCGGGCGTTTCTGCACCCTCCTCAGCTCCCCGCCATGGAGTGGCTTCGGTCACCCAGGCTTTATTGTGGTCGGCAGGGAGGGTTCTGTGGGGGCGCTCGGTTATGGCCTTGGCCTTGCTCGGGGCCTTGGGGCTGTTCGGCCAGGCAGCTTGGGGAAAAACAACAACAACAACAACCCCTAGCAGGCCGCCAACACCTGGAAACTTTCTGCAGTACACCCGGATGAACCCGGCAGTCAGCACCCCCAGGCATGGGGATGACGAAGTGTGATTACTGTTAAATGTACAAGCTAGTCATAAACCCCAGTGATGGGGATGACGATGAATGATATTATTATGATTGTAGCATTTAAGGAACCTTTATATTTTGTATGTAAAAATAAAATTAATGTGACTCCAAGTGTTATTTTGCATCCAATTAATATTTACAGTTATTTTATTCATAAGTTTCATTTACAATTTTACTTTACTCAACTTTTAAATGACTTGTTAACAGAGAAACAAATAAGTAATATGAATTAAATACTTTTTGGAAGATTAGATAAAATAATTATAATGATTAACCAATTTGAAGAACATAATTCATGGAAGAACATATAATGGCAATATGCTGAAAAATATTATAATACTGTTATGGATATACAAAATGAAATATATACAAAGAACATATAATAAAGATTTGTACCTAGAAAAACATACAAAACGTATGAGACAAATATAAATATAAACATATATCGAATATATAAATGATTCTGAAACCACATAGAAAAACCTACAAAAAAGTATATTAGATAAATATAAATGTATAATATATAGAGAATATATTAATGATATTAAAAGGACTTAGAAAACATTACCCAAATATGAGACTAAATATAAATAAAATCATAGTAATGAATATCATCGCTGATATATATATATATATAGAAAACAAATAATTATGTACGAGGATTGTTAATATTGATAAATATGAGAAGGGTATACAAAGGTCATGATGAACCGGGAGATGATTGAACAGGTTATACACATTAGAACAAAGAATGCCAACATATTATGAATACATACCTTAGATCATGTCATTCTGCCAGGAGACACTTCCCCTTGGTGATGAATAGTAGTCGGTGAGGTGCTGCCGTTGAGTCTTGGCCTGGGCTGTCACGACATTCCCGGAGAGTCTTTGCAGGGGACTCATCCTCTCCACCTCCTCCCTCCACGCCCCAGGAATGACAGCATGCGTCACAGGGTCCTCCTCGTCCAGTAGGTTGGCGTGGTGACCAGGGTACCTCAGCTGCATAAGGTTGTGCATACAGCAGCACGCCAATACCACTGACTCGACACGGGACGGGTGGAGGGCTATATTGGTGAGGAGGCACCTGAACCTGAGATTGGGAGAGAATGGTTAGGATCATGTATAGTTAATACTTGACTGTACTTATAGTTCATATTATTACAGTGGCATATAAATTGCCTTGTCATATTATCTCATGTCGCATCGACGAAACCTGTATTTGTGGGAAATAACTTCACATTACCATACTGTTAGGGATTTCTATTTCATTCAAGTGTCACTGGTTGTAATTGAGGTATTGTGCTTGTTATGGTGGGTACGATCTTTAATTATTTATGATTGAACATCGTATGCAATGTTATGAGCCCGGTATAATTAATTCGACCTGTAGACAGCTTAGTTTCATATAGGAAGATATTTTTGTTCAAGAGTGTACAGGAAGGAGTGAGAGGTGGAATTGGGAGGCTTCGTGCAGACTACCCCCCTTTCATTCACATTCCATTCTACCCCCTATCGTCCTACACTCTTAACCCTATTCATTCTCCCCCCCTTTCTTCCAACCCTTGCTCTTCTTTGTTGCCTGACGTACGAATGATATTGATTATAACTAGGTAAAAATGCATTTGGCTTTTCTAATCATAAGTAATGTTTACAAGATATATCATAGAGTTCTTGGTAAAAGTAATACTTTAATTCAGCAAGTATATAAGGAGTTGAGATTAATACAGTTAGAGAAGTTGGTATCAGAGCCAGGTGCGCTAAGGGTATATAAGTCGAAAGTACCGTAACGGCAAAGTAGTGTATGCTCCACCATCATCTTAAGCTGACCTGCCCTGAGTTCGTTTGTAAAAGAATCACCATGAGTTGAATAAGTATCGCCTAGGATTTTTTCTATGTTTATTGATTGCTTTCACTTACTCTCTTGGAGGGTATTTATATAACTATGTATTATTTTTCTTAATAGTTTCTTTATTATTTCACATCAATGTTTCTCAAATTTGATATTTTCACTAGAAGTAACTTTTGTGTATAATTAATCATTTAAATAAATTATAATTATATTTTACATACTCTTTACATTTTACCTTTATATGCTAATATATTATTATTTTGATTGTTGGGATAAATCTAAGTCAAAGTAACTAAAGATAACTAATTCTGAACGAGTGATAAGAAAGGAATAACTTTGGGGTTTTTAGGCTAAAACAGCCATTTGATATCAACTGATATTTTATGAACTTGCCACATCTTTTCACCTACCAAGGTTTTAGTGACTACAAAGAGAGTTGCTAGTTTTTGTGGAAGTTTAACATACCACTTATTCTTGACTGAAACTGATAGTCATATTTTCCGCATTTTGTGAGGCTAAATAATAAGTCCTCGTTTTGTGGTTTTTAGTGGAATGTTTCTTTATGTCATGGGTTCGAACCCCGCTCGTAACGTAACAATACGCTTACCTGGAGGACATGATACTGAAGGCATTCTCCACAATGCGGCGAGCCCTGGACAGACGGTAGTTGAAGATCCGTTGAGGTACAGTGAGTTGGCGGGTAGAGTGTGGCTTCATCAACCACCTTTGCATGGGGAAGGCGTCGTCACCAATCAGAAAGAACGGAACAGGTGCGTCGTCGTTGGCCAGAGGTTCGGCAGCAGGGAGTCCCAGGGTGCACCCATCCAATGCTGCTCTGATGTTTGTCCTTAGAAAAAACCCTCCATCTGAGCAGCTACCGTGATTACCTATGTCGCAGTAGAGGAATTTGTAGTCTGCGTCTACAATAGCCATGAGCACGATGGAGTGGAAGCCTTTGTAGTTGTAGAATTCAGTTCTGCCTTGTGGAGGGCATCGAATGGAGCAGTGCTTTCCGTCGATGGCACCAACGGCATGGTGGAAATCCCACCGTTTGGAGAACACCCTGGCAACCTCCTTCCACTCCGCCGGGGTCCTGGGGCAACGTAGAACCTCCTGCTGGTATTCTGCAATGATGGCTTCGCATGTTTCAGGCACAATGAGGGAGATGGTGTTCCGGGCCACACGGAACGCGTACTGCAGGCTAGGATAGAAGTCACCCGTGGCCAGGTAGCGGAGTGTGATTGCCAATCTCAGCCCAGGTGACAAAGCTTCCCTCCAAAAGGTGTCCTGCTTCTCTATCCTGGGCCCGACACGTTCCACCAACTCCCTAAACATGACTTTGTCCACACGCAGGAAGTTCTTGAATGATTTGGGGTCCTCTGCCTCAAACTCCTTCAGGAGTTGCTCGTACACACCGAACTGAGGCCGTCTCATTAACCAACTCCTTGCCCAAACTGTCCTTTGTTTCCTTTTCCGTTGACATCTGCGTTCAGCTAGCGCCTCACCTTCCTCAATGTCTAGGAGATCCATCCGCATCTTCAGGAGTATCGCCATAGCTGCCGCGTTGTGCCGATTGATGGCCATGGTGGGTGGCTGTATCCTGCCTGGTGGTGAGTGGTTGTGTGGCAATGGGTGGTGGTGGGGGCTGCTTTTATATAGGTTTCGTGCACAATGGCTGTCACTCGTCGTGACTCTTGTTGGACTCTCAGCAACTCTTGCACATTCGCGGTACACTCCCAACGAATCGTGTGACACTCGTGTAGATCCATGTTACATTCGTGTTGACTCTTGTTACACTCTTGTTGACTCATACCTACTCTTTGTTTTAGTACCCTGGAATTTGACAGTTATTTTTCAAATTTATGCCACTCGTGTTGGGTTCGTGTTACACTCGTGATGACTCTCCGTTACTCGTGCGGGCTCTTGAATGAACACTTGTTGACTTGTATTGACTCGTGTTACACTTGTGTTGACTCGGGATCAGTTACTACTCATGTAGTAATCGGCCTCCAGCAACGCCGATAATCGACGAGTGTCACTCGTGTTGGACTCGGGCACCGACTCGTCTATGTGTGAACCAGGCTTTCGTGTCATTTAGGTGTTGATTTTTTCCTGGCGAGCGATAACGAGCCTGTAATTATGGAAGAAGCAGCCTTCGGCCGGGACATTTTTATTCCGAAAAAATATACAAATTAATCTCGATGGAGGATCTTGAGGATGCTTTGTTATTAACCCTCGTCTAGCGAGGGGTTTTGGGCAATTTTGGGCATATTCAGGCCCTTCTGAATGATCAATCAAGTATCTGCATGAAAATAAATGTATTCAGCAAAAAACTAGGCGCTACAAGCTTCAAAATGAGAGCAGAACAAGCATAGTAGCACTCGTCGTTTTGATGCAGTGGTACCACCAACATGGGAGTTTAGCATATAGCGGCATATTTTTTCCAGCTACACTCACTACTGGTTACACTGCCGGCCTCTCGAGAACAGAGGGAGCGTGAGTCAGTGGGCGGCGGTAAGCCCTGGGTGTCGGCCGTGTGGCCTACTGCACTCCCGGCCATTTGCACTCGATTTTAACCCTTTAAAAGCCTTAATAATGCTCCTAACTTGCTGCTTTTTAGATACGGACTTAAGTCGGGCCCCGCTCTTTAAGTGTTAAGCTTGATGGAGGTCTAGTGAGGAAACTAATATAATAATATAGAAATACATTTATGAGCAAATAAAATAACACCTACTCCCTTAATGTAAAGATTATCAACTAAAGTGATGTGTTAAATGAAGCCAGATTAAACTAAGAAGATAAACTACTGAAAAACCTTCCCAGCTTTTCCTATCCTCCAAAAGGGATTCCGGCCGCTCCAAGCTGAATCCCGGGATCTGAACCCTGGGAGTTTTCTAGGTCTCACCTCCAGAGAGATGGTCATTGGAACGTCGTGGTCGGCTCTTTGGACTCTACTTGGTTCCCATAAATAATTTCTTGGGGCTATACATTAAATTAAAGTAAATAGTATCATACCAGCGAATGACTGAACTAATGCTGATAGCTAAATACCACCACTTCTCACTGCTTGCCATGGGGCACCTGAGCACTATAGGAATTTGTGGTAGGAAATAACACTCGAATTTTTGTTTGCAAATTAATGCAAAAGCTACTAGTTTGTGGTAGCTGCATAATAGTGAAAATATCACTTTCATACCACACTTGCAACCTCTAACACTGGCCAGTGATAGAACCGCGTATTATTAATTATAAATTACACATGTGGTGCAATATTGTTAGGAATTACTGGACATTTATGTGTTTTATAGAAAACAAAACTTTAACGTATACATATAATTGGATAGTAGATCTTAATGTTCTGCAAAAGAAAATAGAAACCATGCATAATATTATTCTTTAAAGGGGTTCAACTGTCCCTGAACTTAATTTGGCTAATTATTAGGTGTACAGTCACTTGAAGAAAACGCAAACATTTGATGTATTATTGATAAAAGTGCAACCATCGCGAGTAATATGTTTATATACTGTTATGTGATCCAGAGTTAACATTGATTTTGTAAGCCAGATTAGTATAATAGTTTAGTTTCCCACTTATGTGTTTGCTTCTCGCAAGTTCTAGACTTGTATGGCTCCAGTCTGTCTCTCCCAACATTGCGTTATTTCATTCACGTGTATAGCCTAGTAGAAAATTTCAGATTCTCTGGTAACATATACTGTATATACCCCCCGAGTCCTTGCAGTTTGGACTCTGGACCAGCTGACCTTAGCATCTCGTCTGCCCCTCTCTTCCCTGCCTGTACATAGTTTACCATTATACCTAGTGAAGTGACATATCTCTCCTGGCTACCATCTAAAGATAAAGCAGTCTGAAAATCCTTACCTGTGATCGAGGAGTTGAGTATATAAGTGTGTCACCTATTATAGAATGAAGCAACTTGGTTAAGGCCGAGAACTTTCAGTCTTCTACTGTACTTCTCACTTCTCCGCTTGTTCTTCCTCTGTCTAATTGCTCTTCTTTCCTACTTTACTTCAGCCATCTGGTCTGGTCTGGCCTACTTATTATTCTGTGACATTTTGTGTACTAGTTTTAAGTTAATAATTAATTATCATTGAGTCTCTGTAAATTAAGATTATTTCTTTATTTCCTTTTGAGTGCATTGATTATTATTGGAAAGCATTGAATTAATTTGTGATTAGTTTCCAAGTTTGTGAATTTGAGCAGTTTAATTTAGTTACACCTTTATTGTATTTTCAGAAGGAATATTTTCTCAAGTGATATTTTGTATAGCTTATTTCACATTTAAATAAGTGTATTTATTACTTGTATTGCTGTTATTAATATGTTGTGCATTTCATTAAGTGATTAAATATATATTAACCATTTCCAGTAATCTTGAGAAAATATTAACTCGTGTGTGATTTATCTAGTGAGACCTTGCATTGCTTCAGTGGAGACATATACAGTATATACTTATTTATTTTTCACTTGCATACATGAAGCAACTTGGTTGAGCACGAGAACTTTCAGTCTTCTACTGTACTTCTCACTTCTCAACTTGTTCTTCCTCTGTCCAATTGCTCTTCTTTCCTTCTTTACTCCAGCCTTCTGGTCTGGTCATATTTTCGGTGAATTATTCTTTTACTGTTAAGTCAAATTTCAGTGCATTATATATTCTTATTCTCGTCCTGAAGAGCCTTTGATTTATTTGTATATCATATACTTAATTCAATTAAACTAATACATTTTATTCTAGTTTCCTTGAACCTGGATTTTTTGAGGTGGAAGTTGACATTAATTTTGAATTTAAGTTTAGCCTATTGTTTGTGTCTTTTTCACCTCGTCCAAAACATAACAATACTTTCTTGTACAATAAATAGGTAACACCCCGTTCTTAACATTAATTATCAATTACAAACCCCAATGTAAACTAATAAACAATACACTAATGAAAGCATATGGTCCTCCCTGGATTTGAACTCGGCACACTACACCCAAAACATAGGCATCTAAACCATTACACCACCAACACAAGTATGCATTTTTTTAAATTAATGCATACAATATTATTCTCACAAATCAGTTTCGTAACTACACATGCACATTTTAAAATATGAGAGGTCCACGACTTTATGTAAATGGCTGTAGGCTACATTTTGTTTATCTACAAGAAACCAAACGCAAGCAAGGTACAGTCGTCTCCATAAGAAGTGTCACAGGATACTCCCCCCATCCACCCTCCCAGGGAGGAAGGGATTATTTGGTAATGTTGGTATCCCTACACAAACTACCGGAATCCCCCACTCTCCAATTTCTTCCCTCCCTTTACCCCCAACACTTTCTCTCTCCCTCCCCCACTCACCCGTCATGTAATGTTCTTTACCGTTAGCTGTTTTTTGTTGTTTACGTGTTTTATTGTAAATCTTGCAACATTTATTTACACGTGACCATAAATACCCCTTCTTTCTCTTTAAACACTTTAAAACCTTCCACTACAGCCAGGCTATCATTAGAAGATTTTACTCAGGTTAGTAAGGACCTTTTCGAATCAAAGGTGTAAACGCGAAATCAGGTAACCCTCTGACTCTCACATGTGCTTCCTAACTTGAATTAATTCCGTTAGTGATGGCCAACATGAAATCCATAAAGGCATGTCGTATTGAAGAGGTTTATTTTTATTGCATGTATCCAAGTGTGAAGATGAATAATTACAAACACGTCTTTTGGCTCAAATGTATTCTGTAGTATACTAAATTTCCAATACACAATCAAAATAATGTTTTTTGCATGATTAATAAAGTCACACAATTTTAGTTAATTTAAATAAAAATACATACATTACAACAGCATACCGGTTGTGATATCATCTTTTGCAAACAATAGACTACAATAATAAATGAACGATTGGGTCAAATAAAGCAAATCTCTTATAGATCCAATTCATAGGTTCCAATGCATTTTGAGGAAAGTACAGCACTTGATCATAATACCAAATAAAATAAAACTGATGTTAATCATGCGAAACCATTAGTACAGATTTACTAATAATTCGGTAATTCCTTATTGTCCCCTTTATAAACTCCCTTATAGGACTTATCGATCATACTTTATACGCTCTAACTCCGTGTTATTTTTATAAGTGTAAACCACGCATTTTTAGCCTCTACTTACTGAATATGAGAAGTATCCAATGTCGCTAATAGTTTCGTCATAATTCTTTGGACTGAAATTTGCTAATTCATAATAAATATATAAAGATGAAAAGTAAACTGTAACCTTGCAAAAAACAGTCTTAAATAAACTAAGGACAATGCCGGATACGTTTCTTCAATTAATGGGGGTGGGGGAGACTATAAACAAAATAATTATGACTTAACATAATAGATGCATTTAAGCAGGTGATGCATACTAAAGTGCACAATAGGCAGTAAAGCTTACTTAATGCAAATAACATAACCACACATACAAACCCAATAATAGGATAGGCCTATATTAGATATGAAAATATGTGAAGTCACCTAAGGCCAGGGTAATAGGTCGGAAAAAAAGAAACTTAAAACAAGCTAAGGAAAACGAATTGGGGTGAAGTAAATTATGATTAATAGACAGGAGGCAACTCGTGAGATTGGATGAAGAAGAGAAACGCACAAGACAAAGGAAAAACATAGTTACAGAAACTATCGTAAGGCAAACCAATGGACAGACAAGAATAAGGACGAGTAGTAAAACAAATATGAAGACATTTTCATACAAAACTGGGGAAATGTTACGCGAAAAGCGGTACGGAGTCGTAAATTATAAATAATAATAAATATTGTAGGCATGTATAGAATGTAATAAACCGATAAACGGTAGAACAGCTAGAAGAAAGTCCAAAAAATAAGAAAAATAACTAGAGGGGCACTCGGGAGAGCGCATACCTCCACCGCCGCTGGCGGAGGTATGCGCTCTACCAACTGCCCCTTGTTGTAATAACTTCGTCATTGGCGCATATCCTATCTGCTCACCAAATTTCGAGAACATTGGTAGATAACTTTGTGAGCCGCGTATGCTGGCGGAGGTATGCTCTCTACCGATCACCTCTTAAACTGAATCACTTCTTACTTGGTGCATATCCTATCAAGCCACCAAATTTCGTGAACATCGGTTCATAACTTGAGAACTGGTTTACAGGCAGACAAACAAACAGACAGACAAACAAAGGCAAAGCAATACCTCCCGAACTTCGTTGGCGGAGGTAACAAATAAACAAATGTGCAGTGGTCATTATAGAATGAAGACTTAAGAGTGGGCAAGTGGGAAAAGCATGATTGACTTAGTTGAAAAACAAAACAAAAATAGTTTGGATATAATTATTAACTTATGTAAGAGAAGGAAATTAAATAAGATGAAACGGATACCTTAAATTTTAACTTGTTTAATGTAATGATTTCACATGCTACTAAGTGGATATTTTGCATCTCATATGCTTCAAAATCTTGGAATTTGTAATTCCGGATCTACTGAATATGAAGAATCCTATATATTCGAAATTAACTTCTATCACCAAATGTTTTTAATTACATTCTCCCATTTAAATTATAACTTCAGCAACTTCCGTTGTGCATTAATTCTAATTTATTGTTATGTATTCATTCTTTCTCATTCTTGGAATTAAATTATATTTAACCTTAACTAAGATATTGTTTTCATAACTGGGTATCAAATGACGCTTGCTGTTCGCATTTTTGTGTCGTGACTAAGTGCAATGCTATCTTTCTTTATAATCGTGCGAGATGGTGATCAGTAACTTGTTGGATGATACCAAAAACCTAACAATCAGGGAACGCACTTTGCCACATAACTGCATGCATATCGAAAGTAGCGAGGAAGCAAGACAATTTTGGGAACAAATCCGTGAGTCATAGATAGCACCAAATGAAAGGTTCGTATTATTTTAGTGTTATCAAATGAATTACCTTACGGTAGTTCATAATTTGTCCTTGCTACTATAGGCCTAATTAAAATATAAATGTCCTTTTCCTGATACATCACAAACGTTGCAGTTCTTAATAGGCATTCCGACCTTAAATCTATAATGGTCGTTGGCTACCAAATTGATGAAAAGATCAATGCAACGCACACGAGAGAGAGAGAGAGAGAGAACTAGTTAATGTAGGTTGTTTCCAGAGGTCAAAGATGGACGATGGTTCAAGTTGCTAAGGTAATAATAAAAACAAACAGTACAGAGACACAGGGGAAGGCCATGACAGAATACCCCCCCCCCCCATTCCACACACACGCGTATACGCTGATGTTAAGAAATCCTCATATATTAGTTCTAAGGAAAGTTGTGTGTGTAGTTATTACTTGTTAATCATACTTGGATTATTATGACACATAAAAATTAAACGAGCAAAACGAATACGATATGGGTCTTCCTGCGTTGTAGAATTGTGAATGTTAATGCTCTCCAGTATGGGATAGGGGCATCATAGGTGACTAAACATTAATGTAATAATGTTAATGCTCTCCAGTATGGGATAGGGGCATCATAGGTGACTAAACATTAATGTAATAATGTTAATGCTCTACAGTATGGGATAGGGGCATCATAGGTGACTAAACATTAATGTAATAATGTTAATGCTCTCCAGTATGGGATAGGGGCATCATAGGTGACTAAACATTAATGTAATAATGTTAATGCTCTCCAGTATGGGATAGGGGCATCATAGGTGACTAAACATTAATGTAATAATGTTAATGCTCTCCAGTATGGGATAGGGGCATCATAGGTGACTAAACATTAATGTAATAATGTTAATGCTCTCCAGTATGGGATAGGGGCATCATAGGTGACTAAACATTAATGTAATAAACATCTTACTCAAAGTATAAACAAGCATAAATACATAACGCAAGAAAGACGAGGAAAACGAAATACTCCAGTTACGCACCAGTCACCATTAATAATTAACACATTAATTGTTTAATCTGGATAATGTAAGCGGTAACATACAAACAACCAAACATTACCCTTTTATCTGCAAGTAATAGACAAGGGATTATGTGGCCATACACACACACACACACTCTCTCTCCGGGGGCGGGCGTACCGTGGTGGCTAGCGCACTCAACTTTTGATCAGGGGTCACAGGTTCGAGTCCCGCCGCCGACACGTTACCTTGCGGGTGGGGTAGCGCCCATCCTAACTTACCCTAGTAGGGGAGCAGGTCTTTCCCGCCCTCAAACCATTCCGACTAGAAGATCCCGCCCGCTTAGCTAGGTCCTTCCCGCCCGAATGTTGTGGGCGGGAAGAGCCAAGCAATCAATCTTTCCTTGGCTGATTCCGCCCTCCAAGATTAGACCGTCCCGCCCATTTGTATGGTTCACACAACCTCAGCTGATCTTGCCTAAATGTGCGATACAAAAGCCTGTAACCTTGAAATTCGTGATTGCATTATATATTTTGTCTATTATGAGGCAATTTTATTCAGATTAGGAAGGTTATTCGAGACAGTCTTAAGCATTTCAACTATCACAGATCCTTCCTAAGCTGTATGAGATCGTCTAATGACAGCCGGAATTAATAAAAAGGTGACATAAACCTCAAGGGGTAATGTCACGTTTTCATGATCACTCCATTATTCGCTACTCTATTTGCAAAGTAACTGATTTCTATAAACATGGGAAATATGCTAATCATCATCGGCTGAAAATGGACAATTGGCAAATTAATTGGTTGTGATTTTTCCTATTAATGGGCGTGTTTTAGTCTGATCGTCATATATACAGTATATAGGCTACACAAGGTTAGATACAATCACAAATTTCAAGGCTACAGGCTTTTTCATTGCACATTTAGGCAAGCACAGTTTAATACCCCCTGAGTGCCAGGTCCGTATATATACGGACTAGGGTCTTGTCACGCCCAGTGCCAGGTCCGTATATATACGGACTCGCCGAAAAAAAATTGTAGCAGCGAAACGACTGCACCTATGGCTTTCATATTTCTACCCCATGTATAGTACCATACCCTTCTGGCTTCTTGCCACCACCAACACGACCCCCTCCCCCCACCCACTCGCTGACTATCGGTCGCCTCACAAGGAAAAAAAAAAGGAAAATCTGTGGCGGCGAAACGACTGCACCAATCGGTTCCATATTTGTATGACAAGTCCCTTACCCTTCTGCCTTCCCCCCACCACACCCCCAACCGTCTCCCACCACCCACTTCCAGCGTATCCGTACGAAGAAAAGGAAAAAAAAAGGAAAATCCGTGGTGGCGAAACTACCTCACCAATCGGCTTCATATTTGTAACACGAGTCAATTACGCTTCTACCTTCCCCCCACCATCCCCCAAACCACCCTCCCACCACCCTCCTACCTATACGTTCCGATACCATAAAAGTCGATGATTTACTCTGAAAATTTCAGCTACATTTGGGACCATCGGGGACCTGATTTCTGGCGAAAATGGACAAGGAGAGTGTTTTTTTTACCATTATCCTTCCTTTCTCACCCAACTTGATAGATCTAGCCAAAAAAAAAAAAAAAAAAAATCCTCTGGCACTGGCAGATGCATAGGGTCAATAATTGTCTGGCACTCTGCGGGTTAAGGTATACGCGAACCTTACAAACGGGCGGGACGGTCTAATCTTAGAAGGCGGAATCAACCAAGGAAGGATTGATGTTTGGCTCTTCCCGCCCACAACATTTGGGCGGGAAGGACGTAGCTAAGCGGGCGGGATCTTCTAGTCGGAATGGTCTGACGGCGGAATAGTCGGTAAGTTCCCTAGTAGTGCTATATGGTCTCTTCAGGTCTAGCGTGGTGGAATAATTTCCATTTATCTCTCTCTCCCACACATGAAGATAATTAATTGAATCCCTGAACATAATGCTAAGGTCATCAGACTATGTCACATCTCTAATTTGAAGCACATGGCAAAATGTGTTATCAACTGCTACGGAGTAGAAGGATTTATTTGATATTATATACAAAATAATATACAGAGTATTCTAAAGATTGAGTAGATACTGTTACATTAACGTCGTGTGTGTATGTGTGTGTATATATATTATTTAACATAGACTGTTCTTAAACAGACGTAACATAAAGGATGAATATTTTGTCAAAATTGATTCTCATTAGGCCTACCTTCATAATTATACAAAGAATGCAGGGTAATATTGGCATTAAGCAAATACAAAAATAGGTAGTAACGAATATATGATGAATATTAACTTGCATGCTTTAGAATCATGATAAATTGAATGACAGCATACCTACATTAAATATATGTTCAGGAAATTAAAAGAGCATGGAAAGTTCCAGTAACTTAGAATTGGGGAGGGAGAGACAAGTGTGTGTGTGTGTGTGTGTGTTGGAGGGGGTGGTGGGAGAGAGAAGGGGGGAATACTGGTGGAAGGGAACACGGGTATGGGGAATCAGGGGGGAAGGCGGGAGGGGATGGGTGAGTTCAGGGGAACCAACAGAACACCGTTTTTCTCCTGGTAAAACAGGGGAGAGAGGAGATGACCACCTGAGCCTGAACATATGCTCTTAACTGTGTCCAAGATAAAACTGTTGGAGGCTCAACATTGTGTGTGTGTGTGTGTGTGTGCGCAAATGGGGGCAGTGGGTTAAAAGTGTCCTGAACCATTATTGGCGGATGACACAAACGAAAGTGACATCCCCATATAATTAAAATGTGGCCCGTGCGCACATTAGCAACCCACTTAAACCCACCACCAATACAGCCATTTAAATTTACTCTACCTCGTGTCTCCAAAACTGGTCATGCCTTCCTCCTTCCCTAACTAACCCTTCACCCCTTCTTGGTTTTCCTCGCATGGCAACCCCAGTCTGTACCCCCCCCCCCCATGCCCCCACTCTTCTCCCTGTCTATTATTATCCCCCCTCCTCCCCTCCCTTGTCCCCATATGTTCTTTCTATGTGTGTTGTTCCTTCCCCACCCCTCTCCGATCCTCTTCTATTTCTCTCTATCTTTACTAATCCTCTCTTGCCTTTTCTATTTCCATTTATTACCTCCTCTTGCCCCACCCCCACCCCTTTCTTTTTTTGTCAACGACGTGCACTTGACTCTCCTGAAGCAAGTGAGGGACAGACAGGCCGCCAGGTTGATGGTCAGTCAGTGTGCTCTGGAACGTGGTAGAGTGAGGATGCGTCGTTCGGGCTCCCGCGGGTCGTCTGGCATGTGGTGCAAGGAAGCGATAGTGCCGAATAGTGCCCGTTCGGTTGTAGTGGTGGCGATTGGCAGTTGTGGTAGGGGTAGTGGTTGGAGTCATAAAGAAATGGAAAGTTTTTGTTATATATATATATGGCAATGGTGAATGAAAAGTCAAAGTGTAAAGTTGCCAACATTAGGCTATGTTATGCCAGCCCGATCAAAGATGTCAAGTGTCCCCAAGCTGTATTACGCGAGAAATCGTCCGAAGAAAATCACGCATCGGCAAAAAAATCCAAATAAAGTTCTTACCATTTGTTTCCGGCCAACGCACCAGGAGAGTACCAAGTTACCGTCTTCTCTGTGGATTTACATGCGTGGATTACTTCTCGTCTGCAGCCAGTCAGTGACTTACCCACCTACACCCCCACTGCTGCAGGTCCACCAACCTACACTGGAGGAGGTAAGGTAACTAAGTTACTTTGAAACGTGGAGTTGGAAAAACACACCAACCTAACCTTGTCTTCTTAGCCAAGCCTAATTTGAAAATTTCGTGTCTAAATTGGGGGCTTCGCTTTCTCGCAGTTAGTATCAGTAACATTATCAGGGTTCGTAGCAAAGGTTAAATTAGTTTAGAATAGCCTATGTTAGGTTAAACACACCATAACAAATGCTTTCAACATCCAAATCTTGAGAGGACACTTGTAAAACCTAGGTCAGGTTTGACTTCGTGACTTCCGCTAATCCTTTAGATCAAACTAGGCCTAGTGCTTTTACAATACTTTTTGGATGTAGGCCTATTTATTTTGAAAATTACTTTGCTTCGCCGCATGATGCTAACATAACTTAATTTACGATCAATAATCGCTTTATATATTCTATAGCCTAAAGGCTAGGCTAGCACGAAATTATGTTAATAAATAAATAGGCCTACCGGTAAAGTTTCACGGTGGTCCGTAAGTACAAGACCCAAAAGAATATCATCCAGATATATGCAGTGGCACAATTACGACTTGGCAGTTTCTTAAAGTAGGCTCTAGGTAGGATTTAGGGAATTATTTAAGTGTTACACCGGGTTGGAGACCATCGATCATTATGTGTAGGCTACTATAAAAATATAGGCTAATATCATGTATTCCTTGCTAATTTGCTAAATATGTCAATTCGTAGCCAACAGTAGGCGGCATGGATCGTCCTATATATATATATATATACTGTATATAATATATATAGGCTATATATACTGTATATGGTAGCTGGCTGATTCAGACCATGGCTGATTCGGCCCAGGCTCATTCGGACCATAATAAATTCGGCCCAGGCTCATTCGGACCACAATAATTGTCAGACCTGGCTTATTCGGCCCATAAGATATACTGTACAGTATTTGTCCCATAGAATATCTTTATTGTTTTTAGTTGTTCTGATAGGCTTTCTAAGGCACCTGGTTAACTTTCCTTCTCGTATTAGCTGTAAACTACTTGATAGGGAATAATTCTTGCCTCGTTATACAACAATTCTACTAGGAAGTAAACAGGGAGATTCCCTTTCCTTGCCCTCCTATTTAGTAGGTTGTGCCAGTTTGTAAGGTCAGTTTTCGACGAGCCTCGTATTCGTGGGTGATTTTTGTTGAAAACAATTACATAAGTAGGCCTAACTAGTAATTGTCCAGTTGAAAATATCGTATTCGGTAGAAGCATAGGCCTAAGGACAAATAATGATGTAGCCCTCTACATCATTATTTGTCCTTACGCTTCTACCGAACACACTGCTATTTTCAACAGACCAATTACTAGTTAGCCTATTTATATAATTGTTTTCAATATAAATCACCCAAGAATACGAGGCTCGTTGAAAACTGACCTTAGAGCTTTCCATAGCCCCTTTTCGTAATCTACAGCAAAAGTTAACAGAATATTCTTGAATCATATCCTACAATCTTCATTGTTTAAGATCGTCATTGTCCAGAAATCTCAACTGTAGACCACCGAGACTGAATCGGAAAAATAATCGATTGTCAATTGAACCAATAACCATTTGAAGCTTATGCATGTTTAGCTATATTTTCTGGCTCTCATTAGACGTTTTAAACAGCTTAAGAAGGAGCTGTGAAAATGAAATGGGTAAAGACTATCACACTTAATACTTAATTTACGTAAATAAATAATAAACATTTCCCGCCAAACCTGTAATGGTGTTTTATCAGATTGAAACCATTACGGCATCAGACAAAATATTAGTGGTCCAATTCAGCCAATGCCATGGTCCGAGTCCGCCAACGGCATGGTCCGAATCGGCCACTGATATGGTCCGAATCAGCCTCATTGTGGGCCGAATCGACCTTTGCGACCAAGGTCCGAATCAGCCATGGTCCGAATAAGCCGGCATTCATATATAAATATATATATATATATATACCCGGTAGATATATATACAGTATAGGCATATATATATATATATATATATATATATATATATATATATATATATATATACCGGTATATATAATTATATAATATAATATATAACCGGTATAGATATATATGTATATATATACGGTATATATATATACAGTATATATTAAGAAACTATATTTTTACAACCATTACCGGTATAGGTTAGGCCTATACATTATAAATGATAAGATTATTATATACAGATGCATAGAAAGACTGCGTTGCCAATATCTGCTAGGTGGGCAACCAAATTATCTTGGTTAGGTTAGGTATTTAGATTAGCCTACATGTTGAGTACGGTACCCTAGTATAATGCTAAACATATTCATTCAAAGTAGGCTACCATAGTAAAATAAATCTCAAATGTAGGCTAATGTTTTTCGATATACAGTACGTAGGTCTACAGGTGGAATGTTTAAACTTTGGCCAAAAATAAAGATTAATATCTAGATTAGGCCTTCTTTAATTTTTTTTTTTTAAAGTTTTGCCTATAAAACTGGTGTTTCTGTATATTTTCCAGAAGAATATTTAAACACAAATGGTAGGGTTTTGAAGCTCAGGGAAAATGATGGGTTAAGACTTTTAACGAGTGAATATGGATATGGGTAAGAACAAAAACATTGTCCACACCTTTATTTTAATAGTACATAAATCTGGAATCTTGAGCAAAGTTTTGTACTTACGAGATGTAATAAAGACATCAAATATGGTTAATGCTGTACGATCAACACTCCAACGTCATCTGTTCCTCAGCGTAAACACGCAACTGCAGGCGGTC
The DNA here is from genome assembly GCA_032716605.1 of Paralithodes platypus. Classification (NCBI taxonomy): domain Eukaryota; kingdom Metazoa; phylum Arthropoda; class Malacostraca; order Decapoda; family Lithodidae; genus Paralithodes; species Paralithodes platypus. The sequence continues at coordinate 41,053,908 of CM064492.1, read as the reverse complement.
TGTAGGCTACCTAAAACTACCCAAACATAATGTAGGCCAATTACTTTACCCATAAGTAAGCAAATCGCACGAAATCGAACAAACATTTGGCTCGTGTTTTCGTATGTTTCAAGGGGCTTATTTTAGGGATCCGGGATTCCGGATGGATACACGATTGGTTGAGGGGGCTCCCCCCCCCCCCCCCCCGAACATATTTTAATCATCTATGTTGCCAGTAGGGGGCATTACCAAGAGCGAGATATGATAATCTAGTATAGTCAACAAACCTGGCAGACGAACACAGGAAGAAATGGCGGATTTATCACGGACTTAACTCTTACAGAAGTTACAGGCGCCTCTAACACTAAGTATTGTGCACATATTGGTACCGGTAGGTAATGGACTAGTGCCAAGGATGTACTGTACATTGTGTTTCACGGGTAGGAACACCGGAAATTGCGTTCACGGCGAAAATAGCCTATGGAGGTGATACATCGGTACCAACAGCCGCGGCGGTCGAGTGGTGAGCACGCTCGTGTGAATCTGCTTGACCTGGGTTCAATCCCAGCCCAGGCGGACATTTAGTGGGTGTTGTAGTACGTCCTAGCATGTTTAACATGCTCGCACCCAGTCGGGGGACACCTCGACGACGTATAGGCCTACATATTAATAACACACATAACAAAGCCACTCCAACAGCTTCCTCTCTCTCCAACACCCCTTCTCCCCTCCAGTGTGTCTAAGCAAAAAAGCTTGGTTTTAGGACTGACTTAAGATTACCCTAATTGAGACTGGCTTAGGAGGGGGTGTCTGGGGGGCAAAGCCCCCCGGCCGCCGGCGGCATACCAACGACTTAACGACAATCATAAATTGAATTATTATCAATAAAATACAGAAATATGATGGAAAATATCCATACAGGCGACTGGATAGATATATATGTAATTAATGAAACATACAATCTATAGGCTAGGCCGCTAGGCTAAGTAAGACTTCTGAATTGACTACCTATCTATCGACACTCTGGTAGCGAGCCTGGGCTTATACGGCCGCTATAGCCTAGATCTAGGCTAAACATAATTATTCTATAAGTGCACCATTGCAAGCTAAACATTTTATAATTGTTTCTAGCCTAGTCACAAACTCACAATAATCTCACCATGGCCGCTCACTCGCCGCCTTGTTGCCAGGCTGTAGGTGGCCGATCACATCACTGTGTAACTCCTTTATCACATCACTGTATTCCTTGAGACAGCTTTGCAGACTTCTCAAATATCAATAGTTTCACTCAATATCACAATAATCACGGTTTTGTTAGTATATCGTATGAAAATGTGAGGGAGATTTCCGCAACGTTTCAAGCAAGGTGTAGCCTACTAGGAGTCGAGACTGATTAAAACAGTTTATATTACGGAACTTTTATATTCTTTTCAGACTTTAATAGAAGCTCATGACAAAATATTATAGGCCTATTGGCATAACAATTTACGGTTATATTGGTCAATGTTCATATAATATAATATAATATTAGAGTTCAATAATATCATCAAAAATAAGATACAAAAATCATTTATACAACCCATATATATACCGGTATATCAACAACAAATTACTGCCAATTACGACAAGAATTTATAATTATAATTAGTTTATTTAGCCAATGTAGCTCATATTTTCACTAAATACTTCAAGAACAAGACATATACCCGGTAATTTAATTATGTCGATATATATCTCAATAATAAGCATAATTAATAATGTTTAGTGGAAGCTATTCAAGTCCCAGTCTTCAAGGATTGGCTTAAGAATCTTCGACTCACGAAAATTAGTTTTCCAAACATATTTATATATATCTGCATGTTCAAGTACTTGATGGGAATACTTACATTTCAAAAGAGACTTTGGTGTTTTGAGGAATACGTTGACAGCTTTTAATACTATGAAAACTCAATATTAGTGGAGATATATAAGCTCAAACTTTGCCTTCATCTACTATAGGCTATGCTTTGAGACTGGCCTAAACATCGTTCAAGATAAGTTACGTAAAAAACATATATCGTTGTTGGTAAGTGATTATTCTTATCAAACTCTACATACAAGTGAGTATTAGTGTCTTAAGAATGATTTGAAGTAATATGTATATGCTTTTATTCTCAATATAAGCATAACCAATGCTGTTTACTGAAAGTTTTTTCTTCCATTCCCAGTCAGAGTGGAGAGTACCTCCTGCAAATGAGTGTTTCAAATGTAGGCTATTATCAATGTCATCTTCATTTATAACTACCGGTATTGAGTATTGTATACTATTATCTATATTTTATTAACTTCACCACAACACCAAACACCCCCAATGAAATTAAAGTATATATGTTATCACACACAGATTTTTGCCACCTTAACCATTACACCACCAGGAGGGTTAAAGGTTTATGCACACGCCTACGACTTATTATCCATTCTCGAATACTGGATATTAATCTAATCATGTTCATACTCCCAACCGCGCTATGGTAGGCCTAATGTTTAATATTATTTTTATTAATCTCACCACCACACCCCCAATGAAATTAATTAAAGTATATATGATCCACCGGGATTCGAACCCGGGTTATCACACACATATTTTTGCCACCTTAACCATTACACCACCAGGACGGTTAAAGGTTTATGCACACGCCTACGACTTATTATCCATTCTCGAATACTGGATATTAATCTAATCATGTTCATATTCCCAACCGCACTATGGTAGCCTACTGTTTAAGTGAGAGGAAAGAATATTCATGGTGCATCCCCAAGATGGGGTGGCCGCTAATGAATCGCTCCTTATCAGTCATATCATGACTGTATTATGTATAATTGTATAGGCCTAGGCTAGTAGCCTAGTAGTCTCTGTTAAGTGTTAACTCAGGAGTCAGGACAGTACAATCCCCTCCCCCCCTGTAAAACAATTCGATTATTCGAGGTTAAGGCCTGCCGAGTGCTGTAAGCCTACGCTTCGAAAACAAAAAGTGGTTCTTGATATTTGGGAAATTGGGACTGACTTAAGATTATTTCAGGTTTTAGGACTGGGTGCAAATTTGATCTCTTTTGTCGGACTGCTCCCCTCTTTACACTCTTCAGACAAATAGGAAAAGTATAATGTAGATACGAGGTGCCATTGTAAAGGCTTATCCCTCAATACCTTCACCTGACCTGACCGGAGTTCTAGACTAGTACGAAAATATATTACCCAGTACCAGTACCGGTAATAGCTGCGGGTATAATACAGTTATATACCGTACTATGGCCAACATTATTTGTCAAGCTCATCACTATCCTTATCATCAACCTTCATCTGTCCACTGCAAACCTATGGTACTGTACCGATACGGTTCCTACCTATTCCCAAGGTAACGATGGCAGCCTACCTCAGTATGATTTGTACTTTGCATTGACAGTTATTAACGACATCATATTCTTGTTTCAAGTTATGTAAACTCGTTGTTAGCAGTTTCTGCTAGCAGGTCCTGTACTTCTCTTATAATGCATTAACGTTTTTTTTTTTTTTTTTTTTTTTTTTTTTTTCTATATTCCAACTTACTTCCTCTCGGGCATAGGCGGAGAGCCTTAACATTCACCGCTTTACAATGAACAGTGAAGCCCGTGAGGTCTTGTTCCAGTCTAGGGAGTGAGACATGTGAAGCACGTAGAGTACAACGAGCACCTGCCATCTTGCCTTCACATGAGGCACGGTGCTCACTCATGGCCCGAAACGACCCCATCTCTGAAGCCACCTCGTTCCCGTGCTTCACTGTCTCACCCCCTACACTCGGACTCTCACACTTACACACACACAACGCCACCTGTTGAGCAGATAACTCACCAGGCATTGCACCCCTATAGCATATTTTGAATATGGGAATATTCATACAGTGCTTATTTAATCAGGGAACAATGAGGGTATTTTATTAACGTTTCGGTGGGCTTGTGGTAATGCACTGATGCCAGGTACAGCACAAATTCCATCCCAATAATATCTTCCCATTGATACATCGGGATTTGAACCCGGGACCTTTGGATTACCAGGCCAGTGGCAAGACCACTCCACCACACCTCCCCTAAGGCATGTATACTTAGATTCTGTTCATCTATTAACCCACAAAGTTTGTCGGTAAAGTTCAGAAACACGCTGTATACGAGTTCCCCAAGATTAACATGCACGATTTTAGAATTTGTAGGGCATTTGCAATTCACATGAAGTCAATGTTATATTCCAGCCCCTTAATTCACTCTATTTTCCACTAAACTATCAGTAAATAATAGCTAAACACATTTCCAATTGTTTCACAAGTCAATGGCGCCAAGCTAATAATGCTAATCTGACGTCATCCACAGGATCACCATCAATTTCAACCATGGCAAATTACACTTTCGCGGAATTCATTAATCCTGTCACATATATACCTCTCAAAAACCACTAAAATATCATCAAATTGCATTCTATTATAGCTTAGGGAATGCCTCACGATCTTGCGCTCTGTGTCAGACAAATAAATTTGATATTCATTCACTACGGTACTTTCGAAAAAATTACACCCATTAAAATTGATCCACGCGAACTGAAATAACTTATTTTGCCCGGGGGTTGCATAGGATCATTTCGGTTACATGGGCGCATTTTGGCACACTGGGCAGAGATGCAGGTGTGTCACACGTGTAGGCCTAGGCGCCACTGTGTCTAGTGCGGGTGTGGAGTTGTGGACATGTAGTGCGGGTGTGGACATGTCTAGTGCGGTTGTGGACATATTTATTAGGCCTACGGGTGTGGACGCATTTAGTGCGGGGGTGGACGTGTCGTGTGGGTGCGGCGTGTAGGGTGCTAGTTTAAAGTACCAGGCAGCAGCTGACTGCTACTGCCAACACTGTGTCACACGCACCAGTACAGTGGATGCACCCACATACAAACACACCCACACACACCCGACCATACCGTCAGATGCGCCGCTAGCCCCGGCGCCAGGCCCCACGAAACTGAAACACAACCTAAGCCAAACTAGCTCTACAACCTAAGCCTAACTAGCTATACAACCTAAGCCAAACTAGTTCCACAACCTAAGCCAAAACTGCAGCCGAATCCATGCAATAATTTTGGAGATATCGGCGTTTGAATGCAAATGATTAGCGTCCCGGCGAAATTACCCCGTCTTACTCTACCTCATATGCTTTCTTGGAAAGCAGTAGCTCGTGCGTTGAGGGCACATACTCTTACAGAGCTAGCCGTCTATGCCTTGATCATTTCAGAACTGTTTGAAGTCTCACTGAAAGTTAGGAAAGTTGATGATGAAGAGCCAGAATTGGTCTAGTGCTGACCTAATCCCAATAAATATCCGGCCGCGTGTGTCAGTAATAAAGTCAGGGAGACAACTATTCTCAGTGTCCAAGAAGCTACCTCTGTCCTTCAAAATTTAGTGTCAAAACTAGAAGATTTGATGAGACAAGAAACAGATATATATCAGACATTGCCGAAGGTGAACATGTAGTGCATAGGTCTATATAGGCCTACATGAAATGTTAGCATTTACTTTTCGAAACATCCAAAAGGGGAGAACATCTTAACTCTGCTCCTCTGGATCCAATACATTGAAATATTGAGGACTGTTTATCAAGGCAACTAGTAACTGGCTTCTCCACCTTCAGGCAGTGTCAAGAATGCTGCCATATTTCACAGCCTCTGGTCACAATGCATACACAAAATCTGCTTATATTTACCTATCGAATATGACAGATCTGAAAGATAACCATCCAAGTGTGTATGATCATTTCATGAATGGTTTTCATTCTTTTGGGCGGAGTGATAGATTTTGGGCAGGACTTTGGACAGATTTCATCATAGAACAGATGCTGATGAGAAGCATCAAGTCTGCCAGGGAGGCCTCACCAGAGGGAGGGGGATAGATGAATCCCAAAGAGCAATTTGGATCCTTTCACGCCCTGCATGCTCGGAGATCAACAAAGCTATGCAAGAGCTGACAGGAAAGAAATTTACTTCTAGTGAACAGCACAATGACTGTAGTGATGCAAGAATGGATAGAGATTACAGACGTACAAAAATTAGTTGAGTTTTTGGAAGAAAGGAATGCATTCTGTGAAGACGCTCACCTGAGAAGCATAGCTACAGGTGTTGTTGCTAACAAATGTGTTAATGTTGATGAGGCAAGAAATGTAGGACAAAGAGTTATTGAAAGAATGGCTGGTCAAAATAATCTCTGAATTTTCATTTAAGAAAAAAAGAACAATTAGTGTTGATGAATAACAGCTTCTGTGTGAAGATAGATGAAGATGAAGTGCGTGTAGATCCACAGTTTCTGTTCTAGCGACTGATATCTGCTGCCCAAGGGTCAGTTCTGGTTGATGACTTGGATACATTTCTTTTGCATGAGCTGTGCACATATCCACCGTCGTTATTCGAGAATGCTCATCTGCTGCGGGAGTCAAAGAATTCTGGATTCGCAGCATATATACAGAAGACCTCAGGTAGATTGCAAGGCAGGACTAACAAGTAAATATGTTAACCTTGTTATAGATGGTGGATCACTAATAGCAAGATTAATCTGGTCAAGGGGTAGAACACATGATCAGCTATGTGATATGTATGTGGAGTAGGCCTATGTAGCTAAAAAGTATGACAATTGTACAGTTATGTTTGATGGATACGAAGGAGGTGTGACTTTACTAGGTATGACAATTTTGAAGAAAATTTGGTTTTCATCATGTCCTTTTTTTATATTTTACATTTACCCAAAAATGCAAAAACAAAAAATATATATATATATATGAATGGATGGATTCTTTAGCATTTTGTTTACAGTGGAAAGATAATATTTTTCCGAGTTCAGTGATATATGACTCGATGTCGAAAACTGGGCATTGGGTGTACAGTAGTCTGATGTGTAAAAATTGCAGGGGTGATTTAAGATTTCACAGAAGCCAGACTTTAGTACTGATTATATGATATTTTTTGTTTTTTGTTGTTTGTAGACTGTCTATATACTTAAGAAGAAGAATTTCACTAGATATCACAAATTTGAAGATAATATAGTTTTCATATTTGTCTTTTTATTTAGCCGACATTGTATATTTACCCTAAAATGAAACTAGTATGAATGGATGAATTCTTTTAGATTTTTTACAGTGAAAAGATATTATTTTTCTGAGTTCAGTGATATAGCCTATGACTCAATTCTGTTCAAATGTTGTCTAGGTCATCATATTGACTGGACTTATACCTCCATGTGGGGTGTACGAGCAAAGTCAACATTGGGGTGTGTGCACCGAAACATGTTACGACAGCGGCCACCTGTCATTAGTGGGTCCTGATGTTGACAGTGGACGCTTTAGTTGTGACATATTTACACCTGCATCTTTTTCGGGCTTGTAGTAGCCTAGACGGATTTCATTCAGCTCATTAGCCTATGGCATAATGCCATGGGGTTACTTGCTAATTTGTAGTTGCTTGTAATGTACTAGGAGGGGAGGGGGGCGAATGAATGTGATCAAACACGTTATGAAGGTGTCCTCTTGTCATTAGGACCCGTTGTGATGACAGGGATATTAACACTTTGAGGATTGAGATGCTTTTTGACAATTTATTCTGGCTATCATTAGACGATCTTATATAGCTTAGGAGGGATCTTTGGAAATTATACATGTTAGACTATCGCGGTTGACCCTGACTCACTAACTCCCTTTCTAACCTGAATAAAGTACCAGTAGTCTACTAAGAAAAGGAGAAAAAACAAACACACTCACAATGATATGCATCCTCTTATCTTTAAAGGGTGGGTTAAGTAGTAGCAGTGGTGACGTTATACAAAAAATTCAATACCGGTACGGTAGATTTATATTTTTATATTCTGGTTAGCCTTAACATTAAATTATTTTACTTTGCTGCATAAGGACCTCTAGCCTATGAATCAATGGGTAAAAACTACAGGTATTTCAATCAACCCTCTGACTCACACATAGGTTACCCGTATCATTCGTAATAACATCGTCCATTGTTAGCCAGAATATATATTTGATGAAATTACTGGAAAACTGAAAGACTTACCTGGTAACCCTTTCAATATAGTTTTCTATTTTACTTTGGTCATCACAAGGCGAAATTAGGCTATGTAGTTGTCGGGTGGATCTGTGGGAGTCATAGGGTTGACACTATCTGGTCCAAGGGGGGTCTTATTGGGCTACCCTTGTTTTGTTCCCTTAGTTTGGAGATTTTAATTGTTTCACCCCATTAATTTGGCGATAATATGAACCTTTACCTCATGCAGGTGTCAATATTTTCTGGGCAAGCGATAGGCTATAGAGCCTGTAATGTAGAGAAATCGGCTTTTTGGCCGGGACATTTTTCTATCGAAAAACGTACAACTTTAGTTTGAAGTGGGTCTGGGTGGGCAATTTTTCGTTAGAAGAATGTCTGGGAAGGTGTTTTTGTTAGCTTAGAGGACAAACTAAGATACTGGTATGCTTCATTGCGATAATGGTAAAAGCAAGTAAAATCTTCAAAAATATTTAAACAAACTACCGGTATCATAATAACCCATAAGTCGCAGACTCACCAGTTTCTATCGAGATGTCCGAGAGTGTGGACCTATGTTGCGCTCCCTCCCACCACTCTCGTCACAAATATCCGGGTTATCACTGGATAATTCTTCCCCCAGTTGGTAAGGGGGCCTTCATCTAATGGTGGAGGAAAAGAAGAATATGCCTCGCGCATCCTACTGCGTGTCGTACCGTACAAGGCGACTAATAGGGGGGATGGCAATAGACTTGTGAACCAACAGCCATTACTATGCAATAGAGTCTTTATCTTAGCACTGTCTTGGTATGGCACTGCCGAGGCTGGTGGGGTGCGGATAGGTGCCACAGGAGATTGAGTCTTACCTGGGCGCTGTTTGGCACCACACCTGTGTCGGCAACAGTGTTTGCATGTTGGAGCAGGGTTGGGGCAGGACTTTAATGTTCTATAGTCCAAATTGCCTAATATACAGTAGAGTCTTGTTTTGGTGCTGTCATTTTGTAGGTTCGAGCCCCGCGCCAGGCACCAGGAAAGGTTGACCCTAAGTGTGCCTGGGGAGTTTTCAGGAGACCATGAATTCCCTTCACACCCAGCCTTTCATTGGTGGCAGTCACGGAACGTGATCTGGTAGCTACATAGAGCACCCATCACGCGGACCCTAACAATATTGAGATTGCTGAGGTGATACAGCTACGATACCTTACGACCTTAAAGAGGCTAGGGACTAGCCTAGTTAAAGAAGGATGTAATGTAATGCCCTCGAAAATATCCCGCAACCCCAATAATGTACTACCCGAGTTGACGTCAGGTATAGTGTAAAATAGTCGTTGATGGGAAGTCCAATAAACTCATCACGTGAATCACCACAAGACTATCACCTGGTTCTTACAAATCGGACTAAGGTTACTATACTTTTGTACGTCCGTGGTAGTACAGTGGGTTAGCGCGCGGGCCTGGTTGACCTATGATGGCCATGGTCACTAACCAGGGTTTGAACCCCACCCAAGGCATCTCAAAACCTGTGGGTTTTTAGGAGGGTTAAACTCCCTTCAGAGGTTCGAGCCCTGCGCCAGGCACCAGGAAAGGTTGACCCTAAGTGTGCCTGGGGAGTTTTCAGGAGACCATGAATTCCCTTCACACCCAGCATTTCAAGGCTGGTGTGGTTGCTGATACTGCAGATGCAAGTGCTGCAGGGGGACTCTGTTGAGTCTTGTTGAGGCATGGTTAGCACTATGCCAATATCAGCCACAGTGATGTGGGGCAGTGCTGTGGTGGGACTTTATTGTATGGTACTACAGTACACTCCAACTACTGAAAGGCAACCCAGTCTGAGCCGTTACAATGCATGTACCGGGTAATGGAAAAATGACGTTAAACCATTGTATGTATGTTGTATGTATTTCCTCTTTACATCTATTTTCTAGTTCTTCAATGTTCACATGTTCATTATACAAATCAATTATCCACATATGGAGCAGTAATATTACTTTATATGGTAGGGTAAGACGGGGTAATTTCGCCGCAACGCTACCGGTAATAATTTTTATTCAAACGCCGACATCACCGAAAATATTGCATGGATTCGGCTGCAGTTAGGCTTAGGTTGTAGAGCAGTTTTGGCTTAGGCTGGGGTCAGTAATGAATTGAATTGGAATTGATTAAGAAAAACTGTGAATTGGAATTGAGAAAATATAAAAACAAAATTAATTGAATTGAATTGGAATTGATATCCATGAATTGATATGAATTGATAAAAATAATTATTTTATACTGCAATTTACGAATTCATTATGAATGGACAATAATTAAGTTACAGTATTTTCAAATAAACAGCAAAATATAGTGATTTTCGGCATGTATTTACTATCTATAAGCCGTCTAGCGACTTTAGAGAACGAATCTAGTTGTATTTTGTGTCCTAATTTGGTAACCCTACCTGCCCTGCCCTGTTGGTGTGTGATTGGCATAATGAATTGAATTGAATTGGAATTGAAAAGCTTATGAATTGAATTGAATTGGAATTTGAAGATTATTGTTTTACGAATGAATTGAATTGAATTGGAATTGATTGATTCACATTTTATTCTGAATTGGAATTGAATTGAATTGACAAAAATGAATTGACCCCAGCCCTGGTTGTAGAGCTAGTTTGGCTTAGGTTGTATAGCTAGTTTGGCTTAGGTTGTAGAGCTAGTTTGGCTTAGGTTTTGTTGCAGTTTCGTGGGGCCTGGCGCCGGGGCTAGCGGCACGTCTGACGGTATGGTCAGGTGTGTGTGGGGGTGTTTGTATGTGGGTGCGTCCACTGTGGTGGTGCGTGTGAGACAGTGTTGGCAGTAGCTGTCAACTGCTGCCTGGTACTTTGCACTAGCACCCTACGCGCCGCACCCACACGAGACCACACCCGCACTAAATACGTCCACACCCGTAGGCCTAATAAATACGTCCACACCGCACTAGACATGTCTACAACTCCACACCCGCACTAGACACGTCCACACCCGCACTAGACACAGTGGCGCACCTGCATCTCTGCCTGCCCCGTTCAGTTGTGTGTGTGCAACTTTTTTCTATTGGCATGTTTAGTGGCAGTTTGGGTTTGTGCATGTTCTCATTGGTTTTACCTGCGCGCTACTGTTTTGTCTGGCCATTAATCATATAATGTTATCTAGTTTACTAGCAATATGATGCGTAACATAGGTCGAGGCGAAATTACTCCGGGCGGGGTAATTTCGCCATGAGAATAATAAAACAAAAAAATTGGCAGCATGACTAAAACATTGTAGCCTATATTTTTTTTCTTTTTTGGGCATCTATAGCACAAAGGCTGAGTGTATAGATAACAAATTAAAACATTAAAAATTCCATTTGTGGCAGTTTATATTTCTCAAAAAATGTGATTTTCGGCGAAATTACCCCGTTTTACCCTAATTATATATTTTTTTGTCAGAATTGAATCCAAATCTTTCGTACTGGCAGGCGTTTATAAAACATGTCTGTCGCAGCTACCGAGTTAACTACGGTAGCCTATACATATGAAATGGGAGGTGATTCCAATCTTGGATGCTGCAGGGAAAAAATTATTGTCTAAATATGTCCATGCTGAGCCAGCCGTCCGGCTGGCTCAGTTGATAGCGTGCCTGATTCCCACCTTGAAGGTCTCGCGTTCAATCCCCGCTCAGATTGAAAAGTTTTTCTGGGATACAGCCGGCGGTTACCATCTCCCCATGAGCAAGGGGGACGGGTAATGGTCTCTGGTAGACTAAAGAAAGCCAAGCGCTTGCGAATCCTCGAAGGAGGAGAGACGGGCGCTATATAAGTAACTAGAAGATTATTATTTTTATTATTATGCTTGCCTGATAGGCTAGGTGTGGTCTTTTAGGTTGTGGCTGTGTCTCTAACTACGGTATATGAAATGGGTGGGGATTCCACTCTTGGATGCTGTGGGGAAAAAATTATTGTCTAAATATGTCCATGCTTGCCTGATAGGCTAGGTGTGGTCTCTTAGGTTGTGGCTGTGTCTCGTAAATCATATACTTTGTTGAAGTGTCAAGTTGATGTCCAGAGTTTATTGGGCCTGCTCAAACAACCCTTCAATCAAGAATCGATAATTGATGTCCGTTTCGCTAGCTGTCATACTAATTATCAACAAGTTTTCCGGTGATCTACCGGTACCGGTACCGTTTATATTGATTTTGATTGTACCGTCATGAGCACCAATATGGATATACCGGTACCGTACCCATTTGAATATCCAAACCTTTAAAGTCAAGTTCTAAAGCATTTTGGAAATCCTGTAATAAAGGATTACCGGTACCGGTATATTATTGTCTCATTTGTGTTCGATACGGTACTAACTGAAATAGGCCCATAGCTATTAGTGCTCTGACAGTACCACCATCACCTCTTCCTTGACAAAGCTGAACTCTTCTCTCAAACTTTTGCTAAAAACTCCACCTCATATATCCTTTCTGACACCTAATTTTCTTGTCTGACACCTTAACTTAACTTTACTAACACGGTCCTCATTACCCTGTCTAAGTCCTCATTCCCCAGATTGATACCAGTAGGCCTACCTTATTACCCTGTCTGACATTTCATTACCCTGTCTGGCACCGCATTACCCTGTCTGACACCTCATTAACCTGTCTGACATTTAATTACCCTGTCTGGCACCTCATTACCCTGTCTGACACCTCATTACCCTGTCTGACACCTCATTACCCTGTCTGACACCTCATTACCCTGTCTGACACCTCATTACCCTGTCTGGCACCTCTTCACCCTGTCTGACACCTCATTATCCTGTCTGACACTTCATTATCCTGTCTGACACTTCATTGCCCCGTATGACACCTCATTTCCCTGTCTGACACCTCATTACCCTGTCTGACACCACATTACCCTGTCTGACACCTCATTACCCTGTCTGACACCTCATTACCCTGTCTGGCACCTCATTACCCCGTCTTATAGCCTACCTCATTAGGCCTACCCCGTCTGGCACCTCATCACCTCATCTGATACCTCATTACTCCGTCTGGCACCACATTACCGGTACCCTGTCTGACACCTCACTACCCCGTCTGACACTTCATTACCCCGTCTGGTACATCATTACCCCGTCTGATACCTCAGACGGGGGAGACAAAAGGCATAACCGTCTGCAACGAGTACCTCCCCCAGATTTGAAAGAGTGACAGGGCCAAAATCAAGGGACGTTCGAGCTAAAATGCCTGGACACACAGAGTTTGAAGCAATTTAAGTCATAGGAAGAGGGAAACACTGATTCTGGGAGAGTTCCAGAGCTCAGCAGTTGAATAGAAGAAAGTCTGAGAATAGCATTTCACTCTTGGGTTGGAGAGTTTCACAGAGTAGGGGTGGGATTGTGTTGCAAGGCGGGTACTACGTACGGTACTACCCTACGTAGAGGAGGTGGTATACACTGGGAAAGCTCCGAGGAACACTGATTATTGTAGTACCGGTAGCGATAGAATAGCGAGAAAGATGCAACATTGCGGCGAAGAGAGAGAGATTGCAGAGAGTTGGTGAGTGGACGGGAGTTAATGATACGAAAGGCTTTCCTTTCTACTTTGTCTAGGAGTGCGGTGTGAGATGATCCTCCCCACATAGGCCTATGTGAACAATACGGTACCGGTACTCAATACAAAGATGCACTGTGCCCCTGTACAGAGCAAGAAGCTGCATAGGGGTAAAGAACCCCTTGAGGCAGTTGAACACACCCAGCTTCTGGATGGCTGCCCTAGCAAGACTGGTAATATGGTCCTTCCAAGTGAGAGCAGAAGAAAAAGAGACACCGAGAATATTGAGAGAAGATGAAGGATTGATTTTTGTATTGTTGAAGAATAAGGGATAGGCCTCCTAGTCCTCTGGAGGTTCCTGATGGGTAGTAAGATGGATAAATTGGGTCTTGGAAGCATTAAAAGCAACAAGGTTTTCTCTACCCCAATTGGAAATAGTAGCTAGATCAGTAGATACCGGGAAGTGTTTTATGACTTCATTACGTTTAATTTTGAGGGACTGCTGGCTGGGGTGTTCTGGAAAACTAATTGAGTAGTGTAAGGTAGAGTCGTCTGCATATGAATGGATGGGACTGGATGTACAGTTGAGAAGATCATTATGAAAATTAGAAAGAGAATAGGCGATAGAACAGCATCCTGAGGAACACCGGAGTTGATAGGATGAGGAAGTGAGCGATGGCCGTCCACAACCGCAGCTATGGAAAGGCCGGAAAGGAAATTAGAGACAAAGGCACAGATGGAGGGATAGAAACCGAAGGAGGGTAGTTTGGAAATTAAAGATTTGTGCCAGAATCTATATCGAAAGCCTTCGATATGTCTAGTGCAACAGAAAAGGTCTCGCCGAAGTCCCGAAAGTTGGATGACCAAGAGTTAGTAAGATATGAAAGAAGATCACCAGTAGAGCGACCCTTAACCCTTAACTGGCGGCGCTCGGCTATTGTCGAGTGAAATAAATGTGGCCTATGGGCGGGGCCCGGCTATTGTCGAATGAAATTTTGAGCACGTAATGTGCTCTGAGAGAGAGCGGAGCGGTGGGAGGAGCGTAGATTACCTCCTGACCGCTCGCCACGGTGGCCGTGGAGCTACTGAGATGTACTCCTTTGTACTCCACCCTCTCTCACTCGTTTCACACGTAATAATGTAAGAAAATTACCGTATTTTAGCGATTTTGCCCTTCGGTTGCATGATCGTTGCAAGACAACCAGTGATCGTAGAAGGATGGTTCGGGTGTCATTGGAAAGCTGAATTTATGCCCTTTCAGGGATACATACTTGTATTACGCTCTGGGTCTTGTTTATGCATGAAAAAGAGCACGGAAACAACCCCATTTATGGTAAAAACCCTCACTGGGCGGTACCGGTACATAAAAATTACCGCCTAGGCCGCTCTTTGAGTGTTAAGGAAGCCATACTGGCGATCTGAGAGCAGATTATGAGAAGAGAAATGCTTAAAGAAATTTGGAAGCAAGAATAGTTTCAAAAACTTTAAAGATACAAGAGATGAGAGCAATTGGACGATAGTTGGAGGGTTGAGAGCGGTCATCCTTCTTTTGGGACAGGTTGAATGAGAGCAAACTTCCAGCAAGAAAGGAAGATGTTAGAGGAGAGACAGAGATGAAAGAGTTTGCCTAGGCAGGGGTCAGCACGGAAGCACAGTTTTTTAGTACAACAGGAGGAACACCATCTGGACCGTGCGCCTTCTTAGTATTAAGCCCAGAGAGGGTAGAAAGTACATATTTAGAAGAGATTAGGATATTAGGCATAAGTAGGAGAGAGGGGGGTGGAGAGGGAGGAATAGCACCGGAATCATCCAAGGTGGAGTTGCTAGCAAAAGTTTGAACAAAGAGTTCAGCTTTGTCAGAGGAAGAAGTTATGGTTGTGCCATTCAGCGTGGAAAAGGGGAGAGAAAGACGAGGAAGACAAATTGTTGGAGAGGTTTTTGGCTAGATACCAGAAAGCTTGGGAAGAGCTAGAGTTGGATAGTTCAGTGCATTTATTATTGATGAAAGAGTGCTTGGCAAGTCGAAGAACAGCTTTGGCTTGATTCCGGGCAGAAACATAAGAAGAATGAGATTCTTGAGTTTTAAGACGTCGATAGCCTACGGTTTGAATGCTTCCTCCTTGTTGTGGTCTTGTGGACAGCAGTAGAACAAGCGTGAGTAAACCAAGATTTGTTTGCATTAGACTGAGAGAAAGAAAATGGAATGTACACTTCCATGCCCGAGAGGATTACCTTGGTACCGTAATTTGTTCAGGACTCTCCGAGGGTCCTCGGCCACGGAAGCAGAAGTCATTCCATGGGAAATCAAAGAAATACTGCCGGAGAGCCTCCCAGTCGGTAGTGCCAAAGTGCCACAAGCGCCGCCGGCTGGAAGGATCGGGTGGCCGTACTGAAGAGATAGGACAGGTGACAGAGATAAGTTTATGGTCGGAGGAGCCCAAAGGAGAGAAAAGATTGACAGTATAAGAAGCTGGGTTAGAAATCAGAAATAAGTCTAGAATGTTGGGCCGATCTCCGAAGCGATCCTGGATACGGGTGGGTTGCAGGACCAGCTGCTCTAGGTCATTTATGCTGGGGTCACACATTCACGTATATGCTCCCGTACGAAGGTTTATTGGTAGTTGGCAACCGAATACGTAAAAGGTAAGGGCTTAGTACGCAAAACGTAAATGAAATTGTGTCTAGTCGTGGGGGTTGGTACGCATGGCGGGAGTAGCCACGCTGGTCGGGGAGGTGGTGGGTGCGGCCAAGGCCGCCCGGTATGTTTTGGATTTCAAATCAGATACGTGGCTCGCGCTCACGTATGTCAAAAGTCGGGAAATCCTACGTCTGACCGGGCTAGCTGCTAAAACCTTACGGGAGCAGCCCCGTAAGACGTAGCAGCTAGCCCGGTCAAACGTAAGCTTCTCCCGCCAATCTTACAATATTCCCGTCAAACGGGACAGTTAAAGTTAGTCCGGGCGCATCTGGCAGCACCGCCGCACTGCGTGTTGGCGGGAAGACGCGGCAACGTTGTACGGGGGGTACGGTATATAAGGACCAGCGGGGGACACTCCCGTCACACCTCTCACCACACCGGAGCAGCAAACAACAAGCCAACCCTGCCACCTGCTTGCCACCCTCTGCAGCCTGCCCTGCCCTGCTTGCCACCCTCTGCACCCTGCCCTGCCCTGCTTGCCACCCTCTGCACCCTGCCCTGCCCTGCTTGTCACCCTCTGCACCCTGCCCTGCCCTGCCCTGTACCATGCATAAGAAAGGTGTGAAGAAGGCCAGGAAGGCTTCCCCTGCCACCTCGACGTCCGAGGTTTCGGATCCGTATGTGTTTGCCATCAATGGCTCCTACACAATTCGGCAGATTCCATCGTTCCTCATAGCCGCTGGCAACCTCCTTCCATTCAGCAGGCGATTGTGGCGTCTTGATCTGATCTCCGTAGACAGAAATAATGGCCTGGCAGGTGTCTGGAACAATTTGGCTGATGGTGTTGTGGGCAACACGAAAGTTGTATTGCAGGCTCTTATAGGAATCACCCGTAGCGAGGAAACATAGGGTGATGGCCACCCGCAGACCAGGAGGAATGGGGTTCCGCCAGAACGTAGGTTTCCTCTGAATGAGGGGGGTGACACGTTCCACTATCTCATCAAATAGTTGTTTGTCTACCCGGGTGAAGTTTTTGTACATTTGTGGACTTTCTGTGGCCAACTCTTGCATCAGCTTCTCATAATGGCCATGTTCAGGCCTTTGTTGTAGATATGGCCACACCCACACTGTCCTCTTGCTCCTTTCCTTCTTCTTCTCTTGTTCATCTTCATGGATGTAGTTTGCTATTGCAAGCAGTTCTAACATTTCTATGTAGGAAATGATCCATTGAATGAGCCGAGTGTTATGCCTGTTCTCCGGTTTGATTAGGGAGTTCACCATCTTGAACTCCTCCAGGATGTATTCCTTGATGTTCTTCATGGTGCCGAGTCAGGAGTGGGAATGGGAACGTTGTGGCCAGCCCTGCCCTTTTGTAGTTCCCAGATTCCAACCCAGACCTACGTGGTTGACAAAGACTGTCTTTGTCTGTGTTTGGACAGACGGGGTGTGCCTATGATTGTCCGGAAACGGTCCACGTAAGTCCTACAAACTCCCAAGACGTACGGCCTCAGCTACGCAGGTCTTGTGGGGGCATGGCCATGGGCGTGGCCTGTGTTCCCGCAAATCGGGCAGCCCAGGCGGACTAACGGGGACATGCTTACGCAAGTCGCAAGCACGTACTTAGTTCCATACGACTACATTACGTCTGACGTAACACTGGCCCCGTCACGGTATGTCTGTCGGGAAGTGCAATAGTCGTGGTCTATACGGGCGTACACGGCCGGACTACGCCCGTCAGAACACAAAATTGGCGATCACGCCTGACGGGAGCTGTCTGGAACGATATACGTGAATGTGTGACCCCAGCATTATGATAGTAAAGACGTAGGCTTGTTCACCAGGTTGGTCAGTCTGGCACCTCATTACGCTGTTTGGAAGGTTGGCAAAACTCCCACTTTTTTTTGTCTAACTGTGTCATAAAAGAAAAGATAATGCTTGTACCGGTACCGGTAACTGATTAACATGGCAAGTGCAGCAAGGAATTTTAGTCTTGGGAGGACCTGTCCCTGGTGCGGCAATTCCGCAAATCATCCAACTTTTGCAAAACGGGACAAACAGTGCCGGTACATCAACATATTGCAAATACCGGTACATTCCCGCATCCAAACACAATTCTAATTTGTACAAAAATGTTTTGCGGTTAGTTATTGCGTGGTTATGGTCGAAAGTTCCATGGTTGGCACTCATACGCAGTGAGGCAGAGTGGTGGATATTACGCTATGAAAGTAAGGATGCCATGATTATGCTTAACGAATCATTAGAATAGAAATGCTTGACAGCTCTTAATATTAGGCTATTATTATTACCGCATTTTGTTTTTAACTAGTAAAACAGATTGCGATGATTTATTATTGATATTATTCTGCGAATAGCCTATATACGGATTACGGTACCAGTACCGTACAGTACGATACGGTATATACTGTAGCTTATACCGGGTACCGGCTACAAAATTTAAGTTCTGCTTGCATGTGTTATAAGTTTGTATGATATTGGTTCATATTAAATGGAATTTAAGTGGGCAGAATAGTTTGGTTTGTTTTTCAAGTAGGATTATTTGGAAAAAAAAAAAAATCAGGTGGGAAAAACCAAGTCACCCACTTTGATGCCAACTCTGCCAGTTTGACACCACGTTACCCTGTCTGACACCACATTACCCTGTCTGACACCTCATTACCCCGTCTGACATCACAATACCCCGTCTGACACCACATTACCCTGTTTGACACCACATTACCCTGTCTGACACCACATTACCCTATGTGACACCTCATTACCCAATGTGACACCTCATTACCCTGTATGACACCACATTGCCCTGTCTGACACCACATTACGGTACGGTACCCTATGTGACACCTCATTATCCTGTATGACACCACATTACCCTGTCTGACACCACATTACCCTGTCTGACACCACATTACCCTGTCTGACACCTCATTACCCTGTCTGACACGGTGACGCCACATTACCTTGTCTGTCACCCCATTACCCTGTCTGACACGGTGACACCACATTACCGGTACCCTGTCTGACACCACATTACCGGTACCCTATGTGACACCTCATTACCCTGTATGACACCACATTACCCTGTCTGACACCTCATTACCTTGTCTGACACCTCATTACCTGGTCTGACACCACATTACCCTGTCTGACACCTCATTACCCTATCTGACACCACATTACCCCGTCTGACACCACATTACCATCTTGACACCTCATTACCCTGTCTGACACCACATTACCCCGTCTGACACCACATTACCCCGTCTGATACCACATTACCGTACCCTGTCTGACACCACATTTACCTGCCTGACACCACAAAAACCTTGTCTGACACCACATTACCCTGTCTGACACCACATTACCCCGTCTGACACCTAATTACCCTGTGACACCGAATTACGGTAGGCCTACCTTGTTTGACAGCTCATTACCGTATATTGTTTGACAGCTCATTATATTGTTTGACACCTCATTACCCTGCTTGACATCTCAGTACCGGTAGGCTACCGGTATCCTGTTTGACACCTCATTACCGGTATTCTGTTTATTTATTTATATTTTCTATGTGTGGGCTATGGAGGAGACAAGAGGCAGGTTGCCTATAACGAGTGTCTCCCCCAAAGTTAATAGTGACAGTCACAGAGCCAAATTCAAGGGACATTGGAGTCAAAATGCCTGGACACACGAAGTATAAAGCTGTCAAAGTCATAGGATGAAGGAAAGATTGATTGAGGGAGAGAGTTCCAGAGTTCACTTGTTGAGTAGAAGAAAGACTGAGAAAATGTGCCAATTCTTGGGTGGGAGAGGGAGGGGGTATATACTGAGAGAGCTCTGAAGAACAACGATTGCAGTGATAGCGATAGAAGAGTGAAAGAGATGCAACATTGCGGCGTGTAGAAAGAGATTGTAGGGAACTAATAAGAGGAGGAGAGTTGATGAGGCGAAATGCTTTTGATTCTACTCGTTTGAGAAGTGCGGTATGGGTGGTCTCCCCACACATGCTAACAATAATCAATACAAGGGCGCACTGTGCCCCAATACAGAGCAAGAAGCTGTGCGGGGGTGAAGAACCCACGGAGACGGTCAAAAACACCTAACTTTTGGGAAGCTGTTTTAGCAAGACTGGTAATATGATCTTTCCAAGAAAGACCAGATGAAAAAGATACTCCTAGATTGTTGAGAGAAGATGAAGGGTTGAGTTGTGTATTGTTGAAGAATAGTTGATAGTCCTGTGGAAAATTGTGATGGAAAGATAGAGGGAGAAACTGGGTCTTGGAGGCGTTGAAAGTAACAAAGGTTTTCTCTGCCCCAATCAGAAATAGTTGAAAAATCAGAAGATACCGTAGGCATTCTATGGCCTCTCCACGTTTGTTTTGGAGTGCTTGTATTCTAGGTTGATGTGAAAAACTAGTTGAATAGTGTAAGGTAGAGTCATCAGAATATGAGTGGATAGGATTAGAGGTACGGTACCGGTAGGCTAATGTTGAGGAGATTATTGATAAATATTAGAAAGAGAATTGGAGACAAGACAGAACCCTAAGGAACACCGGAGTTGATAGGTTGAGGAAGTGAACGATGGCCGTCCACAACTGCAGCTAGCCTATGGAGCGGTCTGAAAGGAAATTAAAGACAAAGGCACAGATAGAGGGATAGAAACCAAAGAAGGGTAGGCCTAGTTTGAAAATTTAAGACTAGTGCCAGACTCTATCGAAGGCTTTCGATATGTCTAGGGCAATAGAAAAAGTCTGACACCCCATTACCATGGGGAGGGGGAGGAGTTGTATTTATATAGGCCTAGGGTACCGTAGGTTACCATAACGTACGGTACCGGTATCTTAAATCTTTGATAATATCATGATTTACCTACACCTGCATGACGTATCGCTAATATACAGGTAGATGACCTAGGCTATACAGGCATCCACACCGTATGATACCTAATTGACCACATAGGGCTATTTTATTCTTGTTTTTAATTTCGAAAGTTTTGGTAGACAGAATTATCTAATTAGGCCTATCCTATATGCCATACAAAGCCACAGTCTAACTTAAGTTAGACTTAATCGAATGTGTAGGCTAATCGAAACTTAACAGTTACGATAACACATTTCATGCAATGAACATAACCTAATAGGATATACCGGTACGGTACTAGGCTAGACCTACCGTACATTGTAAACAATTTATATTTGGCTAGGCTAATTATAGCAAATGTACGGTACCGGTACCAGTACACATATATAAGAGATAGGCTTATTCTAATCCGATTAATCTATATCTTAGACCTCGTGTTTATATGTTTATTCCAATTTAACCAATTATATTGATACGTATGAGCTTAATATACCGTACTGATGTGCCTAATTTATGCCAATGTACGGTAATAATATTTGTTGAGGGTGTAGCCAAGCCTCTAACCCTTGCCTACGGTACCTAAGCTACCATAGCCTTGTTACAGAATCCAATTGCCTGAGTCAGCTAGTAGTACCGGTAATGCAAGATATTATGCATAGCAATTAGTACGGTATTAACCCTCCCAGTATGGTACCGTATCAGTGACGTAATTTTGTCTTTATGTCGGCTGCCTTTAGTCGATGTTATGCAACTTAGCAAAGCTATTCAGTAGCTAAAAGGATGAGCCTAATCGAGTCTGCAGCCTTTTAATTTGCTAGACGTCCTTTTAAGCTAAATAAAATTGTCTAATAGTTGCCAGAATATAATGAAAGGCTGTCACCGGCTGGGTTAACAAATTACTTTATTGCATCGCACTATGGAATAAATAATAACGATACCGGTAGCTTAAAATACCGGTACCGTATCGAGTTACTACAGTAGTCTTAATGAATCGCCCTGTGGTTTTAGTGAGAGACGAGTTTGAGTGAGAGTCTAGGAGTAAAAAGTGATGACGGCTCGATGCTGTAAGAAAAGAAGGCATTGAAAGGAGACAAAGGGGACAATAGGGGCGATGGCTAGGTGATAGTAGTTACGGCAGGGTGTCGGAGGGTGAGGGAAGGCGGTGGCACACGATCACTTTTTCCGACAATTTACGATGGCCAACTTTTTATCCGGTAGGACTAACCTTTCGTTTGTATGGGTACCGGTAGTCTATCGGCAATTATACTTACCGTACTGGTAGGCTACATTATTTTAAGTACGGTACCGGTATATGAATTCGTGTAAAGCTTTAATCTATATTTTATTAATTTCACCACAACACCAAACACTCCCAATGAAATTAATTAAAGTATATATGATCCGCCAGGATTCGAACCCGGGTTATCACACACAGATTTTTGCCACCTTAACCATTACACCACCAGGACGGTTAAAGGTTTATGCACACGCCTACGACTTATTATCCATTCTCGAATACTGGATATTAATCTATCATGTTCATACTCCCAACCGCGCTATGGTAGCCTAATGTTTTAAGTGAGAGAAATCAGAAGTTGTCAGATCAGAATTGATGGAAAAGGATCCTTAAGTTTTCCTGGCGTTTTTGAAAACCGGTACGGTACGGTACGGTACATTAGAATGACATATTGCAGATATAATAATGTACAGATAGGGTGTTTTATATTTATTTATATAATAATAATAATCTTCTGGTTACTTATATAGCGCCCGTATCTTCTCCTTCGAGGATTCACAAGCGCCTATGGCCCTATATGATACGGTGGGGTACAGGTAGGTATGTAAGCTGCTAATAGACCTTCGCTATGAATGAGGTGAGAACATCCCCTCCCTTCCCATTACACATGCAGGTTACACACACACATAATTAACATTACGTTAGGCTGTCTCCAACATTTTTGCAGGGAATCACACA
This sequence comes from Paralithodes platypus, assembly GCA_032716605.1. NCBI lineage: Eukaryota > Metazoa > Arthropoda > Malacostraca > Decapoda > Lithodidae > Paralithodes > Paralithodes platypus. The sequence goes on along the minus strand of CM064492.1, from coordinate 41,030,845 downwards.
ATTGGGATGGCACACAATTATGGAGTAGCCTTGCCTACCTACTAACCTAACCTTCCATAGCCTTATTACAAAATCCAATTTCCTGGTACTATACCGTATAATTATACTCTGTTCAAATTAACTTGGCATTAAGGGGACAATGGTTATTTTTTGGGGTCTATTTATATATATATATTCATGAATTATTTTAGATTCCTCCCTAGACATTCATCAAATTAAAAAAAACAAAAAACAAAAAAACAAAAAAACAACAACATTAGATCCCCCTACGAGATTAATTTGTAAACAAAATTGGTAGACAAATTTCACGGCCGAAGGCCGGTTCCCCCATAATTACAGGCTCGCTATCGCTCACCAAGAACATCGACACCTAAAGGGCACGAAAGGTCTTTATATTGCCAAAGAAATGGGTCGAAAGGTCTTAAAAATGACAAATTAATTGGCCTTCTCCCCTTACATCCTCCCCTAATAAGTATATTTATGAAAGAACACGATTGGTTGGCAGTGGTGTGTGGAGTGGCTCTTGCAGCTGAATGATTAACAAGTGACTGGCTACATTTTTGAGTGTCGGTGCGTACTGTACAGCCGCGGTCATAATAATTTATACTATCACCCACCTTCATTTCCCTCTCCGGGCTCGGTCTTTTTGTTTCTATCCTGCTGGTCACTAAGAGGTGGAGGGAGGTAGGGGTGTGGAATTAGCGAACGATGGGTGTGGAACTGGAGTGTAGAAAATACTGGTGGGTTAAATAAATAAGTAGGCCTAATACAAATTGAGAAATGTTTGTACACGTATGTGCTCAAACTCTCAATTAACCCCACCATTAGGAGTTAACAGTCTTACAATATTAGACTGCAAGGTATTAATGATTATCCCCTGTACTTAATCCCCAGCTTTACTTAGTTTGTGATTAAGTGAATAGTTATGCAATGTGGTTAAATGACTTGTTAGGCAAAGTGTTTATATAAATACCGGTACCGTACTAGAACAAGAGAAACCTGAAGGACAAGAGTGACATCATTGTGACTGAAGTAGGGATGCGAAATTATAATACCGTTTCTCTCTCTCTCTCTCTCTCTCTCTCTCTCTCTCTCTCTCTCTCTCTTTCATGTCATTAATGTAATTAATAATATAACATACAGGTTTTGTTAGTAAACCACAAACTAGCGACAAATTAGATTAACAGGAGTAAAATACCGGTACCCGGTAGTATATATTGTATATATACGGTAATTTAGATAAATTACCTTTGTATTGAGACAATGTGCTTGGTCTGTGGATGACTTTCCTCAAGCAAGAAAGTCACAGTATTGAGTTGGTGGGATATTGATAAAATTGGTAATGTTTTATGAAGTTTGATAAAGTCAATTGCACATAAGTAAGATCAAGATAGGTTCATAATGATTCTAAATTACCTGTAGCCATAAACAAATTACAGATAACATATATATATATAGGCCCTATATATATATACATATATATACCGGTATATATATATATATATATATATATATATACATATATATACCGGTATATATATATATTAATGCATGAAGCCAAATGGTCGAGATATGACGTTATTTTTCTTTCTATGTGGATGAGGGAGACAAAAGGCAAAACTGCCTGTGACGAGTGCCTCTCCGAGAGTTGAAAGAGTGACATGACCAAAATCAAGGAACAGTCGAGCCAAAATGCCTGGACACACGGAATATGAAGCTATTTAAGTCATAGGATGAGGGAAAGATGGTTTCAGGGAGAGAGTTCCAGAGCTCGGCTTTTGAATAGAAAAAAACTCCCTCTTGAGTTGGAGAGTTACACAGAGTATGGGTGGAACTGTGTTGCAAGACGGGTACTATGTAACCTACGTAGAAGAGGTTGTATAGGCCTACACTGAGAGAGCTCTGAGGAACACTGATTATTGTAGTACGGTACGGTAGCGGTAGAATAGCGAGAGAGATGCAACATTGTGGCGAAGAGAGAGAGATTGCAGAGCGTCTGTGAGTGGACGAGAGTTAATGATACGAAAGTCTTTTCTCTCTATTTTGTCTAGAAGTGCTGTGCGAGAGGATCCTCCCCACACATGTGAACAATACTCAATACAAGTTCGCACTGTGGCCCTGCACAGAGCAATAGCCTAATATAAATCAATGGGAAGCTTCAGTATACAATGACATGTTTCTTTAATTTTGACTATCAGTAGACGATTTCAAGTTAGGGAGGAATTTTGAATATCAGAGGGTTAATTTATTCCTAGAGGGCCTTTCGAACTTGAATAAGAAAGTTAACGTTATGGTAACCACAATAAACGGTAAAATGGGCCCTCGTATTCTAAAGGTACCGGTACAGTAGTAACCGGTACCGCATTCCAAACCGCCACTATGTACCGGTACCGGTAAGGTTATCCACAGCGTGGTCCAAAATACTGCCCATAATAGAGAAAACAAAACAAAATACTCCGTACCACAAAGAAAACTCAAGTGTAATTAATATATTTTGTGTCAAAATACATGTCGTAAAGTCAAGTCCCTTATTTTTAGTCCCTATTTTTTATTATTATTGTTATTATTATTATTATTATTATTATTATGAAGTAATGAAATGGTTATAATGAGGACATTTCATGTTAATTTTCTTGGATTCTCTCGCATGCATGCCGGTCTTACAATCAAAATATCCCGCATCCTGATCCATTACATTTTCTGGAACTAGGCTCATCCCCATAGGTCATAGTGGATATAACCCTTTATGTCCCGGTGGCATATTTCCGAAGTCGAGACTAGTATATATCATAGGGGAAATTAGGACCAATCAGAGGCCCCGGTGGCAGTGACGTCACCCACAAGGGGAGGAGCCAGTCTGTCTGTCACTCTCTCTCTCTGGGTGAGGAGCCTGCCTGCCTCTCTTTGGTTTCTCTCTCTCTCTGGTAAATAGAAGAAGTAAGTCACCTAGTATAACAAGTTATTTCAAATATTAACTACATTAAGGATACATTATGATTGTGCTATGTTATGGTTATGAGTAAATAAGAGTAGCCTACCGTATTACGCGTATTGCACAGCCATGGACAGAAATTCCTTGACAATTTTAGAAGGCGCAATATTATTTCACTGGCGAACTATATTGATTCCTGTGACACTTAAGCAGTTAACCTGTGCTGATAATTTCAAGAAGGAACTTAAGTCACTCATATATCTAAAGGGTTATATATACAGTATATACATAGCCTATACATTACTTTATTTTAAATGTCATTAACATTATCAGATAGTACAAAATATATTAAGCATCAAATGTTATGAAATAGTTAATGGTTTAAGTGCATAAGGTAGAGCCAAAGGCTAATTAGTAGGCTATATAATTATACGATACCCGGTACGTGTTAGTGAGTTGGGCCTAGGCCTATAGGCTACTCAGGCCTTATAATTAGGGTTGGGTGTGAAGGGGATCTGCCTTGTGTAAGCCAATCGACTTTCTGTAGACTCCCATTTTCTTTTATTCTTATGTATGGAAGCTATTTCTATATTTTGCTAAATATTACTTTTATTGTAGTCGATATGTTATGATGTGACAATGTTAATGAATATTTATATAAGTACAGTAGTGGTTAGGGCTACTTAAACACCTCTTAACCCCATTATATCCAGGGCGGTACAATATTATACCGCCCTCGGTACTTTAAGCCAATATAATATGTCATTTTTAAATAAAGCACAATGTTACAAATAATCCTGATCAAGACACTGGGAACACAACAAATAATGATTTTAAGCAAAAAAACAATGAGTTCAATCAGCCTGTTCTCTAATATTAACGATTTTTATCGTGAAAGGCGCTGAACATAAAGAAACCATACGATATGCAGTGAGACATTTGGCATAAAGGTTACACTCACCTGTAAGGTTGGACTGTGATTCCAGATGTACGATGAGATATAATTGTGAATTTTGTTATTCCCTTCATATCAATCTATCACTTTCTCTCCTATCATTGATCTTTACTTATTCCCTTAGTCTATGTCTCGATTCAGCCACCCCCAGCTATGGGGTATGTGCCTGAGTGTATACATACATACATACATCCATGCATACAGACATACATCTGTAGGCCTACATACATAATATTATGGAATGTGATCATTACATATGCGGAGAGAGAGAGTGAAAAGTGACCATTTATAGTTTATTTACGTTGTGCATGAATGTAAATTTAAATGATAATGATAAATAAAACAGGAACTATTTGAAACAATTTAACTGTCTAAGGAGAACTGGCAACACCCTCCTCCTCAAATCTTTGGACGAAAGATGCCAGAATCGCAAAATTTTCATTGTTTACTCATTGCTTTTCAAGTAAAACCATAATTAATGGGAATAACATATTGTACTCTGGATGCTTAATTAATCTAGACAGATACTATGCGAATAAATATTGATAACTTGTTATACTAGGTGACTTACTTCTTCTATTTACCAGAGAGAGAGAGATAAACAAACGAGAGGCAGGCAGGCACCTCACCTAGAGAGAGAGACAGACAGACTGGCTCCTCCCCTTGTGGGTGACGTCACTGCCACTGCGGCCTCTGATTGGTCCTAATTTCCCCTATGATATAATTATACTAGTCTCGACTTCGGAAATATGCGTCCCGGTGACGTCTTTTCTATTTTGTGCAGGCTACTAATAGATGATTATATTCAGTTTAAGAAAGGCCTCCAGCAATTAAAAGGCTTCGAACTATTTTAATTAGGCTAACCGTTTTTACTACCACCACAGATCCTGCTTAAACTGCACAAAATAGTCTAAATAAAGGTAGAATAAAATTAAACAGAGGTTGCAGGTACAGAAGGGGTTAAGGGAGGTTGGTGCCTTGGGGATGATCTTTATTTTTAAAATATAAGAATAAAATAGCACCGTAATGCTATGGGATTTAGACTCGTTGAGTCAGAATGCCAAAATCAAGAACACCCAAGAGTCTGTTGGCATGATGGAATGGAGAGGATGACATTTGTGGTTCATAAGTCCTCCATTCAGATAGGCTAATGGGTCAACTATGATATTGATCCCTACTTTACCTTTTATACACATAGTACGGTAGCTTAAGCTCACAGTACCGTACATTAATTGTATAGTACCGCAACCTAACTTATCGGTACCAGCAACCCAAATACTTTACCGTTACGATAAACGAGAAACTGAACACGTAGTGAAAATACAGGTTCCTTCTAGTTAATACTTCAAATTATTTAAAATTATTTCATCAGCAGGACATAATTATTAGTAAAATGCATACCAGTATAATTTCAGAGACTACAGGATCTATGCCACATATATATATATATATATATATATATATATATATATATAGCCTATATTAGCCTATATATATTTTGTGTGTTTTTTTCTTCACAATTCCCGCTTACCAGCAGAACAAATATATAGTTAGGCTATGCCTAATGCAGACGCCAATACAAGAATCTAAATACGGTACGGTAGGCTACCATACTTATGCTGCGAGGGATAGGATATTTTTGTTGTAATACGTACCCGGTAACGGGTTAATCCTATTTGGTCCGAAGTGGCTCTTTATGGACCTCCCATGTTTTGCTCCATATTTAGGAGATTTTAAGACGTTTCACGCAATTAGTTAGCGATAATGAGACTTCAACCCTTTTAGGTGTCGATTTGTTCTGGGCGAGTGATAGCAAGCCTATATAGGCCTAACTTGAATGAAATCGGCCTTCGGTCGGGACATTTTTCTATCGAAAATTGTACACATTTAGATTGAAGGTGGTCTGGGTGGGCATTATTTTTGGGAAGGAGTTTTTGTTAGCCTAGGGGACAAACTAAAATACATTGCTCGTTAATGGTAAAAACATACAAATTCCTCAATATTAATAACATATAATATCCCAAATAGGCCTGATTCCTAATGAGGCGTTGGATCAGATGGTGTTAATGCACCGGGCCTACAGGCTAGTATTGGAGTGAGTGTAATGGCTTTAACTACCTCCTACAATAATATGGCTAATGGGTAGGCACTCAAATTCACCTTCAAACTATATGTCTTGGCTCCTAACATAGAGATTGTATTTACTAATTTTCACTAATTGTAGGCTATTGGTTCAGAAAGATATGAAGATGAGGGTGTAGGAGAGGCTGTGCGGGTGTCTTTCCTTCATCTTATGATTTAAACTGCTTTAAACTTCGTGTGGCCAGGCATTTTGACCCCAACGTCCCTTGAATTTGGCTCTGTCACTCTTTTGGCTTTGGTGGAGATACTCGTTACAGGCAAGTTGCCCTTTTGTCTCCTTCATACATATAATAATAATAATAATCTTCTGGTTACTTATATAGCGCCCGTATCTCCTCCTTCGAGGATTCACAAGCGGTTGGCTTTCTTTAGTCTACCAGAGACCATTACCCATCCCCCTTGCTCATGGGGAGATGGTAACCGCCGGCTGTATCCCAGAAAAACTTTTCAATCTGAGCGGGGATTGAATGCGAGACCTTCAAGATGGGAATCAGGCACGCTATCAACTGAGCCAGCCAGACGGCAATATATACAAAAAACAAACAAAAATGAAGATGTGGGTGTAGGGGGTGGCTGTATTGGGTGTGGTGAAGGAGGAGGATTGTGTGGGTTCAGGAGGAAGTGAAGATGTGGGTGTAGGGGTGGCTGTAGAGATGTGGTAAAGGAGGATGATTATGTGGATTCAGGAGGAAGTGAAGATGAGGGTGTATGGGTGGCTGTAGAAGGAGGGTGTAGGGGAGAGAACAAGAGAGAGTAGAGGAGAGAGCCAGGGTACAATAGGAGGGGCCCTACAGGAGATATTGGTCCAGATAGCCTTTATACTCCCGGCAGACGGATGCGGCTACGTCATCGCCCGTCGTTTTGCCTTTCTAAGCGTTGAGTTATGGCGTGTATTAGGGTCCCAGGGGGCACCAACGTCAGCGTCGCCTGCGGGAGAGAAAGATGGGAAATGACGATAAGCTAGTTCGCCAGGTTCCGTACCTGTAATACGTGTTTGGCTTTAAAGAGCTACCGTACCGTAGTACCGTAACTAGAAACAAATATACAGTACCGGTACATTCAGCGGATTCACATGTGTTCGTTCTTGTTGTTGCCAGGCAATCTTATTCTGCCTAGAAACGACCTTTGATTTTGCCTTAGCCTATAGTGTTTGACTGTGTAGAAGTACCGGTACCGTACAAGATCACTCACTGGGCATATGGAAATCTAGCTTAGAATACCAGTACCGGTACCGGTATCTTACTTTAGAAGAACATTGGTGACTGCTTTCATTCGGTATCCCTATAGAGTACCGGTACGGTACCGGTAATTAAATGTGGGTTAATAGATGGGCTTACTGTTAAAACTAAACTATTGAATAGTATATGGAGTACCGTACCGGTACCGTACCATAAGTAAGAGTACGGTACCGGTAATTATCATTATTTGCTAAAATTGATACCGGTAGGCTATGTCCTTTTAGGCATACAGTACGGTACCGGGTAATTAATTATGCTTGCCCTTAAGATTTGCCTAACTTATCTGTAAACTAGAGGGGCACTCGGTAGAGCGCATACCTCGCCTACACTGGCTGATAAGGCCTATAAGCCTAAATTTTCTTCCGGATCTGGGTTCCAGGATAGCCTATGATCCGGATCGCCTCCTAAATTAAGTCACTTCTTCCTTGGCATATATCTTATCTGCCCACCTATAGTAGTAGTTTCGTGAAAATGGGTTCATAATGCATAGCCTATCCTCTCTGCCCACCAAATTTTGTGGAAATCTCCGAATCGCCTTTTAAATGGAATCGCTTCTTCCTGGGCGCATATCCTATCTGCCCACCAAATTTCGTGAAAATCGTTTCATAACTTTGTGAGATATCTTGTTTACAGACAAACAGACGGAGGCAAAAAACATTACCTCCACTGAACTCAGTTTGCGGAGTTAATAAACTCTCAACTGTAGGATTACTTGTTGTGGTCTATATTGGTTAGGCTACGGTACGGTACCGGTACTCTTATATACCGGTAGTTCAGTAACCTAATTACCGAGATTATCCTATTCTCTTTGACCTATCACTCTTATGCTAGGCTAATCCACTAAGATATTTTAAATGTGTACTCTTCATGAGCAGGATCTCCGGCTAGGCTATCCCTTTATCACACACGTCCAGTTCTTTACCGGTACCGTACCAGTATTCTATAAATAACTATAAATAACTCCATCGCACCCTTCCCAATTAGGGCAGTCTAAATCATGTTCTCTTTAAGAGGTCATAACTTATCTCGAACAACCAATATTGTTCTTCATTTGAAATCTACGGGAAGTGTACCCATGTCTGGTCATCTTTAAAAAATGTTTACTGCAAGTTTGTCATTTTCGTATTACTAATGACAATGGGCTTCATTACTGTGACTCCAATTACTGTGTTTACGATTGGCCACCAATCGATCGAACGAAAGAAGTGAACATTGGGAATGAGTGGCTACCGGTACCCGTTTTCAGTGACTACCGGTATAGGTCAATAATTTCAGCTGATTGGCTCTTGCTACCTGGACCAATGTCTCGCAGTGTAGTAGTTATTTATTTTTAACAAACATTTCAATAATCACGGTCGCACAAGTCAATCAGTTGGAACTATTGCCATATAAGTGGGCCGTAATTTTCTGAGTCGCTGACACCACATATACTGTATATACAGTACCGTATTCAATATATTGGGTAGGCTACTAATTGGTACCAGTAGCTTTCTTGTGTGAAAGTGTGGTTGCCTGCAGGTGGGCCACGGTAATTTTAAAACCTAAATAGTCTTGACACGCACAGTATAACTTATTAGAAAATTTAAACAATTTATAGTTATTTTTTAAACAGGCTATCGAACACCAAAATATGGATTTTTTCTTCTAACCAAATATCTTCCTCAACGCCGGTTTAGGGCTACCGAAATGCTAATTTTCATATATATATACCGGGTATATATATAATTATATATAACGGTATATATAGATATACCGCATGCCTATGCTGATTGCTGAATACAAACACACACACGCGTGCGTCACAAAGCGTCTCAAACACACTAACATAGGCTAACCTAAACACACACAAACACAGTTTCAGCACCCCCCAGGCTAACCTAAACACACACAAACGCAGTTTCAGCACCCCCTCCCCTAACGTAGATGTGTTTCCTTCATCACACGAATGCCCCTGAATTGAAACACACACACAATGACACTAATACTAATCCCCCCCCCCCACACACACACACTATCATTTCCCCCTCCCTCAACACAAACACACACACACACACACACACACACACACCACAAACGTTGATTTTTGCCCTCAATGATATGAACGGGCCGGACTTGAGGTTATGGCCGTGAAAGGATTTGTATCAGCTCCCATGAAAGATGCATTCAGGGAGCGGACAAAACTCTGGCGGGCAGGGCATTCAGCGGCGGCAGGTTTTTGTGGGTTGGTGGCGAATTGATTTTATGCAACTGAAATGGGACAGAAGTTCGTACAGTACCGGTAACTCACTAAAATTTGAGGAACCTTAATATTTTTCATTATTTTTAATACCGGTACTTTATTCATAAATATACACATAGTACAAATACATGTATAGATTACAGTACCGTACAGTAAAAATACCTGATAACTTTAAAAAAAAACTATATAAAAAGTTGTAATTGATATGATAATGTCATATCTCTCTTTTCTAAAATATATATATTATAATTATATAGTACCGGTATAGTCATTTGTACAAGCATACTCTAAAATACATAGAGTTCTTCCGTATTCAAAGAGGATATTAGCCTATTATCAAGTACCGGTATTGATTATTATGTTCCTTCCAACAACCAACTATACTCCTAAAATCGATTAATGAAATTTACAAACACATGTGGCAGTCCGTGGATTCGAATCCAGGATGCTCACACCGAAAATCAACACCTTATGCATCGCACCACGTAGACAGTTAAAGAATGGTGGACACTGCCTACGATTTATTATGCAACTTCGAATCCTGCATATCAATCTAAGCATGTACACACATCCCAACTGCAACTCACGTAGGCTATGCATATGTGAATGGAAAGAGCAATTAATGGGGCCTTAACCACTAGGGAAGTCCTCTCGATAAATTACCCCTGAACCAATATCAATTATTATGTTCCTTCCAACAACCAACTATACTCCTAAAATCGATTAATGAAATTTACAAACACATGTGGCAGTCCGTGGATTCGAATCCAGGATGCTCACACCGAAAATCAACACCTTATGCATCGCACCACGTAGACAGTTAAAGAATGGTGGACACTGCCTACGATTTATTATGCAACTTCGAATCCTGCATATGAATCTAAGCATGTACACACATCCCAACTGCAACTCACGTAGGCTATGCATATGTGAATGGAAAGAGCAATTAATGGGGCCTTAACCACTAGGGAAGTCCTCTCGATAAATTACCCCTGAACCAATATCAATTATTATGTTCCTTCCAACAACCAACTATACTCCTAAAATCGATTAATGAAATTTACAAACACATGTGGCAGTCCGTGGATTCAAATCCAGGATGCTCACACCGAAAATCAGAGTTCTTTTACATTATTCCCTGTCCAGTCCTCTGGCATTGTTGCTTGAGATAGCCTATGTGTTTTTTCATTTTGCCTGCGAGTTTTACTACGGTTTATATATATATATATATATATACCGTATATATATATATATATACCGTATATATATATATATATATATATACCGTATATATATATATATATATACCGTATATATATATATATATATATATATATATATATATATATATATATATATATATATATATATACCCGGTATATATATATACTGTATATACCGGTATATATACTGTATATATATATATTTTTTTTTCCTATGTGAATGAGGGAGATAAAAGGCATAACTGCCTGCAACGAGTGCCTCCCCCAGATTTCAAAGAGTGACAGGGCCGAAATCAAGGGACGTTCGAGCTAAAATGCCTGGACACACGGAGTTTGAAGCAATTTAAGTCATAGGAAGAGGGAAAGACTGATTCTGGGAGAGAGTTCCAGAGCTCAGCAGTTGAATAGAAGAAAGTCTGAGAATAACTTTTCACTCTTGGGTTGGAGAGTTGCACAGAGTAGGGGTGGGATTGTGTTGCAAGGTGGGTACTACGTACCCTACGTAGAGGAGGTGGTATACACTGGGAAAGTTCCGAGGAACACTGATTATTGTAGTACCGGTAGCGATAGAATAGCGAGAGAGATGCAACATTGCGGCGAAGAAAAAGAGATTGCAGAGAGTTGGTGAGTGGACGGGAGTTAATGATACGAAAGGCTTTCCTTTCCACTTATCTAGGAGTGCGGTGTGAGAGGATCCTCCCCACACATATGAACAATACTCAATACAAGGACGCACTGTGCCCCTGTACAGAGTAAGAAGCTGCGCAGGAGTAAAGAACCCCTTGAGGCGGTTGAGCACACCCAGCTTCTGGGAGGCTGCCTTAGCGAGACTGGTAATATGGTCTTTCCAAGTGAGAGCAGAAGAAAAAGAGACACCGAGAACATTGAGGGAAGATGAAGGGTTGATTTTTGTATTGTTGAAGAATAATGGATAGTCCTCTGGAGGTTCCTGACGGGTAGTAAGATGGATAAATTGAGTTTTGGAAGCATTAAATGCAACAAGGTTTTCTCTACCCCAATTGGAAATAGTAGCAAGGTCAGAAGATAAGTATTTCATGGCTTCATTACGTTTACTTTTGAGGGATTGCTGGCTGGGGTGTTCGGGAAAACTAATTGAGTGGTGTAAAGTAGAGTCATCTGCATATGAATGGATGGGACTGGATGTACAGTTGAGAAGATCATTTATGAAAAATAGAAAGAGAATAGGAGATAGGACAGAACCCTGAGGAACACCGGAGTTGATAGGCTGAGGAAATGTGCGATGGCCGTCCACAACCGCAGCTATGGAACGGCCGGAAAGGAAATTAGAGACAAAGGCACAGATGGAGGGACAGAAACCGAAGGAGGGCAGTTTGGAAATTAAAGATTTGTGCCAGACTCTATCGAAGGCCTTCGATATGTCTAGTGCAACAGAAAAAGTCTCATCGAAGTCCTGAAAGTTGGATGACCAAGAGTTAGTAAGATATGAAAGAAGATCACCAGTAGAGCGACCCTTAAGGAAGCCATACTGGCGATCTGAGAGCAGATTATGAGAAGAGAAATGCTGAAGAAATTTGGAAGCAAGAATAGTTTCAAAAGCTTTAGAGATACAAGAGATGAGAGCAATTGGACGATAGTTGGAGGGTTGAGAGCGGTCACCCTTCTTTGGGACAGGTTGAATGAGATCAAACTTTCAGCAAGAAGGAAAGGAGAGACAGAGACGAAAGAGTTTGCCTAGGCAGGGGATCAGCACAGAAGCACAGTTTTTAAGTACCGGTACAACAGGAGGAACACCGTCTGGACTGTACACCTTAGTATTAAGCCTAGAGAGGGTAGAAAGTACATCTTTAGAAGAGATTAGGATATTAGGCATAAGTAGGAGAGAGGGGGGTGGAGAGGGAGGAATAGCACCGGAATCATCCAAAATAGAGTTTCTGGCAAAAGTTTGAGCAAAGAGTTCAGCTTTGTCAGAGGAAGAAGTGATGGTTGTGCCATCAGAGTGGAAAAGGGGAGGGAAAGATGAAGAAGAAAAGTTGTTGGAGAGCTTTTTGGCTAGATGCCAGAAAGCTTGGGAAGAGCTAGAGTTGGATAGTTCAGTGCATTTATTATTGATGAAAGAGTGCTTGGCAAGTCGAAGAACATATTTGGCTTGATTCCGGGCAGAAACATAAGAAGAATGAGATTCTTGAGTTTTAAGGCGTCGGACCGTTTGAATGCTTCCTCCTTGTTGCGGACAGCAGTAGAACAAGCGTGAGTAAACCAAGATTTTTTTGGATTAGACTGAGAGAAAGAAAATGGAATGTACGCTTCCATGCCCGAGAGGATTACCTCGGTAATGCGTTCAGCACTCTCCGAGGGTCCTCGGCCACGGAAGCAGAAGTCATTCCATGGGAAATAAAAGAAGTACTGCCAGAGAGCCTCCCAGTCGGCAGCTCCAAAGTGCCACAAGCGCTGCCGGCTGGGAGGATCGGATGGCCGTACTGAAGAGATAGGACAGGTGACGGAGATAAGTTTATGGTCGGAGGACCCCAAAGGAGAGAAATGATTGACAGTATAAGAGGAAGCCCGGTTAGAAGTCAGAAATAAGTCAAGAATGTTGGGCCGATCTCCGAAGCGATCCGGGATACGGGTGGGTTGCTGGACCAGCTGCTCTAGCTCATTTATGATAGAAAAGACGTAGGCTTGTTCACCAGGTGATAGATAGATAGATAGATAGATAGATATATATATATATATATATATTTTTTTTTTTTTTTTTTTTTTTTTTCTATATTCCAACTACTCCCCCTCGGGCATAGGCTGAGAGCCTGTACATGCCACCGCTCAACACGGTGAAGCCCGTGAGGTCTTGTTCCAGCCTGGGGAGTGAGACATGTGAAGCATCCATCATGGCTCGAAGCAGCTCCATCTCTGAAGCGGCCGGTTGCTTCGCTCAAGTGCTTCACCGTCTCACCCTCCAGACTCAGACCCTCACTCTCAGAACGCCACCTATTGAGCAGTGAACTCACTAGGCATTGTCCCCCTGTAACATATTTTGAATATGGGAATATTCATACAGTGTTATTTAATCAGGGAACAATGAGGGTATTTTTTTTGGCATTTCGGTGGGCTTTGTGGTAATGCACTGATACTAGGTACAGCACAAATTCAATCCCAATAATATCTTCCCATTGACATATCGGGATTTGAACCCGGGTCCATTGGATTACCAATCCACCACACCTCCCCTATATATATATATATATATATATATATATATATATATATATATATATACCGGTATATAGGCCTATATATATATATATAGCATATATATATATATATATATATATATATATATATATATATATATCTATTTATCTATTGCCTGACGCCATGATCCCCGAAGGGGTGGCCACGAACGAACCGCCCCCATTCACCTCTGTTCCCAGTCAGTCGACACCCTCCTCCCAACCAGTACCGCCTTCATCCATATACTTCCTCACTCCATCCTTCCACCTCTTTCGGTCAACCTCTCCCTCTCTGTCCTTCCACCTCGCTCTCGTACACATTCTTAGTCATTCTTTCGCTTCCCATATGTTCCATATGGCCGAACCATCTCAAGTTGTTCCTTTTCACACTTTCCAGCACATCTACCTCCACACCACACCTCCTTCTTACTTCCTCATTCGTCTGTCTATCCCTCCATGTAACTCTGCACGCACTTCTCAAGTACCGTAACTCATTTCCACCCCTCTCACTCTTGGTCTGGGTCTCTTCTCAAACGTCCATGCTTCGCTTCCGTAAGTTAGTGTCGGGATTACCACACTGTCATGCAAGGACTTCTTCACTTCCATACTGACCACCCTATTTCTTGTTACTGCTTTCAACGTTCCTACAACCCTCTTCCCCTGTTATACCCTCTCCCGCACTTCTTCATCCATAGTCCCTTCTTTACTCAACACACTGCCCAGATACTTAAGAGCTGACGATCTCCTTAGCCTGACTGTTCAACTTCACCTCACACTCTGTGACTTCACCCCTTTCGAAGACCATAACCTTGCTCTTCCCCGCATTTACCTTCAAATTCCGTTTTTCGCACACTGTTCCACTCTGCAACTCCAGACCCTGCAACTCTCATTCATTATCGCTCATCAGAACTGCATTATCCGCAAACAGCAGTATAGGCAGCTTCCACTCATTTCCCTCCCTTTTCAGCGATACACCAACATCCACTGCTCTTCCTAGTATTTCTTTCATGACTCCATCCATATACGGTACAGTATATAGTAAACACCACAGGGACATCACACACCCCTGTTTCAACCCAACATTCAGGTCAAAGAACTCGCTCTGCTCATTCTCCACACGTACTGCTGCCTTTGCTCCCTCATACATGCTCTTCACTGCTTTCAGCAACTTGCCATCTACTCTGTATATTCTAAGTACTTTCCACATACCTTCTCTATCCACTCTGTCATAGGCCTTCTCCAAGTCCATAAAGGCAACATACACCTTTTGTTGCTTCTCCAGATACTTCTCCACAACACAATTCAGGGTAAAAATCTGATTTACACATCCTCTTCCCTTCCTAAAACCTCCCTGCTCGTCGCCTATCCATTTCTCCGTTCTCACTCTCACTCTCTCAATCACTACCCTACTGTACACTTTCCCTACTACGCTTAGAAGACATATTCCTTGGTGGTTACCACACACTCCTCTTTCTCCTTTGCCCTTATATAGGGGGACTATTATGCCAGTTTTCCAGTTATCCGGTGCACTCCCCTTCTCGCATGCTAGTTTGCAAATGTTCCATACCCATATACAGTATAATTATATAGGCCTAGTAAAACTTCAAGACAACTTCAGGGTAATACAAGAAAACAGGGAAAGACGGAGGGAGGCTTAAATATCACTCCTAAATCATCTGTGAGATGCTATTGGAAGCTGGCATATAGAAAACAAGAAGGGTTGCCATCCTACTGATTTTTGTGTTTTTTTTTTTGTTTTTTTTGCAGTAGCGGTACCGTAGGCCTATATATTTTGTCTACACACAGTAAAGCTCCTGAACTACATTAATTTGTTTTACAATTTAACTTATATACCGGTATTTATAAACAAATATAACTATTCTGTACATTGTAATATACCGGTATCTATAAATTCAATGTTATCTTTAATCATATAGGCTAGCCTATATATACAATTGAACAAATTAGCAAACTAAAGAGAGATGGTGCCATGCAATTCCTAAGCATAATATTTAGTATTGACGTCTACAAAACTAGCCTATATGAATAATCAAAATAAAACATAATTTTATGTACCGGTACAACTACATACACGTAGTGAACTAATGAAAATATAAACTGTATAATAGTAAGGATACAACGACGTGCGCTGTAGTACCGGTATATAGAACAAAAAATATGTACAGAAAATACCGGAGGACAACATCTAAGACAAAGATACACAATACATATTAAAAACACAAGTGAGCCTGAATAGTTAGCCCTACTTCACTAATTGACCTCAGCCAAATGGTCAGTGGTCAACCCACAGTTGATCTAATATACAGTCTGACGAGCTGGACATATGATTCCTGCTCGTATTGTTTTATTAGTTTCAAGGAGATGTAAAAAGGATGTTATCTATTCTGTAAAAAAACATAATTTAGGTTCATAGTATTGTTATATACCAATACTCTGATCAAAGCGAACTCGGCAAGAATTCTTTCATAATAACAGCCTCATCCCAATTTACAGTACCGGTACCGGTATGGTCTTTTATAAAGTTTTATTTTTTGTGTATACAAATACCGGTACCATTGGATTCTTGGGCTGACATTACTGATTGTCGGTGCTGTTTACCTCTCTCCTTTAATTTGTTTTCCCGTGTGTCCTATGTATACTTTATTGCATACTTTACCCGTAATGAAATATACACCACCTGCATACATTTTAGGGCTGTTGTTAATCAAAGTAGTCATGGCCGAGTTTTGAATACCGGTACTAAATATATATATATATATTCAAATATTTGAGAGATGTTGCAAGTGATGTTCATTCATCGTGATATGGCAAAACGAATATATTTTCTTTGAAATTGTAGCTTTATTATTTACATTAACGGTATACACATTGTTTTCGGCTTTGGCTAAGCTTTAATCCACGATACTTTGAGGGTAACATAGTGTTTTGGCCAGATTATATCTTTCTTTGTACGGTACGGTATTCATTATCTAAGAAATCTTGGGAGTGGATGTACTCAGCCACATACCTTACCCTCTACGCATGCGCGAAAATGTAAGCCTCCCTTGGCCCCGCCCTCCGCGTTTAATATACCCTTCAAACCGTGATTGTTAGTGCACTCTGTACTCGGTCAGTAGAGCTCTCGCCTGGCACCCAGGATTCCAGTGTTCGATCCCACTCGAAATTTAGTGTATTTTGTTATTTGTGTTACCGGGTATGTTATATTATATTATATTAGGGTTAGGTTGGGTTAGGTTAGGTTAAGTTAGGTTAATCTAATCTAATCTAATATAATATTTGTACATTTTGGGCAGTGGGCGGGGCCGGGGGTAAGGTATGTGGCTGCGTACAGACCCTCCCGAAATCTGGGTTACATATTCTTAATTTAATGCTCTTAAAACATACCGGTACCTGATAAATTTGACATTTTGACCTTAATATGATGGTTGGAGATAAAATGAATATACGAATCTACAAGAGTTGGTTTTCTATATACCGTACGGTACCGGTACCTTAAATTTCAAGTGACCATTATTATTTATTATCATAGTGTCAAGGTAAGGTAGTAAGGGGGTTTGGCGTATTAACCCTCTCCGACATATGACGCGATTTTGAGCCTATTAGGGATACCCAACTTTAAAGCCTTTGTTACTATCAGGGGTATTTAGAAATCTAAGTTTAGTTACTTCAACCTCTGCAGTTGTCTTTGAGTTAGCTGTGGGCAGAAAACTAATTTTGGAGAGGTACGGTACCGGTAATTATAAGAGTGAGAAAACTCAATTTCTTATTGCTAATCTGGCAACCTCTGCGTTATATGTGCGTGAAAGGGTTAACATGGGCTATTTTATTGATAGGTGTGTGTGTGTGGGTTGGGGGAGGGGGGGGGGGGGTATGTTTACCTGGGCTATATTATTGATGTGTATGTGGGAGAGGGGGGGGGGGTTGCGTGCTAACCTTGGCTATATTATGATACCGTAGGATATATAGCCTATGTGTGTGTGGGGGGGATGGGGGTTTGACATTATAATCTTGGCTATGCTATTGATAGGTTGTGGTGGGGGGGGGGGGGGGGGGGGGGGGGGGGCGTGATAACCTGGGCTATATTATTGATATGCGTTGTGTGTGTGTGTGTGGGGGGGGGGGGAGGGGTTGACGTGTTAACCTGGGCTACTGGTATATTATTGATGTGTGTTGTGGGGTCGTGTTGATCTGGGCTATTCTACTGATATGTGTGTTCGGGGGACGTATTAACCTAGTCTTAGTCTATATTATTGATATGTGTGTGTGGTGTGGGGGGGAGGGGGGATACTGTATGTTAACTTGGGCTATACCGTACTGTTGATATGGGGGGACGTGTCATCCACTCTGTCATAGGCCTTTTCCAAGTCCATAAAGGCAACATACACCTTTTGTTTCTTCTCCAAACATTTCTCCACAACACAATTCAGGGTAAAACTCTGATTTACACATCCTCTTCCCTTCCTAAAATTTCCCTGTTCGTCACCTAGGGCCTATCCATATTTCCGTTCTCACTCTCACTCTCTCAATCACTACCGTACCCTACTGTACACCTTCCCTACTACGCTTAAAAGACATACGGTATTCCTCGGTGGTTACCACACACTCCTCTTTCCCCTTTACCCTTATATAGGGGGACTATTATGCCAGTCTGTCAGTCATCAGGCGCACTCCCCCTCTCCCATGCTAGTTTGCACATTTTCCATACCCATTCGATCACTATCTCACCACCATACCTCATCAACATTTCCCCACCACTCCATCTGTTCCTGGTGCTTTCCCCAACTTCACTCTTTTCATGGCTTCCCACACTTCTGACCTCCTGATCCTCACCTCCTTATTTTAACATATTATTATATAATTATATATATATATATATATATATATATATATATATATATATATATATATATATATATATAGGCATTGCCTAGCATCCTTGCTAGGTTTCAGAGGCCGATGTGCTCTGTCCTATTTTACTCTCTGGGTCGAGTTAGCCTACCTAGTACCACTCGGGTCTTCCATCCTAGGATCCTTTCCGTAGGCGGGTATAACACTGTGTTGGTGGTGTAAAGGTTTAGATGTTTATGTTGTGGGTGTGGTGTCCCGAGTTCGAATCCCGGGAGGACCATGTGCTTTCATTAGTTTATCAAAGTGCATTGGGGTTTGTAATTGATGATTAATGTTAAGAACGGGGTGTTACCGGTAGGCTAGTACTTAATAACGCACACAGAAACAGAGACAGACAACGACCTTCAGACTTTATAGGCGGTACCGGTACGGTAGCTTATGGATTTCGGCGAAGAAAATAACTAGTACGGTACAGAACTAATTTTACTTATCTTATTATTACTATATAGGAGAATATAAAGTCACACTAACTTTACAAACTATTAATTTGATAGTTAAATCTATTTTTTTAAAGTTTGTTAATAATATGCAGATATGCAGATATACGGTAGCCTTTACCGGTAGCTAAAATAAGCAACCATAAATAAATCCTAAAAGTATCTGTGTACCAATTACGGTGTATTATTGTCGGCTGTAGGCTACAAACCCACAAGTAGGACTAAGCGGCATGATTTTGTTGTGGCGGGAATATCTGTTTTTGTTGAGAGAGAGAGAGAGAGAGAGAGAGAGAGAGAGAGAGAGAGAGAGAGAGAGAGAGAGAGAGAGAGAAGAGAGAGGAGAGAGAGCAGAGAGAGAGAGAGAGAGAGAGAGAGAGAGAGAAGGAGAGAGAGAGAGAGAGTACAGAGAGAAGAGAGAGAGATGCGATGAGAGAGAGAGAGAGAGAGAGAGAGAGAGAGAGAGAAGGAGAGAGAGAAGAGAGAAGAGAGAGAAGAGAGAGAGAGGAGAAGAGAGAGAGAGCGAGAGAGGAGAAGAGAGAGAGAGAGGAGAGAGAGAGAGAGAGAAGAGGAGAGAGAGAGAGAGAGAGAGAGAGAGATTTTGCCCCAAGGGGCGAGTTTATTGAGCAGCGCCCCCCATCCTGTGAGGGGACAACCACTGGTAAAGCGATACATACTGCTCAAAGAGCCAATATTCCACTGAAACAACAGGATTGTCGTCTGGTTACATTAATATTTGTGGTTTATAAATCAGGTACGCATTATTCAGATGTGTTATTATAGTTTCCTCATTTAATTGCCACATGTGTTGTATATACGTAGCTCATGATTAATGGAGAAAAAACGAGCTTGTCGTGACTGAATTATTAATTGACAGGTTGTAAATAATAGCACTACAAAACTAGTGCAATCATATGAGGAAACTGTTCATATTTGTCATTATGGTACATCAATAGTTATTGAGGTCATAGTTAGCTGAATAAAATTATTACATACATGATGTGACTAATATGTCCAACTACATAAATTATTATGCAATAATAGTACCGGTACCACTAATATATTACAATCATATGAGGGACACTTCACATTCTTCATTACATCAACGGTTATTGAGGGCATAGTTAGCTGAATACAACAGTTTACATAATAACTAATAATACCAACTACCGAAGTTATAGTGCAATTATAGTACTACAAATATATTACAATTATGAGGGACATGGTTCAAATTCTCATTACAATAATGGTTATTGAGGGCATAGTTAGCGGAATATGACCAGTGGAGAAGTTTACATGCCCATAGTAATATATTATTTAGTGGGGTGTGAGGAAATGGGAGAGAGGGAGGGGGGGGGGGGGGGGAGTTGTAGGAGGTAGAGGAATGGGAGGGAAGGAGGGGGCGGGGGGCGGATGAGGAGGTAAGGTACTCCAGGGAGGAGGTGTGTGTCAGAGGGGAAGTGTGTGTGTGTATGTGTTGGGGAGGGGGAGGGGGGGGGGGGAGGGGACATACTACATATAGGCCTACTTAAGCTATTTAAGGCCAGCAATAGTACTGAAGATAAAAATGGTAGTATGAAGACAATAATAATAATAATAATAATAATAATGAAAGTAATAATAGTAACAACAGTAAAAATAATAGCAATACAATATTTCTTAAAAGGGTAAGTTTGACTTTCAACGCAAGTCTACATATATCAGCAATATCGTTGCATCGGACCTGACAACATATCAATAAGTAAGGAAGGAAACTATATGAATGCAAAGATCAAAATTTAATTATGTTTGGTAGCAAAACAATATTCGGAAGGAAGGTATAAGTAGTCCTCCGGGAGGGATGTGCCGCTTATCCGGAGGTACTTGTAGATCAAACAATTAGCCGATAATATTGAGGACAATTACATTGCTTACATATGCAAGGGTCATGTATATTGGCTTACAAAAGGATATGAATTGGAACTTAACAGATTATTTAAATTAAATGCTATGTTAGAGGCTCAAAAGGATATGTATATACATTGTCAATCTATTAGATGAGAATAGCAGTGATAAGTAAAGAAATACTGACTGATATTATAAGTGTGACATGATCAATGCAAATATGAAATCGTGTAGAGGGCGTTACAAAGGGTTTAAGTGTGACCTTGTAAGACAAAAAAGAGATATGTGGAGGGCAAGGGGTGCATACCGGTACTTGAGAGAGAGAGAGAGAGAGAGAGCTACATAGAGCTACATAGATACACAGACCACACAGACCCTCAAGGTCCTTACTAGGCAGTCTGGCCTTACAAACTATATATGTATATATGCATATATATATATATATATATATATATATATATATATATATATATATATATATATATATATATATATACACCGGTACATACATATACACACATACACACACACACACACACATACATACATACATATATATGTACAGTATATCAATTATATATATACATACTGTACAGTGCACACACATACACTTACATACATTTTTTTTTTTTTTTTGTCATATCACCCCAGCCCTCTGCAGATAGGGGTCAAGTCTTCCCTTGAAAGCGTTTATTGTGTCGCTCTCCACCACTCTCGCTGGTAGTTTATTCCACTCTGTCGCCACACTGTAGGTGAAGAAACTCTTTGTGACATCTAGGTTTGCCTTTTTGGTTTTTAATTTCATTCCATTTCCGCGAGTTTGATTAGTATTGTTTAATGTGAATAGTGCATTTACATCGACTTTGTCGAAACCTTTTAGTATCTTAAAGCACTCAATAAGCTGACCCCTCAACCTCCTCTTTTTTAATGAGAACAGGTTAGAGAGAGAGAGAGCGAGAGCGAGAGCGAGAGCGAGAGAGAGAGAGGAATGTGGAGATTGAAAACAAATAATGAGGCTGTGGTGATGGCGAAAGAAAGAATGGAAGAGAAACTAGAAAGAGAAAGAAAATTACCAATAATAAAAATAGGCCAACAGGGTACCGAATTTAGGGAATGGGAAGATTGGATAACATGGGCACACGATAAATTAAGATAAGGATATAAAAGATAGGGATAGGCTTAAATGTGATAAAATATGATAAGAATAATTAAATATATATTAAGATAAGGATAGATAACCTAAAATAAGATAGGCTAAGTAAAAATACGATATAATAAGATAAGGATAAATATGATAAAATAAGATGTGGATAAATACGATAACACAAGATAAGGATAAATAAGATAACAATATATGGATAAAACAAGATATGGATAAATAAGATATAATGAGATAAGGATAAATACTATAAGATTAAATAAGGATTAAGATAAAAGACCTAAGTAATGGGAGATTGAACGAATATATCTACTATTCTACGCGGAAAAACAGATCAAATATGTTAAAATGAACTATAAAATGTTGACAGTATGAATACATACACCATTCGAGGAGGAGCACTTTATGGCCAACGTTTCGCAGATACCTTGTCAATAAAGTGTTCTTACTCAAATGGAGTTTTTATTCACATGTCGTGTTCAATAGTTCGCTGTTAATGATTGAGAGACTAAAGGCATCTTCAGATTAAATAATTTATGGACGACACACTGCTAGGATATACAGGTAGGGTAGGCTAGCTTTACACTATCTGCCTTGTAGGTTATTATGAGAGGCCTACATATTTGTATTACGGTATATTGTTTGAGGAGTTTTGCTTGCTTTTGCCATGTTCGAGCAATGTCTGTCCCTCAGACTAACAAAAAAGCCTTCCCAGACTTCCTTCAAACTGAAAAATGCCCACTCAGACCCCTTTCAAGCTAAATTTGTAATTTTTTTCGATAGAAAAATGTCCCGGTCGAATGCCGATTTCTTCTAAGTTACAGGCTCGCTATCAGGAGTCATCTGGGTCGACATACAGACGACACACAGACAAATGCCTCTAGATCGGTCTCTAGATCGGTCTCTAGATCTTTGTCTGTGTGTTGTCTGTATGTCGACCCTGATGACTCCTGGACAGCAGCTGTCTATCAGGTTATACACAAATTTTGTTTTGGCCTGTGTGGTGTAGTGGTTAGCACGTTCGACCGTTCAAAGTATCCAGAGGTCAAATCCTGGTTGGGTTGTGTGAGATTTTTCTCCAGTAGCATTTCTTGATACACAAATTATTTGATTTTTCTATAATTATTATCTTCCCATACAACTCAAGATTTGAGTACGGTAGGCTACCGGTACCGTAAATTATACTGTTGTGTGCTTGAACCCTCAAAATTGCGTCTTGGAAACATTTTGATAACTGTGTGTGTGTGAGAGAGAGAGAGAGAGAGAGAGAGAGAGAGAGAGAGAGAGAGAGAGAGGTGGGGGGGAGGAGAAGCAAACAATGATAGGAGATAATGAAGAGAGGAGAAGAAGACAATATGGTGATAGAACAGAGGGGAGTAGCCTATAGTGAGGGTGGACAAAAGGGGAGGGGAGAGAGTTACATGGAGACACAGATCACACAGACCTTGCAGTCCATATTGGGTAGTCCGTCCTTAAATATATAATACTAGTTTCTACTGAGTTGCAGAGCGGGACATTAAGTGGGAGGCTTTCTGAATGCAATGGCGACTTTTATATATTATTTCAGCTATCATCAGACGACTTTATTCAGCTTAAGAAAGACTGCTCCAAGGTCAAGAATTGGTCCAACGCATTTTTGTTTTTATCATGCAACTATTACTACTGTAGGCTATAGCCTACCATTGTAAGAATAGATAATTGTCATTACTGGTAAAGGGTAGCCCTATAAGATAAACAAAATGCGAAAAGGGCCATATGATTGACAGCGTTTTATTTAGAGTTTGATTATCTCTATAATAAATTACCAGAATATTTAAATATATAGGCTACCGTACTGTAGAGGAAGGGGGGGGGGGGGGAGTAAGCGGGAGAGGTAGGCTCTAATAATTAAGATTAAGTGATAATAAATATATTCACGATACCTTAGCCAAGCTATATCGAGTTAATACTGATCTTTGGATACCGCTATCCAAGATTGGTCACCATCATACTTCTACCATATCAATCGCAATAAGCTTAGCTGTTTTATACAAGACCACACATAGCCTACACCGAATGCTTCAATTTTAGACACCCAGTTCCTCTCTGACTAGACACACATTTAGTCCTTACTAGTCACTATTCAAACAGTCCTCGCTCAGCTAGAGCTCCCCTTCCCTCATTGTCCCGTCCCCTCATCTCCCCTCCACCCCTCCCGGTACTGTCCATCGTTCCCTCTTTCAACTTCCTTTCACCTGTCTATACCCTTATCAACCCTTCTCCCTCCCGTCCTCGCCTCACCCCTTCTACCTACCTTCCCCTCGACACTTACGGTACCCCATCTCGCTTCTCCCTCCCTCTAAACACAACCTGCTCCCCATCCTCTGTCAACCACCCTCCCTAACTCACATCCCGATCTCTTACCTAACCCCCCATCAACGTTCCTACCTCTCCCCTCCCCATCCCTTCAAGCCTCCCCTCCCCCTACCCTCACGCCACCACTCCCTATCTCTTCGTCGTCTCCCCTTCCCCCCATCCTCCCCTCCCCTCCCACCTCTCCCCCATCCATCGACCAGAGTGGAGAATGAGAGACTCCTCCCCTGTCACGGCGTTGTTAGCAGCCACGGTGGTAAATACTCGCTCATTTGCACATCGACCACTCACTCACACCGGGAGGGAAGGAGAGATGGAGGGAGCGACAGGAGGAAGGAGAGAAGTTAGAAGGCTAGGTGTTGGAGGATGGATGGAAGGAAAAGGGAGCGACAGGAGGAAGGAGAGAAGTTAAAAGGCTAGGTGATGGAGGATTCATGAAAGGGTGAAAGGAAGGGAGAAGGAGAGGGGTAGATTATAGGGAGGGGGAGGGAGGGACGGGAGGAATGAGGGAAGTTTAAAAAGGCTACAGTAGGTGAAGAAGGGTGGATGGATGGATGGGTGGGTGGGTGGGTGGGTGGAAGGGCAATGGGAGTTGGGTACCGGTAGATGTTAAGGAAGGGGGAGGTGCGACGGGAGGTAGGAGATAAGTTAAATGGCTAGGTGATGGAGTATGGATGGAAGGGTGGGTAAGTGGAAGGAAAGGGAAGGGGGTGGAAGCGACGGGAGGAAGGAGAGAAGTTAAAAGACTAGGTGATGGATGGAAGGGCGAACGAAAGGGAGGAGGAGAGAGGTAGGTGATAGGGAAGGTAGAAAAGATATAACATGAAACAGAATGAATGGTACTGGAAGGATAGTAAGGTGCTAGCTGATGGGAAAGGATGGAAGGAAGGGAAAGAAGAAATCCACGTGATGGTGGATAGTACTTTTTTTGCGTTAGAGTAAAAAAAAAATCGATTTACTATTCTCATGCCTCAGTGTAGATGTGTGTTGGTGATCTCGTGGGCTGGATACCTCTTGTACAGTAAGTTGTGACGTAAGTAGCGTACCATACACACACACACTGTCACACACACACACACACACACACACACACACAACGTGCATATAGGATCGGTAACCTGTTCGCTGCCTACATTAGTGTTGAATTGATCGTTGGTCCAATTGACGTGAAAGCCAGTGTGTGTGTGTGTGTTTCCAGCCTTTAACCAGTGTCCGATTGCCACTAAGTATAGGCCTACAGTACCATACCTGTACGGTATTAAAAAAGTATTGATACCTAGTATTTGTAATCCGCCTCCAAAAAACGCATGCATTAGTTTATCAGTGCAGATTACTTATGTAGCCTAGGTCTATTAGCAATAGAAAGGTATCTAATACCTGCACCAAATGATTTAATACGTACTACACCGGTATAGGCTATCTTTATAAACAAATAATTAAACTAAAATATAAATCAAAGTAAATAATATCCGTCCTGACTAGCTCTCCTACTCTATACCAGTAGCCTACCGGGTACCGCTATTTGAACCCACAAACTTCTCAATTATGATAGTGCACCGTAACCACCACATCTCCCCTTTGTTTGTACAGTTTGTTGTGATCCATCATCAAAGGTGTAGCAGTGTAGCCTACCGGTACCCTTGTTGTTGATCTATGTAATATTGATGTTACTAGTATGTTTACCACTACCGCTATATTCTCTCTCCCTCTCTCTCTCTATATATATATATATATATACCTGGACCTCGGCCTGTTACTCTTTCTATTGATTTCTGCAACATTCGCGGACTTTCCTCTAACTTTCACTCTGTTGAACACCATCTCTCCTCCTACAAACCTGATCTTCTCTTCCTCACCGAAACTCAGGTGTCTGTAGCAACATCCAGCAGCCCCTTCTCTGTATCCTTCTACTTTCTCTATCCTAGTTTCAAAGCCAAAGGCGGATGTTGTGCATATGTGCACAACAAACTCACTTGCTCTCGTGTTCCCGATTTCGACTCCTCTGAATTCTCAACTTTATGGCTCAAACTTTCCTGTCATTCTCTTACTAAATATTTCTGTGCTGTCTATCTTTCCCCTAACTCTACTAACTTTTCCAAATTCTTTGACTATCTAAAGTTCTAAACTCTAGACAGTGGAACACATTCTATCTATTTCTCCTTTCTCAGAAATCTCCATCTTAGGAGATTTCAACGTTCACCACCGCCAATGGCTCTCCTCTCACACTACTGACCCACCTTGGTGAACAAGCCTACGTCTTTTCTATCATAAATAACCTAGCGCAGTTAGTTCAGCAACCCACCCGTATCCCGGATCGCATCGGAGATCGGCCCAACATTCTTGACTTGTTTCTAACTTCTAACCCTTCTTCTTATATATACTGTCGATCTTTTCTCTCCTTTGGGCTCCTCCGACCATAAACTTATCTCTGTCAACTGTCCTATCTCTCCAGTACGGCCACCCGATTCTCCTAGCCGGCGGCGCTTGTGGCACTTTGGCGCTGCCGACTGGGAGGCTCTCTGGCAGTACTTCTTTGATTTCCCATGGAATTATTTCTGCTTCCATGGCCGGGGACCCTCGGAGAGTGCTGAACGCTTTACCGAGGTAATCCTATCGGGCATGGAAGCATACCGGTACATTCCATTCTCTTTCTCTCTGACTAATGCTAAAAAATCTTGGTTTGCCTGTTCTACTGCTGTCCGCAATAAGGAGGAAGCATTCAAACGGTACCGACGCCTTAAAACTCAAGACTCTCATTCTTCCTATGTTTCTGCCCGGAATCAAGCCAAATCTGTTCTTCGACTTGCCAAACACTCTTTCATCAATAATAAATGCACTGAACTATCCAACTCTAGCTCTTCCCAAGCTTTCTGGCATCTAGCCAAAAACTTCTCCAACAATTTCTCTTCCTCGTCTTTCCCTCCCTTTTCCCACTCTGATGGCACAACCATCACTTCTTCCTCTGACAAAGCTAAACTCTTCACTCAAACTTTTGCTAGAAACTCCACCTTGGATGATTCCAGTGCTATTCCTCCCTCTCCACCCTCCTCTCTCTTACTTATGCCTAATATCCTAATCTCTTCTAAAGATGTACTTTCTACCCTCTCTGGGCTTAATACTAAAGGCGTACGGTCTGGACGGTGTTCCTCCTGTTGTTCTCAAAAACTGTGCTTCTGTGCTGACTCCCTGCCTAGGCAAACTCTTTCGTCTCTGTCTATCCTCTAACGTCTTCCCTTCATGCTGGAAGTTTGCTCACATTCAACCTGTCCCAAAGAAGGGTGACCGCTCTCAACCTCCAACTATCGTCCAACTGCTCTTATCTCTTGTCTTTCTAAAGTTTTTGAAACTATTCTTGCTTCCAAATTTCTTAAGCATTTCTCTTTTCATAATCTGCTCTCAGATCGCCAGTATGGCTTCCTTAAGGTTCGCTCTACTGGTGATCTTCTTTCATATCTTACTAACTCTTGGTCATCCTCCTTTCGGGACTTCGGTGAGACTTTTTCTATTGCACTAGACATATTGAAAGCTTTCGATAGAGTCTGGCACAAATCTTTAATTTCTAAACTACCCTCCTTCGGTTTCTATCCCTCCATCTGTGCCTTTGTCTCTAATTTCCTTTCCGGCCGTTCCATAGCCGCGGTTGTGGACTGCCATCGTTCACTTCCTCACCCTATAAACTCCGGTGTTCCTCAGGGCTCTGTCCTATATCCTATTATCTTTTTAATTTTTATAAATGATCTCAACTGTACCTCAATTCCCATCCATTCATACGTAGACGACTCAACCTTACACTACTCCATTAGTTTTTCAGAACGCCCCAACCAGCAATCCCTCAACGACAAACGTAATGAAGCCATAGAACTCTTAAATTCTGATCTAAATACTATCTCCAATTGTGGCAGAGAAAACCTTGTTACCTAAACTTAATGCTTCCAAAACCCAATTTCTCCATCTATCTACCCATAAGGATCTCCCAGCGGACTATCCCTTATTCTTCAACAATACAAAAATCAATCCTTCATCTTCTCTCAATATTCTTGGTGTCTCTTTTTCTTCTGCTCTCAGTTGGAAGGACCATATTACCAGTCTTGCTATGGCAGCCTCCCAGAAGCTGGGTGTGCTCAACCACCTTAGGGGGTTCTTTTCCCCTGCACAGTTTCTTGCTCTGTACAGGGGCATAGTGCGTCCTTGTATTGAGTATTGTTCACATGTGTGGGGAGGTTCCTCTCACACCGCTCTCCTAGACAAAGTTGAAAGGAAGGCCTTTCGTATTATTAACTCCCGTCCACTCACCAACTCTCTACAATCTCTCTCCGCCGCAATGTTGCATCTCTCTCGCTATTCTATCGCTACTATAATAATCAGTGTTCCTCAGAGCCTTCCCAGTGTATACCACCTCCTTTACGTAGGGCACGTGGTACCCGTCTTGCAACTCAATCCCACCCCTACTCTGTGCAACTCTCCAACCCGAGAGTGAAATGTTACTCTCAAACTTTCTTCTACTCAACAGCTGAGTTCTGGAACTCTCTCCCAGAATCAGGCTTTCCCTCTTCCTATGACTTAAATTGCTTCAATCTCCGTGTGTCCAGGCATTTTGGCTCGAACGTCCCTTGATTTTGGCCCTGTCACTCTTTCAACTATGAGGGAGGCACTCGCTATAGGCAGTTCTGCCTTTTGCCTCCCTCAATCACATAGAAAACAAATATATATAGGCCTATAGGCCTATACAGTATATAATATAAATATCAGGCTTCAAATTGGCAAATAAACCGTCACTAGGAATTTAAATAAAACTAGCTGTTTTAAGCCTATAGCCTATCAATCATACTTACAGCTATTAGCTACATGCATAATCATATACAGTACCGGTAGTGGGTCTATCATCTTAGCTATTGGCTGTGGCTTCTGGTTAATGGGAAAATAGGCGTTAGGAGGAGATAGCATACGGTACCCCCACGTAGATTACCGGTATCATAGAAGTTAAAAAGAGTTCATGCCGCCCACAGCTTACTACCGTACACCTAAACTACCAGTACATTGACACACACTTATCAGAGTACCTCTACTTTTTACCGTTTTGTTTTTGTTTTTGTTTTGTTTAGGGTTGTTGTTCTTTTCGGTACGGTACCGTAACTAGGATCTGTCAACTTGTGAATCAATGTTATTCCTCCAACTATCACAAGCAGTCACTTCAGTCTTAGTTGCCATTACCGATGTAAAAGAGCCCCGAAACGTTTATAATATGCTGATAGAATTTGGTTGTATGATTATTTTCATAAGACTCAATCTTTATATTACGGTAACAGATAACCCTATTTGGTCCGAGGGAGTGTTATTATTTTTGTTTTATAAGAAGTTTCACCCCATTCAGGTGAAATATACCTTGAAGGGTGGAGGGGGAGGGAGGTGCGTTTAGACAGTTTGGGAAGGCATTTTTGTTAGCCAAGGGAACAAACTAAAATACTTTTCTCGAAAATAGCAAAAGCAAACAAAATATCAGAACCCAGAAGACGTCGGACCAGATAGTGTTAATTACTGTGACGCCACATCAATCTTGTTTATAACCTCGAAGAATTACATTTTTACCCCCCCCCCCCACCCCCCTCAGTAAAACCTCCACACCCTCCTCGACAGCACAAATCTCCACACCCACCTCGACATCACAAATCTCCACAACCACCTCGACACCACAATCTCCACTCACCTCGACACCAATAATCCCCACACTCAGCTCGACACTAAAAATATCCACGCCCACCCACCTCGATACAAAAAATCTCCACACCCACCTTGACACCAAAACTCTCCACACCCTCCTCGACACCGAAAATCCCCACACCCACTTCGACACCAAAAATCTCCACACCCACCTCGACACCAAAAATCTCCACACCCACCTCGACACCAAAAATCTCCACACCCACCTCGACACCAAAAATCTCCACACCCACCTCGACACCAAAAATCTCCATACCCACCTCGACACCAAAAACCTCCACACCCACCTCGACACCAGAAATCTCCACACCCACCTCGACACCAAAAGTCTCCACACCCACCTCGACACCAAAAGTCTCCACACCCACCTCGACACCAAAAATCTCCACATCCACCTCGACACCAAAAAAACCCACATCCACCTCGACACCAATAATCCCCACATCCACCTCGACACCAACAATCTCCACACCCACCTCGACACAAATATCTCCACACCCACCTCGACACCAAAAATCTCCACACCCACTTCGACACTAATAATATCCACACCCACCTCGACCCCAAAAATCTCCACACCCACCTCGACACTAATAATCTCCACACCCACCTCGACCCCAAAAATCTTCACACCCACCTCGACATTAATAATCTCCACACCCACCTCGACACCAAAAATCTCCACACCCACCTCGACACCAAAAATTTCCACACCCTCCTCGACACCTCAAAGCCCGGGGATATGAAAAGTATGAAACTTGGAGGCCTGCAAGGAAAGGGGGAGAAGGGAATTTAGGGAAGGAAGCCTGGTGGTGGTGGTGGTGGTGGTGGTGTTGAACGCGTAGTGTTGGCCAACTTCATTACGGTATTGCCGCGTGCATTGTAAACCGTGATATTCAAAGATTCCTATTCTCTTCTTAATATAGGTAGTCCATAGGATGTTTGTTAACCGTCTCACTCTTTCAGTAAAGTAAAAACAAAATTATTAGTACCTAGTAGGGCAGTAAGCTAGGCCAATAGCCTGTCAGGCTCTAAATATTTATCCAATTTTACTGTAGAGCAAGTTTAATGTTTCTGCACGATGACGTACCGTTTTACCTTACTTTATTTTTCTGTACCTAGGCTGTTCATTTGTGGAATGACCTACCCTTAAAACTTCAGAGTTGAAACCTTCCTTATTTGACCTATCGTATGTCGTTTTATATAATATGAGATACGTGGCAACAACTATACGCTGGTGAGTAAAGCCTAGCCTAGAGTCACCACATGGCGTCCGTGTACTAAACAATAGTGGACCAAAGCTCCCCATATAGGGTAGAGCTATAGGGCGGTGAGTGAAGCCCTAGCCCTAGAGCCCCGGAAGTCCCCCATTGTGCCACCTACCGGAGCTGTGAGCCCCAAGTTTTCACCTAGATAAAACGGCCCCCCACCGCCGAGTCTTGGCCGGAGCTTTGATGGCGGAGATCAAAGGACCTCAAGTTTTAGTCCCCCTCTTTTCTCCCCTCCCATTTTCGATACCCCTTCCTCTTTCCCACCCCCTCCCCCCTCCAATTTTCGATACCCTTCCTCTTTTCCAATGTTCGTCCCCTCCTTCTCCCCCACATAGGCTACCAGTACCGGTACTCATCTTTTAGCTCTTCTATCCTTCTTCCCCTTTCCTTCTCCTTTCACCTCTCCCACATGTTCTGTTTGCTCCCCACCACGCCCCTCCATCTATCTCTTCCTCCATCACTCCACACCTTTGTCTTTCGTTTCTCTCCTTACCTCTTTCCTAATTTTCTCATGAGGTTACCTACTTGGAAAGCTTTCTTCTTTCCACTCCCCAACCCACCTTATTTCCCAAATTTTGCCCTCCCCTCACTCCTTCTCACCCATTCCCCCCTACCTTCTTCCCCTTTCCTTGACCCCCTTTTCACCTCTCTCTCTCTCTCTCTCTCTCTCTCTCTCTCTCTCTCTCTCTCTCTCTCTCTCTCTCTCTCTCACCAGTTTTCTTTATGTGCACTTTGATTGGCCTGGCTCTCCCCGACTTATGGTTATTGGCTCCATTGTTGTTGCTGCGTTAAGTGGGAGTTTTCTTTCCGTGGGTTCTCTCGGTGTGGAGTTTTTGGCACCCTTTCTTATGTCTTCTCCTTCTGCCAGCCCTGTTTAGCATAGCGTACCGGGAGCATGTTCCCGAAGTTTGGACGAGTTTATACTATTGGGCTTATATTCTTCTACCAGGACGTTCTCGGTTATTTAGCATAGACCTAGTAAAACCTAGCCGATAAGGTAAGCTAAGGTAGGTTAGGTAAAGTGAAGACAAGAATAGGCGGGAGTTGGAGTGCTTAGGTTAGGTACCGGTATGACAGACAGACAGATATTTATTATATAATATATATACATTACATAATCATCTTACATATGCTGGTATGATAAAGTTAGGCTACCCTGAGTGTCCTAGTACGCACAATAGGCCTATGATTATTAGTACCGTATAGGCTAGCAGCAATCTAGTATTACTGTCGCATACTTAGTGGTCTTGTACCGTAGCTCATATAGTGTCGCCCATCACTGTCACTCGGTCTCACTATCAGTCATCATCACTGTCACCCATCATTCAGCCTTCTATGATTCTAACACTGTGATTTTCACCCATACTTTCACTGCATTTTCTTTTTGAATCGGTAACTATAGACTGTGTTTTTGAGTTGGCGAAAAAATTACCTATCCCACCCATAAATACGGTACCGGTACTTAACTATTCCATTTTGTTGTAAACAAATATGGTGTTCATTGCAAAAACTTGGCATTTATAATGTGATGGTGATAATAATCGAAAAATCAGCTGGTAATGGAGTAGCCTAGGCCTAAACGTTCCGCCAAGTAAAAAAAAAAAAAAAAACATGTAGCATTGCATTTGGAGATCATATACAAGAATTATGTGGCATAAAATCCAATTTAGGGCAAGTCAGGCTATAAAAATGCCACTCCTAAAGCTTCAGACACTGTTGTCACAGTCACTTTTGCATTTGCAGTAGGCTGTGCATTTTAGATGCGCATCAACACATTTGCAGTCTGTGCATCCTCCTCGGCAAGAACACTTCAGTAGTTCTGGGCAGGTTGCACTGGCTTCG
Organism: Paralithodes platypus; assembly: GCA_032716605.1. Classification (NCBI taxonomy): domain Eukaryota; kingdom Metazoa; phylum Arthropoda; class Malacostraca; order Decapoda; family Lithodidae; genus Paralithodes; species Paralithodes platypus. The sequence continues at coordinate 40,997,318 of CM064492.1, read as the reverse complement.
GGCAAGTTAGACCACAGAGGCCTCCACTTTTCTGGGCAAGTCCATCCCCACTCACTTGGAGAGGGCAACTGTCGTTCTGGCACCGTGGTGCAGCCCCAGTGGTGCCCACCTTGTAGTACTGCCCTCTTCATGTGTTGCTGTAGAGCAGCCTTGGTTGGAGGTAGACCTGATATCTGACGTCCTTTGTGGATGAACAGATTCTTTCTGACTTCATTGATGGAACGAGAAGTTGCTGTCCTGTCATAGAGTCGAATGGTGAAGTACTCCAGAGAAGCCTCAGTCGCTTCACCAATTTGTTCAGGTGCATTGTGCAGCTCATAGAATGTCGCAGTAAATTCATCATGTGCCTCCCACACTTTCCATGCAGTCTTCTTTCCCACCTGGACCAGATGGGACACGGTATCACAACCTGTATAAGCATGGAACACAGGCAGTGCCAAGGATCTTTCTGTGCCAAGTGAAGCACATATTTCATGAGCTGGGATGTACCTAAAGTCCTTTCCACAACCAAAGGCAATTCAGAGTTCTATCTGCTGTCTCTGAGCCAGCTGCTGTACGACTGCCACTGCCAATACTACCACGTCAGTGTCCACAGTTCGAACAAGGATCTTGTGGAAGCCCTGCATAACAGCATCACTGACATGCACCATGATCCTCGAGTCTGCCTCCTCATGGTTGCAGGGAGCAATGTTGCTGGTGTCTCGTGTAGGTAAGCATAGCACATTGGCACCATCAGTAACAATGAGAGTCTGGTCTCCTGATGCATTTTCCAGCAGTTCCGTGTTCAGGAATGTAAATAGGTCTGTCTTGTTGTTGGCCAAGCGAAGGAACTGCTGCCAGTTCTTTGGTGTTGGGCTAGACGCCCCAACTCGTCTGCGCTGAATAGGACCAGTGACACGTTGTTCTCTTGTCTGTGACTTGAGGCTGTTATCGAAGTACTGGTCCCAGACAACATCGACTCTCAGAGCCTGACTTTGAGCATTGTTTATGTATGGAAGAAAGACCTTGGCAGCATAGTCTCCAAATGTCTTGCAGCCCTCAGGTCTAAGAAAGTGAACAAGTGCCGCACCATCCATGATTCGCACTTCAGTCTCTGGTGTCACATCATTTGATGACCCTACTTTCTTTTCAAGACATTCTATGAGATCAGACTTCTTCCCTGGACGTAGCTGCCCATAGGCAGACAGAGATGGAGGAAATGGGAGGTTTTCATGATTGAAGAAATTGTTCAAGTCACCTTTCCTTGTCTGACATGCAACATACAGACTTGCAAACAGCGAAGATTCACTTTTGAGGAGACTGACTTTGTCCCCTGATTTGTTTGATTGTTTGCCTTGGACATTGAACAGTACCACCTTGTTCCTGGTAATTGTTGCTGTGATTGGCTTAGTATTTGTTCTGAGCTGCTCTTCCACAAATGTTGCATACTGCTCCTGACCCTTTGATGCGAGAGTGGTTAGACACTCGACTGACTGCTCATCCATGATGTCCTTTGTATGGAGTCTGAGAAGGTCCTGCCCTTCCTCCTCAAATGGGCTCCCCATGTCCTCCATTACACTAACTACCGCCTGAACCTGTCCAGCAAACAACTTCTGGGTTGACCGGGTTTGTTCATGATGGTTTCTTTGCCCAGAACTTTGTTGTTTCCCTACCATGGTCGCTTCAAACTCAGAAATTACTCTGACAAGTTCTGGTCCTGCCACTGCCCATCTCAAGAGGGAGTTTGCATCCTGGGTAAGCCCGATGATTCCGCCTTCATCCTTCATTACTCCATTGTTTTGTTCATGGCAGTGATCGACAGCAATGAGGGAGAATTTTCTCTGGGATTTTGCCACAACAAACTTGCCTTGCTGAAATTCTTTGGCAACATCTGGATGAGTGTGAGGTAGACTGCTCATGTCACACACATGTACGGACATCCAACGTGCGTAGTGGGTGTGGTTGAGACTGAAGAACCAAGGTGTCAATTTCTTCAATGTATCCACATACAAATCAAAGTCACCAGTAAGTAGTGATCGCACAAATGTGAACAAGAGAAGTTCCAGCTCTAGACTCGTATGCCAGTACATGAACTGAGGACTTTCAGCTTTTCGCCGTTCACACCATGTGCTGAAAGTGTCTGTGTACTCTTCGGAATTGTTTGCAACATATCCATCATAAGCCTTCTTGAGAAGGATGTACAATGCACATGCAGTGACTTGGTGAGCATGACGGGTTCGAGTCACATGTGATGCCTTCAGGAAGGACTCAGCAATGCCTGGTGTGGCAACATCAGCTTCCTGGAGAACTTCCACCCAACCACTTCCATCAAGCCAATGACCCAAAGCTTTCAAGCCTGTCATTTCAGTGTGTAGACCCCCCATAAGCATTACAAACTTGTCCTCACCATACAGTTCGGACATATTCCATTGCAGCTGCTTCAGTGTAGCATACAGAGGTTGGTCCCCACTAATCACTGGAGTCTGGCCAGGGTTGAGGTGATGAACTGCTGACTTCACCACTGCCATACAATGCCGAAGCATAGATGGTGAGCTGGCTTCCTCAACAAAGAGAGGCATCATGGCATTCACAGATGGCAGAATATCTGGGTCTGGCACTCTGCTGGCATGGTATGCTGCCCAAGACAAAGTCGCCTCTGCTGATATGTCATCTGCATGATGTTTCTCAACATGACTCAGCCAGTCATATTCCTTGTCCATGTCCTTGGTCAAAGGGGTGTTGGAAGAAGCCAGGTCTGCAGGGATGGGTGGGACAAAGACGTCATTTTTTGGCAACCGTGTTGGTTTCAGTTCAGTGTACGAAAGGGGCAAGTCGCTCATTTTCTTCAACCCCCTCTCTTGAGTTATTGAATTAGTGAATCCTTGGCCATTGTCTTCATCTTCACAGACATCTCGCGGAGTGAGATTCTGGAACAAGGACAGGCTGGTGCCATGGAATGAACTTGTAGATGTCGCAGAGCTAGGGTTGTGGTCGATGTTGTCTGGAGCACTGGTGATGAAATGCCCTTTGCGAAGTTGAGGAGGACAGACTGTGCCAATCTGATGGTAATAGTCACAGACGTTATTACCCAATGATGTGATCAAGTCCATTGTGCGGTTGTATGATGCCGACATACCAAGAGTATATAGACTCTCAATCAACTTTCTATCTCTGGTTAGTGCATGAGCCTTAAGACCTACATAGACGGGTAGTGGCGTTTCACGATCTTTGCTGTGATATACTTGTGGATTTCTCACAGAATCCCTGCGTCTCTTGATGCTGTTGTACACCAACAGCTGAGCAATGGATAGTATTGGTTGGCTGATAGTTGTGTTGGATGTTTGATCTGTGATGTTTGAACCATTGATAATCATGCTGACCAGTGACAAAAGGGACCGTGGAACAGACTCCACCTGGCTGTTATGGCCAAACGATCCAGAGAATGTTATTTTGTGTGCGAAGATGTCCTGTCGGATCATTTCAGCAATTTGGGTCATCATGACACTCTGCTCGTCTCGATCAGTCTGGTATCCTTCTCGGAGAATAGAGCCAACATCTTCTTCACAAGCCATGAACACATCTCGTCCTTCTTTGTAAGCTTTCATCCTTGGGAGATGTATGAGAATGCGGTCTTTCAGATGCTTACTGTACTCGTGCAGTAACATCCACTCCAAGTTGATTTAGCCTGTCAGTGTAGAGCTTCACAAGATCTGCAAGTCTGAACACCTTCACATCCTCATCTTGCCTCTTCTCCTCAATGTAGGAAATCAGCTGAGCCAAAGCAATTCCTTTACATGTCTGGTCATCTGAGGCATCCTGATCCTGTGATACCTTTGCACATGCTCTATTGTACAGGTTTGTAAGGCAGTTTGCATGATACTTTGCCTCCTGGGCAATAAGGTCTCCTGCACTTAATTTTGCAAGAAGATTTTCATCTTGTAGATCATGTGCGCATTTCCTCACACGAAAATCTAGTTGAAATGTACAGACTTCGCGGAGGTTCTCCTTTGTTTGCTGCTGGGAACAAAAGAAGCATTTGGGACAATTGCTACCAACTGTTCCACTTGAGGCAGTATCACCACCACTGCTAGTGCTACGTGTGAAAATTCGTTTTGAAGCAGTCCCATCTTCCTCAGACTTGTGCTTTGGTTTTGCGCGTTCCAGTTTGGTATGTGAAAACTTCTGATAACAAGATTTGTGCCACTTTGCATTCTGTTCTTTCAATGTTAATTGAATACCATTCCCATGGTCAAGTCGTGCCAGATTGATTTTGATTGGCATTGAGTCAAGGTTACTAAACTGTGTGATGTTGTCTACTATGGTTTCATAGCCTCTGTCAGTTGGTGATGTGAGAGACTCTTTGGTGTCCAGTTGACAAAAAACACAGATAGTCCAATCAGTTGCTTGAACAGATGAAGATGAGGCACTGGCCATTTCTGTGAATATTCAGTACGTCTTGACTATCACTGTGCGCAGATCAAATATATCAAACTTTCTGAAACTGGAAACAAAATATGATTAAGGCCAAGGATTTATCCTTTTACCACCTTTATCAAATACATCTGTTGCACACATTCCTTTATGGGATACAACTAGTTTCAGTTTCCCTACACCTAGCCCGATCGTTCATCCAGTGCCATTTAAGTCCCGTGCGATCTGTACACCTTCCGGGTAATTCTTAAGCCCCGTTACCCTTGGCTCGGCTCTCCCGCGCTGGCACATCCTGTCAATTCAGGCGCGGCTATCTAACTACATCTACCAACTACAAACTACAGTTTAGTTGCTAGTGGATTTGGGGCTGTTAGATAGCATTTGGGACACTGATCTAGATATACTAGTACTTATTAAAGTACTAGTATATATAGATCAGCTGGCACTGAACCCCATGCTGAGTTACACAGCAGTGGATGTCACCAGTGTGCCCTGGTTGTGTGCTGACATTCACTCTATTATATAGATATATATATGCTTTTATACATCTTTTGAACCATTTTAGGAGTGAATATAGGAAAATAAATAAAAGTACAAAGTCATAACACTTCATAGTAGTTCAGAAACTGCATCGTTGCTGCCGGTTGCTAAGGAAAATGCTTTGCCTAGCAACCGTTGCTATGCAATACAGAAATCTCGGTGGCTCCTGCTCTGAAATTGTAAAGTAGGTCCTTGTGAACATTTCCGGGAAGTTTCATGCTTGTATCACCTTGTGAGCAATTCTTGCACCCATTTCCTTGACTTATTATAACATAATGGTCTTTTGAATCTTTAGAACACTTACTTCTGTCAGGTAAATTAATGTATAGGCCTATCAATAGATTATATACATTTACGTAGATGAATATCTAGATCTTATACCGTACATAAATAGTTTAACTTATTTTAGGTTGAGAAATGTCTTATAAAGGGCAGGGGCATTATAATATATACACCGATACATACAGTGTATATACACGTAGAGGGAGAGAGGCCAACTGAAACACCTTCCTCGTGAGTGGAGAAGTCGTGATGATGACGGCCTGACGAAAACAGTGACAACAACTAGCCTATGGGATATTACGTTACCGGTAGTACCGTATGTGCTACAACCTCCACTACTACCAAAAACACGAATTATTATCTCTACGGAGCTATAATTCTTACTTATTTTGGTCTCCCACTTTCCTCCGTCTCTCTGTTCTTGTATAGTATCTCTACCTACGTCTGCTTAGGCCCACCTCTTTTCTTCCCGCATTCCTCCTTTCTCCTACTTTATTTCATATTCTAGCACATCCCTTTTCGTCGTCCACCTTTCTCCTTTCAAGCAATGTTTTATATGTGTTCGCCTTTTTCTTTCTAATGTGATTTCCCCTATCATTCTTCATCATCTTTATTCCTTAACTGTTTAGTCTTCTTTCATTTGTTATCCTTCTTCTCGCTTTTCCCTTTTATATCTGCTTCACTTTCTAGAGTTGTGTTATCTCTCCCTGTGCCTTTTTTTCCCCCTTATTTGTCTTTCCCAAATCTGTCTCCATTTCTTTTCTCTTACCTTCTCTTTCCCCTTTCCGCCGTATCACCACCTTGTCTCTGCGTAGCCTATCGTTCATATCCCCCACGTTTGTCTTTCTCTCTCATTTTCTCTTCCATTTCTTTTTTCTCTCCCCTTCCCCTTTCATCATTCCGTGATTCACTTTTTTTTTCGCATCTTTCCCTCTTATTCTATCTTTCTCTTCTTCGTTTTTACTCTACCCATAACCCCACTCCTCTCCTTTATTATATTTATGTTATAGGTTATCCCGATTCTCTTATTTCCCTCTTTTCAAACCTATCTAACCTTCTTCACTCTTCTCCCATATCGTCCCTTCTTATCATCTTTCCATTACAGGTACGGTACCTACAGTATATCTCTAATCTTTGGCTCGTATTATTCCGCTTAGCCTTCTATATCTCCGCTTCTCTCTCCTCGTTGCCTTCTATCTCTCCCCTTTCTCCTCGTCCCCTTTACTAATTTCTCTTTCCTCTCTCCATTTCCCCTGCTCTTCCCCATTCCCATTTCTCTCATTTCCCCTCTTCCGTTTCTCGTCGTCTTTCCTCTCCCCTCTTGTCTTTGTTTATTCCCCTCTTCCCTTCTTCTTCTTGTTCCCCCTTCCCTTTCCTCGCTTCCGTATCCCTCTTATTTCCCGTACCGGTACTCCCCTGCTTTCTCTCCTCGCCCCCACACCTCCTCTCACCCCTATCAGCTAATCATCAATTAGGAAAGAGGATTTAACGGCTGACCACCACCACCACTACTATTACTCTACCGTACTGCTGCTACTACTACTACTACTACTACTACTACTACTACTACTACTACTACTCCTCCTCTGCCCGTCTTCATCTCATTAAATATAGTCTCTCTCTCTCTCTCTTCAGCTAGGCTAATCATCGCTAAGGAAAGAGGATTTAATGGTTGACCACTACAGCCTCTCCGCTCGTCTTCATCTCATTACATTAGGGCCTGGGCTATCCTCTTGACGCCATTTTGGGGACGCACAAACTTAAATAACTTGATTTTGTATTTATTATATATTTTGGTATTTATTAGTATTATTATGATTTTTATTACCGATATTTTCATATACCAGGTAGGCCTATATATATATATATATCGTTGAGGTTTGGCCTGGGAAATCAGTTAAAGCAAGATATATTTATTGAAATCGCACATACCTGTAGGTTTATATTCAAAATAGCCTTGTCGTGTTTCAAGTTCTTCTACACTTAAATAATTTGAACAGTTAATTGCAACAACAATGGTACCGGTACCGGTACACATTACCGGTAACCGTGTTCTTCGGTTTATTTATTCAAAATTAGAACACTATCTATTACAAAATTCTATGTGTGTTCCAGTATTGTTACACTTTTACATTGTCTGGTCCCTCTCTAAGGAGCTGAAGGTATACGGTACCTTCCGAATGAATGAATTAATGATAATTCAATGTATACCGTACCGTATCGGTGTGGATTATTTAGGTAGGCCTACCGGTACCCTAACAGAGTTTGGTACGGTACGGTACCAATTTTATTGTACGATACCGGTAACTTGAAAGTATTCCTTTATATAAATCATTTGAATCACCATTACCGATACTGCTGTTTAACGAAAGTGCTTAAACACTTTTGCGTACGGTACCGGTACTGTACACATGTTATCCCTTGTTAATTCTGTATTGTTTTTGTTTTGATAAGTTTATGATGATAGGCCTATCATCATCACCACCACCACCACCACCACCACCACCACAGCCTTTGTATGCAGATTTAAAAAGACTGTTGGTACGGTACCTATCAAGGTTATTCAAAATAATTAGAACAAATGGGCAAGTCTCCTAACACCCGATGCCTCTGTTCACCCAGCATTAAGTAGGGACCTGGTCTTAGCGGGCATTTGTGATGTCCCATGTAGGGTAATAAACTGTGTAAAGTGTTTCGAGCTCTACTGAATTCTTTTTTGAAGAACTAGCGCTTAACGAAAGACCATCTAGTATTATTGCTGTTATGATAGGTTTACCTGGTCGTGTGGGTCATTAGTTACTTATTGCATTTTGAGGCTAATGTAGAAAATTGCCTACCGTACCATGCAAGAATGAAGGATATGCTCTGTCAAAAACTATGGTTATGCAAAGGGTAGGCTACCGGTAATTATATTGTCCAAAACATTCCAGTACCGGTACCGGTTCTCTTATCAAGATAAACCCATGCTTGCTTTTGCCATTTTTGAGCCATGTATATTAGTTTGTCCCTTAGGCTAACAAATACGTCTTCCCAGACTTCCTTCTAATTAAACAAATGCCCACCCAGACCTCCTTCAAGCTAGATTTGTAAATTTTTCGATAGAAAAATGTCCCGGCCAAAGGCCGATTTCTGCTATGTTACAGGCTCGCCCAGAAAAATTCGATTCAGTACGTGAATTGAGTGAAGCGTCATATTATCGCCAAAGTAATACGGTGAAACGTCTTACAATCTCCAAACTAATGGAGTGAATTATGGGCAGCCCAAAAAGAACCACTTGGACTAAATAGGTTTAATTTGTTATTTTAAGCCAGGCTAATCTACTGTTGACTATTAGGGTGTTCATTGGGGGCCTGTGATTACTGAAGAGCACCCCCCCCCCCTCCCCCTCTCACTCACTCACTCTCACTCTCTGTCTGTGTGTGTGTCTTATTTGGTATCCCATGAGGCATTAGTGGAATTCTCCCCGGTCGCCTCAATACACTAAAAGGATGTGATTCCCTTTGAGGCGGCGGAGTTTAATCCCGCACCGAGCTTGATCACACGGTGGCGCTCTTACCACGGCTCTCTCTCCCTCTCTCTCTTATACTACCTTCCTTGGGCCGGGGACAAGCGAGAGAAGAGCGGGCGAGCAAAGTGTAAATGAGTGGCCGCCGAGAATTTGGCCGTCCGAGGTTGAGGGAGTAGGGGGGAGACTGAGGACGAGTTTTATTTTTCCAACCAGGTTAACTTTATTGGGCCGTGGGAGGTCCTTTTGGAGCGCCCCTGTTTTGCTCCATTAGTTTGGAGACTTTAGGACGTTTCACCCCATTCAGATGTCGATTTTTTTTTGGGGGGTGGGGGGGGGGGGGGTGGGGGGGGCCGAGCGATAGAGAGCCAATACAGTTACTTAGAAGAAATCGACCTTCGGCCCAAAAAAAATTCTAATGAATAATGTACAAATTTAGCTTGAAGGGGGCTGGGTGGGCATATTTTTAGTTCCAAAGAAGTGTGGGAAGGCGGTATCAGTATTGTTAGCCTAAGGGATAAACACAAATACTGTACTACATTACCGATACTCGAAAATGGCAAAAGCAAGGAAAATCCTCAATTATAATTAAGCAAAATATAATAACCCACATGACGTCGGACCAGATAGTGTTAAGACAGTTTGTACAGTCACATACAAATAATCGTGGACTCTTATGTTTTCTTTATGCAAATAGGCCTACAACAAATGTTTTTATTTTATGGCGTGGGATAGTTTATATGAATGGTAGTTGTGGCTAAAATTATTTGTATGTATATGCCTAAAATTGATTTGATACATCGACATAGCCTACAAAGATAAATTTGCATAAGGATTTTTTTTATGAGTGACTGTACCTATGACTGCACCGCTTCTCAACGGCTGATTTTGTAAAATAATAATACAGAAAATAGAAGGTTCTCTATGGGTGACTCCATATGAACTCTTTCAATAAACCAAGGGGTGTGCTTTCATCTTATGATTAGTGTTAGACGATTTTATTAAGCTTATAAAGTCTTATTACGGTATTACCGTACCGACGAGAACATAGGAAAAATGAGACTGATTTTGTCAGTACCGTTCCAATGTGTTTTAATTATATTGATTGTTTGTTTGTTGTGGATATGGAGAGTTAGAATAAATTAATACTATCTGGTCCGTTATCTTTATTATGACATTTTGTTTAATTATTATAGGAGTTTGCTTCCTTTTGCCATTTTCGAGCAATTTACGATACCGGTACTTTAGTTTGCCCCCTAGGCTAACAAAAACGGTTTCCTAAACTTCCTTCAAACTAAAAAAAAAAAAAAAAAAAGGGCAAGCCCAAGCTAAACTTGTACACTTGTCAATAGAAAAAGTGTCCCAGTTGATGGCCGATTTCTTCTATGTGCCAGTAAGTGTGTTGCCATATTAGCCTAACAGCCAAACCCTCTCTCATTATGGTGCCCGAGAAATATCCTCTGAAATATACTGCACTGAGCTTCCCTTTCTTGGTTGAATAAATAATATGATCGGGGGTGCTGAATAAGAAGGTGACTTAAATATATGGTTCATTGGAAGAGCTGGATTCAGGGAGAATGGTCGTTTACTTTTTATTTAACATATATACACAAACGTGTGTATATATATATATATATATATATATATATATATATATATATATATATATATATATATATATATATATATACGGCAGAGTGGTCTTGCCACTGGACTGGTAGTCCAATGGACCCGGGTTCGAATCCCAATATGTCAATGGGAAGATATTATTGGGATGGAATTTATGCTGTACCTAGTTTCACTGCATTACCACAGCACACCGAAATGCCAAAACAAAATACCCTCCTTGTTCCCTGATTAAATAGCTCTGTATGAATATTCCCATATTCAAAATATGCTACAGGGGGGGCAATGCCTAGTGAATTAATTGCTCAATAGGTGGCGTTCTGAGAGTGAGGGTCCGAGCCTAGGGGGTGAGACTGTGAAGCGCAGAGGCGAAGCAGCTTCAGATATGGAGTTGGGTTCGAGCCGTGAATAGGTGCTTCGCATGTCTCACTCCCTAGACTGGAACAAGACCTCACGGGCCTCACCGTGTTCAGCGGTAGAGTGTAAAGGCTATCAGCCTATGCCCGAGAGGGAGTAGTTGGAATATATAAACAAAACAATTTTTTTTTTTTATATATATATATATATATATATATATATATATATATATATATATATATATATATATACACCGTATATATTACTGGTAATACTCGTGCATGAAATAAGATCTGCAGTTGAGGATGCGATTAAACAAACAATCTAGACCACCATTGTTAGGCAACCCAAAAGAGTTAGCGATGACAAATGTCATACAGTATGTTTATAGATGTAGTTAAAGTCCGAAGTAGAATGGGGAATATACTGTATATACTGCATATATATATATATATATATATATATATATATATATATATATATATATATATATATAGTTCCCTATAGACAATCGGGGTGACAGAGGCTAAGGGTAAGGAAGTAAGGTACCGTACAGAGGGTATCAGTGATTACGGCTTAGGTACCGGTACTGGGAATTAGGCTACAGGGATCAGGGTTAATACCTGGAACATTAGGATTACTGTGATTGACACTATCTGCTCCGACGTCTTGTGTGTTAGGATATTTTGATGAATTACTATTGAGGATTTTGCTTGCTTTTGCCATCTTCGGGCACTAATTTTGTCTGTTCCCTCGCCTAATAAAAACACCTTCCCAGACTTCATTCAAACTCGTGATACACGCCCAGACCCCCTTCAAGCTAAATGTTTTAATTTTTCGAAAGATAAACGTCAAGGCCGAAGGCCGATTTCTTCTAAGTTACAGGCTTGCTATCGCTCGCCCCGAAATAAATCGACACCTGAATGAGGTGAAGCGTGTTATTATTGCCAATCTAATGGAAGAAGAACCGTCATATAATCCAAAATAATTAAGCGAAACGGGAGGCCCAACAAGACCTCCCTCGGCACCAAATAGGGTTAATACGTTGAACATTGGGATTAAGGGATGATTTGGGAATAGAATCGTTTTGGCTGGTTTATGGGAAAATAAATTGTATATTACGGTCACTCATAAACAATCGTGGACCTCTAATTATGGAAGTATATCTCTGGACACCCATTTATGAATAAAATGTTCCATACATCAACTACAAAACTATATATGCTATTTATTGAAAAGCATGCTCCGTCCAAAAATCAATCCAGTGAGATATAATTGCATAAAGAAAAGCATAGTGGGTCCAGGTATTTTTTTAAGTGACTCTACCAATGTAGCGTACTCTGCGTACGGTACCAGTAGTTGTAAATTTAATACAGTACCGGTAGGCTATAAATGATAAGATTTTTCCAACCAGTATAACATTTTCTTTTATTGATTTATGAGTGCATTACATTGAACGTATTTATCAATACCTCAATGTAATGAAAAAAAAAAAAAAAAAAAAATATTGAACGTATTTATCAATACCTCAATGTAATGAAAAAAAAAAAAAAAAAAAAATATTGATATTGATATTGATTTGGTATTGATAAATACGCTCAATGTAATGAAAAAATGTAATGTTGCAGGTCTTGCCACTGGACTGGTATCTAATGGACCCGGGTTCGAATCCCAATATGTCAATGGGAAGATATTATTGGGATGGAATTTGTGTTGTACCTAGTATCAGTGCATTACCACAGCACACCGAAATGCCAAATAAATACCCTCATTGTTCCCTGATTAAATACCGTAGCATTGTATGAATAGGGCCTATTCCCATATTAAAAAATATGCTACTGGGGGGGCAATTCCTAGTGAGTTAATTGCTCAATAGGTGGCGTTCTGAGAGTGAGGGTCCGAGCCTGGGGGATGAGACTGTGAAGCACAGAGACGGAGCAGCTTCAGAGATGGAGTTGCTTCGAGCCGTGAAGCTTTGCATGTCTCACTCCCTAGACTGGAACAAGACCTCACGGGCCTCACCGTGTTCAGAGGTAGAGTGTAAAGGCTATCAGCCTATGCCCAAGAGGGAGTAGTTGGAATATATAAAAACAAAAAATATTCACTATAAAAAAAAAAAAAAACATGAAAAATATATAATTATATATATGTATATACAGTATATATATATATATATATATATATACAGAAAAGAGATATATAGTGCAGAGAAACAAACATTGTGGGAAAAATATAAATGGTCTGTGGCTCAAGATATAGTTTTAGATATGCTTGATGCCAAATACAAAATGCACATAAAAGACTGAGCTCAAGTATGCTGCGTATTGTTGCGAAAATTAAAAGGTTTGTGGCTCAAGATGTCTTATTAGACGTTCTTTATGCCAAATCAGGAATGCAATTATACAACTAAGCTCAACTTATGCTGGCTGTACATAAACATTTAAAACATTTATTCATGCAAAATGCTTAATAAAGTTTAAAAAGTATGCTGCACTTTGTTGCAGGTACCGGTAATTAAAAAGATTTGTGACTCAAGATGTCTTCGTTCTTTATGTAAATAAAAGATCGAAGCTCAACTATGCGGAGTCTACTTAAAAAGGATAAAACATTTATTCATGCCATATTCTTAATCATTTATAAAAAAAAACTGTCAAGAAAATGGACAATATATGTTAAAAATATGCCAATAAGATATTTGCAAAGACAATAGGAAGAAATATGTTAAAATTATGCCAAATGCATTTCTCCACTGTCGTGGATCCTCAGTGGCTAGTGTTTACTATGCGGTGTCTATATATATATATATATATATATATATATATATATATATATATATATATATATATATATATACCGTATATACAGTATATACAGTATATATATATATATATATTTTTTTTTTTTTTTTTTTAAGTGATTTTTTTTTCTTCTATATTCCAACTACTCCCTCTTGGGCATATATATATATATATATATATATATATATATATATATATATATATATATATATATATATATATATATATATATATACCGTATATACAGTATATATATAGTACCGTGCCAGTATAGTTTCTATACTAATAATATTATAACCTCAGACACATGTAGGCTACAGTCACGGTTAATATTGGTATACCGGTACTACCTCCCCATATTTAATAGTAGGTTCCTTTACAAACTTAACAAAGCTTGATTATACACGTTTTAGAGAATTGTTTTTTTAACGTTCAATCAAATTCTCTAAACATTCCATATCTTATATAATTATTTTCAGTATCATAAGGTATTAAGTTGAATCATATAGGCCTACGGTACCGGTAAATTGCTATATCAGTATTTGATTTGTTATCAAACATAATTATAATTGTAATCAAATTGTCAAGGTTTTAATAAAAGTAAGAAGTACCGGTAACTGATTAAATTACCGGTAAGTTTTCTAATAACTCTTATAGTGCGGCAGCCAAGTGACAGCATTTGTGGGAATTGTGCAAGACATAATCTACACAGTAACATCAACCAATCAGGAGATGTTAATTTATTTGTTTGGACAGGGTTATCATGTGTCACCAATTCAGGCACCTCGATAGTTATGTCATATATACAATATTTAAGAGCCATTCCTATAAATGTCATTATATACCATCGTTTTTTTTTTTTGTTTTTTTTTTGTCATTAAACTGTGGGTTAGGCCTATATAAGGGTGGAAGCAAGAAAGGCGACCATCTTGAATCAGTGGAGATCAAATTTGTTTAATTCTTTCACCGAATATTTAGTACTAGCAGGGCTACCCGGCGTTGCCCGGATAATCACCATAATCACCATCACTACTACCACCACTACTACCATAATCACCATCATCAATCACTACTACCACAATCATCACAATACTACTACTACCATAATCACCGGCCTCGACCTCCCTGTGCCTCATTGAACGGCGACCTCGATTTCGGCCGCTAAATGACCTCTGATTTTGGATCTGACCTCATCGGTACCCCCATTTTGGGGGGCTGTGAACAACTTTCGTACCTTACACATTTTCGATCGGAGGCCTCCTTCTGCCCCAAACGGCCATTTTATTAAAAACCAAAAGCGATGTTTCCGATTTCGCGCCCATTTTCTCCGTCCCTTTCACCCTGGGGAATTCTATTTTTTCACTAAAACCTGCCTAAGGACCCCCTTACTATGCATACCAAGTATGAACGCTCTAGTTTATAAAATGTGGCTATGCATAAAGAACAGACACACACACACACACACACAGACAATCGAAAATATTATATAGATTTTGTCATCCTCAACATCAATGCTAGGACCAGCGGGAGGGCGTCAGCCCCCAGGTAAGGTTAATGACAAAATATGGTTTTCGGGGGAGCACATCTTAACTTTGTTGGATATTGAGTAAATACTAATTTCCGATGGTAATGCCATAGGCTATATAGGAATGATGTATGTATTATAAAGATTGAATATATAGGCTATACGGTATATGATATCACTATCGAGGTACCGTACCTGAATTGGTGACACATGATAACCTTGACTATTTGTTAATTTAGATATTTAGCCTATTTACTATTATATTAGTTTCCTCTCTAGACCTCCATCAAGCTCAATGAATTATTATGTTCCTTCCAACAACCAACTATACTCCTAAAATCGATTAATGAAATTTACAAACACATGTGGCAGTCCGTGGATTCGAATCCAGGAATAAAATTTTCGGTAGTAAAGTGCGCACTTTACCGGCCAAAGGCCGGTTCCTCCTAAATTGCAGGCTCGCTATCGCTTACCATATATATATATATATATACCGGTATATATAGGCCTATACATATATATTTATATAAATTTATATAATTTATAAGAGACGACTGAACATCTAGCGGAATTTGGTCTTTAACGTTAAAGAATTTATAAATTGTATTGTCATTTTTTTAAATTACGCGTACAGATAAATGAGGAAAAAAATAAATTAGAAGTTTACTCCGTATATTTCTGAGTGTGAAGATAGATATCTGTGAACATGATAGGGAATTCAATTATCGCTTTAAATCAGTGGTTCTCAACTGGTGGTCCATGGTGACTTTTTGGGTGGTCCACAGGACGTTCACTATATTTGGTAAAAAAATGAAGATTGATGCATATATACAGTAATTAAATTTATTGAAAATGCAGTACGAAAATTGTTATCAAAATAAATAATTGATCATCAATTTTATTGTAGTATTCCTATTTAAGAAATACATTGGCAATCTTCAGGATGTAGCTGTAGAGAGACATTGGCATAACACACACTGCCTGATCACCTGAACACCATTTTCAAAGGATTGGTGAAGGTGGTTAATTACATCAAATCGTCAGCAGTGAAAACCAGGCTGTTCAGAAAATTGTGCCAGGACGTGGGTACCGACTTTGAGGTGTTGCTGTTCTACACTTCTGTACGGTGCTTGTCAGCAGGGAACGTAATCAGCAGAATTTTTGAACTGAGAGAAGAGTTGGATTTATTTCTCCAGTCTCAAGGGAAAAGGGATATTATAAATATGCTAACACAGTCAGAATTACAACTTGCATACCTCTGTAGATATTTTTGGATTCTTGAACAAACTGAGTCTTCAGCTGCAATGGAAAGGTGCAAAATGTGTTCTCTCACCAAGGCATCAAGGCTTTCCTTGAGAAATTAGAACTCTGGATCAAACGAGTCGAAGGTATCAATGTGGTTCAATTTCCATGTGTGAATGCCATGCTCAGGGAAAAGGAAGCCATTCAGATACAAATTCTTAAGCATTTACGAAAGCTCCAGGATGTATTTCAGCATAGGCCTACTTTCCGGCGGTGTACATGACAAGGGATGTTTTATCTTTCATCAGGAATCCATTCCCAACAGATGTTCATAGTGTTGCAGATCTTCAGGAGGAATTCTTGGGTCTGAAAAATGATTTGGCGGCTCAAGATGTGTACCAGCGATCAAACATGGATTTTTTTTTAGGGCCAGTATGATTGGTACTTACCCAAATCTGTCAATACATGCAGTCAAATGTTTGTTGTCTATGCTTTATTTGTCATTACTCAAAAATGAAATGGTCCACAATATTTGTTTTATTGGGCTGGTGGTCCGTGGCCTGAAATGAGTTGAGAACCAATGCTTTAGATACCGTACTGTTTCTGGGACTTGGGTGGGTTTATTTAATAATTTATTAATGGTTTTACAAAGTTATTAGTTTAAACAAAGTTTCTTAATTAATGCAAGTTCTTCATCAAACTGAAAGTACGGTAGGCTAATTGGAGCAAATGTGATATGCTCTAAAGGTTAAGTTTTTTTTCTAAGTTATACTTAAAATTGGTTGGGATAAAAGAAGTGAACTCGTTTGATATTTCCGTAGGGTAAATGTAGGCTTTCGGAAGACTGAAGTTTCAAATTTATCATTCACACACACACACACACACACACACACACACACACACACACACACACACACACACACACACACACAGCCCGTAGCCTAGTAGGTAGAGCTCTCGTCTCACACACGAGGGGTCGGGGGTTCAATCCCCGGCCGGGCGGAGACAAATTGGGCTTGTCTCCTTTCATGTGTTAGCCTCAGTTCACCTAGCTGTAAATAGGTACCTGGAATAAGTGGACGACGTTGTGACGTCCCATCTGGGGTTGGCAAAAATGGTACAAGGCGAGATGGGTATCATATGGTTCACCTAAGCTGATGGCTACCTAAGCCTTCGGGCGAGACGGTACCGGTACCGTCTATAGTGAGAATGGTACCATACAGATCCACCCTAAGCCTTCGTTTCCGATGTCGCCAATTTGCTAAAAATACAGACTACACACACATCCACAGCCATTCCAACGATACATATAACACCTACACATATAGGAGGCGGGAAATAACGAGCATGCTCACTCCCGCAATACAACTAGAGTAAGAACTAGAGTAAGTACACACACACACACACATATACAAGAAAGGACCGAAGGAAGATGCAAATAACTACAGACCCGTGTCTTTGACTAGTGTTGTAGTAAAACTGCTTGAGAAATTGATCAGGAAATTTTGGATTTGTCACCTCGAGGAGAACCATTTACTATCGGATTGTCAGTTTGGTTTTAGGTCGAATAGGTCATGTGTGTTAAATTTGCTGAGCTTCTATGATAGAGTGATTGAAATTATGCAAGAACGAGACGGATGGGCAGATTGTGTATTTTTAAATTTCAAAAAAGCTTTTGATAAAGTACCCCATAAAAGGCTTCTATATAAACTTGAAATGTGTGGAGGAATCACCGGTGGACTCTTACAATGGATGAAGGATTTCTTAACCGGGAGGAAATTGAGAACCATCATAAGAGGGAAATATTCATCATGGAGTGATGTGATAAGTGGAGTGCCCCAGGGCTTAGTGTTGGCCCCATTGATGTTTTTAATTTTTATAAATGATCTGCCTCTTGGAATTAGAAGCTATATTAACATGTTCGCCGATGATGCAAAATTAGTGAGGAAAGTGGTTGATAACAATTGCTGTAAAATGCTCCAGGAGGACATCAATAAGCTGTATCAATGGAGCCGAATGTGGAAAATGGAGTTCAACATTGATAAATGCCACGTGATGGAGATGGGAGACGGCCAGGGAAGACCCCATGGGGAGTACAGTATGGGCGATGTAAGGTTGGAAAAGTCAGAGAAGGAAAAAGACTTAGGAGTTGTAGTGAACAGGAGGTTAGATCCCGGTGACCACATCAATAATTTGGTAAATAAGGCATATTCGTGGTGGGCTAATATTAGGGTAGCGTTTAAATTCCTAAATGAAGACATGGTGAAGATATTAATAACAAAGTTGTTAAGGCCTAGCCTGGAGTATGCAGCGGTTGTATGGAATCCACACGTGAAAAAAAACATAAGTAAGCTCGAGAAAATTCAGCGTGTGATCACAAGATGGGTACCAGGGTTAAAAAACTTACAATATGAAGACCGGCTGTGTCACCTGGGGATTCCCTCACTTGAACAGAGAAGGGAGAGGGGAGACATGATAGCTTTATTTAGGTGTGTTCACGGAAAGGAATATATTTATCAACCACATTTTGTTTGGCCGGCGGTGGGGAGGACGAGAGGACATGACTATAAACTGTTGAGGAGGAGAGCTAGGAAGGATGTTAGGAAGTTTGGTTTTCCAGATAGAATGGTTGAGAAGTAGAATAAGTTACCAAACGACCTAGTGTATGCACAAAGTATTCAAGCTTTTAAAGTAAAATATGATAAGTTAAAGGATAACGGGACACTACGAGAGTAATCTCAATCCTGTAAAATACAATTAGGTAAATACAATTAGGTAAATTACACACACACACACACACACACCACACACACACACACACACACTACGCCCACCACAATTGCATATACCTGTAGGCTACCGGTAATATACCTGTATGTATATTTGATATCATGCTCAAACCTCCTGGCATACCATAGCTATCTCTATAAGTTCACCTTTGATTTTATCTAGGCCTATAGTAAAAATGAAGTAATAATGATAATTACGCCTAACGTAAATAACACAATAAATCAAATCAAATTCTTAATATATTTTTTATCTTTTCTGGTGTCTTAATAAAGGTTTGATTTATATTATATTTGTATTCAGTATTGCAGTTTTCTTCTTAGCCTACCGTACCGTACCTACTGAATAGCACGAGTGGAAAATTATATTGCAGTTGTGGAGGTAGAACACAATTTTTGAACGTGACTGTACACCACTACCACCATTGCCATAATACTATGTCCTATCCTACTCCACTCCCTCCACGCTTTACTCCTGTCCCTCCATGCCCTGTTCCACCTACCCCACTCCGTCCATCCCCTACTCCACTTACTCCTCTCCTACTATCCCCTACTCTGCCTACCCCACTCCATCCATCCCCTACTCTACTCCCTCCATCCCCTACTCCAATCCCACCATCCCCTACTCCACTCCCTCCATCCCCTACTCCAGTCTCCACTCCCACTATCCCCTACTCCTCTCCCTCCATCGCCTATTCCACCTACTCCTCTCCCTCTATCCTTTACTCCACCTACTCCTCTCCCACCATCCCCTACTTCTCTCCTTTCATCCCTTACCCTTTTCCCTCTCCTCCTACTCCTCTCCCTCTGCCTACTCCACCACCACAGCTCCCTCCTTCACCCCCTATTATACCCCTTGCACCCCCCACTACCACCATCCTCCCCCCTCCCTCCTCTCTCTCCGTGACACAGAAGACATGAGATGGTAAAGAAAGGAATACAAAAGTCGATGCCTGGAGCGGATTTGTAGTGTCGTGGGGAAAGAAAGAGTCAGGTTGGAGAGAGAGAGAGAGAGAGAGAGAGAGAGAGAGAGAGAGAGAGAGAGAGATAGAGAGAGAGAGAGAGATAGAGAGAGAGAGAGGTGGGGGGGGGGGTGTCATGGGTAGGTCTGTTGAACACTGTGGGTAGACCCATGCGAATATCCGTATAGTAAACATTAAATAAAGTGACTACATAGTTAGATAACAAATATATAAACCTACCGTAACATGGGTGGTTAATGCAGTATTATGTAGGCCTAGGCTACTGAAAAGAAACACAAATAAGAGAAAGTTGAATACAGAGGATTGAAGAGAGAGAGAGAGAGAGAGAGAGAGAGAGAGAGATAGAGAGAGAGAGAGAGAGAGAGGAGGAGAGAGAGAGAGAAGAGAGATGAGAGAAGGAGAAGAGAGAGAGATGAGAGAGGGGATAAGAATAAAGGGGGAGAGGGGGATAAAATAGAGTAGTGAGTAGGGGAGGGGTATGGCCATGGAGGGTATTGAGGTGGGGTATGACGGCAGGTGGGTGGGTGGATGGGTGGAGTAAGGTGTGGGTAGGGGTGGTGGGCGGAGAGGGGCTAGGCGTAACTTAATACCTTTCATTAGTTGGTCACAATAGTCTGAATGGCTTGTTTAATACCCGCTCTGAGCTGCCCTTTGTCTCCCCTCCCTCCTTTTTTGTATATATATATATATATACTGTACATCCTCCCTCCCCCTCCCTACCGTCTCTCCCCTTCCTTTATCTCCTCCCTGTGTTAGCCGGCCTTCATCTGTGACACAGTTGTATGCAGATGTATCCCTCCACCCCCCTCTCTTCCCACTCCTGAATACCTTTTTTTCGGGGGGAATGAGGGTGGGGGGGATGCTTCAGTGTGGTGTCTCTGGGGCTTTTGTTTTGGGTTGTGTTATTCCGGTGTTGCTGTGGTTGAAGATACATACTGCTTGTAGTTTTTTTTTCTTCTATTATAAACTCTGCGAAGCAGAGTGGTATCGCGCACACAGATCCCGCCCGTATACTGTGCACCACCAGGTCGTCCGTCTGTCTGTCCGGAAACTCCTCCTAGACCGTTCAATGGATTATCACCACATTTCACGCGTATATCCCTTTGGTCAATGCGAAGGTCAGTCAAAAAAATATTTTTCCATTTAACTTAAAGGTTAAGGTCAAAAGTCAAGGTTTAAAATATGGTCAATACTTCATATATTTTGGTTTGTACTCAAATGTCTTAATTTTCACCATACAAGTTACTGCTAACAATGATATCGTACTGACCAAATTTTAGGTAAATATTCTTTAGGGTAAGGTCAAGGTCAAAGGTCAAAATAAGTTTTCCACTAGTATTTCTTATACCGTACTAACTGTTAGATTCTCACTAGGCTTACCATGTATATTCGGAATACCTAGGCCAAGGTCATATAATAAACTATACAATTCCATATGAAAGGTCAAAGTCACATGTCAAGGTCAAATAAAAGGTCAATATGCTATTTTCTTTACTTTTCATGCAAATTTCACAAAATTTGGTGAGATAGTTGCACTTTAAATGAAAAGAAAAATAATACAATATTACACATACCATAAAAGTCAAGATAAAGTTCAAAGGTCAAGGTCAATTATTCTATAAATATATATGAAACTAACTGATTGCTTTTAATGAAATAAGGCATGCTTATTTGATTTTCCTGGGCAATGTCAATGACAAAAAATATACTCGTACATATAGGTCAAGGTAAAAGGTCAAGTTTTACCGTACTTTATATTTTTAGCTTTTACTCAAATGTATTCAATTCCACGATAAAAGTTACTGGTAACCTTGATAATGTATTACCCAAGTTTTAGATGAATATTCTAAAGGGTAGGCTAAGGTCAAAGATCAAGGTTAAAGGTCAAAATAAATGTTTACTAGTATTTCTTATACTAACTTAGATTTTTCACTAGGCTTACCATGTATATTTGGAATACCTAGGCAAAGGTCATATAAGAAACTACAATCCATAATGAAAGGTCAAGGTCAAATAAAAGGTCAATATGCTATTTTCTTTACTTTTCATGCAAACTTCACATTTGGTGAGATAGTTGCAATTTAAATGAACAGGAAAATAATATATTTTGACACATATCATACAGGTTAAGATAAAGGTCAAAGGTCAAGGTCAACTATTATATTAATATATATGAAACTAACTGATGGGTTTTAATGAAATTAGGCATGCTTATTCGATTTTCATGGGCAATGTCAATGCAAACAAAATGTACTCTTACATAAAGGTCAAGGTGCAAGGTCACAGGTAAAGGTCAA
This sequence comes from Paralithodes platypus, assembly GCA_032716605.1. Taxonomy (NCBI): domain Eukaryota; kingdom Metazoa; phylum Arthropoda; class Malacostraca; order Decapoda; family Lithodidae; genus Paralithodes; species Paralithodes platypus. The sequence continues at coordinate 40,974,967 of CM064492.1, read as the reverse complement.
AGATCAACTTTTATTATCTATTATAAAATATTACTCAAATTTTGGAAAACTGGCTGTGTTAGTTGTTTATTAGGCCTACTTATATAATATATATACCGGTATATATATATATATATATATATATATATATATATATATATATATATAAAATTTCTCATAAATAATTTAAGTTAAGGTCAAAGGTCAAGGTCAAAACAAGAGTGTTTGTCATTTTCCATAAACTCCTAGACTGTTTAATGTACTGTCACCAAATTGTACAGGCAAATTTAGTTGGTTAATGGGACGACCATCCAAATATATGTATTATAGTTTTAGTCAAAGGTCAAACTCACAGTATATGATCACTATTTGCAATCTATAAGTTTTTATATGAATTACCGGTACACCATTTTCATAATGCTAGTTAATACGAACATTGGTGTTAACCTAACTAAATCCTCGATAAAAATGTCTAAAGTCAAGGGTCAAGGTCAAAGGTCAAGATTAAAGGTAAAAATATTTTTGTTAATAGTATTTCCAATTTAATGTAAGATTCTTACCAGGCATATCATGCATATTCGGAATGCCTAGGCCAACGTCATACAAGAATAAACTTAATTCCATTTGATAGGTCAAGGTTACAGGTCAAGGTCAAATATAAGGTCAATATGCTGATTTCTTTACTATTCATGTAAACTTCACAAAATTCGTTGAGACAGTTGTGATTTATATTAAAATTAAAAAAAATAATTTTCAGACATCATGAAGGTCAAAGGTCAAGGTCAGCTATTCCTTTAATAACTCTGGAACTAGTTAATGATCTCTAATGAAGTTTGGCACGCTTATTTGATTTTCCAGGGTTACATCAATGCAAAAAAATATATAATCCTACATGAAGGTCAAGGTCATTGGTCAAAGTCAAAAGTCAACCTTCATAAAAAATACTCAAATTTTGATAAGCTGACTGTTAGTTGCATTTTATATAAATAATGTATAGCCTACATAAATTTCATATCAATAGGGCTTATTCTAATACTTAAGGTCAAAGGTCAAGGTCAAAGATCAATATAGCCTATATATATTTTATATACAGTACATAGGCCTATTCTAATACTTAAGGTCAAAGATCAAAATACGAGTGTTCCTAGACTGTTTAACCGTTTCTGTATTTGCGACGTCTATATTATCATTCTAGCTATAATTAGACGATTTTGTGGAGCATAATAAGGATCTGTGGTGGAAAGAAGGTTAATTAGGATAGTTGAAAGCCTGTTAATTAAACTGAATATAATCGTCTATTATTATCCAGTAGGCCCTATAAAATGAAAAGGACAGAACTGGTATTGAACGGGTTAATGTATCGTCACTAAATTTTGCAGGCAAATTCGGTTGGTCAATGCGACGACGGGGAGCGAGTTGTTTTCGGGGTGAATCCCCGATGATATTATTAGTGATGATGGTGATAGTAGTAGTGATGATGGTGATAGTACCATACTGATGATGACAGTAGTAGAGATGGTAGTAACAGCAGGGATGATGGTGATAACAATGATGATGGTGATAATAGTAATGATGATGGTGATACTTGTAGTGGTAATGATGACAGTAGTGATGATGATGGTAGTAACGATGGTGATAGTAGTAGTGATGATGACAGGACTAATAGTAGTGATGATGGTGACAGTTTTTTTTTCTTTTCTATATTCCAACTACTCCCTCTCCGGCATAGGCTGATAGCCTTTACACTCTACCGCTGAACACGGTGAGGCCCGTGAGGTCTTGTTCCAGTCTAGGGAGTGAGACATGCGAAGCACCTATTCACGGCTCGAACTCAACTCCATCTCTGAAGATGCATCGCCTCTGCGCTTCAGTCTCACTCCCCAAGCTCGGACCCTCACTCTCAGAACGCCACCTATTGAGCAATTAACTCACTAGGCATTGCCCCCCTGTAGCATATTTTGAATATGGGAATATTCATACAGTGCTATTTAATCAGGGAACAATGAGGGTATTTTGTTTTGGCATTTCGGTGTGCTGTGGTAATGCACTGAAACTAGGTACAACACAAATTCCATCCCAATAATATCTTCCCATTGACATATTGGGATTCGAACCCGGGTCCAGTGGATTACCAGTCCAGTGGCAAGACCACTCTGCTACACCTCTCCTAAATTATGATGGTGATGGTAGCCTACTAGTAGTAGTGATAATGAGTATAGTAGTAGTGATGATTGTAAGATGATGGTGATAATAGTAGTGATGATGGTGATAGTTGTAGTGATGATGACAGTAGTGATGATGTTAGTGGTGATAGTAATGGTGATGGTGACTGCTTTAGTGATGATAGTAACAGTTGTAGTTATGATGGTCACAGTTGTAGTGATGATGGTGATAGTAGTACGGTAGTTATAATGGTGGTAAAAAAAAAGTATATATATTGGCTATATTAATAAAGTAGAAGTGCCGCTTTGCCCAAAATCAAAACGGCATACCCAACTCTGCGATGGGTTACCATCACCACGATGGTAACCCATCGCAGAGTTGGGTATGCCGTTTTGATTTTGGGCAAAGCGGCACTTCTACTTTATTAATATAGCCAATATATATACTTTTTTTTTACGGTTTCGTTACTTAGGTTTTTTATTGTTATTTTCTTTTTAAGTACCGGTACCGGTACCGGTGCCCTACTTCATACTCGTTATCTCGCTTTTTTTGTATCACCCCAACACCCTTTTCATCTCCTTCATACTGTCCTATCCTTTCTCTCACATTGGCTTAGTAGATTAGTCTGCGAGCAGCCTCGCAAGGGTCAATAATGTTATTGCTTCTCTCTCTCTGATACATACACACTTGCCATCCTATTTTATTAGGTACGGTACGGTACAAGAATATGTATAGCTATAATAATACTGGTACGGTACGAACTAGTGTTTTACGGTACCGGTATCATATATGATTATAAGTCACATAATTTTACAGTAAGGGATGAGTTTTATACAAAACAAATGTTAAGTTTATCCTTTTAGAAGACAACACGAATGCAAAAAGTTAATCGACTTAAAACACTCTTTCAGTATTTGAGGCCACATTTATGCACTGTTTCCGGGTTGCCTTACCGTACTATGATTGTATGTTACCGGTAGGCTATATAAAAAGGATCTCTTGGAATCGATGGAGTAAAAGCTATCTCGATTTAGTCACTAACTCCCACAAGTTCTCCCGAATAGCAAGTGCTCTGGGGAAGGGTCTTTGAAGGGCAGTACCGGGTATGGGTGAGGAGAAAATTTAATAACCACAGGGACCTGAGCATATTGCTTCGAAGTTGGTATTTGACTACCCAAGGGTGTTTTAGTTTCACTCAATCAGCTTCCCCTAAGATAGCTCCCATCTCATGTTCTAAAATCTAAATACTTTTTCTCCTGTTCTGTCTGTGAGATTGTAGCTATCTTCGACTGTTTTCTATCTATGTACAGTATGTACCCCTTATGTCTTTGAGGCTGTAAACCTATTTACTGTATTCCTATCTTCTCTGTCTCTACCCCTTCATTATTGTGAGATTGCATCTTTCTGCTTGTACAAGTTACCGGTTACGGCACCGTACCTAATGTTTGATTTTGTCCTGGATCTGTCGCCTTTCTGTTTATCTAAACATTTTTCTTTTGTGTTCGTACCTGTCTCTGAAAATTGTACCTTATACCGGTATGCTCTGATAGTTTGTGATGGACTTTGATGGACTCTGCTAGCCTAATTGTTCGCTATTCCGTTGTGCAATACTGTATGTGATTGACGACCTAATTATGTTTTATGTGCAATATAACAATAAACCAATTACGTTACTGAAATAGGTTATATTATAGGTTTGATTCCCGAAGGGAAGTCATGAAAACCTAATATTTAGTAGGGCCCCGTAATCATTAACGATATTGCCTATTAGTATAATAGCTCCATTCAACATCCCGCGTCAGCCATTTTGAATTAACCGCCGCGGGAGGATCATGGAGTTACTCATCATAAGTGCACGCTTAATTCCCTTATGGAATCGTCATCTTGATTGGGTACGGTACCCTACAGAAAAAACTCTGTAAAATATAAAAGAAAAATAACTTAATAATGTTATCATATGATTTGCCATATGTGGATTGCTCGTGTTTCGCTTCCCCGACTTCAGGCCCTCTAGTGGCCATCTTCGTCCTTCACTGATATACCAAGATAAAACTATAGAAATCAACGAATGGGAAGTGGGATGGCTGGGAGGGACGATTTATCATTAATGATTACGGGGCCCTACTAAATATTAGGTTTTCATGACTTCCCTTCGGGAATCAAACCTATAATTTAATAGTGGCCCCTTCATCATTAACGATATTGCCTGAGAACCAAGACTGGAGGAGGGACATTCGTGACAATATCCTCACCTCTGGGGACAAAAGAATCCGTAAAAACATTTTTTAAGTTGTATTGTATGCAAACAATATGTAAAAAATAGAAAAGATTGTAAGCAGTGCGTGACTTCAAAGAAAGTCTGCTTACCCATAACCAGATCTTTACCTTAAGATCTATGCATGGTATTTTGTGGAGACACGCATGTGTCCCCGCCAGTAGAACTATAACTCTGTAGAATTTAGTCCTAACCTTAACATAATTTGTACAGTATATGTCTGTACATCCTGATAATCGTACATAGTTGTGTTACGCTGGCCAGCTTGCCAGAATGTACTCATGACTCGCTAGCACTCGCCACGGCAGTGAAATGGGCTATAATAATCGTAGAACGATATTCTTTCTTTCTTAGTATTCATGTTGTCACAGACAGATCAGTGTTTGCCTTTATTCTTGTCTGTGACACTTAGAAGTATTTTATATCCATGGTAGTGATTATAACATGCAGCGCGTGAGAGAGAGAGAGAGTCGGAGGGGAGAGCGAAGAGGCAGTGTGTGTGCGTATGTACGTGTGCATTCCTCGCTCGGTGGGCCCGCCCGCTCACTATTGGACGGCGGGCCTGGCATGGCATATGACGTCTGCTTGTCATGTGACGTAGCGGCCTGTGATTGGCCGCAGAGCCATCTCGTGGCCAGACTCAGTACTTCTCTCCTTCTCTCTCGTCAGAACATGGTATCGCGCGCTCGGCCCTACAAGTCCCTCGCTTTCTGTCCCACATCTAACCCCCTTTACTGCTGTGCCTCTCTCTGAACTCCTTCTTTCCAATACCGGTACTTCTTATCTTTATTCAATTACCCATCCCTTCTGGTTCTCGCCTACGACTTCCATAGTCGGCCAGTCGTATTACCAGCGCCTGTTCTCACATATATGTTTTGCACTAGCTTTAGAGTTTATTAGAATCATAGTCACATTGATTCATATTGTTGGGTGCTTCTAATTATTTGGTTGTTCTTTATTACTATTTAATGCTAGACAGTGGAGGGTATCTTTGGTCGTTGTCTGTGTTATGTATATGGCAAGTCAGAGCCTGTACGACTTCGACGGAGCTAGGTAGCCTGTAGTACACCCTTGTGCATATTTTCATTTGCGAGCTTAGCAGTATACAAGCGAAGGGCTTTTGCCTACTCTTGCTTGTATACTTGCTAACTCATTTTGTTGACCTTTGAGGAGCGCCAGGGTAAGACCAGATACTTGAGATCTGGACTTACCAAGAGAGCCTCCTAGTCACTTTACGTAAGATAAGGGAAATCTGTTCAGGGGAGACAGTAGGCTGCGAGCATGCTTGAGCTCTGCCTAGGCTCCCTGTACCTTTATGCTGCTGCTAGACTTTATTAGTAAGAAAGACAGCATTTTGTTTATTAACTTTAACCGCGTATGCTTTAGCAATTATTCACGTATTGTTTTAGCCTAGGTTGATGCATAGTGCACAACCCAGTATGGCTGTTACTTTGGTTAAGGAAGTACTGTTTTTGAGTTGCTGTTGTTAGTGCTGTCACAGAGTTGTTGCACTCTCTTGTTTCCATATAATTATATGTATCCTACTTTTTGGTGTATTTAAGATACACGCTTTGGTGTCCTGCCCTCTGCATTATTCCTGTTCTATATTCGACGAGCATCTTAGAGCATCAGACGTTTTCAGAAGATTCCATATCTGTTTGCTGTAGGACTAGACTTCAAGTGTTTTCATAGAGCATTGAAGAGTTTTAGTGTTGAGTTCAGACTCACACTAAAGATAACGTAAGCATATAATCTTTTATTAAATCTTGTCATAGTTTATTTAAGCATTGTTATTACTTGAGAGCTTTTTTATTAACGTAATTACTCTTGTTGTGAGTAGGCTTTGCCGTCACCGGAAAGCCTTTGTAGAAGTACACTTAACCCAGTTAATTGATACCCCGTTATCCAGTAGATTAACTCTGGAGGGTTTAAGTGTTTTGTTCACCTGCTTAATAGTTCGAGGGTTTGGAATTAGCGTACCGTTGTTGCAGATCTAGCCTATCTTGTAGTCCAATATTAAGTGCCCTTGTTTATTTCGTTGTGCCGGTCGTAACAGTTGCAACTAAGTTAGATGTCTTCTGAGAAGTAAGAAAAACATACAATTTAAAACTTGCTGAACTGTATCCCCAGTTCGAACATAGCTAGTGAATCATCACAGTTCTCCGGGCGACGGAGACTACGTGAGGTATGGGCTACACCGCCCACCTCCTGGTCATATCTCCCAATGAGATCGTAACCCAAAACAAACTAAAATTAATGGCGAGCCGTAAACTCAGCTCGCTTCATTAATGTCACCGATCGTGACTTCCTATAATTATCCGGCGGAGAGGTTCTATGGGTCTATGGGCTTACTCGCACATCCCCCCCCCCCTATTTACTTACCCTTAATTAGCTAAGCCCTTTGCCTAGCTAGACTCGTTGCCGTGATGTCATACAGGGGAGTTGTGGCTTATTCAGAGCCGTAACCAGGCAGTGTGTCCAGAGACCCCGGTCGGGAAAAAAAACTTCCCCAACTTAGAGCAAGTTATGCCCTCAATGAAAGAGTTTGCAGAACTTGAGGGGTAAAAAACTCTAACTGGCTTAAGGAAAAAGACGGCCCATTAGTGGCCGGCGGGAGTAAAAGAACTCTGTCTCGAAACGAGGACAGATCCTCTGCTTGGATTGTCCAATCATACTTGGGACCAAAAGAATTTTGTTTTTCGTTGTTGCAATCACTTTCTCGGTCTGTTCTTGTCTGTACTGACCTACGTATTACCAGTCCGGCGGGGTTGAAGGTCATGGTCCTATAGTACCCTCCCCCCCCCTTTTAAAACGCAGCATACTCAGAAGGTACCATACCTTCAGACCCCGTGCGAAACGAGGCCCATAGAGAGATTGGGCGAGCGAGAAAGAGAGACGGAAGATAACCCATGAAAGGACTAGGCTGACTAGGCCGGGCTAATCATATTAACTTACCTTGAACTCAGGCACCGGATCTATTACGCCGGTGGCTAGTTCGACGTCCGCAAACGCCGGGAGCCTGCCGAAAAAAGTTGTAGTCAAACGCACGGTCTATTAGTAACCGAGCCGGTAAAGGAGAAACGTGCCAAGGGCAACGGTAATGTTTCTATTGTACCAGGGATATTCCCGGGCCCATGCCTCCGGCGCGATTCCCATTGTGCTTGGGTGGAGGGGTGGAGGGTGAGTACTGGCCGTAAACACGTTACCCCATTTAGGAACAAAATATTATAAAAAAGGGGGGGGGGGAGACCCCCTCCAGTTGCCGCGTAGGGCTTATGACATCACGCCTGAATGAATTATCCAAGGGGATGTGGGCGATCCTGAAGATTTCAGGTTGATCTGGTTCCACTATTCTCGATGAATACCCGGTACCACATTCTAGCCTTACTGGTAAAGGGAATGCGATCCTAACCGGTGTCTGCTCTTGGAACTTGTTAATATCGGGCTCAGGTAGTGACTGTGGAGCCAGAACACATCTGACATACGAAAATCGGGTCCTGGCCAAGGCATGATTAGCCCCCCCCCCAACTTATTGTAAAGTAGGCCTACCTCATTGTGGGAATTGGGGACCCAATGGGTTGAAACAACCGGAGGTATGTTTATTTTACCATTTTCCGGCGCACGCCGGGGCAAAAAAAACAAACTAATGAGAGAAAGTATTTTGGATATCAAGAATTGTTGATTACCCAAAAACTTCAACATTAGGGTCAACTGGCAGAAGGCTGCCCATCCTGTCTTAAGGAGGGGCGCCGGGATCCAGCGACACCCGGTGGAGGCTCCACGGCCGTGCCTACTGTCTTGAAGATGGCGCCTGGACCTAGTGAAACCCGGCGGGCTGCCACCGTGGACTTTACACATAACGAACCATCTCTCCTTATACTGTAGAAGAGGCGAGCCAGTCACGAGGGGTAGGTCACCGTAAGTATGGACTACCACCGTGGAGCCCTTGATGACTTACCTAACAGAGCCATTTTAATCCAATGATTGGGAAGGCCCTGCCGGCGCTTGGTCTACATTAAGTACTCTACGACATGCATTACTGAGCCCTCCCAGTAGAATTACCGGAGTTGCTCAGACGGTGCTTAGTAGACCAGGCCGACTAAAGGCGTCTTGAAAAGTGTAGAGACCCTTATCTCGAGACTTTTTGAAAAAGTGAATCTCCGTGGAGTAGACAAGACTGCGACCTAGGGGCTGAAAAAAAAACCAAATTTGTTACAGAATTTCTCTCGGAAACTAACCCAGCCGAGGCAGACGAAAAGACACGACAAACTGTGGAGACGGGTCAACCTTAGAGCCGTTGTGTAGGTGGAAAAGCCTTGAGCTACGTGTACTGCTATTCTTAGCAGTAACTGCTCGTTTTATTCGAAGGCTCTACTTCCGGGAAGTCCATTTGTCCGGTAACCACTGGCTGTGATACTCGATCAAGACGCGACCTTAAAGGCTAGACTCGTAGTAGGGCCCTCATTAGGCGCCCACTGCGAGGGGTTCCCCCCTTGTCTTTTCGGGTGATGTTAATCCAAAAAACAACTAATCCTTAACGGAGCGAAGTGTTAGGGATTCTATAAACCCCTAAAGACCAACCTTGCACGTCCAGAGCTATGTCCGCCAACCGGTAGAAACGTAAGCACGGCGTGAGCCTACCTCACGCCTTTACCTCTCGTAACCTGGTAGGTTGAGTCCACTCGAAGTGGACTTCACTACTTTACGGTAACCTGTGCTAATGTCCGGAAACCCGCCGAGGAGCCATGGTGTGACACCGGGTGCGTACGGCTGAGCGTATTCCTAAAACTCCTGTTGCCAGAGGCCTGGGGCGAAATTATGGTTAGGGTGGTGAGATTGAATCTCGAACCAACCGAAGCCCAATATCGTACTTGAAGTGATTCCGATGCTAAAATCAAAGATTTCTGAGCGAGGGGGACGTAGAAGAAATTTGTTGTGCCTATTCCCATACCATCGAATTTGTAAGAAAAACCCGACTCGATAGAAACAGTGGAGCAACCGACCTGGGACTTGTTATTGTGTCGGGGAGGTAGACAGTGTCAGAGCTGCTAGACCTACACTGATTCTAATCCATAGTATAACCCCGTACCCTCTGCTCAGCGAGAAACTTGGAGACTGCACCAGGTAATCACCTATCGCCGGGCGCAAGCCTCCTAGGCAGTATCACCGTTTTTAGTAAAGGTTGTAAAAGTCGTCTCGACTGGACCTCTTACTATTGAAATGGGTAAGGTAGAAAGTATAACTGAGGCGTCTATCTTGACCGTTTGGCCGGCGGTCAGTGCGTGTAGACGCCGTCTCGTCTTAACACTGCGACTCTTTGTCCGGTGGCCCTTGCGTGTATGCGCCGGCTCGCCTTAACATTGTGTTATTAACCCGAAAATCAAGTGTCCAAGCGAAGATTTTCTCAGTCTCCCTCTTAGGTACCGGTATGTTAACATGGCATATGTAGGTCAAAGAATTGAGAGACATTGTCCGGCGGCCCTTGCGTGTATGCGCCGGCTCGCCTTAACATTGTGTTATTAACCCGAAAATCAAGTGTCCAAGCGAAGATTTTCTCAGCCTCCCTCTTAGATATGTTAACATGGCATATGTAGGTCAAAGAATTAAGAGACATTTCAGTGTCGGAAAATAACAGGATAGTGCCCAAGATGATCGTTCGTACACAAAAATATGAGGCAATCTTCAAAAATCCCTGGGACTGATGCGACATATATCGCCGTATCATAATGTGGTATTTCGACTGGGAAGTAGTGAACTCCGGCGGGCCATGACCCTAGAGTTTTACAGCGATATGCCTCCCAGCCTACCGAGCGTAAAGATTCCGAAACTGTGTCTCTGTATTTATCTTCGCTTCCTACCTATCCACCAGGGAAGTGGAGAAAACGAAGCTAGAGGTCATTTGAGGTACTCAACTTGTGCCCCTGATTTGAAACCTATGTTTGCCTGTCTGAGTGCATAATTGACTGTTGTGTTCTGCCAAAACAGGGGTGAACGTGCCAGAGGAAATATCACTACTCACAAATAACGGAGACTCCGGCGGAGTCCAGTGGTCAGAAGAGCTAAAGGTCCATTGGATATGCCGTGTTCATAACAGGTGACAAAATCCAAGTTCATAACAGGTGACAAAATCCAAGGGGTTAGACCAAGACTAGATCCTTTAACTTTTAACCCGTTGCCCTAAGACGACGTGTGTGCTAGGTAGTGACCCAATACTTTCCCAGAAGAGAAAACTAGGCGAGGATACGTCCGAGTACTTATCTTAGAAGACAGCCCGTAGATACATTAACGTTGGTGTTTACGAATAACCGTGATATATGTTCCACATAATGAGTACCATTGAAGCTCTGCTGAAAAGAGTTTTGTCCCCTAGTTGACAGCTGAACAACCGAAATTCATATTCGTTACCCATATATCACATATTTACTAGGGCCCCGTCAATGATTACGGGGCCCTACTCACTATTAGGTTGTCTCTACGTCCCTTCGGGAATCAAACCAATAATTTGTAACTTATGATACATTAATGAAAGTAAGGTAAAACGAGGCACCATCTCCCGACCGTACGTTAGCATAAGATACAAAATAATCCGTCTTGCCGGCTTAGGTTCAGCTGAAAAATTATATGCCGTCTCGTCTGCATAACTGCGTGACACAATTATTATGAGCCGTTTTCTTGGCTTCATTAACCTTAGGGACCATTAAAGGAGATGCTAAGTGAGCCCATCTTACCTTAGATTCAACTAGAAAGAAGACTGAGTTACCCTTTTCCACGACCTCGGCTCTCTCCTGTCACTCGGGAGAGCGAGGGTCGCAGCCGGAAGTGGACGATCCGTCGCCGGGGTGGCAATCTAGAACGGTGTCGGGCGAAGCCGGGCGGGTTCTCGGACCGGGGGGTGGGGGTGGGGTTCCGGGTTTAACTCAACTTGGCCCTAGCAGCTGCTAATGGCCCATTGTTCAATTAAGTGTCTAGTATTTGCTGCATAACACAACTATTACTGTGACCTCAGGGAAATAAGCATTGAAAGCTAAGTTTTACAATCAATATCCTCCTGTGTTATAGGAGGTGAAGGTAGGTAAAATTCGATCAAGGCCACAAGGCCCGGATGGTCTAGAAAATGTTTTCCCCCTTTGTTTTGTGCCGCAAAAGATCTACGGTACGCCCACCGGGTGTGACTGGGAAGTCCAGGGACAACTAAGGTCCATCTTGCACCAATTTCAGTGTGCGAATAGCGGAACGTTAAAGCAACAAACAGGTAGGCATGGAGGCTGAAGTGATAAACTTGTAAAAAAGGGAACTGAACTCCCCCCCACCCCTGCGGGGAACGTGACCGCCCTATGCCGTGCCGCTCAGAGTGACAAGACCTGGAAAGAAAATTTCCAGGAATCAATGCTCATAAGGATAACCTGAAAGGTGTTAAACATCATATCTCAAGTCCGCCGGAAAATTAGAAATAGCCGCTACTATTCTAACCTTCGACCGGACCTGACCCAGCACAGCACGGCTGGGATTACTCAGTGGGGAAACTGCGTATCTGTAACAAGCGTCACTGGCCCAAAAACGTATTGACAGCGAGTTACCTTTCCATGACTATTGCAAATAGTGTAAGTGTAACACTGCTCCTCTGCTACTATGAATGACTACGGCATATAGTCCTACCAACCTGACTATTCCGCCGCAGGGCGACTAAGCATTAGGACCAGGTTAGATAGTATCGCCGAGCGCTTAAGGCTCGCCGCGGGAGGCTAACGTTCAGGGCGAGTTTCCTCGGCGGGCAGAGAAATAGGCTCCTTTTAGGAAAAAGCATTTCCGCCGGGAGGTATGTGGTGAAGCACAACGCCGGGACATTTGTAAAGTTTCACAAAACTCTGCAAGAGTGGGAACCGGCGGCTCTGTAGCAAAAGTCGCCGGAAAAACAAACCAAAAAAATCTTCTAGGTGTTGACTCCGCCGGGGAAGTCAACCCCCTAAAAAACTCCCGCAAACATGCACACCACTGCGGGACATTTGGATAGCACCTAAACCTCTGCAAGAGGAGGAAACCGGCGGCCCCTCTGAGAAAGCCGCCGGAGAAACTAACCAAAAGGTTTCCCGAGGTGTTGACATAACCGGGAAATCAAAACCCCCCCAGTAAACCCCCACACACACAAGGAGACATCTCCCAAAGTATAACATAGGCTATAACAACACAGAGTAAATTTATAAACAATAAATATAAACTCTAGCCTACACTGGAGACCCCTAACGAGGCTGGCCACGAGGCTCGATGAAACAAAATAAGGTAGACACCAAGCGCCCCGAAGAAACCAGCAGCAACAGCAGCCACCATACGCTCCGAAGAACACACAACGGCAGCACAAGGCAGAGGGGCCCGGAGCGGGGCCCAAGCGCAGAAACGGACTCCAGAAGGCACCGCACCATGTGCGGCCACCCTTAAACCAGAGCATCTGGTAAAAACAAAAATGCAACCGCCGCATAGTGCTAGCCTGAAGCATAATCTTGCGGTAAAGTAGCCTCCTAACTAAACTATAAGAGAGCTAAGGCGCAAATATAAAAACAAAACAAACCACATGGCGTGTTGAACCTGGTAGGCCTACACGTCGGCGCCTGTTACAATAGTACCCTAAATTGAATTATACACACTCCCTGCGGGCGTACCAATGGGGCAGCCTGTGCTAGCTAATATAAAAACCTGTCTGAAACACTTCAGATGTATACAAATGAGTAAAGACTCACGAGAAGCGAGATAACATCGAATGAAGCTGGAGCACAAGGAGCACACTGGATGCCCGCGGGAGGGAGAAGGACGAAGATGGCCACTAGAGGGCCTGAAGTCGGGGAAGCGAAACACGAGAAATCCACATATGGCAAGTCGTATGATAACATTATTAAGTTATTTTTAATTTATTTTTTACGGAGTTTTTTCTGTAGGGTACCCAATCAAGATGACGATTCCATAAGGGAATTAAGCGTGCACTTATGATGAGTAACTCCATGATCCTCCCGCGGCGGTTAATTCAAAATGGCTGATGCGGGATGTTGAATGGAGCTATTATACTAATAGGCAATATCGTTAATGATGAAGGGGCCACTATTAAATTATAGAGTTTTAATTCCCGTATCCATAATTATATTTGAATTTATATTAGCAGTAGCCTATGTGTGAAGTATTTATCCTATTGGCTATTCTATTAACACGTTTCACCCCACGGTTGGCGTTTATTATGATATTGTGTTTAATTGTATTATTGAGGGTTTTGAATTATTTCGCTATTTGCGAAAAAGGTGGTTTAAGTTTGTCCCCTAGACTAGAAAAAAGCCTCCCCATACCCCCTTCAAACTAATAAACACCCTCCAGCCCCTCTGCATGCTACATCTGTAAATTTTTCGTTAGAAAAATGACACATCCAAAGGCAGGTTTTTCCTAAATTGCAGGCTTGCTATCGCTCGCTCAGAATTATATACGACACCTGCATGAGCCGAAACATGCTATGATCACCACTCACCAAACTAATAGGTCAAAGCGTCTTAAAATATCTGACTAATGTAGTGTAACATGAAGCCCTTTCTCGCAGTATCACATAGGGTTATTTATGTTATCCCATTCCCAGTTGCCACTCTTCATTCTACCTCAGGTATAACGGTGTCTGTGATCTTGGAGTGATAAGGAAGTTTACATAAGGGGAGATGGGTCCTTTTTCTTGACACTCTTCTCCCTCATGTTTAGCCCCATTAGTTTTCACACTTTAAGATGTTTGCCCCATTAGTTTGGATATTTTATGACCTTTCGCCCCATTTCATTGTAAATATTAAGACCTTTCGTGCAATTTAGCTGTCAATTTGTTTCCTGGCGAACGATAGCGAGCCTGTAATTTTGGAAGAACCGGCTTTCGGCCGGGACATTTTTCTGCCGAAAAATTTACAAATTAATCTAGAAGGGGGATCCAATGGACGTTTTTTTTAAGTCAAATGGAGGTTTAGGGAGGAAAATAAAGACAAATAATAAATATATGAAATAATCGACCAAAAAGTTAACCATAAAACGCTTATCTTCTGATGTAGCTACTACCAGTATTTCAAATTGGGGTAGAGGAAACCTTGTGTATTTAATGCTTCCAAAACTCAATTTATCCATCTTACTACCCGTCAGGAACCTCCAGAGGACTATCCCTTATTCTTCAACAATACAAAAACCAACCCTTCATCTTCTCTCAATGTTCTCGGTGTCTCTTTTTCTTCTACTCTCACTTGGAAAGACCATGTTACCAGTCTCGCTAAGGCAGCCTCCCAGAAGCTGGGTGTGCTCAACCGCCTCAAGGGGTTCTTTACCCCTGCACAGCTTCTTTCTCTGTACAGGGGCACAGTGCGTCCTTTTATTGAGTATTGTTCACATATGTGGGGAGGATCCTCTCACACCACACTCCTGGACAAAGTAGAAAGGAAAGCCTTTCGTATCATTAACTCACGTCCACTCACCAACTCTCTGAAATACGTAGTACCCGCCTTGCAACACAATCCCACCCCTACTCTGTGCAACTGCCCAACCCAAGAGTGAAATGCTATTCTCAGACTGTCTTCTATTCAACTGCTGAGCTCTGGAACTCTCTCCCAGAATCAGTCTTTCCCTCTTCCTATGACTTAAATTGCTTCAAACTCCGTGTGTCCAGGCATTTTAGCTCGAACGTCCCTTGATTTCGGCCCTGTCACTCTTTGAAATCTGGGGAAGGCACTCGCTGCAGGCAGTTATGCCTTTTGTCTCCCTCATTCACATAGAAAAAAAAAGAAAAAAAAAGGGAGTTTACGTCAGGAGGAATGGAGGATATCTGGTTATTCTGTTGTGTTTTGTCTTCCTTTGTCTTTCCCTGTATTCCATCATTCTCTCGTACACTAAAAATGAAGACTGTAAAAAGGGTTTGCAAAGGTAGGCTATACTAATTACCGGTAATTGGGTTTATTGATGGTGCTATATTTTCTATCATTATTAGATGGCTTTACTACCCCCCATATACCTTGAAATGGACACTTTAATTACCCTTTGCATGCCCTTTTACATCCATTTTATTTGATAGTGCACCCATCATTCTACATCAGATGTATCTGCGATCTTAGAGTGGCAAGAAAAGGCTATGAAAGGAATAGAGGATACCTTATTTTCCTTTTGTGTTTTGGCCCGCTTTGTCCTACCCCTTAATCTCTCTCTCTCTCTCTCTCTCTCTCTCTCTCTCTCTCTCTCTCTCTCTCTCTCTCTCTCTCTCATATACTGTACTGTAGGCCTATATATTTGTTTCCATCTAACCTCTACAGTACTAACCAACTCTCAATCTATATAGGCTATGGTACGTTTTAGTCTTTATCAATTTCCTCTGCCATTTATGTTTGCCCTCCCTTTCACTCCATTCACCCCTAACTCTTTTCTTGTAACCCCCTCCCCCCCCCCCCTTTCCATGCTACGGTACCTTTCTTTTGACCCTTTATAAGTTTGTACGGTAATCCCCTTCTTCCTCCTTGCACCCCCACCCCCTATTTTTTTACTTACTACATCCCTTGCACTCCCCTCCTCGTGTTACACCTTCTCCCCCGTATAACTCCCCTACCCCTCTTCCATCCACCTCTCTTCTTCCATTCCCCTTCCCTCTTCCATCCCCCTCCTTGCACCTCCTACTATATACTACCCCTCCCCTTCCCCCCCCTTACACCTTCTACTATTAATTTAACTTTCCCCTTCCCCCTCCCTCTCCTCCCTAATCTTAACCATCCCTACTATTTACTCCTCCTCCTGCCCTTCCTTACACCCCCCTACTATTACCCCCTCCCCATTTCCCTCCTCCACCTCCCTCTATATACCTCTCCCCCATTATTTACTCCCCCCCCCCCCCCCACCCTTTGCCTACTTACGTCATTGTGTGCACCGTAGAGCAGTCTATAGGATTACCTACTTACCCTACCTCCCTACCTGTCTGCTTACCTACGGAAACGGTACCGTACCTGCCTAAGTGCCTAAATACCTACACACTCAGTCACTCATAGACATATATGGACCTCCCCTATTTTTCAGTATACAGGTGGGCCTAATCATTTACAGACTGAAATGTGAAGGTAATTCTGAATACATATAGGCCTACAGGTAATAACAAACATCCTCTGCTATTTAACTCTTAAAGCATTCAATGACGCACTCTCATTATACGACTGATTATTTTTTGAAGAATAGGGTTTATATGGAAGTCAGTGTTGATTGATACAGCCTTAGCTCTATTGACTCTCACAGGCCCTTCCTAAGCTTCATAATTATTGTCAATGAATATCCAGCCACAAATTAAAAACGCGTCATCATATTCTGAGAGGGTTAATAAATGAAAAATATCGGTCACTAATACGTCCCGATATCTATAAACTGCATAGGCCTAATGGTAACACAAGAGCTCCATGAATTATTATTATTTTGTTCTATGTGAGTGAGGGAGACAAAAGGCAGAACTGCCTGTAGCGATTGCCTCCCCCATATTTGAAAGAGTGACAGGGCCAAAATCAAGGGACGTTCGAGCCAAAATGCCTGGACACACGGAGTTTGAAGCAATTTAAGGCATAGGAGGAGGGAAAGACTGATTCTGGGAAAGAGTTCCAGAGCTCAGCTGTTGAATAGAAGAAAATCTGAGAGTAACGTTTCACTCTTGGGTTGGAGAGTTGCACAGAGTAGGGGTGGGATTGTGTCGCAAGATGGGTACCACGTACCCTACGTAGAGGAGGTGGTATACACTGGGAAAGCTCTGAGGAGCACTGATTATTGTAGTAGCGATAGAATAGCGAGAGAGATGCAACATTGCGGCGAAGAGAGAGAGTTTGCAGAGTTGGTGAGTGGGTGGGAATTAATTATACGAGAGGCCTTCCTTGCTACTTTGTCTAGGAGTGCGGTGTGAGAGGATACTCCCCACACATGTGAACAATAGTCAATACAAGGATGCACTGTGCCCCTGTACAGAGCAAGAAGCTGTGCAGGGGTAAAGAACCCCTTGAGGCGGTTGAGCACACCCAGCTTCTGGGAGGCTGCTTTAGCAAGACTGGTAATATGGCCCTTCCAAGTGAGAGCAGAAGGAAAAGAGACACTACACTAAGAATATTGAAAGAAGATGAATTATTGATTTTTGTATTTTTGAAGAATAAGGGATAGTCCGCTTGAGTTCTGGATGGGTAGATAGATGGAGAAATTGGATTTTGGAAGCATTAAAGGCAACAAGGTTTTCTCTGCCACAATTGGAGATAGTAGTTAGATCAGGAGTGACTTAACCTACGTCCTCCTACATTCCTGTTTTTTTTTTTTTTTTTTTTTTTTTTTCCTTAGTCTCAACCTCGGATCTGTAGGCTGTTCAGTAGCCTGTAACTCTTACGAGGCCCTGAGATATCGATTGAATCTTCTAGAAGTTGGGTGGTTCATATGTGTCGCACTAGATGGTCTCAGTGGAGCTTCAAGGTGTTGGTTGCTTTCTTTCTGCCACACTAGAAGACGAAACCTTATATATACACGTCACTTGATTGGGAAAGAACAGCTATATGGTCGCTCACAACATCTTCGAATATGGTCGAGCATCTTCTATACTATGAATTCGTGACGATATAAGGTGTGTATTCTTTACGTGTCGGTGTAGCCAGGATACTAGTAGAACAGCAGGAATGATCAGATCACCTCGGAAAAAACCCTGACGTTTGGCGTGGACTCGATCTAGGTCCTTTTGGTCTGCAGTCCACGACGCTATACACTGTGCTAATGCCTCCCCATGTATAGGCATAACCCCAGTACCGGTACCTGTAATTGCGACTACCGGTACTTACGGTAATATTCATCTTGACAATAGCCGCCATGCAATACCAGTTGTGTGCCACCATTTGTTTTCGTCCTTATGCTACCAAAACCATAACCCTTCTTCCATCATCTCTCTCTCTCTCTCTCTCTCTCTCAATCATTTTTTTTTTCATTTACCCCCGCCCCCCTTTCTCCCTCTCCCACCCTCTCCTCCCCCTCCTCTGTTCACTCCATTCACTTCATTAATTCACTTTTTAATTTACTGTGTCCACGTTTCTTTTATCCCTTTTCAGTCTGCCCTGCTCATGTCCTCAACCTATTCATTGGAAAGACCTATCTATGTATCCGACCTATCCATTTATCCGACCTATTCATTTATCCGACTTATTCATTTATCCGACCTATCCATTAATCCGACCTACCGGTATCCATTTATCCGACCTATTCATTTATCCGACCTATTTATTTATCCGACCTATTCTTTTATCCGACCTATTTATTTATCCAACCTATCCATTTATTCGGTCTATTCATTTATCCGACCTATTCATTTATCCGACCTATTCATTTATCCGATCTAATAATTTAACCGACCTATTCACATATCCGACCTATCCATTAACCAAGCCTTGTATTCAGTACCATCACCTTACTTCTTACCGGCATCTTCTATTAACCCCTTCAGGATACGGTCACGCAGTTTATTTATATAGGCCTATTCTGGCTATCATTAGACGATATTACTCAGGTTTGGAATGCCCCCTATGAATCATACGGGTAGCCAAAGTCTATCTCAGTTACCCCTGCGACTTCCGAAACTCCTTCATAAACTGAATACATTCATTTAATGATAACCAGAGAGAAGGGAAGAAACGCGTCATCGTATAGGCTACTGAAAGGGTTAATATGTATTACCCCCGCCGGAGACCTGCGTCCTATGCGTAAGGTTTGGCCCGATTTTTTTTTTTTTTTTTTTTTTTTTTTTTTTTATATATAGTAGGGTTTTATACATAGCCTATAACGGGGTTTGTTTTCCACTGATGGCAAATTGATAAGTCTCCATCTTGATTATTCAGCTATTACAACGAATTTGCAGCGAAAATGTTTGATAACTATGAAAACTTGGCACTGATGACGCCGAGACAAGTAGTATACATATTTTCCCAGTTAGTACCGTACGGTACCGTATCAAGAAGTCAGCTGCTGAAGGATTAAATATATAACAGGCCTACTAAAGTCAAATAGGTGTGTGTTTATCTGCCCTTGAAAATATAGCATATGGTGTTGGTTATGGTGTGGTGTTCAAACCTACTTTGAGAACGATCTTGCATAGCTTAATCATTATCAATTGGCGTGTTCACAGATCCGTAGTTTGTGTTAGAGTCACGCGATAAGTAGCTTGGATTGTGGCACATATGCTTGTTGACCATATTCAGAAGCTTACATTTGCTCAATGACCCTATCCACGATCAACAGGTATAAACAATAAGAACTTTAAGACATAGATGGGCCTTGGCAGGATTTTTGGATTGTTTGCTATGGCCCATATTTAGCCATTAATCAAACGAATCGGACAACAAGAATCCGACGTGTGTTAGCTGTGAACGTGCTTATTAGGGGCATATAGACACATCCGTAGACCAGAGTCAACATTGGTACAGTTTCTACCTATTTAGCTTGAAGGGCGTCATGTAAATGTAAGCTTTTGTATGAGCTCAACAAACATCTGTGTCTCATTTCAAGCTACTTATCACATGACACGAACACAACATCCCATCTGTGAACTCGGCTAATCACAATTCCAACACCCACTCCTAGTTTGCCCTTGAAATCGTATCGCTAGTAACAGAGATCGGCCAATTTCCGCCATCTTAGAACCACTGGTGATATTATCTTCTCTTTACACTTGAATATCTCTATGCCCACTATAAACATTCAGGAATAGCCTACTGGTACAGGATATATATCTATGTTATGTTCGGCACGCTGCTAGTAGCACCGAAGAGCGCGACGCCCCCTGCTAGTCTTTGGATATATATTCTACATGATGAAGAATAATATATAACCTCGTTGTTTGATAATTAAGGCACCAAATTGGCATCCACAGACAAATATGGCCACACTTTCTCACTACAGGATTTCTAGTTTTGCTCCACCACACCTCTTCTCCCCCATCACCCTGATCTTGTGAAGGCAGCTAGGTTATCAGGCGACGCATCTAGGGCAAGTGAAAGGACTTAATTGGATCACACGGGGCCTACGGTCTGATCTGCCCTATTTTAATATGAATAGGCTCGTCTCTCTCCCCCCTTTCCCCTTCCACTTCCCTCTCCTCCTCTTCCCTTCCCTTCCCTTTCGGTGCCTTTGATCAGGCCTATTTTGTGTCGCCTTATTCCTATTGTATGCTTTGCACCCCCCCCCCTCTCTCTCTCTCCTCCTCCTCCTCTTTGTCTCTCTTCTTTTCTCCTTGCCGTTTGTTTTCTTTTTTTCTTTAAGTCTTCAGCTTTTCCTGTTCAACTTCCTCTTATTTCCTTTTCCTTGCTTATGCGTTCGGGGTGAACGCATAAGCAAGGAAAAGGAAATAAGAGGAAGTTGAACAGGAAAAGCTGAAGACTTAAAGACAAAAAGAAAACAAACGGCAAGGAAAAAAGAAGAGACAAAGAGGAGGAGGAGGAGGAGGAGAGAGAGAGAGAGAGAGAGAGAGGGGGGGGGGGGGCGCAAAGCATACAATAGGAATAAGGTGACACAAAATAGGCCCGATCAAAGGCGTGACACCGACCCCTTCTTCTGCCGGGCCTTATTTTATGTCACTTCCTTATTCCCTCTTACTTTGTCCTTCTCCCATCTCTCCTCATCCTTATCTTTCTCTCTACTCCCTCCTTCGTTTTTTTCTTCCTGTTCGACATCCCTCTTCTTCCATCCGATTTATTTGTCCCCGATTCCTCTTCTTCTTTCTGCTCTCATTATCCTAATCTCTCCTTCGCTGGCTTATCCCTTCCTCGTCCTCCTTTAGCTTATTTCCTTCCTCCTTTTCCTCTTCTCTTCCTCCTCCTGTTATTTCCTCAGTCTCTCTCCCCTTGCCTTGTCTGTTCTTCTTCGCTCTCCTATTCCTCCCTCTCATTCAAGATCATTTAAGGGGATATTTCCACTTGAGGGATTTTTGTCTTGACTCCTTTCTCCCTCATGTTTAGCCCCATTGCTTTTTGTAGTTTTAAGACGTTCGCCCCATTATTTTGACGATTTTAAGAACTTTCGACCCATTTCTGTCAATTTTAAGACCTTTCGTGCCATATAGGGATCGATTTTATCCTGGCGAGCGATAGCGAGCCTGTAATTTAAGAGGAACTGGCCTTCGGCCGGGACATTTTTCTACCGAAAAATGTACAAATTTAGCTTGAAAGGGGGCCTATAGGGGGTGTAATTTTAAACTTTATGAAAACGTAGGGAACAAACTAAATACCTCCCCTTAAAGGCATCGACAACATAAATTGTAATAAATATGTTACGATTGACCGATCAAACTACACGCGGGGAAATGGTTGCAAAATCATTGATAAATCATTCAACTATAACGAATCGAAACATTTCTTCTTCAATCGAGTCGTCAACTTGTGGAATGGGCTTCCCCGAGATGTCATAGACTGCAAAGTTCGCCTAGACAAGCACCTTGCCCTGAACCCAAGGTTGACTGCATTTGTAATTGAATAAATATTTTCTTTAGTAGTGTTTGTTCAATAACCTAATAGATCTTAATATAATTTCCCCTGCCATGAACTATGCCCCAGGACAGCACTTCCTTCTCACATCTTTCCCACATTTTCTCCGAAATAGGCCTACTGTTGCAACACTTGGAACAGCAGTGTTTTGGAGGGCAAGTAACCTCGAGGGGTCGCATGACCTGTTGTTGCTTGTTTTCCTTTGTACTCTTCTTTCCTCATTTACCTCCTACTCCTCTTCCTACCTCTTCATCCATCCATCCCTTCATTCTTTACCGATTGTAATTTTCTATGTTGTCCAGGTTATCTTTATCATTCATTACGATACCGGTATAGGCTATTATCTAAAATGTCTAACTTTTACATGCAGTATACACGTTTCTCGACATTATTCATCTTCTCTTTCTCTTTTCATCGCCATCGTTCTATAATACAAAATCATATAAAAGAATGCGAACAGCAACTGATAAACTAATTATAACAAGGCTAGGTGTAAGGAAATAATTAGCACATATACCGGTACCGGTATGTGCATGTCGCTTTTCTCTTGATTTTCTCAGTTGTTCCCCTCCTGTACCGGCGACGTCTATTTGATTTTATTCTAGCTACATTTTAAGGATTTTGTGCGGTTTAAGAAGAATCAGTGGTAGTAAAAAAGGGTTAAGTGAGTTAGGTGGCAGCCTGTTAATTTATGGAGGCCCCTTTGAAACTAAATAAAATCGTCTAATAGCCAGAGTAAAGTTAAAAGGGAGGCACCGGTACTGAAAGGGTTAACATAATATAAGATCACGGAGAGGAACAGAACATATGTGGACAACTGTACCTTCCTCTCATATGTAGGAAGGATATTCAATTCAATTGTTACAGTATAGATAACCTAATCCTAGGAAACAAGACTAGTTGATTTTGGGAATAGTGTAGTTTCCGTGAGCGTACGGTACCGGTACGTAGTATTGTTGACATTCAATATGCAACTGGCAATACTTGTGTCTGGTTCATGAGAGTTGGTGTGTGTGTGTGTGTGTGTGTGTGTGTGTGTGTGTGTGTGTGTGTGTGTGTGTGTGTGTGTGTGTGTGTGTGTGTGTGTGTGTGTGTGTGTGTGTGTGTGTGTGTGTGGTGTGTGGTGTGTGTGTGTGTGTGTGTGTGTGGTGTCTGTGTGTGTGTGTGTGTGTGTGGGTGTGTGTGTGTGTGTGTGTGTGTGTGTGTGTGTGTTGGTGTGTGTGTGTTGGTGTGTGTGTGTGTGTGTGTGTGTGTGTGTGTGTGTGTGTGTGTGTGTGTGTGTGTGTGTGTGGACGAGCGGTTGTGTGTTTATTGGTACAAATCTCTGGATATTTGTAGGTTTACAGATACATGAGGTTTGGGGCGACAGTTAATCGGTACACACCTCTTTAAAATACGTTGAAATGGAGTGTTTTCGGTTAGGTTAGGTTAGGTTAGTGTAATTTAGGTTTAAAAATCGAAAAATGTACTCGTAAGCATGCACCAAATTGATATGTACCGATAAACGCCAACCGCTCGGGTGTGTGTGTGTGTGTGTGTGCAATCATTGATGGGTTCTTGAGTACGTACACATTTCGTAGTATTTGTAGGTTTAGGTCTATATGTAAAAGTAAATTGAGCCGACGGTACACACGTTTTTATAATATTTAGAAACAGTGTTTTAAGATAGATTAGGTTGGCTAGTTTAGGTTAGGTTAGATTAAGTTTGATATGGGTACATTTTATTCATGTTTAAAAAAAAAAAACATGTATAGGCTATACAGTAGGTAGGCTACTCGTAAACATGAATATTTTCCGTTTGCACCGATAAACACACCATCGCTTATGTGTGTGTGTGTGTGTGTGTAATAAAGTTATAATAATTGTCGGTTTATTGTTCATTGCAGCCCTGAGACTGAAAATCAACAGTTTTTCTTTAACCTAGGTTCAGTACAATGCTTACCTTACCTTAACCCGTACAGCCCCAGCGACGTGTCTGACGCGTCGGCGATGTATGTAACGCACAGCCCCAGCGACGCGCCTGACGCGTCACCCTAATTGCGCCGACCGTAACCTCAGGTGTAGCCACTCAAGAGGGCTCAGATTTGTATGGGAACTGTGTACGTATCCCACATAACCGTGCCGATGGTTGAAAACTCTCAAAGTTCACGTGCGTGCGCACAATAACCTGTTTTTTGGGGTAATTGCCTTAAATTTTTTACTCTTGTAAAATACGTTTTCGGGGGCTCTGTAGGACCATTTTTTAAGGTTTTTGAGCGTTTTTTCGTGGTTTTTCCTTCATTCCTAACCCATTCGCTATTGTTTCTGGAATAAAACAATTTTTTGAAAACCGGCCGGGTTCTGGTGAACAAACATTACAAAACTAGCCGGGGCTCCACGGGTTAACTACGATGTCACATGCGACCTTTGGCGACCGTGAGGTGCCTGGCTTCCCACCAAGTACTGTACATACGTACATGCAGTTTGTATTGGTGAGAAGATGTGTAGACTAAGGGTATCCCGCTGTGCAACTTTTCGATGGCGAACGCCCAGCGACAGAGGGCGACAGGATTTTTTTGTCTATGTCCCAAAATTCGCCATATTCGCGCAAATATTCTCCACTTGTCGCCAAAATCGCACAACGTTCACCCTAGCGGCGCCTATGTTTGCCCAGATTCCCCCAGATTCGTCGTAAATTTTTGAGCATACCCAAAAAAGGCTGCGAATTCAAAATTTGGGCAAATGTTGTGCGACATTCGCCCTTTGTCTCACTGCATTCGACGTTGGTCGCACTATAGTCGCACAATTCGTACCCTTGTCCCCGTATTCACCAGTACCGGCAAATTTGGGTGAATTAGGCGAATGTCGGGCGAATAGGTCGAATGCCGAGCGAATACCGGACGAATATGGGCGATTATGGACGAATGCCTTGCGAGCTTTGGAGCGAATATGGCGAATTGCAATTATTGGCAACGCTGCTTGTGAGCGAATTTGCTCTATTATGGCGACTTCCGTACGGTGGTTGTGCGAATGCAGTGAGTGTTTCGACGAATATCAGCTAATGCAACACGACAGCAGGGCAAATGTAGGTCGAATGAGGGCGAACGTTGGGCACAGAAATCAGATTGGGGTCGTCTTGACCCTTGCGATAACACTATCTATGGTCGCTCCAGTTTCACTGACCCATATATATACACCAGTTGTGTCAGGGTGTCATTACCCTAGTTACCATTACCGAGAGCACACGTCCCTACTATCGTCCGCACAACGTTCCATCATGCCCAAAGTTACCCCGAAGAAGGCTGAGAAGGAGATGGAGGAGGAGGTGACTGGACCCACACCCACATCAGAGTCCACACCAGGCACGAGTGGAGTAGGCCGGTCACCTAGAATCTAGGTGACCGGCCTACCGTGAGCGTGATCTAGGTCCTAGATCACGCTCACGCTCACGGTCACCAATTTTTGGGAGAGCTGAGCCCTGTGAGGAGGAATATGTGGCGGAACCGGAATCGGAGCATAGATCGGAGATGGACACCTCCAATCCGGCGCCTTCTGCGAAGAGGAACATCTTCACTGAAGATGAGGAAGCTGAACTGGTCGACTGGTTCAAGGCACGACCATTCCTCTACAATAAAGGCCACAAGTCCTACAGGGACAGGCCTTTGAGGATGGATGCCTTACACCAGAAGGCAAGATCACTCAACGTCACTGGTAAGTTGAAAACATCAAATTATGTGTCAGTATGGAATTGTGTGGTAGAAATATGCAAAAAAACAAGTGTTTTACATATACAAATAAAGTGACATTGTGTGCGAAACAACGTTTGTTTATGTTAATAATTATGCTATCAATTCGCTGCCCTTGTTTAAAGGAATTTGTCATTTGCATATTTCCCTTTATTGCACAGTCAACATGCACACACGCACCATTATTTGGGACATAATTTGCTGTAATGTAAAGTGAGTTTTTGCTTTGGTTGACATATTTATTACATTATAAGTGGCATAAATATGCCCTGTATAAAGTGACAAGGATTACCCGGTAATTGCTGTTGTTGATCGCCAGCACATTTTTTCCATGTCCTACACTTTCAAAAGATACTATATGTTTATTAAAAAATTCGTATTTCTTATTCAACAGCTGGTCAGCTGTTGAGCTGGTTAGCTGTTGAGCTGGTTCAGGGGGATCCAGACCCGCTTCACCAAGATTACCCAGGAGAAGCGAGCCAAACCACTCACGCCGAGGGAACAGTGGATACGGAACAGTTTCCGCTTCGTGAACCCTCACATCGTCAAAGTATGGACGAGGCCACGCAAACGGCAGGTATTTATAAATATTGATTTATTATTTCTACAATAATTTATCTATTTCAGTAATAGGGTCATTTGCTTGGAATCCGTGACCATTTTGTTCCTACCTTTTTCTCTCGATGGATTTGACAACCTGAACCATTTTAAAGGAAAATTAGCTCCTATGCCCCTCTGAAAAATGACGGCTAACTCTGCTAGAGCCCAATATTCAAAATGGCCACCAACGCCATCTTGAAAAACATGAAATGTAATATCTCTGGCATCAGATGAGCTACAAGGACGAATGAGGTGTCCTTTTTCACTAATTCTGGCATTACAAATCCACTGGAATGGTTATTGTATTGTATTGTATTGTATATTGTATTGTTATTTTATTGTATTATACTAATTATACATACTAATCTGCCACTTCACTGTCACTACATGATTCACTGTATGAGCCACTATCAGAATCACTGTCTTCACTTTCGCTGCTATCATCACTGTTGTTCTCTGCCTGCGGATTTGTAGGTAGTGGTATGGATGGGGGAAGTGGGGGCTGGGTTGAACGGACAGGCAGACATAGGCCATTTACAAGATGCCATCCATGGCCGATCGGTGAGGGGTGACTTTGGAGCTGGTAATGCTTTTGCAAATATGCAAGATAGTTTGCACGCTCCAAGTGTGGACGGAGACTGTCCAAATCAGGCACAAGTCGGATAGTGCTTTTTTTCTTCTGAGCTCTCCACTTTGTTGCCCTCGCATCTCCCAGGGTCTTGCTTTTGGTATCACCATAGACATATTGAATGACAAACCGCTCCAAAGCACTGATGACCTGTTCTGTGACTAGGAGCTGTGTACCACATGCTGCTAGCAGGTCGTGTGCCTCTTTAGACTTCTCCAGACGATCTGCGATGAGCTTCTTGCTTGCTCCATAGAAGCCAGAGTTGTGGTCACACCCAGTGAGGACATGAAGTGGTATGATGGATGCAGCCATTGCCTCACTGCACAAACATCGGGCATCGATAAGCTGACGTTTGCGTTTCACACACAGGATTCCTGTTGTCTTCTGAGCAACATATGCCACTTGCACGTAGTTGTCTGTGTCCTCTGTGTCAAGAACGACAGCTGCTGTGTAGCTGGCTGACCGGAGCACACTATATATGGTGAGCATTGCCGTATCTGCCTCTGCATGGGAGCATGTGAGCTCTGGCACAAGCTTGCCTGTGGTGAGATTCTTTGCAGTGCTACCAACTACACAGTAGATAATCTCGGTGCTAGTTGTTGCTGCTGTTCTCTGGAATTCCGTTTGAAGAAATGCCTGAAGGCGGATTTTGTTCTCAGGTTTACCCAGGAGAGCATGGAAAACTTTACTAGAATGAAATTTATCTTCTGTCTTCATGAAGACATTGCTGATTGGCAGGTTTTTTTGGCGCAGTATTCTCTCACTGTCCTTGATCATGTAATTCTGATCATATGAATCATTGACGCAAATGATGCGCTCAGCATGCTTGTTTCTCGTTAGAACGAAGTGCACCAACTTCTCTGCATAATCTCCCCAGGTATACTTGGTACTGTCTCCCTTCTCTCTGTCTTCAATGGTAGGAGTTGTTAGGCGCCAGATGAGGCCCATATCAATAATAGACGTGTATACATCAGGCTCTGGAATGACAGTCATAGTTAGTTTTTGTTGAAGCTTGCTTTTCTGTGTCTTATGGATGGTTCCATTGACGTTGAAGATGGAAAGGCACTCGGCTGTAACACGATGCTGCAGGACTTCTTGAAGTTTGAGGGCACCACTCGTTTCAACCAGTCCGAGAACAGAGGCCAAGGCATTACGCTCCATTTCCTCAGTCTTTCCCTTCAGGTTCTCACCATCTGCTTTCTTCAATTCCTGAGTTGAAAAGTTCAAACGCTTGCTACGGGGAACTCTGTCGTTGAGAGACTTGGTCTTGGAATACACTCTCTCATTCAAGAACTGCTTCAGTTTGCTTGTGCCATCCTCCTTTGCCGATTTCAAGTCGGCAGCGAGAGCGTCTGAGGCTGGGATTCCTGACTGTAGGGATCGAAGTGTCTTGTTTGTATGGTCAAATGGATCACACTTGAATTCAGTGAGACATGCGTTTATATCCTGTACACCTTGTTCATCCTTCTTCATTTTACTCGATGAGCAATCAGCATGCTTTCCTTTTCCTTGTTTCTTGCGATTAGCATGGCGATGGACCTTTGTTCTCACCCGATTGATGTTATTCACATTCCGAGTGTTTGAAAGGAGCTGCTTTTCATTGTTCAGAATGGCCAACCAACCAGACTTCAGCTTAGAGCCCTTATTCATTGTTGACTCTATCCATATGTCGAGGGCGACACACGAATATGGTTTTCCTGTCATTGACTGTGCAAACCACTCTCCATGAATGCAGCCTGATCGACAGGAAGGGTATCAAGCACTGCGGTGAAATCGGGGAGATGCCGACCATACTGGTCATTATCATAGATTTGCATCAAAGGAAGCATGAGCTTGAGTGAGGACTTGAACTCAGTCCAGTTGCTTGTTCTGATTGCATGGATATTTTGAGTTAGAACCTCAACCATTTCCATGAATGACATCCAGTATTCTGCTTGTGGGGCACCCTCAAAGTCCTTGAAGAGAGCATCAACGAGGTCCTTCAGCTCAGCATTTCTCTCTAGCTCTGCATGTTCATCTGCAAGTTCCTGTGCATCAATCGGATGTCGAAGCTTGGCAAGGGATGCCTTTACTTCTTCAGATAGAGGGGAATCTTCCAAACGTTTGTCTATGACACGGTGGACCAGAGTCTCGTAGAATAGTCGCAAGCAGCAAACCCCACGCTTAACATGTTTTCCACGAAGGGCCTGATCAACAGACCCGTCTGCTATAACACCAGCTGCCACCAACACATCTGAGATGCCAGATCCCTTAAACCTCTTGTAGATGAACGACATTTGGATGTGGAAGGGTGCCATGAATGGTAAGACTTTGCTGAACAGTTCAGCATTCTCACTTTTCAACTCTAGCATGAGCACGTAGACAGGATGATCACCAACAATTATTGCAAAAGGCATCTTTTTTTCTTCGATTGATTTTGCAAGCTTACACATCACATCATTGAGAATAGTCTTACTGGGTGGGTTGGGATAGGTCATGTGGTATATTGTTCGACTCTTCTCATCTGCATTTGACATGCTGGCGTGAAACCCTGAAAACCCAGGCACAGTCTGTTCTTCTGGCTTAGGTCTCGTTCCGTCATCTTGCGCCCTGGCCAATGCATGGATCACACCACGAATTCTTTGCACCGATGTGTCAGGAGGAGGAGTACTTTGATCAGCTGGTGGCTTCCTGAGAGGTGGTTCCCCACGCTTCGCTGTCTTGTATGGGTTGACTTTTTGCATTTCACTTCCGAGCTCTTTGAGAGTTGTCGAGAGGTTTGATGCAAAGTTGGCACCGGGAACTGGTCTATCCTCGTGATTCTCGGAAGGAAGTTCTGTATCAAATTATTCTGGCTGCACAAACATGACATTAGTGCGGTGTGACTGGCCAGCACCGGTCAGTGTGTCGCTCTTGAAGTCATCGTTGTCGACTATAGCGACAGCAGGCTTACCCTCAGCTAGTTCGAAGGGGCAATCAGATGAGCACTTGAGGTCATTGACCACCCAAAAATCTCGCAGCATAAGTACGTCATTGTAACTGATGCCCAGTCCATCTTTGTGCATTATGTCGACTATCTCCCTACTCTTGGTCAGGCCATGTAGCAAGACAGAGAGATTTATCTCAAATGCAGTGCGTTTTCCAGTGATGTAGCTTGTGAGGATAGATGCAATCGATCGGACGGATGGACTGTCATCAATTGCAGACTTATTTGGGTGTTTCAGCCATGTGAGCAGCTTCAGCAGGAGCTCACTGAGGTCTTCTTCTCTCCAACTTGTGTATATATGGGAGCCAGGGAATAGTATTTGTCCTGATGACTTGCTCTTTGAGTCGTGCCGCAACATTCATCACCAACTGATCATTGCTGACACCCAATGAAGATATTGCCGCCTCGATGTATGTACCTGCTGCTGTTGTATCATATACCAGTTCACTCACATTCTTTTGAATGCGTTCATGAAATCCGATGTCTTCCCCAAATTAATTGACGAGAATTTCCTTTAAGTAGCTGGATTTTACTACTGAGTTATGTCCGTGATTTGAGATAATGCGCTTATAGTCCTGCAGCAGGCCTTGCAGTGTGCGAATTTCATGGTCTTTGAAGATCACTACTCTTGTATGCCCCTTTCATGCACCACACACATAGTCTTATCGTGAAGGACACCCATACTGGAGCGGAGCCTTTTAGGTGCACTGGCCTCTGGGGAAGGGTCTTGTCGATCTGATGCTTCATCTCTTTCAAGACGTTCCTCGGATTTGTGTTTGCGTTTTTCGGCTTGAGAGAGCTTGCGCTTGCTGGATAATGATGTGTAACAAGTGCTATGCATGTGGTGACCCTTTGGTCCCTTCTCCCAATCCACATTTTCATGTATATGTTGAAACTTATCAAGTTCTTTCCATTGTAAAGACTTTTCCCGGATGGATTCCCACTTCTCAGGTGTAATGTTTTCCAAACGATCATCAGCGGTACATCGCTTACCACAGAGTAAAATGCACTCGTATTCATTTAATGTCTTGTCTGGTAACTCTTCACTCTCTCTTCTATCCTCCATTATTTCGGTCACTTCACAAGTCGGCGATTTTCATCAGATGGGCATGCGATCCATCTGAAACAGTAAAAAAGTAATATTAGATATACACCGCAGGCAGAGAACAACAGTGATGATAGCAGCGAAAGTGAGGACAGTGATTCTGATAGTGGCTCATACAGTGAATCATGTAGTGACAGTGAAGTGGCGGATTAGTATGTACAATTAGTATAATACAATACAATAACAATACAATATACAATACAATACAATATAATAACCATTCCAGTGGATTTGTAATGCCAGAATTAGTGAAAAAGGACACCTCATTCGTCCTTGTAGCTCATCTGATGCCAGAGATATTACATTTCATGTTTTTCAAGATGTCGTTGGTGGCCATTTTGAATATTGGGCTCTAGCAGAGTTAGCCGTCATTTTTCAGAGCGGCATAGGAGCTAATTTTCCTTTAAAATGGTTCAGGTTGTCAAATCCATTGAGAGAAAAAGGTAGGAACAAAATGGTCACAGATTCCAAGCAAATGACCCTACTATAAGTCCTCATTCGATTTTTCACACTAAA
Source organism: Paralithodes platypus (assembly GCA_032716605.1). NCBI lineage: Eukaryota > Metazoa > Arthropoda > Malacostraca > Decapoda > Lithodidae > Paralithodes > Paralithodes platypus. Next base: position 40,943,501 of record CM064492.1, on the reverse strand, counting down.
TTTGTTAGTGTGTCTCGTCAAGTTTAATTTAATAGTTATTACAAATTTTGTTACACTGTTTCTGTATTTAGTAATGTATTTATTTCGGAAATTAATATTTTAAATACATTTCCAGGTTTTGAAGCAGTTGATCACATATCCTGGAAACCTAGGCACTGTGTGATAAAAGGTGCCCACCTTTCCGTAATGTATGAGGTGTCGGTGGGTTCGAAACCTATTCATGGTATCTGTCTCTCAACAAACATTATTATTTATATTCCTGTGTATAATATTTTTTTGTCTTTTTAGTCGGTGGAAGAGCGTGATGATGGTGGCGACAGCGACATGACAGTAGAGTTCGTCCCCAGTGACCAGGAAACCGATAACAGTGACAGCCTTCCTGCAGGTGCCCCCCATGCTCCGGCCCGTAGTAGACAAGCATCGAGGGAACTGGAAGGACTGGACCTTCAGACATATATCACTGGAGGCTTCGTCTTCACGCTTTTCTTAATTTTACTGCTGGTCCGTCGTTAAAAGGTATGAAAATATATATCACTATCTCTCTCTCTCTCTCTCTATATATATATACATATATATATATATACCGGTATATATATATATATATATATATATATATATATATATATATATATATATACTGTATATAGGCCCTATTTATAATTATATATATATCTATATATACTGTGTATATATACTGTATATATATATATATATATATATATATATATATATATATATATATATATATATATATATTTCAATATATATACTAAAAACCTTAAATCTTTTGCCCTACCATACCATATCATGGTCATGAGGCCAGCTGAGAAGCTATTAATAGGATTTATGCCTCCAGGCTGTATACAGTCTGGTCCTATCTCCCTCTCATCTCGTGGTGATAGCCTACAGGCATGCACGTGAAACTGCGGTCCATTTGCCCCCAAGTAAAGTAAAGTCAGATAAAAATTGTCATGTTGTTGTAATTTTCCCTTTGTGTCGGACCCAGATAATATTGTTGTTCCCTTTGACACATTTATATAATCTGTCAATGTTCGTCAAATTATTGTTACGCATTATACAATCAAGAGAAAATATCAAGCCAATGCCAGAAATCATCAGTTCGAGCCCCTGGCATTCGAAACTTCAGGAGTCTTCGGCCCTACCACCCTTAAGATGGTGAATGAAGTAGGCCGTAAAATCAGAGAAGTTTCAGAACCCCGGGAAACCCTCTGGCTCAAGCAAAGACTAGGGATGGCTATCCTCCGGGGCAATGCCACCAGCGTCATGAGCTCAGTTCGACAGGACTGAGGTCTTTAAAAAAAAAAAAAAAAAAAAAATCAATTTGATGTAAATGTTTCTCACAAGTGTGCCTCAAACGTTGCCAACTGCTGCACAGATTTATATTAAAACATTCTCAGTAATCGTTAAACAATTGCCACCCATTTCATTTGTGCTTTTACAGATTTATACAAACATTCTCAGTATTCGTTTGGCAATCGGGACCCACTCTAATAAGCTTGCCTGTGCACTGGTGGAGAGAGGGAGTTGACGGTGGGTGTCATCAGATAACAGTGGCGACACAAGCCAGAGATTAGCACACACACTTTGGGTCTAGTATACACACAGGGTTTGCGACTCTGTTTGGGATGTCTGACGTAAAAAATAATGTGAAGGATTAATTTTTGTGTATGAATAAATATTTATATTATTTTATGAACGTTCCCTTTCTCTTTTCTCACACAGGTGTTGAGGGGTCGTGAGTTGGGCTGGCGGTCCTGGAGGCGCGTGTTGCTCACCATACTACCTCCTTTCAGTTTAATATAAATTTATCTATTTATTTATTTTTTTTTTTATTTTTTTGAATAAAACAATAAAACATGTATTTGTCATTTTCAATTACCCATTTCACTACCTTAGATAATTTTATCTTGGCAAGAAAACAGGTTAGTAATAACAATGTAAAAAACTTCACAAAAATAAATTGGTGCTATTCAAATAAAACTGTCAAATATATAAACAAATTATATTCTTGATATTAAAATAAAACTGACATATGCAAAAGAGATAAACATATGAATGGTTGCAATGGTTGACATAATTACGTGAATAGATAAACATACAAATAAATATGGTCAATTGATTTTTTTTCTCGATAAACCAATAAGTAAGGCAATTCCTCATGTGACAACAGAAATGTATATAATGGCTACCGGTAATAACAATAAATCTCTATCCTCATTCATTCACATACATCAATACTAATTACTTGACTTGTTAATTATCCATGTAATCATGGTGTTCCTCATCTATCTAGGGGAAGGTAAGGGCGAAATACATCAATTTCTCCCGTTTGCTTGGATAGAGTGAGTCATATTTCCATATTTACTTTTATTCAACCTAAATTTGAACATGTTAATGTTCTTCGCTCGCACCACCTCCTCCTCCAAGTTGTTTCAAGTATCTATACTTCTACATGGGAAGCTGAATTTCTTTGTGTCCTTACGACATCTGCCCTTCCTCAGTTTAAACTCTTGTCCTCTTGTCCTTCCATTATCCCTCACGAATAGATCTTCCCTATCTACTCGTTCCAAACTTTTTACTCCCCTGAACATCGTTATTAAGTCGCCTCGTTCCCTTCTCTCTTTCAAGGTAGGCAGTTGAAGTGTCTTAAGTCTTTCCTCATATGTCAACTCCTTCAATCTTGGGATCATGTTCGTTGATATCCTTTGGACTTTCTCTAATTTGTTTGTGTTTTTTCAAATGTGGTGACCATATCACTGCTGCATATTCTAATCTTGGTCTTATCATAGCCGTTATCAGTTTTCTTAAAATTTCTTCGTCCAAATAGTTAAATGCCACTCATATTGGTTATTATTCCATATGCTCCTCCAATGATCAAGTTTCATATGCTTCTCCGGCGATAGATCATCTTGTATTATTACTCCAATGTCCTTCTCATGCCGTGATTTGCCGATTTTTTCAATTCCTAATTTGTACTCCCAGCTTGGCCTTATCTCACTTGTTCCCACTTCTAAAACATGACACTTTTCTGCATTTGAAACTCATATTCCAGGTTTGGCTCCATCTGTGCAACTTATCTAGGTCCTTTTGAAGATCCTGACAACTTTCTATACAGGTGATATTCTTCATGATCTTAGCGTCATCCGCGAACATATTTATATGACTATTCAAATTTTCTGGCATGTCGTTTGCATATAGTAGGAACATTATCGGACCCAACACTGATCCCTGTGGTACTCCGCTCATCACACTCCTCCACTGGGAATATTCGTCTTGTATTGTGGTCCTCATTTCTCTTCCAATTAAAAAGTTTTCCATCCAATTTAACATCTTACCATGTACACTTCCAACAACCTGTGTGTCAGTGTTTGTGTGTGTGTGTGTGTGTGTGTGTGTGTGGCATAAACAAATTGTTGTGTGTATATCCAAGTCTAATAAATCTGTCTATTATATGTCTGTCGGTAAGTGCTTGTGTGGATACCAAGATAATTCGGTCAGTGAGAGACTTGGTGCCAAGAGAAGTCGGCCTCTAAGACAAATCAACAAGGGGATGTAGGTTCGTTTAGGTTAAGGGGAGCTATTTGATTTTTCTTGGCCCCTTCTCCTTCATGTTTAGCCCCATTAGGTATGACATTTTAAGACTTTCGCCCCATTCGTTTGGTGATTTTAAGACCTTTATACCCGTTATATTCACAGCCTAGTCATGTGTGGTACGGTAATATACATTCGGCATTACCGGTACAGTAATGCAGGATACCGGGTATATCGTTTGGTTTCTGGATCTTAAGGGAACAGCGACTGATTTTATGGTCTATTAATTTATTTATTCATATATTTTTTTAGTTTCCTCACTAGACCTCCATCAAGCTTAGAAAAACACCTACTACTGTAGACCCCCTTTCACCCCTTCAGCACCATGACGTAATTTCCATCATATTCTGGTTACCATTAGACGATTTTCTTTAGTTTATGATCTACCTCTAGGGCTCAAAGGGGTAAAATCGATCTCAAATAACCCTCCGAATAGCATAGGTTCTTCTTAACCCACAGAACCCCAGCGACGACACGTTTGCATCGGCAATGTTTACAACGCTAAACCCCAGAGCCGCATAGGGTGCGTCACGGTTAATTACTCTGGTCCTATGGCACCTAGAGGGCTCAGATTTGTATGGGAACTGTGTAAGTATTCCACGCAACAATGCCGATGGTTGAAAACTCTCAAAGTCTAACCGCGTGCGCATGAGCGCACAAAAACCTGTTTTTGCCTACCCATTTCCCCATGTTAATTCCGACTTTTGGGCGCACCGTAGGACCCCTTAATGACCTACGGGATCGGGTTTTTGTGGGTTTTCCTTAATTTCTAACCCATTCCTGGTGTTTTCTGGAAAAAAACTTTTTCACAACCTGCTAGTCCTGGGTGGTACATTTATTATTAACTAGCTGGGGTTCAGTGGGTTAAACTGCATAAAATTGTGTATTGTTAGCCAGATTTAAGGTTAAAATGACGTCATGGTGCTGAAGGGGTTAAGATAAATTTGTACATTTTTCGATTGAAAAATTTCCCTTTACAGGCTCGCTATCGCTCGCCAGGAAAAAAATAGACACCTAAATGGCACGAAAGGTCTTCAAATTGACAACGAAATTGAGCAAAAGGTGTTAAAATCGCCAAACTAATGTGCCAAAAATTTAAAAATATGAAGACTGATGGGGCTAAACACGAGGGAGAAAGGGGTCCAGAAAAACTACCCATCTTCCATTAACCTCTTCTGTGCCGTCTACATCCTTTTTTTTATTTTTTTATTCTGGCTGCTACTAATTGATTGTATTCAGGTTAGGAAGGATATCTAGCAATTATAAAGCTTCGAACTATCTCACTTAACCCTTTCTACTACCACAGATCCTTCTTAAGCTGCAAAAATCCTCTAAACATAGCTAGAATGAAATACTAAAGATGTCGCCGGTACGGTAGGGGTTAATTATATGATCAAGACTAACATATCACTCTGTTGTGTGATAATTGTAGCACTAAAATGAGCCCAAAGAAAGAGATGGCCGTTCTCTCTTACTACAGGAGATTTAAGAGGAGAGGGGGTGCGGTGATACTAGTTGTCCTCCTTTATAATATATACAGTAGACAGCTATTGTCAATAAGGCTCTTTTCTAGATTTTGATATGTAGGGTAAAAGCACCAATTACTGTACACTTAAGGAAATCAAATGCGTACCCGGCCGGTACCAGTACTCTATGCAGGATGCCAAACGGGAGACTTATTCCTTTTTTTATTTTACTACCGGTATGTTACTAAACATACAGTTAAATATATGCCGTGCAGTTCTTATTACCGGTATGTCGGTGGAAGTGATAAAATGGCCAAAATAATACAACTTCATGTAAAGTTTCCTATATTCTTTCTCATATTCATTCCCATGATAAATCCACATTGGTCTGGCTTGACACCCTGACTATTAGTGGGGCAGATAACTGGAATAATCGTTCATTTCTGGAAACAAGCACCAAAATTGGCACAAATACTCCTTGGAGATTGCTCTTTTGATAAAACCCGTTAGCCACCTAAAAATTCAAGATGGCGGCCATTTTTCAAGATGGCCACCATTGAATATACAGAAACATTGCATTTTGCAATAAAATCGCAGACTTGTCCTATTTGAATGATCTTGGTGTCAAATCATACATTTTTCACTATGTAGAATCCGAATTTGGAACCATGGACTTACTCACTAGCTTCCTTGTACCATAATATCAGTCCCAGAATCATAATTAGGGTAAAAAGTGCCCATATCACCATCAGTCCGATATATTATTGGATGTACATGTAGGCAGTAGGCCTATACTTGTTTGTCACTTATTGTCTTGCTGCCTGCATGAGTATACTACAACGCTTCTAAACCTCGCATCTGCAGCTGCACAGTGCCGTGCAGGTCAGACCAAAGCAGTAGCATTTGCATCGACCGCAGCATTCCGACTTGCATCCACACTTGGTCAGCTGCTGGCAACTCTGCAATGGGTGGGAGCTCTGTACAAACGATCTGCCACAGATCTTTCTTGGTCCAGCCCCAGTTGGCAGGAGTCTGCGTTTCTGGTTGACGTACTGTTGACTGACTCCAGATGCAGCCCGTCTGGTAGGCAGCACGCTTCACATGCTGCTTCAGTGCTGCTAGGGTTGGAGGAATGGCTTCGTACGCCCTCTACTTAAGAGCAAACATGTCCATCCTCGCATCATCGACACCTTCAGCTGTGCTGGATCTGTCGTACATCATGACCACGAACTTCTCCAAGGTCTCCAGGTCTTCATCATCAACTACCGGTGGTTACTGGCTGAGTTTGCTGAAGACACCGGAAGCCTCATCACAAACATCCCAGGTTTGCCAAGCAGACTTCGTCCCTTTGCCACGGAATGCTGAAACGACATCGCAGCCAGTGAAGGCATGGAAGAAGAGCATCCCTTTGCTCTTTTCTGCAAGAGTGCAACTCAAATCATGTACAGGAACCCACCTCAGGTTCTGTCCTTGGCCAAAGGCAACCCACAACCACTCTGGGTAGGAGAGGGTTTCTTCTTGGTGAAGAAGGCGGGCCGGACATTGGTGAAGGAGTCTGGAAGTTCTGGAACTGTCTTCACTTTCTCCTCTCCGAACTTCAGCTGTCCACGCTCTTCACCTTTGTCTTCTTTGGTTGGGTGCTGGAAAACCGAGACGCTGGTTCCATGGAAAGAAGTGGTCGCTGTCGTTGCAGTGGGATTGTGGTCTATGTTGTCCATGGCTGATGTGGTGAACAGCCCTTTTCGCAGAACTGGTGGACAGACCACCCCATCCTCCACGTACTTGCTGACTGTTGCATCTCCCAGCTGTGCAGATATCTGTAGCACCCTGTCGTATGAAATGCTGATGCCATGCTTGTTTCCACCAACTTTCTCTTTCTGGTCTTTGTGTAGACGGACATCCCCATGTAAACAGGGAATGGGGTCTCTCTGTCTTTGGAGTGTCTGTGAGTTGCTGCTCCTTCTTTGTACCTTGCATAGCAGTTGTACTGAAGCAGCTGAGCAATTGCTAGATCTGTCTTTGATGCGCCAAACCTCAGTTGAGATTTGATGTCCGCTCCGTGTTCAAGCATGGCCACAAACTGAAGAATAGGGCTGGGCAGGAATCGATCCCAGAATCGAGTCTTTCGAGTCCAGGTGAACGATCCCGGACTCGAGTCCAATTTATAGAGAATCGATTCTACTAGGCCTACAAACTTGTACAAAGACTGGCAGTCTGGCAGCGAGGCGCCTAGTAGAACTAGAAACGAGTCTTGTGGAAGCTGCGGATTATAGGAGGCTCACTGGCTGGCTCACGGCTCACACTAGGCTCACAGACTCGAGCATCATTCTAACCCCATCCACCACGGCTCACTCTCAGTCTCTCACCCACTCTCTCCTACCCGCTGCCTCGCCGATTCTTATTTACGACCTGAACCCCTTTAGAGTGACCCGAGTGACCTTTCAGATCACTAAGGTGTGTCACTGAGCGACACTGACCACTGTAGAATAAGTGTAGGGAAAGACTCGAGTCTGGAATCGAGTCTGGCGAGTCTGTCCCCAAAAAGAATCGATCCCATCGAGTCCAAAAATATCGAGTCTTGCCCAGCCCTACTGAAGAATAGTGAGTGGAATGGCCTGCTCGATGCACCCCTCATGGAAGGTTCCATCAAATGTGGACTTGTGGTCCAGCATATGTCTTCGCAAGATGTTAGCTGCTTTGCCAAGGATAATAGCTTCACTATAATAGTCAGAGGCTTCTGACAAGACAAAGCCCACATCTTTCTGGAAAGCCAGAAGAACATCCCTTCCCTGCTTGTGCACTTCCAACTCAGATATTTCTGACAGCATTTTTTCCTTCAGTCTTGTGGAGTTGACAGCAGGTGCATCAACACCCAGCTGTTCCAGGCGCTGGGCATACAGGTGAACTATGTCTGCAAGTCGGAAGACTGCAGGACCCTCGCCAGATCTGGTGGTCTCCACTAGATGTGTGACTAGCTCTGAGAATGCCTGTGGGTGGGCATCCTCTTCAGGTGCACGTTCCTGTTCCAGTCTCTTGGTGGCTCTGAGGTACATCCTCTCTCTATTGTACAGGTCTGTCAAGCATGCGAAATGGTATTTGAACTCCTGTGCAATAGCATCTCCACCGCTGAGTCTTGCAAGAAGTTTTCCGTCATTTAAAGTTTGGGCACATTCATTAAGTCTGTTATTGAGGTTCATCGTCATAACTTGTCTGAGTTCAGAGGATGGGACTTCTTTGTCACATATGAAACACGTTTGGCCTTCAAGGCTGGTTCTACGCAGCTTGGTCTGGCATTCTACTGGCTCTGCTCTTCTTTTTCTGGCTCTCTCCAGTACGTGTTATAGACCAGTCAGTTTGACAAGTGTTGTGTGTAAACTAATGGAAACGGTAATTAGAGAAGGAATAATGGATCATATGAAGTCAAACCAACTTTTCAGTGGGAGACAGTTCGGATTCTTGCCGGGGAGGTCGACGGTACTACAGCTAATTAAGGTGGTAGATGATTGGATGCAAATTCTAGAAGATGGTGATGTAATAGACGTGGTATATTGCGATTTTATGAAGGCCTTCGATAAGGTCCCACATAAAAGGTTAATAGAGAAAGTTAGAAGCTATAATATAGGGGAGAAATGTGTGAAATGGATAGAAGCCTTCCTGAAAGATCGGAGACAGAGGGTATTGGTGAATGGAATAGGCTCGGGGTGGAGGGAAATTACAAGTGGGGTACCTCAGGGATCTGTGTTGGGACCATTGCTGTTCGTTATATTTATCAACGACTTGCCTGAAGTTATAACTAATGGAAGTGAGGTATACCTGTATGCGGATGACACTAAACTGTATAGAAGAGTGAGGAGTAAGGAAGATATGGGTTTGCTTCAAGGAGATGTGGAGGACATGAAGGGATGGTCTGAGCATTGGTTAATGCCTTTTCATCCAAAAAAATGCAAGTACATGCGGATTGGGACCAGCAAGATAGACAAGGTAGGATACAGTATGTATGAAGCGATGGAGGAAGTGAGTGCAGAAAAGGATATAGGAGTAGTGATAGATAATAAGTTAAATTTCTCAGAACATTTAGCGGAAAAGATAAACAAAGCCAATAGAATTGTAGGGCTGATAAGGAGGACATTTGTGTCACTTGACGAAGAAATCTTCAGGAATCTATATACAGCGCTGGTTAGGCCACACCTGGAATATGCAAACCAGGTGTGGGCTCCATATATGGTAAAGGATATAGAAGCAGTGGAGAAAGTGCAGAGAAGAGCTAGCAAGCTGGTACCAACGTTGAAGAACGCGGGCTATGAGCAGAGGTTGAGGACACTGGGACTTCCGACACTGGCATATAGGAGAAAGAGAGGGGATATGATAGAGACTTTTAAGATAGTGTCAGGAAAGTACGATGAGGATGTGTGTGAAGGTATCTTCTTGATGCGGGAGGGAACAAGAACGAGAGGACACTCTAAGAAAATTTACAAAGAAAGAAATAGGCTTGAGAAGGCGAAGAACTCATTTTGTGATAGAGTGGTAAATGAGTGGAACGCACTGCCCCAGTATGTAGTCGATTCCGAATCAATAAGGGAGTTTGAAAGTAATCTTGATAAAGCATGGGGAAGACAAGATTTGAAGTTTGATTATAAAACAAAAATACAGAATAGTAAAAATGTTGCGTCTGCTACCGCCGCCGCCAACACCGTGAACGACCGCAGCAGTGCAAGTACTGGTACTGAGCTGGATACACAGGCATAGTTTGCCTTTTTCCAGAGGATCTACTGTAAGAAACTGTAAGTGTTGTTGAACATAAGGCGACAACTTTGGTGATACTGCGCCTTGTTCCTCCTCAGAGTTTCTTCAATGCCACCACCATCATCAAGTCTGGCTGGATCCAGAACAATAGGCATCTCATTAATTGCGTGAAAGAGGGGAATAGTAGTCGCAATCATGGTGTAGCCATCATGTTCTTGTGGTTGTTGTGCACTTGGTGACTTGAGCTCTTCACTCTTCTTCTTCTGGCAAAGACAACACTTGCTCCAGTCAGTCCGGAATTTAGACGGTCCTGGATCTGTATTTGCCATCTTGGTGAATACAGTATGATAATTATCTGTAACACAGATATAATAGATACCGTAAAGTGGGGTAACTTCGGACTTGGGTCATAACTTCGGACACCGGCGATAATAAGTAATTAGACATTGTCATTATATAATGTTTTTTTTTTTTTTTTTTTTTTTTTTGTGGGGTCCGTTTAGAGAAATGGCAAAGGAAGAGCATGTAAAAGTCCTAGGGAACTGACATGAGTATATGTACACGAAAAAAATATTATATAGGTGACGAAAATATGTACAGTTGGTCAAGGATGAAAGTATACAGTTTTTCGTCTGCTAAGCCACACATGGTTTGTCATGTTGGCAGCCATGACAGCCTTTCCAGTAGCCCAAACCATCCCAACACACATGGGGTTTATTATATTGATACATTAATTAATATACGGAGTGCTTCGAAAAAGCGTTTCCATAAATATCAAAAGTTAGAGAATTATTCATAAACATTCAGGGTGACTAAATACTGTTATGGAGATAGCAAAACAAAGCTGGAGGCATACGCTGGAACAGCGCGTAGCCGCGGCGCTCGCCTCCGTTTCATTGCCCTTTGGATCACATATAATCCAGTCTTGGGGATGAAAGTGAAATACCAATATTTACCTACTTATTAATTAACTAGTATTATTATATTCCTCTTTCTACTCATTATTTATTATGAATGTTATAATGTTAAGTGTATATCGTAATATCTTTTATAGCCACTCCATATTCGTCTACTTTAGATACACAAAAATCTAATTCCTAAATGTGGACGTAAGGAAGCCTGTGTGTTCAATAGGGTAATGACCCAGCAATTTTACTCATCTTGCGAGCGCCATTGCTTTATGAGTCAGTCCTCGAAGCATAATGAGGCTTTACTTGTGATTTTTATTTATTTATTTATTTATTATTATTATTTTTATTTTTATCAGCAGAACACCTGCAAACCAACTGCAACATTGATATCACCATACCCTACATTATTAGCCACATATTACCACGTGTGAAAATGGACCTGTATTCCACTGAAATATCGTATATAGGTAGACGTTTTGATTTTCGTTTTCACTCTCGCATTTCTTGTATATCTATCAATAACATTAAGTGTTTAATATCTCCGAAGTGATATTCACGTCAACGATTATAGAGCAATATATTCATATTTCCGTCTGACAACTAAGTCCAGGAACACGTTTTTAAACACCCTGTATAAGGTGGGCGGGCTCTGAGATATGGCTACCAGGGCTGCCAACATGACAAACTATGTGTGGCTATAGCAGACGAAAAACTGTATACTTTCATCCTTGACCAACTGTACATTTTTCGCTACCCTGCCAAACTTCTATCACCCTGAAGAAATTTGTTTGTATGAATGATGTTGTGACTGATATCATTTTGTAGTAACATTACCAGAGACAACATCCACCAAAGGAAATTTGTTACACTTGTATAACGCTCTAGCTAGAACAGTATCATTTAACCGATTGTGTTTAAAAAAAAAAACATGGTAACTTCGGACATGGAACAAAACAATCGTTTGTTATTATTTGCCCTATGAAAATCATTCATAATACTTGTACATCATTAACATGGTGGTAAAAGATCAAATCATCATTCTCAGAGTCCAAAAACCCATAAAAATATGATACTATGCTAACCGATTTATGTATTTCGGATAATTCTGGATATATAATATATATAAATTAGGAGAGGCATATATCTTGTCCAAATTTTTTTTATCTGCCGAAAGAAACACCAACAAATACGTTATACCTATAAAAATGCTCAAATTCATAAAAGTGTATATGCAGTGATATATTATACATACCTATATATTTTCACTAGGCCTAGTTAATTTTCGAGTTATTGATTTGACAGCATTGGTTAATTTTCCTGCTCAATATTTTCTAGGAGTGAGCTCGATGCCTAACGAGAACAGATGCAAACAGAATATATGTTAAACATCGTATATATCCCCCTCCTATACTGATTATACAGGCCTAAAAGTATTGACTGTGCATTTTCCACTATAACATCGGACAAGAATAAGCAGCAATAATAAAATATTCATATAAAATAGTAGGAGCCGAAAAATGAATGAAATAAGGCCACGAACGTAGGTCCGAAGTTCTCCTCCGTTCGTCCGAAGTTATCTCAGCTTTCTTGGTAACCATTTTCCATAAGAAATCACCTACGTCCGAAGTTAGCCATACAAGTCCGAAGTTATCAACTTTTCAAGCAAACTTCGGACATCATTTAGGATAAGGATAGCTCTCTTATTATAGGGGTTAATTTTAGGAGGCTTCCTGGATTACGACGCACTACCACCATACATCACTTGACCTAGTTAAATCTCTATAATGTGTTTAAACTCAGGAGAAATCGTTAAAAAACATCGAAAAATTTCCGAAGTTACCGCTACGGGTAACAGATAATCACATTATATAACAGATAATCACAGTATGATATAACACAGTATGTTATATGATAACAGATATAACAGATAATCACAGTATGATAATTATCTGTATTCAGTGAATCAAGGCCGAGGGGTTATCCTTTTACCACCTTGATCACAATCATGCACAATAAGGTATGGGATATGACTAGGTTCGGGAATAAAAATATATGACCTACACCTAGCCCGATCGTTCATCCAGTATCATTTAAGTCCCATGCGATCTGTACACCATCCAGGTAACTACATGCAAAGCAATGTAAAGCCCCGTTATGGTACCCTTGGCTCGGCTCTCCCGCGCTGGCACACCCTGTCAATTCAGGCGCGGCTATCTAACTAAACATCTATGTAAAACTACATGTAATCTACAGTAGCTAACTGATGCGGGGCTTATTAGACAGCATTTGGGACACTAAACTAATTAATTAGCTACACTAAACTAATTATTCAGCTGATACTGAACCCCATGCTGAGTTTCACAGCAGCGGTGCCACCAGTGTGCCCTGGCTGTGCGTTGAGCTCTGTTGAGCTACTACTCTACACCTTCCGCTGCAAGTCTCTCAACGTCCCCCCCCCCCACCGCATCGTGTCATGTACAGGAAGATGCTACACATACTAAACCTCTAACTCTACTACGATATACACTACCATGCATTTTAGCCGAGTCAGACGTAACATGAACCTCTAATTTAGCAGAATATTAGGATTCCGGGACTGATATTATGGTACAAGGAAGCTAGTGAGTAAGTCCATGGTTCCAAATTCGGATTCTACATAGTGAAAAATGTATGATTTGACACCAAGATCATTCAAATAGGACAAGTCTTTGCGATTTTTTTGCGAAATGCAATATTTCTGTATATTCAATGGCGGCCATCTTGAAAAATGGCCGCCACCTTGAATTTTTAGGTGGCTAACGGGTTTTATCAAAAGAGCAATCCCCAAGGAGTATGTGTGCCAAATTTGGTGCTTGTTTCCGGAAATGAACGATTCTCCTGAAATTTGCAGTTATCTGCTCCACTATATGTACACTTCACTTCATACATACTTAGTACGGTACGTACTGTACCGGTAACGGGTATCCGGTATCTATTATGTATTTGAGTTACCGGTAGCAATTACAGTTATGCAATATCAGGTTTCGTTTTTTCAGACGTTTTCTTTCAATTTAAGCGATATTGCTGTTAATAAGGTAAAACGGACGGGTACCGGAAGCCTAATTGTTTCTGGATAGTAAAAAAAAAAAATTTTCCTAGTTACTATACAACTTCATAAAACATTTTAAATAACTTCATTGCTAGTACCGGTATCCGTTATTTGTGTTAAGTACCGGTATGCCTACCTAATTTGAATTAAACATATTAGCAAATGGATATACATTCATATTAAGCGTGATTTACAATAATGATAACATGCAAACAAAGAACACCCGTGTCCATGGCCATCTCATCGCCCCCGGTCCATGTCTCTCTTCTCTCCTCAATACTTATAATGTTGGATTTGTCGAGATAGAGATTTGGTTTGACTGGTACACTCTACGACACAAATTATGTCCCCTTCTGGCTCCACAAATTGCTTAAGGGGGCCCCCCTTGTTATTTTGTTTTCTTTCTTTCCCTCTCTCTCTGGGTTATATCCATTCGGCCACATTCAGCCTACTGTTTTAAGATGTTTATCCCCATCCAGGTGTCGAATTATTATGTTTTTGACAGCAGGCTAAATTTGTAAATTTTTCAATTGAAAAATGTCTCCGGCGAAGCCGGATTTCTCCATACAATGTTGGCTCGCTATCGCTCGCCAGGAAGAAATCGACACCTGGACGAGGATCAGAACACCCAAATCCTTTTCCAAGTCAGTCACAGTCACTTCCAGAGGCATTCCCAATAGTGAATAGACGACTGACTTGGGGTTTACTTGGCCGACATGCATCACCTTGCACTTTTCCAAATTTAGAGTCATCTGCCATGTATCCGACCATTCACCCAGTCTGTTGAGGTCCATCCTGAGTTGTTCAACCCCTTTGGGGTCTTTCACATTCATTCCAAGTTTTATGTCATCTGCAAACTTGGAGATCACACTCAACAGACCAATATCTATGTCATTGACATAGGCTACCGGTATATGATAAACAGAAGTGGGCCAAGGACAGATCCCTGTGGAACTCCAGAAGTGACTGGAGTCCACTCAGAAGAAACACCATTGATGAGAGAGAGAGTGAGAGTGAGTGAGTGTGGGTGTGAGTTATGCTATGCATTACTTACCCATGCAACATAGAGAGAGAGAGAGAGAGAGAGTGAGAGTAAGTTACAGTTATACTATTCATTACACAGCCATGCAGCCAATAATTTCCTATACATAAACAATACCGAGTCAAGCCCAATAAATCCATGAGCAGGCCATTCGTTCATAAATAGAATATCTGTGAATAAGTAAAGCGAGCCACAATCCGCTGAATGCATATATTATTTTGCAAAACCCTTCATGATTACCAACATGTGCCTGTTTCATTGTTTGGCGTGCATTACAACAATATAGGCGGGTCCACACGCGCGCACTCACACAATAGCCAAATCATGCACACACACACACACGTACACATACTGTACAGTAAGGTACCCGGTATATCAAAACATACACGCACACAGATGATACTGTGCGCTCATATTATCTTTCTCTCGCTTTAAAACTCCCTCTCACTCACTCACTCACACACACACACACACACACAACTTAAACTACCCGGTACCAGATATTTTGATTCTAATGTATAGTCACGGACTGTATGTTCTTAACTACCGTGTTATTTTCATTATGCAAATATTACATAGGCCTATTGAAGCTACTATTTTAGATATGATAGTTAAAAATTAATACCGGTACAATTAATAATATGTAAATTTATGTAAAAGATAGTTTATTCTTAAATTGATAATGAAAATTTGATTTGCATAATGAGCATCATAGTGTGGTTAAGAACATAATTATGTCCATGACTGTACCTTGAATTTAGCTTTCTGTCACTTTCAATTTTGGGATGACACTCGTTACAGACAGCTTTGACTTTTGTCTCCTTCCTACACATACAAAAAATAAAAAATGAACGCTCATTAGGAAGACATACGGTATGCTAAAACAACAGCCTACTGGTAGTAAGAGTGATACAAAAATCGGGAAATATTAACAACAAACATCGGGGGAGTACCGGTACCAAACAAGTCGGCCAATTCAACCATTAACAAACAAGTGTAAATTACTATTTCCATTACTTATAATTCTGACCAAACAACAATTGTTGAACATTTGTGATCATCAACATGTGTTTGTCAGTTTGTATGTACCGGTACGCGGAAATTATAAAAATGTAATAATGGATTTTTAGAAAATGATTCAATACCAGTAGCTTCAGAGGGTAGATATCTATATATGTTTCCTAATTAATTATGTGTTATAACGCTTAGGTGACGTTTTCCCGTTACCTAACTTCCAGAAAATTACCATGTTTATTTTGTTATCGATTCTTATGCCTAATTTGGTATCTCACAAGAGCTTTTTCCCGCACAGCTTCTAGCTCTGTATAGGGGCACAGTGCGCCCATGTAGTGAGTATTGGGTGCACTGTGCCCCTATGTGTTAGGAGGTGCCACCCATAGCACACTTCTCGAAAAAGTAGAGTCAAAAGCATTTTTCCTCATCAACTCACTTCCTCTTACTAGTTCCCTACAATCTCTTTCATCTCTTTCTACACACCACAATGTTGCATCTCTTTCACTCTTCTATCGCTAATACAACAATCAGTACGGATTTTGTTTTATTCCAACTACTCCCTCTCGGGCATACAGTAGGCTGAGAGCCTGTACGTTCAACGGTGAAGCCCGTTAGGTCTCGTTCCAGTCTAGGGAGTGAGACATGTAAAGCACTTTGAGATGCAACCAGCCCCAGCTTGAAGATGCACGTAAGATGCACGGGGCCTGGTTGCCCACCCACAGCTCGAAGCAGCCCATCTCTGGAGCTGCCTCACCCAGTGCTTCACTGTCTCATCCTCTAGACTCGGACCCTCATTCTCAGAACGCCACCTATTGAGCTATGAACTCTCTAGGTATTGGCCCCCTGTAGCATATTTTGAATATGGGAATATTCATACAAATATTCATAGAGTGCTATTTGTTCAGGGAACAATGAGGGTATTATTTTGGCATTTCGGTAGGCTTTATGGTACGGTAATGCATTGATACTAGGTACAGCACAAACTCCATCCCAATAATATCTTCCCATTGATACATCGGGATTAGAACCCGGGACCATTGGATTACCAGTCTAGTAGCATGACCACTCCACCACACCTCCCCTACTCCCTCCCTTGTGGCCTTTCAACACAGTCCCACTCCTGTGCTGTCCATCTCTCCAACCCAAGTATTAGCTATTTTTTCAGTCTTTCCTCTACCCAACAAGTGAACTCTGGAACTCTCTTCCTTAATTAATCTTTCCTTCATCCTGCTTTAAACTTCGTGTGTCAGGGCATTTTGACCCCAACATCCCTTGAATTTGGCTCTCTGTCATTCTTTTTGCTTTGGGAGAGACACTCATTACAGGCAGCCTGCCTTTTGTCTCCCTCATACACACAGGAAACAAAAAATCAAAGAAAGATGAAAGAATAAGCGAATGAGGAGAACAAATACGAAGAGATGTGGCGAGGATAAGAGAATGACCAGTGAATAAAAGACAGATAAGAACCTTAAATAATGGAAGGAAATGTGTAGAAAGTGTAGAGAGTATAGTAATGGGGAACTAATAAGAAAGTCAAAACAAATGAGGGAACGGTAGATTGAAACGAAAAGGAGATTTTAAAAATAATAAAAATTCAAATTCAAATTCCAAATCATTTATTTAGCTGAAATATTTACAAGGATAATTTTACACAATAAAATATATAAGCTGAGCCCGCTAAGTATATGCTTTCCAGCAGGCACCTTGTTTTATGTTGATGCTGTCACTAATGATACACGGCAGCTATGAGGTAAACTAAAAACTTACAATAAAATTATATGCAACAAGTACTAAAAAGAAGAGCACAACATTTTTAAAGTAAAATATCAAATAATACAAAAAATGATTAGAAACATCAAGTGGTCTCATTCAAAAAGGTACCGGTATTCTATATTGGAGTGTATTGCATGATAAAGTAATGTTTGATTTTACTTTTGAATGCATTATTGGAGGATGTCATTGATATAATTGGGAAGTGTGTTCTATAATTGACAACCCCGATAATGTACAAATAATTGTGACTGGGTAGAAGAAACAAATGGGACTGACAATTCGTTTTCATTTCTAAGATTATAATTAATATTATGTTTAAACTTATATTCAATAAGACAATGCATTATAGTATTTAGGGATTTATATATAAGAATAGCTAGAGATTGGTTACAAATATCATTCAGTCGTAACATTTTCAACAGAATAAAAGGTGGCTGCGTATGCTGCATCCTAGGGCTGTGGGTCATAATTCTCACAATGTTCTTTTGCAAAATAAAAAGTGGTTGCAGCTGAGCTTGATATGTTGAAGACCATATGGTATTGCAATATAACGTTGAAAGAAGAATGAGAAGAACTAGAATTGAATAGAGCCATTGAGAAGAACATATGAGGAGAGAGGAGCAAGAAAAAAATATGTGAATGAGAAATGAGGTTTGTAAAGACTGAGGGAATAATGAGGAACATGAGAAGAAGAAGAAGAGGAGGAGGAGAACATGAATAGAACAGCGAAGCGAGGAAGGGGGATTAGGAGAGAATAAAGAGGAAAATTGGAAGAGGAGGAGAAGAACACGAGCAGAATAGGGAAGTGAGGAAGAGGGAGGAGGAGAGAATAAAGTGAAGCGAGGGAGGGAGGGAGGATGAGGTAAATGAGGAGTGAAGATAAGGGAGAAGAAAGGCGAGGAAGTCTTAGGAGAGAGAGTGAGTGAGTGGGAACGAGTGTGTGTGTGCGTGTGTGCGACATAGTGAAAGTGATAGGCAGCGAGAGTGTTTGTGTAGAGTGAAGGGAGGAAGAGTGAAATGAAGAGAGAAACTAAATTCATGAGAGAGAGAGAGAGAGAGAGAACACAAGTGGAGTGCTAGAGAAGTGGAATGAGTAGTTTGTACAGAGTGAATACAATATTACATGTTAATTACTGAACCCTTTTACTAAGTACCGGTAGGCTCTCCATTGTTGGCATTCATAAGCTATTCGGGAATACATATTACTCGATTTTAATTATATACAGTATTTAGTTTTATTGACGCTACTTTGGTTCTAACTCAATTTAACTTCCCCTGACCTGACCTGACCTAACCTATTGTAGCGTAACGCAGCGTACTGGTACCGGTAACTAAAATGTACCGTATTACCGTGGTGGAAGTGACAAAGCCGGACCCACCAGCTTAACAGGACCCAGGTCGTGTCACTGCTGGAATTAAGAGCCGCGGCGGTCGAGTGGTGAGCACGCTCACTTGTGAATCTGCAAGACCCGGGATCGAATCCCTGCCACGGCGAACATTTAGTGGGTGTAGTAGTACGTCCTAGCATGTTTCACATGTTCGCACCCAGTCAGGAGACATCCTGACGACGTATACAGACTAAACACACATAACCGAGCCACTCCAACAGCTTCCTCTCTCTCCAACACCCCTTCTCCCCTCTCTACACGCTTCAGAAAAATAGGAAAAGTAGAATGTAGATACGAGGTGCCGTTGTAAAGGCTTATCCCTCAATACCTTCATCTGATCTGATCTGGATAGACTCAGCAAATCCTCACTTAGACTCTCATTAGGCGCTGGTTAACACGTTTGACTCACACCCATAAGTTCCCTGGTTCGAGTCCCGGGCCTTGAAGCTGCCAGATCTGAATTGCCTAAACACAAACAATGCCAATAAAAGTACGGTACTGGTGTGGCTCCGACATTAGCTTCCCTCTTCAGTATGACGGAACTTATATAATGTGTTCTGGTTAAGTTAACAGTGTTTTATATTATTCTCTTTGGGGAAGAGGTGTCCTAATCACGGTGTTTAAGGATATTATATTTGTTGTGTGTTCCCTAGATGTACCGGTATTACAAGTTCCCTAGATGTATTACAAGCTTTAAAAAAAAAAAAAAATACAAAACAAATCTAGAGAAATGTTCTGGCCGAAGGCCGGTTTCTCCTAAATTATAGGCTCACTATCCTTCTCCGGGAATAAATCGACACCTAAATGGCACGAAAGGTCTTAAATATTGGCAAATAAATGGGGCTTGTCTTAAAATCGCCAAACTAATGGGGCTAAAGTCTAAAATTTCAAAACTAATAGGGCTAAGCATGAGGGAGAAGGGGATCCAGAAAAAAACTAAAACCTCCCCTCAAGTTACCTCGATTAAGTCCTTCAGTATTTCGATTTCATGTGTTCGTGTTTTGCGGTTGGCCTTAGCGTGCCGGCACCATGATAATAACTGTTTGAGGATCATGGCGGCGTTTTAGAAGTTTCTTCTGGCTCTTGTTAGAAAATGTTATACCGGTAGCGCTTAGAAAAGATCACTAGCAATCAAAGGGTTACAGTCGCTCTCAACTAATGCTCTCAACAGTCGCTCTCAACTGATGTGGCGGCGTCTACGCCGTGGGGCCACCTCCCGAGGCTGCAAACCGCGGATGGCTGCCGACCCTTCACGGCCGAAGACAAAATCAACGACCAGTGGAGGAAAACCGGATGCCGGCCGCGGGGAGCAGTTTCGGGAGCCAAACCGTCACAACCATCCCCTGCCCCCTCCCTGGGGGCACGGGTCCTTGGAGCGTCGCGCCGGGAATTTCCACATCTCTCACACCACACACACACATCACACAGTTTTTCCTACACCGAGAAATGACTCTCCGGCTGTCATTTCTCGAAGACTTCTTCTAGCCGGAGACATTGAGAGCAACCCAGGACCCACGTACACATACATATGTCCAACTTGCTCAAAACACATCACTTCGAGTCGCCATACTAAGGGTTCAGTTCTCTGCAATTCATGCGGGAACTGGACCCATTTCACCTGCACAACACTTGCCTCCAAGAAACACTACACAAACACCTGGACCTGTTCCTCATGCCCCTCCCTCTCCCAGTCAAATCCCTCACCTAAAACCCGTCCACCTCTCCTCCCCAACCCACCTAACCTTTCCATATCATCCACTCCCCCCCCTAAAACCCGTCCACCTCTCCTCCCTAACTCGCCTAACCTTCCCATACCATCCACATCCTCAACTCAACACTCCACACCCCATCCTAATCCATTCCAACCTCCATCTCCTGCTCCCCAATCCCCACCCCCACCTCACCCATCCCAACCCCCAGGCCCTCCCTCACCCCCACCCCCACCCCACCCCATCCTCGTGCAGCAGCACCCAACATACACCGTGCACATAACATTAACATTCTTCAACTGAACATAGATGGCATCAACACAAAGAAACACGAACTCTCACACTTCATCAAACAACACAACATACACATTGCCATCTTACAAGAAACAAAACTCCGCACAACACAAAAAACACCCACATTTCATAATTTCACCACCATCAGACAAGACCGGGCTGACGGCGGGGGCGGTGGACTCATCACCCTGGTACATAAAGAAATATCATACATAGTAACCAGTGTACAAACCAAATCCCTCCTCCCCCCGAATGATAACACAACAGAAATACAGTCAATTAAAATACGCACTGGCAACAGCTCCAACATAACCATCATAAACACATACATCCCTCCCCAAACATCCCCTACAGTACCAAATGAATACAGACAACACATCACACACACCCCACACACCCCACACATCATCCTGGGTGGTGACTTCAACGCCAAGACGTCGGCCTGGTTTGTCGACAACCCCGACACAGACAGAGGGCTGGTACTACAAAACCAAACCGATAACCTAATCATCCTTAACGACATCCATCAACATACCCATATTCCTCACCAAGCCCTCTATAACCCATCATCTCCAGACATCACCTTTTGCTCCCCAGAACTCGCCCCCACAACATCCTGGAGGGTGGTCAGAACCTTAGGCTCTGACCACCTCCCGATCATTATCACCACCAAAACCAGACTCACCCCAGCTAGCCACAAACACACATACACCAATTATAAAAGAGCTAACTGGGAAGCATTCACAAATGAGACAGAACAACACTTCACAACTCTAAACAGTACACCCATCACTAACATCAACAATGCTGTGCACATACTCAATAAAACTATCCAAAACGCTGACAAGAAACACATTCCAAGAGGTAACAGAAAAAGACACAACCCCAACTTCACATCAGAAATTCAAAACCTCATCAGACAACGCGACATACTGAAACACTCCCCAGCACCCCACACACAAGACATCACACAACAAATTCAAGCACTCAACACCCAAACTAACAACAAAATACAAGAACAACAAAAACTAAATTGGAATAACTTCCTACAAACACTTGATCACAAAACAAACCCCAAAAAACTCTACAAAACACTAAACAGCATCACACTTTCCAACAGCAACACAACACAATCACATGCTGCAATCACAACAACAGACTCTACTCCTTCATGTAAACAACAAGCAAACACTCTCATCAATCACTTCTCACATGTCAGCCACCTAAAACCTCACAAAGACGACCGACGTGTCATCCGACGTAAGAGACAATTCCCCATAGACCCTGACTATACACCCTTCACCAATCACCAGACAAAGCATATCATCAACAATCTCAAGCACTCACCCGCCTGTGGCCTAGACAACATAAGCAACATACACCTCAGACACCTGGGACCACAAGGCACTCACTAACTCACTCACTAACATATCAAACTACAGTTATTCACACAACACAATACCAGACATTTGGAAGCATGGTATCATCATCACATTCCCCAAACCCAACAAAGACCCCACGCTACCCTCCTCGCACCGCCCCATCACACTCCTTTGCTCCCCCTCCAAAGTCATGGAACGCCTATTATTACAACTAATTACACCTGACCTACCCCTAGCTCCAACACAACATGGCTTTAGGCCACTGCACTCCACAAACACTCTTCTCACAGACCTTACACAAAGAGCTTTTGACGGCATCAACTCAGCTAGACCACCACACAGATCACTATTAGCCACACTCGACATTAGTAAAGCCTTCGATGCCATCCCCCGCCACAACCTAACAAACAAAATCTACAACACAGACATGCACAACAACACAAAAAGGTGGCTGGCCAACTTCCTAGCAGGCAGATGTGCACACGTATCTTTTGCCGGTCAGTCATCTAAAATCAGAAACTTTCCAAACGGAGTCCCACAAGGATCCGTCCTATTGCCCGCACTCTTCAATCTGTACATGCACGATATAACTACACCCAATACGCCCCAAATAAACTTAGCCTCCTATGCAGATGACATAACACTCACATGCACACACCATGACCCAAAAAGAGCAACAGATCTCCTTCAACCCTATCTCAACACACTACATGGCTGGTGCACTACAAACAGACTTAATCTAGCCCCAGCCAAATCCACCGCAACCCTGCTCACAAGTTGGACAGGAGAACACGAATACATCCCTCAACTCACCATAAACAACACACCCCTAACCCATACACACACACCCAAAATCCTAGGAGTAACATATGATACTCATATGACATTCAAACAGCACACCACAAACATTAAAAAGAAACTGACACCCAGACTTAACGCCCTCAGCTCACTTACTCACACAAAATTTGGACACAACAAAGAAACTACCACCACAGTATATAAACAATACATAAGATCAGTGATGGAATACGCAAGCCCAGCCTGGGCTTCTAACCTAGCTGAAACACATCATAAGACCTTACAGACTATTCAAAACAAAGCCCTGAAGATCATTACAGGCTGCACAGCTACTGCACCCACAGATCACCTACATCAAGAAACCAAAATCCTCAAAGTCAAAGACCATCTGGACATGAGAGGCACTCAATTCCTGGCAGCAGCCTCCACGAACCAAGACCACCCACTAAACTACATGGCAACACACCCACAGACACCAAGAAATATCAAAACAACACCCAGCACACGGTATCACACACAATTATTGTCCTCTCTCCCTCCCTGCCCACCCCGAACCAACTTCCAGAAGCACATCCATACTCATATCTCTCACCGATCCATCCACTCAGTCACAGACAACACGCAGCTGCATGCACGACCTCCCGAAATCCATCCTTCCGAATCCTCCCTTCCTCGCGAGGTCCGACAGAGTCCACCTGGCCAGGCTGAGATGCGGACACCATCCAGCTCTCCTGAGCTATCAGAGGAGACTGGATGACTCCGTTGTCGACGCCTGCCCGGAATGTAACACAGCACCCCATACCATTAAACACATCATAGAAGACTGCATTTCACACAACCACTTACACCAACAACACAATCTACACTCAATGAGAGCTCTGTGGGAAAGCCCGATCGTGGCCATGGCCTTTCTCAGAGACTCGGGGCTGTTCGGCCAGGCAGCTTAGGGAACAACAACAACAACTACAACTAACATTTTGACTCACGCAAATCGCTCCTTTAGTTGATATAATCGTTTAGTAATAGCCAGCATGAACTGTCAAAATGCGTCATAGACCTCAAGGGGTTAACCACAGCGGAGCCCCTTACAGTGAAAGGGTTAAGATGCAGCCGAGAAACTAGGTCCCTCTATAAGCCACACTATATCAACCGGGACAAAGACTACTACGGTACCGGTACCTATGGCCATGTAACACCATAAGCTACAAAACACCAGTCATACCCTTTTGTTACATAAACCGGTACCTTCAATCCTGTCTACTCTAGCTCTCTCTCTCTCTCTCTCTCTCAGTGTGTGTGTGCCCTCCAAGTCCTTATTCCTTTATTACAGTACTATAGTTCCATATTCTTATTATTCATAATAACATTAGACAGTTATGTTTTGATTCACACAAATACACGTGCGTACCGTACCGGTACATACAAAAAATGTTCTCCCTGACCAGGGTTCGAACTTAAAACATGAGGGTTGATGACTCGACTACGATACCCACTGCACCATGAGGTCAAATAACCTTAACCCCTTCTGTACTGTCGACATCCTTTTTATTTTATTCTGGCTACTACGGTACTAATCGATCTTATTCAGTTTAGGAAGGATCTCTAGCCATTATAAGGCTTCGAACTACCGTATCTCAATCAACTTTAACTACGGTACGGTACCACAGATCCTTCCTAAGCTGCATATAATTGTCTAAATATATCTAGAATATAACATAACAGACGTCGCTGGTACAGAAAGTGTTAACCCGTTCTGTCCCAGCGACGTCTGTTATATTTTATTCTAGCTATATTTAGACTTTTATGCAGCTTAGGAAGGATCTGTGGTACCGTAGCAACAAGGGTTAAGTGAGATAGTTTGAAGCCTTATTATTGCTAGAGGTCTTTACTAAGCTGCATAAAATCGATTAGTAGTAGCCAGAATATGATGAAAAGCACGTCACCGCTACTGAATGAGTTAAGAACCATTATTTTTTTCAGAATGTGGATACATGCAGCATGAGCCTATTTTCGATTCCCATGTTGGCCAGAATAGATTAAATATGATTCCTATACCGAGATGGGTCGGATGGGAGGATGGTTGATTTTTGTGGCCCCCTTCTCCCTCATTCTTAGCCCCTTTAGTATTCAAATTCTAATACGTTCGGCCCATTAGTTTGACGATTTTAAGACCTTTCACCCCATTTGTTGTGGTCTATATTAAGACCTTTCGTGCCCTTTAGGTGTCGATTTTTCCTGGCGAGCGATAGCGAGCTTATCATTTATGTGGAACTGGCCTTTGGCTGGGATATTTTTCTACCAAAAAATGTTCAGGTACCGTTACAATTTTATCTACAATGCGGATCATGGGGATGATTTTTAAGGTTGACGGAGGTCTAGGGAGGAAACTATATAAATAGGTAAATATATAATTGACCAATAAATAAACCCTTCCCCCTTTAAGGTAAAATATCTGTTGTGAGTGGTCTGAAATAGGGGTCCACAAATGGGTGATGGATTGGAAAGTGTCATCTTGCTGGATAGGCCTATACCGGTAGTCTGTGGTTTGTGACCTCATGGTGTAGTGAGTATCGTAGACGAGACGTCAACCCTCATGTTCTACGGTCGAATCCAGGTCAGGAAGACAGATTACTTAGACAGTTTTATACAGTTTAGGAAGAACTGTATGTGGGCATTCTATGTACCGGTATGGATTTAATCTTTAAAATATAACATAAAGTTAAAAGGCTGTCCAATCCCTTTAAGGCAGTCGCACGTGCTGTATTTTCGCAACTTTCGATCAACAACTTTTTTTGGCAATTATTCCTGACTCTTTATGCAACACAATCCCACCCTTACTTTGTGCAATTCTCCAACCCAAAAGTGAAACGATATTCCCAATCTTTCTTCTATTTAATAGCCGAAGTCTGGAACTCTCCCTGAATCCATCTTTCCCTCATCCTATGACTTAAATTGTCCGTGTGTCTAGGCATTTTGGCTCGAACATTCCTTGATGTTGACCCTGTCACTCTTTAAACTTTGGGGGAGGCACTCGTTAGAGCCATTTTTGCCTTTTGTCTCCCTCATCCACATAGAAAAACAAAACAAAAAAAACACTTACGGTACGGTACCTAAGTGACGCTAGATTAATATAGGTTACACAATTTTCAAAATATTTCAGGGAAGGTTATTTTTATTTTCCTGGACCCCTTCACCCTCTCGTTTAGTCCCATTAATGTTGAGATTTTAAGACGCTCGGCTCATTAGTTTGGCGATTGTAAGCCCTTTCGTTGTCAATATTAAGACCTGTGCCATTTAGGTGTCGAATTTTTCCTGGCGAGCGATACCGGAGCAAGCCTGTATTTTTGGAGGAACCAGCTTTCGCCAAGGATCTTTTTCTACCGAAAAATGTACAAATATATCTTGAAGGGGGGTCTTCGGGGTTTAAACCTGATAACGGTCTAAGGATCAAACTCGCCCCCCCCCCCCCCCCCTTTAAATACTAAATGACCGGGACCCAGGGTTGGTGTGATTAAAATTAAAACATTTTAATCTAGTTATTTTAATCGATTATAATCAGAGAAAAAAATCATTGATTAAAATCTGAAATTATTTGTATTAAATATTTCACATTCCAAGTAATTATAAGACATTTTGCGCTACTCATAATAGTCTACCGAAATGTTTACCATCTTAAACATTATATTATGCCTTTTGTCTCCCTCATTCACATAAACAAAACAAATATATAGTAAGCTATATAAACTAAGAACAGTTCAGGTTTACTCTGTCTCTTGAAATGTACTGTACATGTTGAAGATTCTCACTTCTCTCATAGCCTATACTCTGTCTACTTTATGGAGTTCGTTTGGGTGTGATCCGCCTGGGGCATGAGAGAAAGGCACAGTTATCACGTTTTGGGTAAACAGAGAAACATCTACCGTTTTCTATAATCATATGAATGGGACCCTGGGTCAGGTCAATCCATTTGGCAATGGCGTGAAAACAACATTGCCATTTTTTACGCAAATTATTTGCATTTATCCTTAAGAAAGTGTCGCATTCTTTAAACCATACCGCTTTTTTTATAATTCTATTTTTTTTTCTATGTGAATGAGGGAGACAAAAGGCAGAACTGCCTGTAGCGAGTGCCTCCCCCAGAGTTGAAATGGTGACAGGGCCAAAATCAAAGGACGTTCGAGCTAAAATGACTGGACACACGGAGTTTGAAGCAATTTTAAGTCGTAGGAGGAGGGAAAGACTGATTCTCGGAGAGAGTTCCAGAGCTCAGCAGTTGAATAGAAGAAAGTCTGAGAATAGCGTTTCACTCTTGGGTTGGAGAGTTGCACAGAGTAGGGGTGGGATTGTATTGCAAGATGGGTACTACGTATCCTACATAGAGGAGGTGGTATAGGCCTACACTGGGAAAGCTCCGAGGAACACTGATTATTGTAGTAGCGATAGAATAGCGAGAGAGATGCAACATGCGGCGAAGAGAGAGAGAGAGATTGCAGAGAGTTGGTGAGTGGATGGGAGTTAATGATACGAAAGGCTTTCCTTTCTACTTTGTCTAGGAGTGGGGTGTGAGAGGATCCTCCCCACCCATGTGAACAATACTCAATACAAGGACGCACTGTGCCCCTGTACAGAGCAAGAAGCTGCACTGGGGTAAAGAACCCCTTGAGGCGGTTGAGCACACCCAGCTTCTGGGAGGCTGCCTTAGCAAGACTGGTAATATGGTCCTTCCAAGTGAGAGCAGAAGAAAAAGAGACACAGAGTACCGGTATATATAACTCATTTTAAAAGTTGTCAATAGCTTAAAATGTGAGATTAATTATTAAGAATTTCTGATTTAACATGCCTGCCTTTATTAGATTCCTGACTTGACAACGCCCGAGCAGCCTTCATAAAATAGAATTACTATAGTTGTAATTTTCATAAACATGCGTGACTGATTAAATGATTTCATTCTACCCCCCCCCCCCCCCACCTTCTCAAACATTCTGATTGTTTCACCTAAGTAGGTTTATAAGGTTTTCCAATGTACTTATTTTATCCTTTAATGTGCCCTCTTATCTCTCTTACCCATTAAGAGTAATACTCTGTTGTAGTTGGCAAATCTTTCCCGAGGACTGAGACAGAATGTCAACTGTGTAAATGTTCTAAGTGAATCTAGTGTTTGTTTCTCTCTATATAGTATGTTCTTTATATCATAAGTATTAGCTACATGCTCACTCTCCATTATATACCATGCTATTATCTTGTGGATATGTATTATTTCAAGAGGCAATTTTGATCCCACTTAACTATTAGTTACTTTTAAAAGTATTCTTTCATAGAAAATGTATTTTTTTTCCTTAAATTACTTATATATAATTGTTTTTCTGATATAATATACCGTAATCAACGTATTAGCCTTTAAGATGTAATATACTTACAATAGTAATAGTATACAAGTTTTGTGCGAAATGGATGTTTGTGTAAACAAATCGAAAACATCGATTTTAATCAAACAAATCAATTATTTTTATTTTTGTTAAAAACATCAGATTTTTTCCAACCCTGCCGGGACCTGCATTATGGTTTTTATTATATAAAATAAATCAGAAGCTATCAAACCCGATTTCCCTGAAAAATAAAAAAATACCATATAAAATAAATACATAAAACTGGAACCAGTGATAATCGTGTGACTCCCCTTCCGACTAGATCTCTTTATTCTGCCCCGTCCTCTTCTGTCACCCTCTTATCCACACACCATCTTTCTTTGGGGAATATCTACACGGAGAGTTTTGCATCCAATATATATTTGTAGGCGATATTTCTATACCTCGCTCCGGCCTTTGTTGTAAAATTCTGGTCAATTTATCTGTCTATCGGTTTGTCTATCTGCCATCTGTCTGCCTGTTTTTAAAATTTAATTATCCCTATATATTTTTCAGTTTCTACAATATCATATTCAGTCCTCTTGTAAAGTCGCCATAAGTGCCAACAGCGACTATTTGCAGTAGATGTACCTACCGGGTATGTAAAAATGAAAGAACAACAGTGCATGTAGAGACACGGTCACAACTTCTGAATCTCTGGTGGATACCTGCGGTGATTATAAATACAGTTTACGGTACTTTCTGAACGCTATATATTTAGGAACAGGGAGTGTTGTCAAGTGCGATAGGCTAACATTTTTTGGACCTGTGAATCATGGGGATAAAGTCGCTGTGGGACCTTATTATCAATGGCTTGTTTCTGACTTGGATTTTGCAGATGGTACAAAGGAGTACAAAGGAGTACAAAGGAAATCAAGCAACAACAGATCTAGTGACCCTTCTAGGTTGCTTGTCCTCCAAAACACTGAGGATCAAGTGTCCAAACAGTGGTTTAGAGTGGGTAAAACGCAGTCAGTCGCGGGTTTGATGCGAGATTAAATGAATCAACGGTGCTGCAGTCTATAACGTCTCGGGGAAGCCCATTCCACAAGTTGACAACTCGATTGAAGAAGAAATTCTTAGATTCGTGCGAGTTAAAAGATTTACCAATAATTTTGCAACCGTTTCCCCGCGTGTAATTAGATTGGTCGATAGTGAAGTACTTACTACAGTTCATATTGTCGATGCCTTTGATGATTTTGAACACTTGAATTAAGTCGCCTCTTAATCTGCGCTGGGTTAAAGGAAATAGATTTAATTCTCTAAGACGCTCTTCGTATGGTTTGTTCTTTAGGCTAGGTATCATTTTGGTAACTCTACGTTGAACTCGTTCTAGCTTGTTTATATCTTTTTGGTAATAAAAAGGGTTAGGATAACTTCTTTGGATTTATGCTCAAATGACCTGCCTATAAAGCCAATTATTTTGTTTGCCTTCTTAACAACTTCTGAACATTGTTGACTCGGTTTTAGGTTACTCGATATTGTTACTCCCAGATCAGTTTCTCTGTTTACATTCTTAAGCTGAGTGCCATTCATCGAATAGTTTGCTTTCTCATTTAGGTATCCGACATGTATGATCATGGTGCATGATCTTAGAGTACGGTATACGGTAACCTATACCGGTACTGTAGAGGAGTTGCTGAAGATTGTTATGGTGTTTTTTAAAGTGCTGCACAAGGGGCTAGAGTCAGTATATTTTAAGTTTTAATAAAATGAGAATGATTTCCAAGGATTATGTGGCTTGCAGGATGTATAATTATAGTACCAGTAGTAGTAACATTAACTTATCCCTACGTAAACAATCGTAATTAACCAACCTGATAGTATTGGTTGACTAGGCGCTGGTTGACAACTTGACATATAATAGTTAAAATGGTCCACAGCGCGGTACCGCGCTGATTGAGAAGTCCGGTCACAATATTAGGCTACAAGCACCCTTTGAACTCAACCAGAGCTCCTTTGACATACGGTACTAATTCTTCCTCGTAACTTCCTTGTAGCTGTTTCACCGGTTCTTTCACAGCAAAAAACAAACAATCCAAACCATACCATACCACTGCCACTACTACTGTCTTCAGTTGCACCTCCTGTATCTTATATCTGTCCAAACCCTGAGGCAGATCCCACTAACCTTCATCACTTTCTTCTTGACCTGTTCTTCCAAGGTCTGAGTAGTACGGTAGTGAGCAGTGGCGTAGCCAGGGTTTTCTCAGCAGGGGGCACCTGGGGGGGCACCACTATCATGGGAGGGGCACCTGATACTCAGGGCCAGGTAGAGACTTCATTGGGCCCCTATAAATTGATAGGCGAGCCAATGCAGCTGGGGGGGGGGGTGGGGGGCGGCCGAGATTTTTTTTTGAATTTCACTACTTGATAGACTCAATCTGAAGCCATATATTTGTTTATAAATAGCACATTATCAAACTAATGATTCTAAGGAACTCCTCTTTGATTTTATCTTTAGCTTTGTCTATATGGTTAATCATTAGCCTATTTTGTATTAAACTCAACTAAACACTAACTCAATTTACATAACCAATTTGGTATATAAATACTGTAAACACACAATCCTCTCAGAGCTTCATTAAACACTTGTACTGTATATTTGTGGACGGACATTTTGGAAATTAGAAGCTAATTCGCATAATTAAAACTGAACCAAAGAAATCTTGTGAGACATAATCAGAGGAATATCCTTTACATACAAAAAATACTACTGCATAATCTAAGGGAGGGTTGAAGGGAGAGCTTTATTGATTCACTTAAGTTATGAAAATAGTAATGTACAGTACGGTACTTGCAGGATTAGGCTATATATTGTATTGAAATGGTGTACCGGTACTGTATAGGCCTAATCTCTATATTTAAAGTTTAGTGACATTATTGTGTTTACACAATGCCTGAAAATTATTTTAGAGTTGAATAGATAATATTAGACATCATGATAATTGTACAAGAAATGCCACAAACCAGAAACATGTCTTACCTAAAGTGTCCTCCCTCGTCCCTCTTTTCACCACGCAGCAATCAGCTGAACGATTATAAAAAAAAAAAAAAAAAAAAACGTTTCCTAGCATTCATTCGAGAAATAATTTTCTTTTGTAGTAATTTTGTGTTTTCTTTCTGCCTTAAATTAACTGAACATGTTTAAACTTTATATTTTAAGAATAAGAAATAGTGCAGATATAACATTACTATTCAATATTCCAATCTAGGATGGATGAAAAATCAGGTGACAGGTGACGGTATTGAGGGATAAGCCTTGAGTTATCTGCTCAACAGGTGGAGTTGTGTGTGTGTGTGTAAGTGTGAGAGTCCGAGTGTAGGGGGTGAGACAGTGAAGCACGGGAACTAGGTGGCTTAAGAGATGGGGTCGTTTCGGGCCATGAGTGATCACCGTGCCTCATGTGAAGGCAAGATGGCAGGTGCTCCTTGTACTCTACGTGCTTCACATGTCTCACTCCCTAGACTGGAACAAGACCTCACGGGCTTCACTGTTCATTGTAAAGCGGTGAATGTTAAGGCTCTCAGCCTATGCCCGAGAGGAAGTAAGTTGGAATATAGAAGAAAAAAAAAAAAAAAAAAACAACGGTACCTCATTGCTACTTTCTACTTTCCTAGTTTTCTGAAGAGCGTAGAAAGGGGAGAAGGGGTGTTGGAGAGAGAGGAAGCTGTTGGAGTGGCTTTGTTGTGTGTGTTATTAGTCTGTAATCAAAGCTCCAAAACAAAAGAAAACGAGCCTCCAACCGATGATTAAGGCGGTAACTATTATAATGTTATACTCCTTTACAAATGTTCACTGTTACTGCTGTTGGTGAAGTGATGATTTTAAATGGAGATACTTATAATCTTTAATCATTTTAATTATTGTTTTAGGTGGTGCTGCCTTCTATCCAGGAGTTCCTAACTTCCTATTGAATACAAATTAACAATAACAGATTAGGTATACATGTAGGGCTGTGGTGTCTGGTGGGTGGGCACCTGGGGGGGCACAGGTTTCTCATGGGGGGGGGGGGGGGCACGTGCCACCCCATGCCCTCCCTTGGCTACGCCACTGGTAGTGAGCCCTGCACACACAGCATCCCACTGCTTTATCTCTTTGTTCACCCACTCCTCCTCCACCTCCTGTATTTCATTGTGTACGCTCCCTTCCCTATTCATCCTTGTCTTCCCATCTACTGCTCTTTCATTGTTCGCTACTCCTTGGTTCCTTTATTACTCAAGACACATATTCTGCCTACATATACTGTACGAACAGATATATTTATATAGTATATATAAACAGTAGCCTACCGGTATATATACCTGTATATCAATCTGCTCATATATCCTTTCACATATTTTGTTCAAATACCTGATGTGTTCATCATATTTTGCCCTCATAAACTATTCTTCTCAGAAATCCACAAGGTACAGTTGTAGACAGATGCAGTAGGGACAAGTGGTTGGCAGCATACGGTACTTTACTTTATCCACCACCAGGAGATAGTTTGTAGGTTTATGGTACGGTACCTTAAATTAGGCCTAAATGTATTAGAAACCTAACAACCATGTCACTATGTAATCTATGTCACTTTCCATAAAGCTATAAACAAATTCGTGAGAACATCTTATGCATTCACATGCGTATGCGTCATGTATAGGCTAGCCTACTCTTGACTGTACCTAATTCTCGGACGATAATGCCAATTACTTGCTACCTAAAGGCTAGGCCTATATGAAATTCTGTCCTTGACTTCGCTTGACTGTAAACCATATTACAGTTTCTCACTGCAGTAACTTAATACCATAAATTACAGTTGCCAAGACACGAATCTGGGACAAATACTGAGGAGAACTGGATATAATTAAATACCAGTATGTACCATAGCAGTTCAATGCATAGATTGATGTGAATATTTGGGCTTGTCCACTTCAAATAACATTTATACAAAAGGTTTAATTCATAAACTCTTTCACATTACGGTATATATCAACTTCTGAGAGCATTATATCCCGTCACTCATTCACAGCAACATTTGTCCCATGTTCATAGCTTGCCAACTGTACACTTTAAGCCATACATCTTGGCACAATATGAACCCTTACACAGCAAAACAAGCCTCCGAAATGTAAATATTAGGTAAGAAGTTGCTGTACCGGTAATTAGAAGGTTTGATTTTGTTCGGGAAAGCGTCGTGAACCTAAGGCCACGATTTATGTCCTATAGTGTACCGTACATTCTATCTTGATTCAGTTACCACCAGCCGATTATATTCAGATTAGGAAGATGTATTGTAATTAAAGGGACGAAGTCTGGCTCCAACTAACTGTCTCAGTCCTATGACGACGATTCTAGTATATTCTGGCTACTACCGGTACTAAACGATTTGATTTAGCTGATGTAGGACCCATTCTATTATTGGTTGCTGCATACAGAGTGTTCTTCCATTATGTGTGTCCTTCCTTGCTCCTGCCTTTGACCCTTTTATCAGATGACCTCTCTCTCTCTTTCCAACTGAAAAAGACAATTGGGAAGAACTGCAGAACATAATAAACAATACGGAACGGTAATTTAAACTACCTTACAGACTTATGCTCTCTTCTGCCACTCCCCCTCCCCTCTCTCTCACTCTCACACACACTCTCTCTATCTCACAACTGAAGACAAGCGGGGAGAACAACAAAACAACCATTGTCATCAGAAATCTTCGCCTCCGACGTTATCGTACCCCTGGAGAGAGAGAGAGAGAGAGAGAGAGAGAGAGAGAGAGAGAGAGAGAGAGAGAGAGAGAGGGGGGGGGGGAGGTACGGTAGCTAAAAGAGAGAAGGTAGGGAATTATAACAAGAATTTCTGCAATTTAGAGAGAAAAAGAGCATTGCATACCTTTATATTAGGTTTCCACTACCTGTATAATGATTTGGGAACAATGGTAGCACATTTCGTTCACCTTAAATAATGACCAAGTATGAAAGAGTGAAGTCCATTGTTGACCTCTGAAAGAGGTTCGGGGCTACAATGAAGGCTATCTCAAAGAAGTAGCCTGTTTCAAAGGGTTCGACTAGTAAGCAGTTTTCTCTTTCATAGTATTTATTCGAAGTTGGTATGGATTAAGTAAGCTATGTCTATTGCTATATGTAGGTTTATTATGTTATTTAGCCTGTTTCAAAGGGTTGTACGAGTAAGCAATTCCTCTTTCATAAAATGTATTTGCAGTTGGTATGGATTTAGTAATCTATGGGAATTGCTATATGTAGGTTTATTATGGTACCGGTATTTATAACTGATTGCTTAGACTTTCACTATTATGCAGTTTCTCTCTTAGAATTTATTGGAAGTTGGTATGGATTTAATAAGCTACCGTATGTAAATTGCTATATGTAGGTTTATTATGATATTATTATGTTCCCTCCACCAACCGACTTTACTCCTAAACTCAATTAATGAAATCAACAAATACATGTGGCAGTTCAGGGATTCGAACTTAGGATTTAGAATCTGATTATATGTTATTAGATGTATAGTACGGTAATGGAATCAGTATAGTTCACATAGGCGGTTTCGGGACAGTTCTCAGCATTATAAGGTAACACCAATTTGAATCTTTGAACTTTTAAAGCCAAGTTCTGAAGCATCTTGGCTAGAATAACAGATTGTATTGTCTCGTTTGTGTTTGATACTGATTCAAATGGGTGTGTCACCATTTATACTCTTGACTACCTATTAGCTACGTACAGGATACCGGCACTATTATTGTTTATCATCATCATAATCAGCCATTAGGATTCCACTGCTAGACAAAGGCCTCCCTTAACCTTTTCCATTAATCCCGAAACTTTGCCAGCTGTTGCCATGTTACCCCTGCAGTTTTGTCTGTCTCGTCTCTCCACCTCTTGTCTGGTCTTTTCCAATCGTGCTTTCCTTCTCTGGGGGTCCAGTTAATTAGTCTGTTACTCCACATATTGTCCTCTACTCTTGCTACATGTCCTGCCCATCTCCACTTCTGCGCTTTTATCATTTCTAGAATTTCCTTGAATTTGGTTTGCTCTCTTACCCACGATGCTCTCTTCCTATCTCTAAGATTTATTCCTAGCATTGATCTTTTCATTGCTCTCTGTGCACTCCCAAGCAATGGAGAATAAGCTTATTGTTAGTTTCAAAGTTTCAGATCCATAGATCATGGTTGGTAGCATACACTGGTTATAACTTAACGCTTAAGGCATATTGTAGTGTACGTTTCATGATGTTCTTCTGTTTGTCGAATGTTTTCCATCCTATAGTGATTCGTCTTATTACCGTATTTCATGTTCATTGTTTTTTGTTAGTTTTTGACCATGATAATTGTATTCTTCTACTTACTTCCTCTAGAATTTCTTTATCAATTCTAGTCTAATTATTCTACCCTGAGCCTTATTGTACATACGTAACTTTGGTTTTAATCCTGTTCATTTTTAAACCTAATTAGAGACTTTCTTTATTGAGATCATTGAGCATTTCTCAATATATTCATATATTACAGGCTTGATATCGCACGCCAAGAAAATACCCACACCTAAATGATACGAAAGGTCTTAGTATTGAAGAAGAAATGAGGTGAAAGGTCTTAAAATCGCCAAACTATTGGGTCGAAGCATGAGGAAGAAGTAGGGCCAGTAAAAAATAATAATAATAATATATATATATATACATACCGGTATATATAATATATATATATATATATATACCGGTATATATAATTATATACTGTATATATATATATATACTGTATATACTGTATATATAGGCCTATATATATACCGGTATATATATATATATATATATATGTAATCTTTCTTCCTCTAAATTTCCCTATTCAAAATTGATAGTCATTAAGATCACTGCTCTAAAAAAAGTGTAAGTGAAAAGTGTATACCGGTACCGGTATTAAGCTACCTACCAACAGACTACCGCTACCGGTATTTAAGCCCTTCTGTACCAGCAACGTCTTTTTAACTTAATTCTACCTATATATAGACGATTGTGTGCAGTTTAAGAAAGATGTGGTAGTAAAAGGGGTTAAGTGAGATATTCGAATTCTGTTAGCCTAATTGCTGGAGACTTTTTTTTTTTTTTTTAAAGCTGAAGAAAATCGCCTTATAGTGGCCAGAATAAAGTTAAATGGACGGCAATGGTATTGAATGGGTTAATTCAACGTCGGCTGGTCTTTTGGGGGAAAAAGGTGATCATTTGATAGGCTACATAGTTTTTATTTATATTTTTTTTTATTTTTTTTTACCCTAGTCTTGGGGTACGGTAGCTAAAGTAATTGAATACAGAATAAAGCTCTCAATATGTTGGAATTAGAAAATAATTATATTTACCGTACTGGTATGTATTTTGTACTGTTATTATTATTTATTATTATTTCTTTTTAGTTTATGCATTTTTATAAGTAGGGTGATCTCATCAGAAATGGTGATTGAATGTGTCTTGTCGTCCATACCTATAGATCTATTTATCTTACTCGATCTCGCTTTCCTCTTTCTGGTTTATGGGCCTGGGAAACCCACTATCCCGTAGGCTGTTGCATGACAAATATGGATCATATACGATACGGTAACTTTTTGGAGATTCTGATCCGCTTACCCATTTAGGAGTATAGGATTCAACTAAGGAAGGAAACATGATAAAGAATCCCTTACAGTACCGGGTATTCATCAGTTTAACCTATCTGACCCTAGGGAGATCTTTTTGGACTTCCCTGGTTCCGCTCTATTAGCTTGGAGATTTTAAGACGTTTCACCCCATTAGTTTGGCGATAATAAGACGCTTCACCCCATTCAGGTGTCGAATATTAATTTTGTCTGCGTGAGCGACAGCGAGCCTGTAACTTAAAAGAAATCGACGTTCGGCCGGGACATTTTGCAAATTAAAAAAGTACAAATTTAGCTTGAAGGGGTTTAGAGGGCATTTTTAAGTTTGGATGAAGTCTGGGAGGGCGTTTTGTTAGCGTAGGGGACAAACTATTATACATTGCTCGAAAATAGCAAAAACAAGCACAATCCACAAATATAATTAGGCCTAAACAAAATGTCATAATAGCCCCCAAAGCGTGGGACCAGATACTGTTAAGGGTGTGTCTTCTCTTGAAGGCCAAGCCTTAGAACTGGACTATGATCTTTTCTCCAGGGAATGCAATGCTATTTTATGCAGTTACGGATCCTTCCATCTCGATATAAAGGGGCTAAGTTAGTATGGTACAGTACATATAAATGTATATTATCTTAGCCAGGATTCCAAAATTCTTCATTTAATAACCTGTGAGAAATGTAGTATACAATATGTTGGAAAGACGGAGCAATGTTTAAGAGAAAGAGCCTACGGGCATAGATCAGGAATTAAGAACGGCATCGACTCCAAGATTCTTCTATATAAGCATTTTAACACAGATTGTACTAAATTTGATTGTAAATACAAAATTATAGAAATTGTTCAAAGTAATCAAAATGTTTTAGATAGAGAAAATTATTGGATTGGAAAATTAATGACCATCTATCCATTTGGACTTAACAATCAAATAAAAAATGTAGGCAACATTTTGTATAAAGATTTATTAAAAAACGATTTTAATAACCCATATTTTAACTTCCCTGTTTTAAACAGAAGACCTGGTAGACACGGTAATAGAAGACTAAATACATTTAATAAAAAGAAAAGCAGGTCTGATATTATAATTATTGTTAATAATTTATATTCATTATATCGAAATTTCGGAATTAAAAAATTAAAAGATTCATTGAAAGGCCTACAAAAG
Organism: Paralithodes platypus; assembly: GCA_032716605.1. NCBI lineage: Eukaryota > Metazoa > Arthropoda > Malacostraca > Decapoda > Lithodidae > Paralithodes > Paralithodes platypus. The sequence continues at coordinate 40,905,103 of CM064492.1, read as the reverse complement.
AAAAGTTTTGCTCCTTTTATAGAAAATATTCTAAATAATAAACATAATTTCACAAATAAATTTAAGAATATAGTCTTTGCTTTTATGGGATATATTAGAGCTAATTCTAAGAAATCCAAAGATAACCGTATTAAAGATAAAGTCATGTCCACTTTAAATTATTCCTCTAAAATTTTAGACAAAATTAATGTTAACAGTCTTATTAATTCAAAGAAAGTTAAGTCCATGTTACCAGATGATTGTAAAGATTTCAAACCATTAATAGTGTATTCATATGAACGACCTGTTGGGTCTATTATTTGTAATTATAATAAAGTTTTAGGAAATCTTTCAGGTAATGATATTTTCAATAATAATAAATGTGTGTGTGAAAGAGTCATGGATATGCCAGCTAGCAGACGTGATGCACTAGCAAAGTTCATTTATAGTCCGATATGTCACATATTAACAGGTGATGTAGAACTAGTTAAACATTTTGCAAACGACAAATTAGCGGAGCTATGTCGTAAAGGGTTTAAATTTAGAATAGGGAGTAATAAAGTAACATGGGACATAATTTTAAAAGATATTGTTTTTTCAGTCAATAAATTAAAAGATAAATTGTTAAAAATTGCGTGCTGCAATGCGAGAGAACTAGAAGCATGGTCTAAATTATTAATTAAGTTAATTAGAAATAAAATTTTCTCGCTTAAAAATGAATTTAATCTTTCAGATTTTATAGACTATAATTATAATAAGCTTAAAGCTGATTTAATAAATTTACATAAACATTTTGTAATCACTACAGTAGATAAAGCCAGCAATAATTATAGCTTCACATGTAAGAAATTTTATCTTGAAAATATGAAAAAAGAATTAGGTATTAAGGGTAACATATTACGTAAAAATATTTGCGGTAATTCTGTTTATGAAATTCAAAATAATCTGAATATTGATAACTTAATCGATGAACATACCAAGAAAAATATAATATTTGATATTAAACTTTCTGATAAGAACAAGTGCATTGCAAAATTATACATGTTACCTAAATTTCATAAAAGACCTTATAAATATCGCTTTATTGCCGGAGCAAAATTTGCTACCACTAAAACTCTATCAGAACAAGTAGTAAATTGCTTAAAATACATTAAAAGTACTCATAAAAGATATTGTAATACCATCATGAGAAGAACTGGCATTAACTATTATTGGAGTGTTGACAATTCGTTAGAAGTTATTGATAAAATAAATACCATGCCGAAAGTTACCTCGGTACATAGCTTCGACTTTTCAACTTTGTATACCAATTTGCCTTTAGATTTAGTATATTCAGAGCTTTGCTTTATTATAGATTTGCACTTTGACAGGTTCGTTAGGAATGGTAATTATTTCATAAATGTTTATACATATTTTAATAATGCATCACTTAGCTCTACTCCCACTAGTTCTGTATATTTTGATAGAACTAAACTTAAAGATGCCCTTAAATTCCTCCTTTTCAATACTTATGTTAGATTCGGGCCGTACATTTTCAAACAAATATTAGGAATTCCTATGGGTGGAAATGCTAGCCCTTTAATTGCAGACTTATTCTTGCTTGCTTTAGAATTTAAATATATAAAAGACTTAGTTGACAGTAGCAAGAAAAATAAAATTCCAGAAAAATTAGCACTTGCTAAACTGTTAAGTAATAATAGTAGATATATTGATGATATTCTTGTTTGCAATTTGTTAAATTTTAATCAAGTTGCTAAACTTATTTACCCTAATTCTATTCCCCTCACACAATGTAACGTAAATTATAAAGTTGAAAATTTTCTTGATATAAATATAGAGATTGTTAATGAACAGTGCATACTTAAAGTATATCACAAAGTTGATGATTTTAATGTTAACGTAATAAACTTTCCTTTCCCTAGTAGTAATATCGATAGTAAAATCACTTATAATTGTTTTTATTCCCAATTAATAAGATTTTGTAAAATCTGCACTAAAGTAGATGACTTTTGGGCTAGAGCTAGGTTACTATACAGACTCTTAGTGGACAGAGGTTTTGAGGCAAGTAAATTGTTCCATAAATTTAATCTTTTTAGGGTCAATTATTGTGACTGTATTCTAAAATTTGACATCAATAATTTTAATCAAGCATTTTTAACTTGAAGTTTCTTGTATAACCTCTGCTTACTTTTTGTCTGTATTTATTGTTTATCTTTTTCTTTTTCTATTATTATTATTATTATTATTATTAATATTGATGATTTTTTAAATTTATTGTTCTTGTTAAAAGAGTACTCTTTGTTTAAATCTGTTGTTACTTCATATTTTGCAATTATTTCTCTTTATATTATATGTATTCATTGTCGATAGTATCAATTGCTTACTTTTGCGATTTCCTTAGTTTATTTGTGCTATAAATGTAGGTTATTTGTAGGGTAGTTATTGATAGGGGTCACTTGAGGCATGCTATGCTTACAGGTACCTACCCGATAGCACTATCGTTAGTGAGTGCTGTACTGTATTTTATATATTATTTTGTAATAGTATAGATATCTTATCAATATTTGTATTTTTTACTATTGTTAATGTCTTGTCATGTTGCAAATTTGATTTTAAATAATATTTTGACATTTAACATGTAGTTTCTTTATTCATGCAGAGTTTAGTAAAATTTGCCAGAACGTCCCGGACTTCCCAAACTTGACTACTTCCTTTAACGTGACGATAGTGCGTTGTTATATGTGCGATTGGTTTGCTTGGGAAACAGATTAACTTGCTCATGTAGTGATGTACACCCTATGTGGTGGATTGTGTTCTTTTATTTAATAATTTTCATTTTAGTAAGCGTTGTTTCCACATAGCGATTTTGATAATTTAATTTGACTTTATATTGTCCTTGTCCCAATTTTGGTTTGTTTAGTTTGCAAGTTTTACATTTTAATTTTAATTTCTATAACTTGACTTTATGCGAAGTATATAATTGTATTCCGTCATTGTATGTCCAGTATTAAGCCAGGATTCGAACCTGGGACAAACGAATTATATAATTATGTGTGACGTTTATTCACTTCTATACCGTACTACGTCTTCATGAACAGGGCGTATATTCGTAGGACATAAGTAGCCAAGAATTTAATTATATTCGAAAGTATTTTATGCCACGTTTCTTCTCGCATTACTATAGCACGAATCGCTGCACCAGTAGCCTATATTATAAGCGCTGTAGTCTACACTGATACGCCGTCTATATTCGTGCCGGTACGGTACATTATTGGATGGATGAAGGGAGGGGGGGGGGGGGGGTAATCTTCCCAATATAGACTATTTGCAATTTGAAGATCACCCTGCCCTTAATTTTGTTAATACAAACAGTTTATTAACAATCTAACTACCGGTACCTTTTTTCGGGATTATTTTTTGTAAATATTTCGGAGTTGCTTTGTGGGGTTCCCAGAAGTGTATTGGCGAGACAGATCAAGATATTAGGGAGTCCTGGAGGGAAAATACTGTACTACCGTTACGTACTGGTTCCTTTATATACCGGTACTTCTCTCACTCCCACCTCACACTCTCTCTCTCTCTCTCTCTCTCTCTCTCTCTCTCTCTCTCTCTCTCTCTCTCTCTCTCTCTCTCTCTCTCTCTCTCTTCTCTCTCTCTCTCTCTCTCTCCTCTCTCTCTCTCTCTCTCTCTCTCTCTCTCTCTCTCTCTCTCTCTCTCTCTCTCTCTCTCTCTCTCTCTCTCTCTCTCTCTCTCTCTCTCTCTCTCTCTCTCTCTCTCTCTCTCTCTCTCTCACGATGCATAGCAAAGGGATGATGCCTAACGAACTTTATCGAATTCTGTTACAGCCTATTAAGTTAAGCTAACTACTTAACCAAAAGTCTTGATGTACTGTACTTGAATTTTCAAAAGGTCTTGGACAAAGTCCCTCATAATATCATAACAAATTGCTGCAGAAAGTAGGCGGCTTAGTAATACAGGACAAAACTCATTATTGGATAAACAATACTGGTTGAATGAAAGATAACCAGGAGTGATTATTAATGGAATAGAATCTGCATGTATTCCAGTGACTAGTAGATCCTTCAGGGCTCAGCATTAGGTTCAACTTTGTTCACATACATACCCAGTATCAATTATATAGACAACGGCATCAATAATATATTTTCCAAACTCGCTGATGACACTAAGATAGGAATGCAATAATTTCGGAAAGCGACAGAATTAGCTTGCAATCAGATCTAAGCAAAATCGCGGACAATTGGTAAATACCCTCTAATGTAAACAAATGTCAGTTATATTAAATAGGCTCCCAAAACAATAAATACCTGTATGAGTACTATATACAGAAAAAAGTAAATAACGTATCACAAATAAAAGACCTAAGAGTACTTCTGATCAAAAAACGAAAATCTACAAGCCAATGCAAAGCAGTAGCTAACAAAGCAGACAGAGCACTAGGATTCATCAAGAGACATTTTCATTATCATAGCAAAGACATAGTTATGCCATTAAATAAAAGTATTGTGAGGCCGCATCTGAAGTATGGTGTTCAGTTCTGGTCTCCCGACGTAATAAAAGACAGAAAAACTCGAACCCGTTCAGCGAAGAATATTAAAATTAATCACATCCTTTGGAAATAGCCTATACCCTACAACGATCTTTTTTCACTTAAGAAACGGAGATTAAGAGGATTTAGTGCGGTACCATAACATAAAGCCAATATTCTACTGTATTTAAGATAGCCAAAGAGAGTTCTACAAGAGGAAACACATGAACACTAATTGGCCGGAAAGCGAACTAAGATGCAACTAAACAAATCTTCACTCGTAGTATTATTAGTGAGTGAAATAAGCTCGGTGATGAAGTTATAGGCCTAAACAATGGCTCAATGGACACAATAAAAAAGAAAGAAAAAATAAGTTAGACTCATACCATAGAGTACTTGGTTTTGAGTAGATAATGATTACTGATAAAACAACCTAGCAAAATGAACACTGTTTCCAATTGAATAGAGAGATGACGGGCCCTAAACCAACGATACACCGAGTGGCCTGCATAACCACTCAGGCAACCTCAAAACCCCAGGGCAGACAACGAAGACATCTACCAGAGTCCCCCCTCCGAGTCCACAAGAATCTACCTGAGTTGACCATGCCCAGCCGTCCATTTCCCAGTTCTCTTTCACGCCCCCAGCCATCTAAGAAAACGGAACACTCTCTCAGCCAGTCACAAGCCGTATTCTGCAGCCAACACAACTGCCCTGGGACAGCCAATTAGAACCCTCCTTTTACATAGCCTCCACCAACAGTGACGCTCCCTGTATTGTTCCGCCAGATTTAGAATATGACGAACACTCCCTTATGCAATCTACTCACCAGCGCCCCGAATATTTCAGGAACCAATGGACCTGATAACGTCTGACCACTCCAAGCCCCCGAGGATACAACTACAATCCTCTATGTGTATGGCTTAGGGTAACTAGAAGACCTACAAGACAGTTGCTCCATTTTAAGCTCTAACTGTTTTCTATTTTTCATAGCAGCCCTGGACCTTCCAGCAGCCCCCTTAAGTATTGTAATATTGCTTTGGAACCAGGCCCACATAATAATACCTGAGTTCCCAGGCTAGAATGTATATGTACCTCACGACAACCATTTTTCCTCTTTCCTCAACACCCTTTCCCCCCCCCCCCGAGTTCATTGACACCTGAAGCAAGAAAATATTTTCATAGGACCTCAGAAAAACCTGAAGAAAGTAAGCACCACCTCACCTACTGACTAAGCTTGACCACCAGGAACGGCCTAGTTGGGACAGTGTTGCTACGGTTCGCCCCCCCCCCCCTCCCCCCTTACCCTCGAGAGTGCCCCCCGGACGACACCTCCCCCTCCTTCAGGATTATTGGAGGACCACCTGTCTGTTGCCTGGCACCCTGAATCGAGGACCCCTGCTCGAGCCACGGACGTAGGCCTGGACCTAGGACCCCTGCTCCATTACGTAAACAGGCCTGGACCTAGGACCCCTGTTCTAATTACGTAATCAGGCCTAAACCGAAAACCCCTGCTTGAGGAGGTAACCAGCTGTGCAAGAATTGGCTACCGTACTACCCTCTACGCCGGCCAGACCAGCACTCTCACCCCCCCCCCACCCACCCCTGCCCTTCCAAATACCTAAGTGTTTCTGTGACTTTCTCTGTTGATTATTGTTGTGAGGTATTGTTTAGGTAAATATGTGAACTGTGTGTGTCCTGATTTAATTGTGATCTGTGCCCAAGATCACGTACTTGCGTAATAAGTGTCATCCCTCTGAATCTGTGTTATTCTGTGCTAAACTTGCCTTAACTCCTTGACCCTTGTTCAAGACTTTACTTAATTCATAACTTACGCATACGTTACATATCCGTGTATTAATATATATATTCAGGCCCCCACGCTCGCAGATTTGCTGACTACGTGTATGTTGATTTATTCTTTGTGCGTTGAAGTCTTAGTATATTCCGTGATCACTCCATTTATATAATCACTTTTTACCTAGAACCTACGCCCAATTTTCCAACGAGTGCATAGTGTAATTCCTTTATTCTTTTGCTAATAAATCGCATATGAAATATATCTTATAGACGTGCTTTTATGTTCTTGTAAATCTTGATGTTGTGATATTTTGAATAGGGTAAGACGGGGTAATTTCGCCGCGGCGCTAATCATTTGCATTCAAACGCCGATATCTCCGAAACTATTGCATGGATTCGGCTGCAGTTTGGCTTAGGTTGTAGAAAAGTTTTGGTTTAGGTTGTAGCGCAAGTTTGGTTTACGTTGTATAGCTAGTTTGGCTTAGGTTGTAGATCTAGTTTGGCTTAGGTTTTGTTGTAGTGTCGCGGGGCCTGGAGCCGGGGCTAGCGGCGCGTCTGACGGTATGGTCGGGTGTGTGTTGGGGTGTTTGTGGGTGGTTTGTATGTGTGTATGCTTGTTTGTATGTTTGCGTGTGACACAGTGTTGGAAGTAGCCGTCAGCTGCTGCCTGGTACTTTGTACTAGCAACCTACACGCCGCACCCACATGAGACACCTCCACACCCGCACTAAATACTTCCACACCCGTAGGCCTAATAAATACGTCAACAACCGCACTAGACACATCCACACCCGCACTACATGTCCACAACTCCACACCCGCACTAGACACATCCACACCCGCAATAGACACAGTGGCGCCTAGACCTACACATGTGACACACCTGCATCTCTGCCCGCCCTGTTCAGTTGTGTGTGTGTGCGTGCAACGTTTTTCTATTGGCATGTTTAGTGTCAGTTTGGGTTTGTGCATGTTTTCATTGCTTTTACTTGCGTGCTAATGTTTTGTCTGGCCATTAATCATATAATGTTATCTAGTTTACTAGCTAGATGATGCGTAAAATAGGTCGCGGCGAAATTACCCCGCAGGGCGGGGTAATTTCGCCGCGAGAGTGACTTTTTTCAAAAATTCGGCAGCATGACCAAAACATTGTATTTTTTTTTCGGTTTTTGGGCATCTATAGCAGAAAGGCTGAATGTATAGATACAAAATTAAAAATTTTAAAATTCCATTTGTGGCAGTTTCCATTTGTCAAAATACGCGATTTTCGGCGAAATTACCCCGTCTTACCCTACCGTGTTTAGGAATTCTTTCCTCCGTGTTTCGTCTCACTTTCGCCCACCATACACTAATTGTATCTGTGTATTTCATTCACCTCGCAGCTGTTAACCCGTTCAGAACCAAGTCTGGTACTATTCATTTTGAGTATCCATAAGTAGTACTTCGTCGCCTACGTCCATGTACTAATTGTGCCTGTACATTTTATTTTACTCGCCCTGTTAACTCGTTCAGAAGCGAATCTGATATTGCGTTAAATGTCAATGAGCTAAAATTCGTCATTAGCGCCAATTTAATTATTAAGTCCGATCTACCGATCGATATTTGTTAATCAGTCAGTTTCCACTTTTTGAGCAGTGTTCATTTCAATCTGAGTCTATTGGAACTCAGCTAGTTATTTTGTTTATCTTTGTGTGTTGTCTTTATCACAAATATTAAAGATTATATCTTGACCTAATTAATGCCCTCCAGTAAAACTATTATTAAAACCATTTCCTTTGCATATCCAGTTCACATTATTACTTTGCTTGCCTAGAAAATATTAGAAACACGAATTCCTAAGTTCGGTTCGTTATCGTAGCATATGTTCAAGTAATATAATCCTGTGATAAGATATACATTCAGTTAGGGCGATTTTGATACTTCTCAGTGATTATAAATAATAATCTCAACCCTGTCCTGTAAAGTAAATTAACATCGCGGTTCAGCTAAGTTCATAGTTGCATTAACAAAGAAAAGTATTTATTACTACCTCAGTTCACCTGGTGACCTTCCCAGTGACCTGACCTGAGGACAAGTTCACGCGGTCAGTTTTAAGGGTCAGCTGAGCCCTACGCGTGACTCACCTAGCCTCCTGTGCCGATACCTTTATAAGCTCAACTCTCCACATTGTGGCTCTAGGATCATTATCTAGAGCATTGAAGTCTCTTGTGAATACGGAAGATATTTTGACTCATTTACTATTGCATTGAAGGTTAAAAGTTATTCTTGTACATTATGCCTCTATATAGGTTTTCTACATGATCTGATTTAATGCTAGACTCTCACTATTGAGTTATTCTGGTATCAGTAACATTGTCCTGAAGTAAGGATAATATATATGTTTGTTAATATTGTTGGGTCTTCCCTCATGATCCTTATTATTCACCTGGTCTCATGCTTAGTAAATAAAGCCTTTATTATCTTTATATATGTTCTTCCTGGTGTTGTTATTGAGTACTATATTGAACCTTTGAATACCATTTGTATTGTATATAGAACCTACTCGGTACGTTCCTGTCAAGTATATTTAAGTCAATCAAACCAGAACTGAATTGTTTTACGGACTGTATCAAGGGAACTAACTTATCAGGACCCGGCACAACAAATAGACCATAGGAAAATAAAACACAAATAAGGAAAGGTACCGGTACCATATGCGTAACGTAACATATCCTTTCCATTTCTAACTATTCTGTAAATTCCTTCAGGTGATTGCCAAGTCCTGCAAGGTTATTCCCTTCCAACTGTTTTCATGTACCGTACGGCAAACTGCCGTTTGGAGCGAAGGATGGGGAGAGAGCCTTCTTCTTTGCTATCCTTCCCTTCCACTTTCCCTTATTCTCGGGGTTGCTATCCCTACTAGGAATAAGTCCTGGCCACATCACTGAGGTCTCAAGATCTGTGTGCCCATTGTATCAACCATGTACATCTCTCTCTCTCTCTCCCTCTCACACACACACACACACACACACACTGCAAGTTGGTGTCACGCTATCCTATGAACGAGATATAATTTGGAAACGTATCTCAAGAAACTGTAGTCTGTTTTGATGTAGGTAGTAGTAGAATAGACCCATGTTGGGCATTGCCAAGTCATTGATATTTTGTGCCCAAATGTAACTGAATTATTGTATCACAAATAATTATTGTATCGAAATGTAAATTGTCTGATCTCAGCCACTCTGTGGGTTGGTAAATAAATGTTATCAAGTCAAATCTCAATCAATCACACACATACAAGAGACATTAATATAATAAATCTGTACGGTACTTGATAACTTGATAATGACGCCAATGAAGGAGCTACTTCATTCGTTAGACATTGTTTATGTGGCATATGCTTCAAACTGATAGAGGGGTGATCATTGTGATATAATGTGTGCTTTATCCTTGTTAACCATTACTTTCTGTCCTTGCAGGTTAGTTTGGATTGGCTGAGATGTGATGGTCGGTGGTCAGTGGCAGGTGAAGGTAAGGTGGGGCTGACGTACCGATATTATATATGTATTTATTATATTATTACCTGTTGTAGTTTGATCGCCAGGAAGGTTAAATCTATAGTGTAGCTACCATCATACACCATTATACACTTTGTCGTAGGGTGATAGCTAGGAAAATACTGTAAAGTGTAGTTAATTTCTTACTAATACACCACTATACACTTGTCGTATGGTGATAGCTTGGAAAATACTGTAAAGTGTTATTAATTTCTTGCTCATACATCACTAGGCCCTATACACTTTGTCGTAGGGTGATAGCTTGGAATAGTACAGTAAAGTGTACTGGTACCGGTAGTTCATTTCTTGCTCATACACCACTATACACTTTTCCTTAGGGTGATAGCTAGGAATGTACTGTACTGTAAAGTGTACCGTAGTTAATTTCTTGCTCATACACCACTATACACTTTGCCTTAGGGTGATAGCTAGGAATGCACTGTACTGTAAAGTGTACCGTAGTTCATTTCTTGCTCATACACCACTATACACTTTGCCTTAGGGTGATAGCTAGGAAAGTACCGTACTGTAAAGTGTCCCGTAGTTAATTTCTTGCTCATGCCCCACCATACACTTTGTCGTAGGGTGATAGCTAGGAAAGTACCGGTACTGTGAAGTGAAGTCAGTTTCTTGCTACACTATATTTTGTAGGGGGACTGAAAAGATGGAAAGTATAATGCAGTGTAGCGAAATTTCTTTAAGTACCGTACTAGGCATATATAGGCCTACGTAGATTGGAAAGAAGAATGGTTTAGTGTAGCTAATTTCTTGCATCATTATTCTGTATTTTATCGGAGATAGAAAGGAAGGATGGTATAGTTAAGCTGTTTTCTTGCTTCATTATATTTTTGTCGTAGATTGAAAAGAAGAAAGGAATAGTGAATCTAATTTGTTGTTTCATTATACTTTGTCGTATATTGAAAAGAAAGGCGGTATAGTAAAACTAATTATCTTGCTTCATTGTAGCCTACTTTGTCGTATATTGAAAAGAAAGGCGGTATAGTATAGGTAATGTTTATCTTCATTGCCGGAATACTTTGTCGTAAATTGAAAGGAAGGTTGGTGTAGTAAAACTATTTTCTAGAGCTCTTCACTATAGAAGGAAGGCATGACACTCCTAGCTAAATTTTCGATCCCCATTACCTTTCGTACTCTGATAGTAAGGACAGCCGTACTGAAAAGTGTAGGATTATGACGCGTTATGACAGTTTATTCTGGCTATCTTTAGGCGATTTTATTCAGTTGTGGAAGGCCCTCTATCAGTTAAAGGAGTAAAACTACCTCAATCATCCCTCTGATTCCCACAATTCCTTTCTAAAACTGTTATAAATCGTTTAATAATAGCCAGAATAAACTGTCAAAATGCGTCATAATCCCGAAGATGTTAATCTGTTCCAACAGTTACCGGTACATCAATAAAGGCTCTGTCGTTGGTAGAGAGAATGGGGAGTGTGCGGTAGCTATTATATTAAGGGAACAGGAATTATTTTTTGAGTATATTTATTTATATATTCATGATTTTTTTTAGTTTCCCCGCTAGACCCTCATCATGCTTAAAAAAACACTCGTAGACTCCCTTCAAGATAAATTTATACATTTTTCGATATAAAAATGTCCCGGCCGAAGGCCAATAACAGGCTCGCTATCGCTCGCCAGGAAAAAATCGACACCTAAATGGCACGAAAGGTCTTTAAATTGATATAGAAATGGGACAAAAGGTTTTAAAATCGATAAACTAGTGTGGCTTACGACTTCAAATCTGACAAATAATAGGGCTATGCATGAGGAAGAAGGGGAACAGAAAAACGACCCATCTCCCCCTTAAGTCAATTAACCTTGGTGTTTGGAGGGGGAATGGAACCCTGGCCTCCCACACACTATGTGAGTGTGACCGCTTAGCCTGGCTCTGTTGTCGTCGTCACCATACCCATCATCATCATCATCCTTTATTTTATTACATTTTCGAGCACCAAGGAAGGGGAATAGGTCCCAATCACAGTTCAACTTGAAAAAGGGAGACATTTGATATATATTTTTTTTTTCTATGTGATTGAGGGAGGCAAAAGGCATAACTGCCTATAGCGAGTGCCTCCCCCATAGTTGAAAGAGTGACAGGGCCAAAATCAAGGGACGTTCGAGCCAAAATGCCTGGACACACGGAGTTTGAAGCAATTTAAGTCATAGGAAGCGGGAAAAACTGATTCTGGGAGAGAGTTCCAGAGCTCAGCTGTTGAGTAGAAGAAAGTTTGAGAGTAACGTTTCACTCTTGGGTTGGAGAGTTGCACAGAGTAGGGGTGGGATTGAGTTGCAAGACGGGTACCACGTGCCCTACGTAAATGAGGTGGTATGCAATGGGATAGCTCTGAGGAACACTGATTATTATAGTAGCGATAGAATAGCGAGAGAGATGCAACATTGCGGCGGAGAGAGAGAGATTGCAGAGAGTTGGTGAGTGGACGGGAGTTAATGATACGAAAGGCCTTCCTTTCAACCTTGTCTAGGAGAGCGGTGTGAGAGGAACCTCCCAACACATGTGAACAATACTCAATACAAGGGAAATATATATAGAAATAGGAAGAATAAGTGAAGAAATATGACCAGAGTTAATAAAGGAAAGCAGACAACAACAAATCTTTCGATCTTCATTACCTGCTTGTAAATGGAAATTCTTTGAGGATTTAATGACGTGTTTCTTAATTTTATTCTAGCTATTATTTAGAGGACTGGGGACAGAGGTGCATGGGGACGTTTCGTTCGTGGCCACCCCTTCGGGAATCACGGCGTCAGGCAATAGATAGATAGATAGATTTAGCGATTTCGATCAGATTAGGAAGGGTATATCGTATAGAAGTCAGAAGATTAATTAAGATTACCTTTAGCCCTTTGATTCCCACTAGTTTTCTAAAACTGTATAAAATCGTCTATTCATAGTCACATAAAGTGAACCTGCGTCCTCGAATACTGAAAGGGTTAATGATTGACAAAGGAACGATTACAACAGAAAACAACAGGAGGGCTTCAACTCAAGGGATCTGTGGGAGGAATGTATCACCTGGGCACATAGGCAGTTAGTCTGGGATTGAAGGCAAAATGTTTATCTAAGTATAACATGAAAATGCTTGGACTGTGCAACTCTCTATGGCAATATTAGACAATGGATCTATGGGGAAATAAAATTCTGAACTATATGTTCCATATTAAGAAGATAAGATCAGGGTGTCAAACCAGGGAATATAGCCTGAAATTCGCAAGTGATCCATTCGCTATATTATGTAGTGTACGGTTTCACAATACACTCGAGATTCAGTTGTCGGCGATTGTATTTTGTAGTAAAAAGAAGTACCGGTACAGCATATGGAGATAATACGAAAGAGTACTGGTACACGAAAATGAGAGAGAGAGAGAGAGAGAGAGAGAGAGAGAATGGACAGTGAGCGTTGGAGGCGGTGACACATATATATATATATATATATATATATATATATATATATATATATACCGGTATTATATATATATATATATATATATATATATATATATAGAGAGAGAGAGAGAGAGAGAGAATGGACAGTGAGCGTTGGAGGCGGTGGCATAGAGAGGGAGAGAGAGAGAGAGAGATGGGGAGATAGTGACAGGTGGAGAGATACGGTGAGTGAGAGACGCCCACTACCTCACTCCCCCCTCCCCCCTAAACACACACACACTCACTCACTTACTCTCACTCACTCTCTCTCTCTCTCTCTCTCTCTTTATCTATCTATCTATATGTCTATCTATTTATCTGTCAATCTTCACACTATCGTTATTTTTTCCCTATTCATCCTCTTTCTTATCTGTCTCCTACCCTTAGGTTACACACGTAGGCTACTCATCATCATCATCGTCGTCGTCGTCGCCACCAACACCATCACTACCATTCGTATTCATTGCATTTTGTAACCCCACTTTCAACATATATACAGGTATTTTGTACCTTTACTTCATTTTCCACGTGTAACGACTTTATTGTGGAAAATATATAGCATCTGAGGTGAAGCCAATGATTTCAGGGGCTGGTTAAATCATTGGTGTTCCGAATGCTAGAGTGCTGGTTTTTGGCCATCTCTGTTCCCTTTATGTTTTTTGCTGATCCTCCATACCCCTTTAACGGAGTGAGGGACTTATTTTTTTATAAAATTGTCTCGATTCATATCATTGTTTGCTATTTAATTGTATCTTTATGACCCCTTCAGTATTAAAGGACGGATTTCTGCATATTATGGCTGTCATTAGATGATTTTACTTTGTTTAGGAAGGAATCTCGGAAGTCAGACGGTTAATTGATATATACCGTACAGTTAGAGGGCCTTCCTAAACTGTATACAAGCCCTTGATGTTGGTCAGAATTAAGTGGAAAAAGGTTCTTCCTAATACTGAAAGGGTTAACTGGCGCAAGCAGGCACACGGTATAGTTGCCAAAAGTTTAAAGTTGTAGGATTTGGTATGCAGTTTTCTTCCCAACAGGGGAATACTGTGCTCCTACTTAATTTGCTATGTGGACTCCAATCCTGTGCTATGAATGCTCCTCTCCTTGGTGTATCGGTGCCTTGCTTTTAAATTTATTCTGGTTACTATTATTAGACAATTTTATTCATTTTAAAAAGGACCTCCAGCAAATAACAAGTATCAAACTATCTTACCCAACAGTTTTCACTACCACAAATCCTTCATTAAAGGCTCATAGTCTTCTAAATATAGCTAGAATAATATTTAAAAGAAAACAAAACAAAACATTGCCGCTACAGAAGAGGTTAAATGTATTACCGTAATTTGTTTGTTAAATGGAATGATTGTAGTGTTCTATTTTAGACCTCTTATTGCTATACGTCTTCTACAGTTTAAATGGGGGGGGGGAGGCACACGAGAGTTATAATCGATTAGCATCAGTTTTCGGGTGACATTTTAGGGACATTTTAAACTGGTATCGGAAACTAAATTAAATATGCATGTAATTAGAAGATATAATTATTTAAAAAGTTTGCCTCATACAGTGTTAAGGATAAATGTTGAGGGAGAGCGTGATCGTGGGATACCTACTGATTTTAGTAAAATAGTGGTAGCTAGAGGATCATGACGTGCTTTGACAGTTTATTCTGGCTATCATTAGATGATTTTATACAGCTTAAGAAGGATCTGTGGGAGTTAAATGCGTAAAGACTGACTATATCCATTAACCCTCTGACTTCCATATACGGTACTCTTCGTACTCTGAATAAATTCGTCTAATGATAGCCAGAATAAACTCACTATGCGTCATAATCCTTAAGGGGTTAACTCTTCACAAGATGGAAATTTTTAGCAACTCTCTGTCCTTTTACAGCTCTTCAAATCTTCTGTCCTGCTTACCATGGCTTATATATGGATTTTGATATACTATTATCATTGTTTATTTTTATTCCTGACCCATGGTACCGGTATTGTAGTTTCATAGAGTATATAATTATATAGTCCTCTCTCTCTCTCTCTCTTATCTTCACAATATCGTATTTTTTTCTTATTCGCCCTCTTTCTTATCTGATTGGCTATGGGAAATCTTTCTTGTGAGTAAAAAATCGTCTAATGTCAGCCAGAAAACAAAATCAATGCATAATTGTACTGGAGAAATTATTCAAGGTTATGGTACCGGTAGTTACAAACCTCAGGACCAAGGGACGCCTTTCCTAATCCGAGCTAATTTACCGGTATCTTATATTACCCATAATCAAAATAATGTTAATACCGGTACTTCGCCATCCGTACTGTAAGGGTTAAACTCAATACACAGTCCACAGTGTTTAAGACCCTATATTCAGAGATTGGCCAACCTTTGCCAATTTGGTGCCACTGGTGTCATTAGACTCTCTTCACACTCAAAATATATCCATAGGCTACCCAGGCAACAGACAACAAACCATTCTCTGTTTCCTCTTACTATCTCTATCCTTCATTCAAAGCCAAAGGTGGATGTTGTGTGTACACATACGCAACAATCTTACTTGCTCTCTTGTTCATAACTTTGGCTCTTCTGAATTCTCAACTCTGGTTTAAGCTGTTTTGTCACTATTTCACAAAATATATCTGTGCTGTATATCGCTCCCCAAATTCTACTGACTATCCAAAATCCTTTTACTATCTTACTTTTAAATTAAACACATTCTATCCATCTCTCCTTTCTCTAAAATATCCATCTTGGGAGATTTCAATGTTCACCACCACCAATGGCTCTCCTCTCATATCACTGACCAACCGGGTGAACAAGCCTACCGGTATATCTTTTCTATCTTAAATGACCTAGAACAGTTAGTTCAGCACCTTACCTGTATCCCGAACCGCCTTGAAGATCAGCCCAACATCCTTGATTTATTTTTGAAATATTAATCGTTCTGCTTACACTGTAAATCTTCTCCCTCCATTGAGCTCCTCTGTGACCTGTCTTACCTTATATCTGTTACCTGGAGCGTGTTCAATCTACCCTATCAGGCAATCCTGTTTCTGTTTGGGCAATCCTGTTTATGATCGCGCAGACTGAACGACATTGATAGCCAAACATTGATTCTCGTCTCTGATTGGTCAGTGGCTATGAGCACGAAATTCAAATCTTGTTGGCGATGTCTACGAAGGTTTTAGGCCTGTAACATATGCTTTTTCGGTCTATTAATTTCAATCAATACATTTTATTATTGGATATTATTATCCATCAATATAGACTATTGGCTAAGGTAGTCACACTGTCAGCTACAGTCAGCAGCCTTGTTCAAGCTCAAGACAGACGGTAGGCTAGGCTACCATCAGGCTATTATATCTTATAATCTTATTAAGAAATGTTGACAAAGTTATTACGGTCCTTATCTGGCAAAGGTAGCTCTTTCTTCCCCGTGTAATTTTCAAACAATTCTCCGTTAGTCTATTGGGGAAATAAAAAGTAGATGTTCTTTTCCTGGCGATGTAGGACTTGGAATATGCTAAACTATAGGCCTATAGTTTATATATATTGGCTATGTAGCCAGGCTGAATTAAATAGTAGCCTATATAGGCTATATTATCTCTTCCTGGCAATGTATGTATAGGCATACTTTCTTTTTCTGACGATCTATGTGTATATAGGCTATTTGCAAGCCTATATTTATGGAAGGTTCATTAATATTATTTGTTAACCATTAGATTACATTTGAAAATTTAACTATAGCGTGGTTAGGCTACCCTACTAGACATAGCTTAACTGACCTAACATACTTCGATGCAATTATGCCTCAGAAATTGTTTTTAAGAAATGTAAATAGAGTAATCGATCAATAATAGACAAGCGCCGAAAAACCTGTACAGCAAGCTAGGCTATAACCCGTTAAAATATAGGCTATCATTCAATTGGCATAGTAACAACTGTAACATTACCGATATATAACTATAACAATGAAATACAAACCGCATAAAACACATAATAATCAATCAATAATATAGACAAACGCTCAAAAACCTGTACAGCAAGTTATAACCCATTACAATACCGGCATTGGCATAGTAACATTACCAATATATAACGGTACTAATTAAATAATAACTGCAAAACAAAGCAAAATATTAGCTCATCGAGCCTCGAACCCTTGCGATTAGGCTTACGGATTTAAAAGTGAAGTCGTTACCAACTAGGCTACGTTTACCGTACTGAAGGCCTGACGAAGTAGCTGTGAGACTTGCACTCCAAGCTGCTTGTTTTATGTTATATATAGCAAAATGGTCACGATAATTATGATTTTTATAGGTGTGCCACCTTATAATTGAGATTGCGACACATAAATAACATGGAGGGAGGCTAATTCAGCTTAATTATGATAATATAATGTAGAGGTGAGATTTAGGCCTACTGTTATGATAGCTTCGCTAGTCACCTCCAGGGAGTGTTAGCGTGATCGCCGTCTGATTGCAAACAATCACAAACGTGATTCGTCGAATCAGAGGCGATCACGTTCAGTAGAGCTATCCCGTTTGCGTGTTTGGGTAGACTGAACACGCTCCTGGTCTGTCTCTCCAGTATGGCCATCTGACCCCCCACCCCACACCAGCCGATGGCGCTTGTAGCATTTTGGCGTTGCCGACTGGGAAGCTCTTTGACAGTACTTCTTTGATTTTCCATGGAATTATTTTTGCTTCCGTGGCCGGGAACCCTCGGAGGGTGCTGAGCGCATCACTGAGGTAATCCTCTCGGGCATGGAAGCGGACATCCCATTTTCTTTCTCTCAAACTAACTCACAAAACTCTTGGTTTGCTCACTCTTCTACGTTCTACTGCTGTCCGCAATAAGAATGAAGCATTCAAACGGTTCTGTCGCCTCCAAAATCAAGAATCTTGTACTGTTTATGTTTCTGCCTGGAATCAAGCCAAACCTGTTCTTTGACTGCCAAAAACGCTTTCATCAATAATAAATGCTCTGAACTTTTCAACTCTACCTCTTCCCAAGCTTTCTGGCATTTACCCAAAAAACTCTCCAACAATTTTACTTCTTCGTCTTTCGCTCCTCTTTTCCACTCTGACGGCACCACCGCCACATCTTCTTCTGACAAAACTGAACTCTTCGCTCAAACATTTGCGAAAAACTCCACCTAGGATGATTCCAGTGCTGTTCCTCCTTCTCCACCCCCCTCGCTCTCTTATTTATGCCTATCATAATCTCTTTTAAGTATGTACTTTCTGCCCTCTCTGGGCCTATTACTAAGAAGATGTACGGACTGGATGGTGTTCCTCCTGTTGTACTCAAAAACTTTTTCCGTGCTGACTCCCTGCCTAGGCAAACTCTTTGTCTCTGTCTTTCCTACTTGCTGGAAGCTTGCTCTCATTCAACATGTCCCAAAGAAGGTTGACCGCTCTCAACCCTCCAACTATTGTCCAATTGTTCTCATTTCTTACATCTCTAACGTTTTTGAAACTATTATAAATTCAAAATTTCTTAAGCATTTTTCTTCCCATAACATACTTTCAGATCGCTAGTCTGGTTTCCTTAGGCGTTGTTCTACTGGTGATCTTCTTTCTTATCATACTAACTCTTGGTCATCCTCCTTTCGGCACTTCGATGAGACCTTCTCTATTGCGCTAGACATATCGAAGGCCTTCAATAGAGTCAGGCTCAAATCTCTAACTTCTAAGCTACTCTCCAGGTCTCTATTCCTCCATCTGTGTGATTTGCTATATATTCCTTTCTGGCCGTTCCATAGCTGCTTTTATGGACAGCCATCACTCACTTCCTCAACCTATCAACTCAGGTGTTCCTCAGGGTTCTGCTCTGTCTCCAGTCCTATCCACTCATTTCCTGATGACTCTACCTTCCACTATTCAACTTGTTTTCCACAACGACCCACCATGCAATCACTCCAAAACTTATGTGATGAGGCTATAGCACGCCTATCTTCTGATCTATCAACTATTTCCGACGTGGGTAGAGAAAATGTTGTTACTTTCAATGCTTCCAAAACACAATTTCTCCATTTACTTACCTGTCATGAACTTCCGCACATCTATTTCTTATATATCTATAACACACAAATAAACCCTTCATCTTCTCACAGTATTCTTGGTGTTTCTTTTTTTCTGGCCTTTCTTGGAAAGATCATATTTTAACTCATGCTAAAGCTGTTTCCCAAAAGTTAGGTGTGTTCAACCATCTCTGTGAGTTCTTCAAACCCGCGTAGCTTCTTGCTCTGTATAGGGGCACAGTGTGCCCATGTATCGAGTATTGTTTGCATCTGTGGGGAGGTTCCACTCATACCACAATTCTCGAAAGGGTAGAATCAAAAGCATTTCCCATCATCAACTCATTTCTTCTTACTAGTTCCCTACAGTCTCTTTCTACTCGCTGCAATGTTGCATCTCTTTCACTCTTCTATCAATATTGCAACAATCAGTGTTCTTCAGAGCTCTCTCAGTACATACCCCCTCCCTTACGGTGAGTGGGAGGCACCCGCCTTTCAGCACAATCCCACTCCTTTTCTGCCCAGCTCTCCAACCCAAAAATTAGCCAATTTTCTCAGTCCTTCTACTCAACAAGTGAACTCTAAAACTCTCTCCGTCAATCAATCTTTCCTTCGTCCTATGACTTAGACTGCTTTAAACTTTGTGCGTCCAGACATTTTGACCCTAACGTCCCTTGAATATGGCTCTGTCACTTCTTAACATGGGAGAGACACTCGTTACAGGTAGGCTGCCTTTTGTCTCCTTCATGCACGCAGAAAAAATATAATATATATTCGGCATTACTGGTACAGGATAAAATATTTTTATCTTTCCATCTAATTTCTTCATGATACAACATGAAGTACCCGGTAACACTCGGTTCTTTGATAAATATTGTACCGAAATGGTTACGGTACCGTACTTAATAAGAGGATGACCACTCTCTCTTAGTACAGGATCTCTACACAGTGCCACTTAAAAGCAGCTCACAGTGGCAAAGGTTCGAGTACTCTGTTTACTGCTACAACTGTCGATTAGACGAGCCCACAGATGATACAGTCGTGGTCAGAGAGAGAGAGAGAGAGAGAGAGAGAATAGTTGAAGGGATGGTAATGAAAATCAACATGGGAAGCAGAAAGGGAAAGATAAAGTCTATGATATATCCTATAAATTATCGTAGTTACCTTAATAGTTCGTATGTGTGTAAGAGAGAGAGAGTGTGTGTGTGTATGAGAGTGAGTGAGTGAAACAGAACAGGCATCCCTCACACACAACAGCAGCAGCAGTTCCCTCTACCAACCATCCCACCACCACCACCACCACCACCGCCTTATCAGATCCCTACCGGACCCCTGTGAAAACACTGTTGACCAATGGGATTATTGGTCCGATAACGAATCCGCGACTCTATTCAGCGGCGGACGGGTGGCCAGTTATTTAGTGCAACGCAGTTCAGTCTGTTCCCGATCATCAATCAGTATACCCAAAGGATCATAATATACTGTACAGTATACGGTACCTTTCTCATACCCATTTTATACCTTTGATATTTTTCGAGTGTATAGCCTAGCTGTATTTACATTGAAAAAAATAAAAATAAAACAATATATATATATATATATATATATATATATATATATATATATATATATATATATATATATATATATACCGTATATATATATATAATTATACAGTATATATTATATATATATATATATATTATATATTCGATCATTTCAACTAGTAACAAAAATCATCAACGGCCAACCATAGCAGTGATTCCTGCTACCCAGTCCCGTTTGGTCTTCGTTATTTCAAGCAGTAGCCTATTTCAATCACTAAACCGTACTATTTAAATCAGTAGACCATTTCAACCAGTAGACTATTTCAATCAGTAGACTATTTCAACCAGTGGACTATTTCAATCAGTAGACCATTTCAACCACTAGATTATTTAAACCCCAGTAGACCATTTCAATCAGTAGACCATTTCAGTCAGTAGACTATTTCAATCAGTAGACAAATTCAACCAGTAGATTATTTCAAAAAGAAAACTAGTTCAACCAGTTAACTATTTCAATCAGTAGACCTTTTCAACCAGTAGACCATTTCAACCAGTAGAGTTCAACCAATCTAAATTGGTTGAGTTGTGCCCTGGGTGAGAGCTGCTGGTTAAAATCGTCTACTGATTGAATTCTCCGCCTACCTGTTCTGTCCGTTGGCACAGTCACTCATAAGTAAATAAATAAATATATATAATAATAATAATAATAATAATAATAATAATAATAGTACCGGGTACATAATAACAATTACGGATATATTGTGGTATATAAGATTATCGGGTATATTGATGGTGTTTTACCTTTCCATTGGTGTTATATGGGATTATTATCACCAGTTTACCTTTACATGGGTAGATTAGTATGGACACTATAAATTCCATTTCCAATATTTTGGAGTGTGTATAGACTGATATATGGACGCAATTTAATGTTCAGTAAATGGTTTATATAACATTATATAATTTATCTATGCACAATAGCCTATATATCATAAATCAGTGTCCAGAGATAATATAGCGTTTTGAAAAGTATGAAGGGTCCTCGAACCTTTATAATATATTTGACACTCGGATGCCATAGTCTCTAGGCCACT
The DNA here is from genome assembly GCA_032716605.1 of Paralithodes platypus. Classification (NCBI taxonomy): domain Eukaryota; kingdom Metazoa; phylum Arthropoda; class Malacostraca; order Decapoda; family Lithodidae; genus Paralithodes; species Paralithodes platypus. Next base: position 40,883,122 of record CM064492.1, on the reverse strand, counting down.
CAAGGATTCGTGGAACCCCTATGTTTTTCTTTATGCAATTATAAGTAACTGGATGGATTTTTGGAGAGAACTTGATTTTCAACAAATAGTATACCGGTACCGGTATATAGTTTTGTAGTTGATTGATAAATACTTATATTCATACATTCGTTTCCCGAGATCTACAGTACTTCCCTAATTACCCACTTCTGTACCGTCGACATCCTTTACAATATATTCTTGCTAATACTATTAGATACTATTCAGTTTAGGAAGGATCTGTAGCCATTATAAGGCTTCGAACTATCTCAATCAACCCTTTTAACTACCACAGATCCTTCTTAAGCTGTATAAAATCGTCTAAATATAGGCATAATTCAATATAACAGACGTCGCTGGTACAGAGAGGGTTAGAAATGAGTGAAGTACCGTACCATACACAATCATTTATGAGTTGGCTAGAGACTATGGCATCCGAGTGTGTGCTACACCGGGAACCAATGCGCCTCGTCTGACTTGCTCTCTACTGTATACTCTCAAGAATTATGGGTATGAAAAGGGTCTATAAAGTGCCCATAATAATCTACCCTTTTAATGGTATATCGGTGGTAATAAACCCATCTTACATGAATTAGAAATGTAAATTACAATGAATACAGCCAACGATCTTAAATACTTTTTCATTCCCCCTTTTTGTATCCTATCCTAGAATTTCTCGGATTTGTTTTTGTTTTTTAAGGTTTATATATTTGTTAATTATAGCTAGAAGGGGAATAGGTTCAGGTATATTAGAGTAGGTTACACTATCTGGTGCGACGTTGTGTGGGTTATCATGATATACATATTTTTTGTATTTTAATATTAATTTATAGCTGAGTGGTTCGAGACCTTTGTTATTTTCGCGCAATATATTTTTAGTTTATCCCCTATCCCCAGACCAAAAAACAAAACAATAAATAAATAATAATAATAATAATAATAATAATAATAATAATAATAATAACAAATAAAAATAAATGCCTCCCAGACCATGCAAAATATGTGTTTTTTTTTTCGCTACAAACATTTCCGGGCCAAAATCTGGTTTCTTAAAATTTGCAGGCCCACTAGCCTATCGCTCACCCAGAAAACATCGACACCTAAGTGGAGTGAAGAATCATAATCAACATATAAACGAGATGAAGCATCTTAAAATGTCTTAACCAATGAAGTGAAACAGAGTGAATTAAAAGAGGACCGCCTCGACACCTGGATGGGGATAAACGTCTTAAAACAGTACCGGTAGGCTGAATGGGACCGAATGGATACAGGGCAGGGAAAGAGATAAAAGGAGATTAAACAAAAGCAGATCACCCCCTTTAAGTTAGACTATGTTGACTAATATACCGGTACCCGGTACGGTGTCGTACATGTTGTCATTTATGTACAGTTGTCAGCCACAGTAAGTGTACACCCGTTTAACACTGTCTTGGGGGGCTATTATGATATTTTGTTTACCGGAAATTATTATTGAGGATTTTGCTTGCTTTTGCCATTTTTTAGCAATATATTGTAGTTTGTCCCCTAGGCTAACTAAAACGCATGTTTTCGATAATTGCAAAACCATGCACAATCCTCAATACTAATACAACATAATATCATAACAACCCTCAAGACGACGGGTCAGCTAGTGTTAAATTCCATCACTCATTGACAGCACTCCTCCCGGGGTCATTTCTTGGCAACTGTACCACTTATTGCTGGCGACTATACGAACGACCCAAACCAGGTTGCGTAAAATAGCCTTGCCGGCGGGTGAACCAAAGCAAAGGCCGCGCCGGGTGAATACACTTATACAGTCCCAGCGTTGCAAACACCGCCCCCTACCCCAGTTCCCCACAAATGAATTGATTATGGATGAATAGCTGGGTGAATAGATGAATAACTCGGCCGCCCCCCCTCCCTCGTGTTGTGTTCGGCCTGTGTGTGTGTGTGTGTCTGTGTGTGTGTGTGTGGAGGGATGAGGGAAAAATAGATTCGCTTCCCTTTGCTATTGGATTTCTATTCATCAGGTGCGGGAGTTTTGTCGCGAGCTGGGAGGAGGAGGAGGACGACCCTGATGTGTTTGTTATACATGTGTGTGTGTGTGTGAGAGGAGAGAGAGAGAGAGAGCGTCCTAGGGTTGATAATGAAGATCAGAATGGTACTCTGTAGCTGTGTATATTATCTTTCTTTATGTGTAAAACATCACAATTTCTTAACTAGATATGCGCGAGTCGTGGCATAGTCAGTAGAGCGGTGGCTGCTGATCAAAGGGTCAGCGGATCGATCCCACAGTGTCAAAATGTTATTGTATACATATATATATATATATATATATATATATATATATATATATATATATATACCGGTACAGTATGTATACGCTATATATATATATATATTATATATATATAAATAGACTATAGGCCTACGTTTTTTTATTTTGTTCTATATTCCAACTACCGGTACTCCCTCTCGGGCATAGGCTGAGAGCCTGTATACATTCAACTGCTAATCATTGAACGGTGAAGCTCGTGAGGTCTCGTTTCAGTTTAGGGGGTGAGTTATGTGAAACACTTTTAGCTGAAACCAGACCCTGCCATCTTCGCAGGATGCATGTGACTTAGTTCAGTTAGTTGCCCACTCACGGCTCGAAGCAGCCCCATCTCTGAAGCTTCCTCGCTCCAGTCCTTCAATGTCTCACCTCCTAGACTCAGATCCTCACTATTAGAACGCCACCTATTGAACACTAAACTCACTAGGCATTGTCCCCCTGTAGCATATTTTGAATATAGGAATATTCATACAGTGGTAATTAGAGCAGGGAACAATGAGGGTATTTATTTGGCATTTCGGTGGGCATCGTGGTAATGCACTGATACTAGGTACGGTACAGCACAAATTCCATCCCAATAATAACTTCCCATTGACATATCGGGATTCGAACCTGGGTCCATTGGATTGCCAGTCCAGTGGCAAGACCACTCCACCACACCTGTGTGTGTGTGTGTGTACACGCGCGCAAATAGGATTCTGTAATCTTGTCTGTCCATCTGTTTTGCTGTAGGCTACCTACAGTACTGCCTACTGTAGCCTGTGTGTCTGGGTGTGTTGGTGGATGCTATCCAGCGGTTGAATGGGTTCTGAATTATCTGTGTAGGATACCAGTATTGGTACGCTTGTTTGTACGGTATGTGTTTGTGAGTTGTGTTTTTTTTTAGTTCCTATAAAAGAAGGAACAAAAGGCAGGACCTCTTGCAGCTAGTACCGGTATTTGAAGAGTAAGATAGCTAAATTCAAGGCATACTGCTACCTACGTTTGTGTAAAGGATTTGTTTTTTGGAAAACTGCATACCCGGTATGTTGTTAAGAATTACCTGTGTGTGTGTGTGTGCGTGGGGGGAGGGGGGGGGGACTGTTCTCTGACGTTCTGACGTCTGATAATGTTATACTCGCTGTTCTGCAGTTGTCAAATGTTCTGTTCCAATCTGTTCTCTCCTTAAAGGTCATTGTTGTGCGTGGTGATGTGACGTCATGTGTTGCGATGTGGGTACCGGCAGCAATGTTTTTTTTATGAGTTGGGATATGAGCTACGTATGTGTTGTCTCTATTTTTGTTGTTGTGTTGTGCTGATAAGTGTTTGCTTATTTTGTGATTCTTAGTTAGTTTTAGCTGTGTTTTGAATATTGTGTTATCTATATATTTTTATTACTAAATACCATATATTATAGGCTATGATTTAACCTCCCAATTAATAAAATATATATTTTTCTGTCTATACTCTTGCTTTTGTTCTGTCTTGTTTGTTAACAGGCCTATTTGTTTGGTAATAGTGTGTTTTGTCGTTCGTATGTGGTCATATAGCCTAATTTGCAATGCGCCCTGGTGTGTTGTAGTATATCCTGGTTTGTTGTAATGTGTCCTGGTGTGTTGTAATGTGTCCCGGTGTGTTGTAATGTGTCCTGGTGTGTTGTAATGTGTCCTGGTGTGTTGTAATATGTCCTGGTGTGTTGTAATGTGTCCTGGTGTGTTGTAGTGTATCTTGGTGTGTTGTAATGTGTCCTGGTGTGTTGTAATGTGGCCTGGTGTGTTGTAATGTGTCCTGGTGTGTTGTAATGTGTCCTGGTGTGTTGTAACGTGTCCTGGTGTGTTGTAACGTGCCCTAGTGTGTTGTGGTATGTCCTGGTGTGTTGTAATGTGTCCTGGTGTGTTGTAATGTGTCCTGGTGTGTTGTAATGTGTCCCGGTGTGTTGTAATGTGTCCTGGTGTGTTGTAATGTGTCCTGGTGTGTTGTAGTGTGTCCTGGTGTGTTGTAATGTGTCATGGTGTGTTGTAATGTGTCCTAGTGTGTTGTAATGTGTCCTGGTGTGTTGGGATGTGTCCTGGTGTGTTGAAATGTGTCCTGGTGTGTTGTAATGTGTCCTAGTGTGTTGTAATGTGTCCTGGTGTGTTGTAATGTGTCCTGGTGTGTTGTAATGTGTCCTGGTGTGTTTTAGTGTGTACTGGTGTGTTGTGGTATGTCCTGGTGTGTTGTAATGTGTCCTGGTGTGTTTTAATATGTCCTAGTGTGTTGTAATGTGTCCTGGTGTGTTGTAATGTGTCCTGGTGCGTTCTAATGTGTCCTGGTGTGTTTTAGTGTGTACTGGTGTGTTGTGGTATGTCCTGGTGTGTTGTAATGTGTCCTGGTGTTTTGTAATGTGTCCTGGTGTGTTGTAATGTGTTGTGGTGTGTTGTAATGTGCCCCGGTGTGTTGTAATGTGTCCTGGTGTGTTGTAATGTGTCTTGGTGTGTTTTAATGTGCCCTGGTGTGTTGTAATGTGTCCTGGTGTGTTGTGATGTGGTGTGGTGTGTTGTAATGTGTCCCGGTGTGTTGTAATGTGTCCTGGTGTGTTGTAATGTATCCTGGTGTGTTGTATTGTGTCCTGGTGTGTTGTGGTACGTCCTGGTGTGTTATAACGTGTCCTAGAGTGTTGTAATGTGTCCTGGTGTGTTGTATTGTGTCCTGGGGTGTTGTAATTTGTGCTGGTGTGTTGTAGTGTGTCCTGGTGTGTTGTGGTGTATTGTAATGTGTCCTGGTGTGTTGTAATGTGTCCTGGTGTGTTGTAATGTGTCCTGGTGTGTTGTAATGTGTCCTGGTGTGTTGTAATTTGTGATGGTGTGTTGTAGTGTGTCCTGGTGTATGGTAATGTGTCCTGGTGTGTTGTAATGTGTCCTGGTGTGTTGTAATGTGTCCTGGTGTGTTGTAATTTGTGCTGGTGTGTCCTGGTGTGTTGTGGTGTATTGTAATGTGTCCTGGTGTGTTGTATATATTCATTATATGTTTATTCAATTGTGATTTATCAATTATTATTATAAACTTATTTATATATCATCCATGCTTTAAGAATATTATTATTCATTCTTGAAGTAGGTTCGAGAGTATTTCTATTTAGATACGACTCAACCATCATTAGGCCTATTTTTTTGCCCTGATTAAAAGTTAAATAAAAACTTGTGAAACCCAACCGTGTATTGTGTATCATTGGTGGAGATTGAGGAGATTTATAATTGCTTATTTGGAGTCCGTTGTATTCCTGCTGAGTGCTATAGTTCTAAAAGGCTTTTTAACGGAGAAAAGATAGAACTGACTTAATCGGGCAAGAATTATTGCCCGGTATAACATTTCTCGTTCATCTTCCCATCTTATCCTCCCATCATCCCCCATCCTTCTTCCATCAGTCCTTGTTTTTTTTTTATCGTAGCTATACATATATACGTTATTATCTCTTTGATCTTTTGTGGTGTGGAGGTAGATGTGCTGGAAAGTGTGAAAAGGCACAACTTGAGATGGTTCGGCCATATGGAACGTATGGAAAGCGAGAGAATGACTAAGAGGATGTATGAGAGCGAGGTGGAGGGACAGAGAGGGAGAGGTAGACCGAATGAGAGTTGGAAGGATGGAGTGAGGAAGTACATGAACGAAGGCGGTGCTTGTTGGGGGGAGGGGCGTCGACTGACTGGGGACAGAGGTGCATGGGGGCGGTTCGTTCGTGGCCACCCCCTTCGGGGATCACGGCGTCAGGCAATAGATAGATAGATAGATAGATCTTTCATTACTGTCATTCTTCCTTCATCATAAGCACTTCTCGCTGTTGCCTCTTTCTTCACTTTACTTCATTTGCTCCTCCTTCGCTATGCAATCTTGGTAATTTTCCCTCACTATTCCCGTATTGTTGCAGGTTTATGCGTTATACTCATGCCGTCCCCATCACACTGACCTCTTCTCCAACACCAGTTTCTGTGATAAGTCTGTATCTTTATGTTTGTTTGTTTGTGTGGCTGGCTGTCGGTCTGTCTGGCTGTCACTAAAATAATAACCTCCATTATTCCTATACCGGTAACTTGAAATATTTCAAAACAGTGTGTCAATGCATTTTGACTTAACTTGAAAGGGACCTTCAATTTGGATAACTCGTACTGTCATTTTTTTTTTTTTTTTTTTTTTTTGTAGGACAATCGTTTAAAGCAACTTTTCTTTATTCCCCCAAATTGAATAGCGTATAGGAAAAAAATACAGTGGCAAAGTAAGGCATCTGACAAGGATCTAACTGACATTTCTCGAATCTTGAAGGTTAGTGGGGTGAAAGGAATATGTATTTATCTATTTATAAAGCATTTACACATAAAAATACTCATGCACTGAAGTTATATTAACCATACATTACGACCAAACATAGACTACCTTTACCTGCTGGTTTGTAGCACAAGTTGTGTAGTATAGTTTCTGCTGTACAGTATAGACGGTGACTTAGGAACATTCTGGACACCCTTCTCCCTCATGTTTAGCCCTATTCGTTTTGAGATTTTATGATATTTGCCCACTAGTTTGGCGATTTTAAGACCTTTCGCGTCATTGAGGTATCGATTTTTTTCCTATCGAGTGATAGTGAGCCTGCAATTTATGAGAAACCAGCTTGTTCTACTGAACAAATGAACAAACTTATCTCGAAGGTGGTCTTGGGGATAATATTGTTAAAGCTTGATGGAGGTCTAGGGAGGAAACTATAAAACATAAATAATTAAATAAACAAATAAATAAACCAATGCCTCCAAACCTGTTGTCTAGCGGTGTGTGCTTGAGAGTGTCCTGGAGGGCCCCCTGGAGTGGCTATTGTCCCGGCTGAGGCGGTCTTGGGGTGGCACTAAGGCAAGGAAGGCACCATGGATGATAGATGGCCCTCCTTCATGCCTTATAGAACTCATCTTCACCAGGCAATTAAAGGGAGGTTTTGTGCTCTCCTTAGACCTCCATCAAGCTTAAAAATATACCCACAAACTTCCATTCGAGAAAAATATGTACCGGTACCGGTACATTTTTTGTTTTCGGTACCGGTAGAATAATGTCTCAGCCAAAGGCCGGTTGCCCCTAAATTGCAGGCTCGCTATCTCTCGCCATGATAAAATCGACACCTAAATGACACAATAGGTCTTAAAATAACAAATAAATGTGACGAAAGGTTTTAAAATCGCCAAACTAGCCTATAGGAACAAATTTCTTAAAATCTCTAAACTAATGGGGCTAAACATAAAGGAGAAGGGGTTCCAGAATACCTCCCCCCACCCCCTCCCTCTTAACCCGTTCGACATACCAGGACGCATTCTTTCACTTTAATCTTCCTGTAGATTATTATTTATTTTTTTTATTTTTTTTTAATTAGGAATGATCTGTGGGAGTCAGAGTTTATTAAAATGTAGTTTATCCTTGTGATTGGTCATGTTACAGTGATGTCTCTGCATATTTCAGTTGTCTCCTTGTCAGTCTCTTATAGTGATGTATCTACACGATTCAGTTGTCTCCCTGGCGTTTCCTTTCTCGTCTTTCGTGATTACTTCTCTCTGATTTATTCCTTCTCCCCTAACCCTCTTTGGTTCCTTCACCTTCATTCTCCCTCATTAACCTATATTAATTCTTCCTCATCCTCCTTACTTCATACTCCCTCATCCATCTTATATTCTAATCCCTCATTCTTCTTAATTCTCACTCCCTCATCCATCTTAATCCCTGCTCCCTCGTCCCTCTTAATCCCTACTCCCTCATCCCTCTTAATTCCTACTCCTTCATCCCTCTTAATTCCTACTCTCACATCCCTCTTAATTCCTACTCCCTCATCCCTCTTAATTCCTACTCCCTCATCCCTCTTAATCCCTACTCCCTCATCCCTTCATCCCTCTTAATTCCTACTCTCATCCCTCTTAATTCCTACTCTCTCATCCCTCTTAATTCCTACTCCCTCATCCTTCTTAATCCCTACTCCCTCATCCTTCTTAATCCATACTCCTTCATATATCTTAATCTCTACTCCTTCATCCCTCTTAATCTCTACTCCTTCATCCCTCTTAACCCCTACTCCCTCATCCCTCTTAATTCCTACTCCCTCATCCCTCTTAATCCCTACTCCTTCATCCCTCTTAACCCCTACTCCCTCATCCCTCTTAATTCCTACTCCCTCATCCCTCTTAATTCATACGGTACTCCTTCATCCCTCTTAATTCCTACTCCCTCATCCCTCTTAATCTCTACTCCTTCATCCCTCTTAATCCCTACTCCCGCATCCCTCTTAATTCCTATTCCCTCATCCCTCTTAATCCATACTCCTTCATCCCTCTTCATTCTTACTCCCTCATCCCTCTTAATCCATACTCCTTCATCCCTCTTAATTCCTACTCCCTCATCCCTCTTAATCTCTACTCCTTCATCCCTCTTAACCCCTACTTCCTCATCCCCCTTAATCTCTACTCCTTCATCCCTCTTAATCCCTACTCCCTCATCCCTCTTAATCCATACACCTTCATCCCTCTTAATTCCTACTCCCTCATCCCTCTTAATTCCTACTCCTTCATCCCTCTTAATCCCTACTCCTTCATCCCTCTTAACCTCTACTCCCTCATCCCTCTTAATTCCTACTCCCTCATCCCTCTTAATCCTTACTCCTTCATCCCTCTTAATCTCTACTCCTTCATCCCTCTTAACCCCTACTCCCTCATCCCTCTTAATCTCTACTCCTTCATCCCTCTTAATTCCTACTCCCTCATCCCTCTTAATCCCTACTCCTTCATCCCTCTTAATCTCTACTCCTTCATCCCTCTTAACCCCTACTCTCTCATCCCTCTTAATCTCTACTCCTTCATCCCTCTTAATCTCTACTCCTTCATCCCTCTTAATTCCTACTCCCTCATCCCTCTTAATCTCTAATCCTTCATCCCTCTTAATCCCTACTCCTTCATCCCTCTTAATCTCTACTCCTTCATCCCTCTTAATTCCTACTCCCTCATCCCTCTTAATCTCTACTCCTTCATCCCTCTTAATTCCTACTCCCTCATCCCTCTTAATCTCTACTCCTTCATCCCTCTTAATTCCTACTCCCTCATCCCTCTTAATCCCTACTCCTTCATCCCTCTTAACCCCTACTCTCTCATCCCTCCTACTCCCTCATCCCTCTTAATCCCTACTCCTTCATCCCTCTTAACCCCTACTCCCTCATCCCTCTTAATTCCTACTCCCTCATCCTTCTTAATCCATACGGTACTCCTTCATCCCTCTTAATTCCTACTCCCTCATCCCTCTTAATCTCTACTCCTTCATCCCTCTTAATCCATACTCCTTCATCCCTCTTAATTCCTACTCCCTCATCCCTCTTAATCCATACTCCTTCATCCCTCTTAATCCCTACTCCCTCATCCCTCTTAATCTCTACTCCTTCATCCCTCTTAACCCCTACTCCCTCATCCCTCTTTATCTCTACTCCTTCATCCCTCTTAATTCTTACTCCCTCATCCCTCTTAATCCATACTCCTTCATCCCTCTTAATCTCTACTCCTTCATCCTTCTTAATCCCTACTCCCTCATCCCGCTTAATTCCTACTCCCTCATCCCTCTTAATCTCTACTCCTTCATCCCTCTTAATCCATACTCCTTCATCCTTCTTAATTCCTACTCCCTCCCCTCATCCCTCTTAATCCATACTCCTTCATCCCTCTTAATCCCTACTCCCTCATCTCTCTTAATCTCTACTCCTTCATCCCTCTTAACCCCTACTCCCTCATCCCTCTTTATCTCTACTCCTTCATCCCTCTTAATTCCTACTCCCTCATCCCTCTTAATCCATACTCCTTCATCCCTCTTAATTCCTACTCCCTCATCCCTCTTAATCTCTACTCCTTCATCCCTCTTAATCCCTACTCCCTCATCCCTCTTAATTCCTACTCCCTCATCCCTCTTAATCTCTACTCCTTCATCCCTCTTAACCCCTACTCCTTCATCCCTCTTAATCTCTACTCCTTCATCCCTCTTAACCCCTACTCCTTCATCCCTCTTAATCTCTACTCCTTCATCCCTCTTAATTCCTACTCCCTCATCCCTCTTAATTGCCAGTCCCTCATCCTTCTTAATTCCTTTTCCCTCATCCCTCTTAATCCCTACTCCCTCATGTTCATTCTCCCTCATTCTCCTTTATTACTTCTTCCCAATTTAGCTTTTATTCCTTCTCCCTCATTCACCTTAATTTGTATCCCAAATACCGGTACTCATGTTCTCTCTCTCTCTCTCTCTCTCTCTCTCTCTCTCTCTCTCTCTCTCTCTCTCTCTCTCTCTCTCTCTCGCTCGCCATGATATATTCAACACTTAAATGGCATGCAACAATTATTAAAATTGACAAAGAAATGGGACAAAACGTCTTAAAATCGCCAATCTATTGAAGCAAATGTATAAAAATCTCTAAACTACTGGTGCTAAGCATAAGGGAGAAGGGGGTTTAGAATATATCCCACCTTCCCCTTAAGCCTTCCGACATACCAGGACGCATTCTCTCACTTTAACCTACCTTATATTATATATATATATATATATATATATATATATATATATATATATATATATATATATATATATATGTATACCGTATATATATATATATATATATATATATATATATATATTTTATATACTGTATATATATATATTTATATACTGTATATATATATATATACGGTATATAATATATATTTTCTGTTTTTACTAGTACCGGTACCGGTAGTAGTAGTAGTAGGCCTATATACAGTATATTGCCGGTAATAATACTATTATGAAAGCAACTGAAGTCTCGCAACAGGGTGCAGACACAACGCTGAAAGATGAAAAACCACACAAAGTACCCGAAAGTACTGTACTGAAGAGAAGTAACAGCAGCTAAGAATAAAAATGGAACAGGGCTAGTTAGAAAGAGAACGAGGAAATAGAACAACACACCTAGGCTATCTCATCATCCTTATACATGTTTTAACTCTTAGAAGATGCGATGACCCATATCTATTCTGCATTCTCACTATTATTAGACTATTGTATTCAGATTACGAAGGGTATATGGAAGTCAGAGGATTAATTGAGATAGTTTTTACCCTTATAATTCCCAAAGATCCTTCTTAAGCTCTATAAAATCGTCTAACCTAATAATAGCTAGAGTAAACTGTGAGCATGCGTCCTAATCATCTAAAGGTTAAGGGGAATGATAAAGAAATACCGGTGCCTTGTCGAATATAATTGTGGGTGGAATGTTAAAGAGAATACCGGTGTTGAAAACGAGAAAAATACTGGTATGGAGACTACCGGTATATTTAGAATAGCAAAAGAAATGGACTAGATTTGATAATAACAGAATGGTGAAGTAAGGTAAAGGTCGAAGTGAGAGAGAGAGAGAGAGAGAGAGAGAGAGAGAGAGAGAGAGAGAGAGAGAGAGAGGGAGAGAGAGAGAGAGAGAGAGAGAGAGAGCGAGAGAGAGGGAGAGAGAGAGAGAGAGAGAGAGAGAGAGAGAGAGAGAGAGAGAGAGAGAGAGTTTCGGTACATATAGTTACATAGATTCACAGAATACACAGATTTAACTTACTGTACTAGGTAGTCCGTCCCAAAATCTAAATTTGCAGTTGCTAGTGAGTTTGAAGAGAAGGACAGTAAAGCAGAGAGAGAGAGAGAGAGAGAGATAGAGAAGGGGGGTATAAGAATGAGTGGATGAGTGGTGGGAGTAATTCTAGGTACACACAACACATATATTATTTACATTCCAACCCCGGGAAAACACAAGAAAATCGCGGTGATTCCCCCAAAATGCCCGTTATTAAGAAATCATGAATAGAAATTGAAGTAAAAATGTAAACCAAATCAGAAGTTACCGGAACAGAAAAATGGAGCTCCGTTTTGTTCAGCGGCACAAAAGCTTGAACAGATTTCCAACCACGTACTAAAATAAAAAAAGCGGAGTATTTAAAAAGTGGGTATTTGTCAGAAGGTTCGATCCATGGGGTAAGGGAGGGAGAGAGAAAGAGGAGAGGGAGGAGAGATGAGGGGAGAGATTGGTTGGGGAAGGAGGAGGAGAGAGAGAGAGTGTGTGTGAGAGAGAGAGAGAGATGAGTGGAAAGATTGGTGGAGAAGAAAGAGAGAGTGAGTGTGAGGGGGGAGAGTGATTGTGTTTTATTAGAAAGCTATACTTTATTTGACCTGGTTTCTTCAGCAAAGTATGGAACACATTTCTACAGTATTTTCATTGACCACAATATAAATTCTTGTTGCACATGTATGATGGTTACTTTCGCCAACGAAGTTTTGCTTTCGCCTCCGTTTGTCTATCTGTCTGTTTATTTCTTAACAAGATATCTCGCTAACTAATGAACCGATGTTCATGAAATTTGGTGGGCAGATAGGATGTGCCCCAAGGTAGAAGTGATTCAATTTAAGAGTCGATTTGGAGATGTTCAAAAAATTTGGTGGGCAGATAGAATATGCACTATGATCCGATTTTCAAGAAATTTGTCTGGCAAATAGAATATGCGGCAAGGAAGAAGGGATTCAATTTAGAAGGCGATCCGGATCATATCCTGGAACCCAGATACGGAAGAAAATTTAGGCCTATGTTATTAACCCTTAAAGAGCGGCGCCCGGCTATAGTCGGACAAGAGAACCAAGGACTATGTGGCGGGGCCCGGCTATAGTAGCATGCAATTTTGAGCACATTATCGGCTCTGAGAGAGAGTCCGAGCGGTGGGAGGAGCGTAGGTTGACTCTGACCGTTCGGCACGGGTCCCGCGCGGCAACTGCCGTCCCCTCCACACACATCCACACTCACTACCGGTACCTCGCTACACAGGGAATTATGTAAGGAAATTACCATATTTTAGCGATTTTGCCCTTCGGTTGCACGATCGTTGCAAGACAACCAGTGATCATAGAAGGATGGTTCAGGTGTCATTGGAAAGCTCAATTAACGCCCTTTCAGGGATACATAATTGTATTACGCTCTGGCTCTTTTTTTATGCATGAAAAAGAGCACGGAAATAAGCTCGTTTAGGGTAAAACCACCCGCTTGGCAGGTAGTAGAAGTTACCGCCTAGGCCGCTCGTTGAGTGTTAAGGGCAAAGGATCAGCTGGCGTTAGCGGAGGTATGCGCTCTACTGAGTGCCCTCTAGTGTTGTTTGTATATAATCGTTTAGCTCTAAATATGTAATTTAATGTGATACAGAATTACATATCACATAGTTCTTGTTTGTTTTTCAGAAAAATTACAATATTCGTCTAGGCTATAGGTTTCCAATGGCCATGAAACAATTATTACGAACAAAATTAACTGTAGACTGGTACCTATATAAAAACTTAATTTTCCAACGTTAGCCTATAAGTAGGCCTAGCTAATACTTAATAATGGCTACCGATACCGGTATATGTCTGTATAAAAAGATGGAGAATTAACAAACACTTATTAGACATTACAGAATAGATATTTATATACTGATTGTTACACTCCAGCTTACTAAGATATTAATCACTTGTCGATATAACATTAACCCTTACAGCACGATAATGCAAGTTTCGATATATTCTCGTTACCATTAGATTTTTTTCCCTAGACCTCCATCAAGCTTTCAAAAAAAAAAAAAAAAAAATGCATTTTCGGTGCCAATAGTAAATTTGCAGGCTCGCTATCGATCGCCAGGGAAAAATTGTCATCTATGTGGCACGAAATATCTTATAATTTACAACGAAATTGGACGAAAGTTCTTAAAATACTATAAAAATAGCTATGGGGCGAACGTCTTAAAATCTCAAAACTAATTGGGATAAACATGAGGGAGAAGGGGGTCCAAATGTGTTTTTTAAATCATAAACCTGCCCTACCACAATTATTTAGAAACTGACTAATGTCAGCCAGATATGGTTATAAGTTACTGGTACCGATATTCTCACAGCAGCACCTCGTCTTAAACATTAGTATACCTGGCGATATCATGTATATGCATAAGCAATTGCACATGTAAATTCTCCTTATCATAACGACGGCGTCCTTTTAAATTATATTCTGTCTAAATTTGACGACTGTGTGCAGTTTAAGAAGGGCCTACATTAATCAGAGGGTTCAATGAGAATGTACTTACCCTTTTGACTCCCGAAGGTACAGTAGAGTATTAGCAAAAGAAAATCGTCTAATGGTAACCAGAATAAGACGTAAATTACGTCATCGTGCTTTTGGTCACTCGTAAAGCTGAATATCAATGGGTAGTGTTACGAGAGAGAGAGAGAGAGAGAGTGGGTGAGAGCGAGTGAGAGATAGAGAGAGAGCGATAGACACGATATGAGAGCAAGAAAGAAACAGCGAACCAAATGGGAGGGTGGGGAGAGAGCTCAAAACACCATAAGCCCCGGTTGACACTAAGGATTATAAGAGAGCGCCGCATCAAAAGGCCAAAAGGAGAATTACCCACGAATAAGGACAACCAAAAAAAAAAGAAACAAGAAAAAAGTCCCGTGGCTTCTCAGTCGATAAGTCAGTGGGAATGCAAAGCTCATCAACAATAGGCCTAGGAGTTAAGACTCTCGTTTGACTGGGCATTAGGGGCAGGATCTCTGTTGACTCTTAAGATCGAATCAAACGACCGCTTTTCCAGCCAATTTTCTACAGCAATTCTAGCTTGTCATCTTCTGTTATAAAGCTGTATAAGAATTCAGGGAATAAACATTATCAATCTTCATATTAGTTGCCGACACCAATGCCAAAGAGCATTACATATTGCCAAGGTAATGAACACATTGCTTATAATAATTGCCGGAATCAGCGCTCGTATGGCCCCCACCTTTAGGGATCTAGGGTAAAAACAAGACAGCGTGTTTGAATACAAGTACGACTGATGTGTGTGTGTGTGTGTGTGTGTGTGTGTGTGTGTGTGTGTGTGTGTGTGTGTGTGTGTGCAGTAGGTTGAATAAGCTACTGGTAGTACAGTGACTACAGTCACTCATAAAAATTCGGAAACCTCATGTATTTTTCTTTCTACAGCCATCGTAATTTATATGTGAATGAAATTTGCTTTGTAATATACGTTAGGCCTAGCCTATAATTATATGGTTTTAGTAAAAATTTATGCACAATTAAATTAAAGAAATATCTCACTTTACATACAGTACATATAGCCTACTTGCATAACGAAAACCATAAAGGGTCCACGAATGTCTATAAGTGACTGTACGTACAAGTGACTAGGGTGGGTCTGGTGAATAGAATTTGTTATAATATATGTAACTGGTTATGGCTTACATTTACGGCAATATCATCCCCCCTCCCCACCTTTTCGACCACACACTACTAACAATTAACTCATTTCGCTCCGTACTAGATATTACATTCTAGAACACAGACTAAGACTTTTTTTTAATACAAATATAAATTAGTTTCCTAAGTATGATCTTTATCTCTAACAACGTACTCAACTGGCGAGATATTTGTCATTATATAGGTTAAGGTGTTGGAGAGCTGCACTATTGGCCTGGGTTCGAGTCCTGGCTGGGTCATATCACAAAAATATTGAATACAGGATATACGAAATAAATATCTACTGGTATTTACATTATATTGCGTGAATATATACGGTAAGTATATATATATATATATATATATATATATATATATATATATATATACTGTATATATATATATATATATTTATATATATATATATATATATATATATATATATATATATATATATATATATATAAATATGGTATATAAGAGAGAGAGGGAGAGAGAGAATGCACGGAATTAGCTAAGCTTTATACAATATAGCCTACACACCCTATACTTATTCGGTTACGGTAGATGAAATTTCGAGAATTAAAGATTGTACATGCATTTATGTGTTCATTATTTTATACTGGCTATTTTTTTCGAAGAACATCTAGCAAACCAATTATGCCTCTATTCCCACATATATTGCTTAAGCTGAATAAAATCACCTGATGAAATCCACAATAATATGTGAAAACGCGTCATAATGTTGAAGGGGTGAAGGCCCATGCATCTACCTATGGTCAACAACACCCCCATATGTCCGCCCCCTCATATTACGATTTTATAAAATGTATGAAAAGGGTAATAAATTTTTTTTTTTTTTTTTTTCTTAATAGACCTTGATCAAACTTAAACAAAATAACACCCCCAAGACAAACCTTCGAGATAAATTTGTACACTTTTCGGTAGAAAAATTTCCTGGCCGAAGCCCGGTTCCTCGTAAATTACAGGCTCGCTATCGCTCGCCAGGAATTTGTTTACACCTAAATTGCACGAAAATGATTAATATTGACAAGGAAATGGGGCGAAATATCTTCTAATTGCCACACTAATAGCGCAAACGTCTTAACATCTCAAAACTATTTGTGTTAAACATGAGGGAGAAGACGGTCCAGATAAAACCCCAAACCTCCCCTTACTGTTTAGGATAGTCGTACCGGTAGCCTACAGTCATTGACATGGTGCTCAGATATAGTTCGATCAATTTTTTGATAACATAATTATGTAAATTATAATGCATGGGAAGAAATAATGTATAGGAATGTATGGTACTGGTACTGTGCTTAGTAAACCCATCTAATATATGGATAGAAAAGTATTTAACTTTCGGTACGGTATGTCCAATGGATTTATGTCCTGGTATTGTTTAGACTCTTGAATAAATATACCGGTACGGTACCGTTTATACTCCTGAATTTATATCCTGGTACCGTTTATACTCCTGAATTTATATCCTGGTACCGTTTATACTCCTGAATTTATATCCTAGTACCGTTTATACTCCTGAATTTATATCCTGGTACCGTTTATACTCGTGAATTTATATCCTGGTACAGAATCAAGGTCGTTGGCTGGAATACTACCAAACAATGTCAGCGTGTTCAAGTTATTGGTACATACACACACACACACACACACACACTGCAGGTTGTTGTCACGCTTTCCTCTGAACAAGGTATATCTTGGAATCTATCTTAAACTAAGAAACTGTAATTTCTGTATTGATTTTATGTTCACTAAGATAGGCCCATGATGCACGTGGAGAAGTCATTGCTATTTGTGCCCAATTTTAACTGAACCTTTGTATCACAGTTCCAGCATTGATGTTATGATTAGTAAAATTGGCCCAGCTTGCACAATGCCAAGACATTGATATAGTGTGCCTTGTGCCCAATTGTAACTTAATTGTATCACAAACAATTATTGTATCGTAATGTAAGAGGAAATAGAAGAAGTCCGGCTCGTGGGAGACTCGATGATACGTGGTCAGCTCACGAGTTTTGCGCCAGGGCACCTAAGACCAGGAAGCGTTTTTGTATCCCTGGTGGTGGTGTGGATGACGTAGTTGCAGCAGTTGACGAAGTATCAAAGCTGGCCCCTACTAATACAATGTACGTCATCCACGTTGGATCCAACGATGTACAGCGAACCCGGTCGGAAGATTTGCTTTTAAAGTACCAGCAGCTGATCAAGTCGTTTAAGGAGAAGTCATCAAGGATCATCGTCTCAGGAATCGTCCCCCGGCTCGGTGTAGAGAGCCGATTTTACAACATAGCCACCAGCACAAATAGTTGTCTAGCAAACCTCTGCAGGAAGGAGAACGTGGGATTCGTCGACACCTGGGACAATTTCTACTACGATGACTATTTGTTTTCGGACGATGGAGTTCATCTGAACCAGGTGGGAGCAGCATGTTTTGGGCGTCTTCTCAACGATGCGGTGAAGGATTTTCGGAGAAGAAATCGACTCAGCACAGGACAACCAGGAAGGAGGACCGAAGACAGCGAGGACGGCAACCTACAAAGGAATTAAATACTAATCCGTCAAGAACCGCGAATTTGGATAAAGCTCCACCAACACGACCCAAATTCAAAACCGTCAGGGATAATGACCGAGGACCGAGGACAGCCATGAATGTAAATGTAGATCCGACCAGAACCAAAAATTCGATGAAAGAACGATCTGCGAGTTCTAAAACCGCAACTTTAAAGGTTTTCTATGCAAACGCTCGTAGCATACGCAATAAATTTTCAGATTTAGAGGAACTAGTGTTTACAGAAAATTATGATGTGATTGTAACAGAATCTTGGCTCAATACAGAAGATAGAGACTTTTTAGCAGAGTATTCACTTCCCGGTTATGTAATGTTTGAGAACAGCCGAATAAATAAAAATGGAGGTGGCGTTTTATTTTATATCAAAGAAAGTCTTAACCCGACCCTCGTGTCAAAACCTCAAATTGTGAACGTCGACACATCTTTTGTGCTAATAAAGAACAATAAAGGTACAAAAATAATACTTGCATTAATATACAGACCTCCAGCTCAATCAGTGCAAACTGACCGAGAAATTTACGAACAAATTGCAGATGTAAGTAACTCACAAGATACCGTAATTTTTGGCGACTTTAATTTACCTGTGACCAAGTGGGGCGATACTCTTACTTCACACTCCGGACATGAGGTTGTATACGAACTTGCAAGAGAGTTCGCTTTATCAATTTGTTCGAACGCCGACCCGTGGTAATAACGTTCTTGACATTGTACTTGCAACAAAAGAAGAATTGATAGAGAATTTGAATGTTGGTGATGAATTCAGTAACAGCGACCATCGTACGATAACTTTCACTTTAAAGTTTACTAGTAACGAACCAAATAGTAGCATCGAAAAAGTCCCTAATTTCAAGAAAGCAAACTTCCATAAACTTAGAGCTATGTTTAAAGAAACTGACTGGAGCTTTTTAATTAACAATAACGACATAAATACATCTTGGAAGTTATTCGAAACCACTTACCTAAAAGCAGTGCAAGACTGCATACCATCGAAAATACGGCGTCCAGGCCATAATAATAAGCCCAAATGGTGGAATAAAGATATTTCAAACTGCCTGCTTGCTAAAAAATTTGCTAATGATAGATTAAAATCCTCACAAAATGACGAAGAACGGGTGAAATTTGTAGAGCTACGACGCAAAGCCAAAAGTTAATTAAGCAAAGTAAAAAGACCTTAGAGTTACATATTGCGAATCAAAGTAAAACAAACCCGAAAGAATTCTATAGTTATATCAGAAAGAAAAAAGTAGTTACTTCAACTGTTGGACCGTTAGTCGATGAAAAAGGAGAATACACCAAAGACGAAGTACAAATGAGTAATGCCCTCAATACCTTCTTTGCATCAGTTTTTACAACAGAAGACCTCAGTGATATCCCTACACCATCGCCGATTCAGATTGATAATTCAGATGTTCTAAGCAATATCACCGTTACAGAGAGAGAAGTATTGAATTGTTTAGATAAACTCAAGGTAAATAAAACGCCAGGACCTGATACAATCTCGCCTAGAGTTCTAAAGGAAGCTAAGAATGAGCTCTCCAAACCACTGACATTACTATTCAATAAATCCTTGCAGTCTGGAACTATGCCTGATCAGTGGAAGCTAGCCAACGTAACACCGATATTCAAAAAAGGCAGCAAATCCCTACCCAGTAACTATCGTCCAATTAGCTTAACCTCAGTTGTATGTAAAATGCTAGAAACGGTCATACGAGACAGACTCGTAAATCACTTAGAGGAAAATAACATACTTAAAGATACTCAACACGGCTTTCGTAAAAAACGTTCCTGTTTAACAAACCTCTTAGACTTCTTCCACGATATCCTCAACCTCTACGATGAGAGTAAAGCTGTAGATATTATATACCTTGATTTTCAAAAGGCCTTTGACAAAGTTCCCCACAAACGTTTACTGCTAAAACTAAAAGCGCATGGAATACAAGACGGTGTGTTGAAATGGATAGAAAATTGGCTCAGCAACAGAAAGCAAAGGGTAGTCATAAACGGTAAGGCATCTAAATGGACCAATGTAAGTAGCGGGGTACCCCAGGGATCGGTACTAGGACCAATTCTCTTTCTAATTTACATCAACGACATAGATGAGGGTCTCACCTGCACAATCTCAAAATTTGCTGACGATACAAAAATTGCAAATAGCGTACTCTCAAAAGAACAAGTTGACGATATGCAACACAATCTAGATAAATTGTCATGTTGGGCCCAAATTTGGCAAATGAGTTTCAATGCGGATAAATGTAAAGTACTACATGTCGGATACCTAAATGAGAAAGCAAACTATTCGATGAATGGCACTCAGCTTAAGAATGTAAACAGAGAAACTGATCTGGGAGTAACAATATCGAGTAACCTAAAACCGAGTCAACAATGTTCAGAAGTTGTTAAGAAGGCAAACAAAATAATTGGCTTTATAGGCAGGTCATTTGAGCATAAATCCAAAGAAGTTATCCTAACCCTTTACAATTCCTTAGTCCGCCCTCTTCTGGAATACTGCGTTCAATCCTGGTACCCTTATTACCAAAAAGACATACACAAGCTAGAACGAGTTCAACGTAGAGTTACCAAAATGATACCTAGCCTAAAGAACAAACCATACGAAGAGCGTCTTAGAGAATTAAATCTATTTCCTTTAACCCAGCGCAGATTAAGAGGCGACTTAATTCAAGTGTTCAAAATCATCAAAGGCATCGACAATATGAACTGTAGTAAGTACTTCACTATCGACCAATCTAATTACACGCGGGGAAACGGTTGCAAAATTATTGGTAAATCTTTTAACTCGCACGAATCTAAGAATTTCTTCTTCAATCGAGTTGTCAACTTGTGGAATGGGCTTCCCCGAGACATTATAGACTGCAGCACCGTTGATTCATTTAAATTCCGCTTAGACAAATATCTCGCATCAAACCCGCGACTGACTGCGTTTGTAAATGAATAACTTTATCCTCCCCTCAGTTACTAACCCATATGTCCCCTACTAACTTCCTTGTCCTGCCACGTTAGTGGCAGGGCAGTAGTTCCCTTTCCAATGTTCCCTTACCCACTCTAAACCACTGTTTGGACACTTGATCCTCAGTGTTTTGGAGGACAAGCAGCCTAGAAGGGTCACTAGATCTGTTGTTGCTTGATTTCCTTTGTACTCCTTTGTACTGTCTAATTATATGCTCTCTCTCTCTCTCTCTCTCTCTCTCTCTCTCTCTCTCTCTCTCTCTCTCTCTCTCTCTCTCTCTCTCTCTCTCAATAGTTAGCCCAGATCCTGAAGTGGGCCTCCTATTCTTTGCCGTGATTGGTCGGGGCTGGGGGAGGTCTGTCCTGCCATTGGCCACTACAGGGCACCAATCAAGTGGCTCTAAGGTGGATAATTTGAAAGGGGGTCCACTTAAGGAAGAGAGAGAGAGAGAGAGAGAGAGAGAGAGAGAGAGAGAGAGAGAGAGAGAGAGAGAGAGAGAGAGAGAGAGAGAGAGAGAGAGAGAGAGAGAGAGAGAGAGAGAGAGAGAGAGAGAGAGAGAGAAATTGAAGAGCAGTGATTGGAATGGGAAAGAATGAGCATTTGCCGATACTTGAAATATAAGGAGCAGAAGAGATTGGATGACTAAACAAAAAATGGTGGGGGGGGGGGGATAGCCCAAGAAAAAGAAATAAAATAGATCAAGTATCGGTACTTTACATTAACCCCTTGATAATTATGACGCGTTATAGCAGTTCATTTTGGATATCATTAGAAGAGTTTAATCAACTTAGGAAGGGAAGGTTCTGTGGGGGTCAGAGGCGTCTTTGAGTTGACTTTCACCCATATGATTCCTAGAGATCCTTGCTAAACTGCGTAAAATCGTATAACCATAGCTAGAATAAAGTGAGAAAAAAAACTTCAAATATTGACAGGGTTAAACGACTGAATGCATTTGCAAAGCCTAGCGGAAGCAAGGGATGATCATAATAGTTAGTTGGACGTGAAGGTACCGGTACAAAGGAAATTTGTTAAATAAATATATACCAAGTTATTTCACCAAGTGCAGCATATGTAAGATGCTATAGAAAGAAGAAAGGCATTAATTTAATGGATCAAGCTTATCCAAAATATACTACACCACCGAAACGTTGTGTGTGTGTGTATGTGTGTGTGTGTGTTTGTTTATTTAAAAAAAAAAAATATATATATATACAGTTTATACAATACAGTATATATATATATATATATATATATATATATATATATATATATATATATATACACAGTACCGGTATATGTTACAGTCAAACTGGGAAACGAGTCATTTCATGAAATGACTAAGCATTTCAGTCAATCTGTGAAATGATTGGTTACTAACTGGTTACTAACCTAACTTAGGTTAGGTTAGGTTAGATTAGGTTATATTGATCTCCACCTATTATTTATGAAGTGAAGCAAATTGTTCACACAATAACACACCTCATTCTGCTTTTCACGAGCTTGAAGGCAACTATGGGGTTTGCCCTACCTACCAACCTAACCTAACCTAACCTAACCTAACATGACCTACCTAACCTAACCTAACCTAACCTGTTAGGTTAGTAGCCAGTAAGTAATCGTTTCACAGATTGACTGAAATGCTTATGTTTCACAGTCTGACTGTAATATATATATATATATATATATATATATATATATATATATATATATATATAGGTATATATTTGGTAGGTAGTAGTACTTCCCGCCCAGGGAAGTACTACCGCCAAGTTTTTGGGAGACTCAGGGAATAGCCTGAATTCCATTTTCTCTCCCAGGCCTTGGTAGCTGGATACATATCTTTCTGCCTCACACATCAGGGGTATCAGGAAAACCCTCCTTATATAACATACACATCCAACTTCACGACATTGCCCTACATCGCTATCCTCTATCCATAAAACACTACTCTTCCCACTACATATCATACATGTAACACCATACACTTACCTAATAAATATGGCAGTACAATTGTTAAAAGCAAACCTGGTGGTCCCTCGGATATCCACCCCCGGCAGGGTTGGGTCATTGACACAGGGCCCTCCCGGTCGTCATCATGCGACTGTGTCAAGAGCATTGCAACGTCCCAAAGCTGCTCGTCGGTGCAGCTTTTTCTTTAGTAATATAAGGGGACTTCACTCTAACATCAATTCTGTACACCAATTTCTTCAAGCAGAATCCCCTACTCTCCTTTTTTTGACAGAGACTCAAGTAACATCCACATCTGACAAGTCTAGATTTAATTTTCCAGGTTATCAACTGCTCCAAAATTTCAGACCTAAAGGAGGTGTATGTTACTTCGCAAAATCTGAAATTGCCCTGGAGGAGGTTACTAGTTTCAATCGTCCCTATTTTGATTATTCTATATACAAATTAATTTCTGCTGGTAAATTTCAATACATATGTTGCATCTACCGTTCCCCAAATACTCCTCCAGAGCAAAGTCTTTTTGATTCTCTGTCCTCACAACACAGTGTCCTCAACTTAAATGTTTCTTCTGAAATCACTGTGTTGGGTGATTTTAATGTCCATAATGTTGAATGGCTCACTCATTCAGCCAGGACGGATGATGCTGGTCTTGAATGTGAGCTATTTGCAGACTCATTTAATCTCACTCAACTAGTCAACCAACCCACCCGTGTACCAGATAATCCTAATCATAATTCCCACCTACTGGACTTATTTTTAACAACCAATTCAGAAAATTATGATGGTACAGTGAGGTCCCCGCTTGGATCTTCTGATCACTGTCTGATACAGGCCACCTGTCTATCACCTACCACACCTTCCCACTCTGAACCTGTTTTGGTGACTAAATGGCATTACGATAGGGCAGACTGGGAGGGTCTTCAAGGTTTCTTTATTGATATTCCCTGGACCTCTTTCTTTTCTAATGATGCACACTCCACCTTGAGCCACATGCAAGATTTTGTAAAAATTGGAATGGAAACTTTTATTCCTCATCAAAAGTACAGTAAAAGATCTAATTCACCTAAATGGTTTGACCATAATTGTGCTAGAGTAACTGAACAAAAAACAATAGCCTACAATGCATACACAAGATCAAAAACACATGAAGCCTTTAATTACTTTAGAAACATCAGAAATCATGCCAAAACTGTATTAAACCTAACTAAATCAAACTTTCTCCACAAGCAGGCAAATAAACTTCTAAATAATCCAAATGATAACAAAATATTTTGGTCTACTCTTAACTCATTCAAATCCAACTTCACTACTGCTTCATCCATTCCACCATTAAAATCTCTGACTGGCAATCTTGTAAGTGACCCACGAGGTAAAGCTAACCTTCTTGCGGATATTTTCTCCACCAACTCAACCTTAGATGAAATAAATCAAGATGTCCCTGTACTTAATTTTAATTCGCCTGAAATTCCCTCACTTAAGATTCACGCCAGACATGTCAAAATTATTTTGCAGAATCTCTCAGTAGATAAGGCTCCTGGTCCAGATGAAATTCCTCCAATAGTACTTAAGAATTGCTCCTTGGTGCTCGCTCCTGTATTGGCAAAAAATTTCCGTCTGTGTACTCATACCTCATGCTTCCCAGTACCCTGGAAAGAAGCAAACATCCATCCAGTTCCTAAAAAAGGTGCCTCTTCAGATCCATCAAACTACAGACCAATAGCTATAACTTCCACTCTTGGTAAAGTCTTTGAAATTATTTTAAATAATCACATAATTAAGCATCTTGAGAATAATAAATTAATCAGTGATAGGCAATATGGTTTTAGACGATGTCGATCAAATGCAGACATTCTTTGCCTTCTTACGCATCAAATCAACCAAGCTACAGACCAACATGGTGAAACACATACAATAGCACTGGATATATCAAAGGCATTTGATAGAGTTTGGCATCAATCCTTATTGTCGAAGATGTCACACTACGGCCTTGCATCATTAGTTCCACTAATTTCTTCTTATCTTCATAACAGAAAAATATGTGTAATGGTAGATGGCCTTTATTCTCAATCTCACTCAATAAATGCTGGTGTTCCCCAGGGATCAGTTTTGGCCCCAACTCTGTTCCTCATTCATATCAATGATCTCATATCTACCACTCATAATCCAATACATTCCTACGCAGATGACTCAACACTCCACAGTTCCATCACATTTACCAATTCTTTCACCCAACCCGATCTTATAAATTCAAAAATAAACACTGCAATTTCTCTGAACCAGGACCTTTCTAGAATGAATGGGGACAAGTGAATCTAGTTTCCTTTAATGCACAGAAAACCAAGTACATTCAATTTTCGAACCGACAGAATCTCACTGACTCCCATATATTTTTTAATCATGTAAATATTCCCACTTCCCCTAGTATTGACATTCTCGGTGTAACATTAACTACTAACTTGAGCTGGACACATTATGTTAGAAGCATTTCTAATAATGCCTCTAAAAAACTGGGACTCCTGTACAGAGTTCGAGAATTCTTCACTGACGAGCAGTTGGCCGTAATATATAAAAGTCATGTGCGTTCTCAGATATTTTCACAGCAATTGTTCCGAGGAACTTGCTTCAATTGTGCCGCCTCTCCACATCTTTCCCCGTAGAACTACAGTAGGGCAGCTGAGAGCGCCAATGAATTTACACTTTTCCTTCACAATGCAGAACTTCTACTTATCAGAATTCATTTATCCCCAGAGCTACTACTCTTTGGAATTCACTTCCCTCGAATTGCTTTCCACAAACTTACAATCTACAAATGTTTAAATCCAGTTGTTACAAATATTTTATGAATGGAGGATGCCTTTAGGCACATGGACCTTTTTGTTTTATCTGTGTTTTTCCTTCCTCCGTTCATTGTCTCTTAAAAAAAAAAAAAAAAAAAAAAAAATATATATATATATATATAATGAAGAAGATAAAGAATATAGCAGCGGTTAAAGAAGATAAGTAGATTAATAAGATAGTAAAAAATTAATAAGATAGTAACAGATATAGAAGATAGTAGCACATATAGAAGATAGCAGCAGATACCGAAGATAGTAGCAGATACCAAAGATAGTAGCAGATACATAATATAGTAGCAGATACTGAAGATAGTAGCAGATACAGAAGATAGTAGCAGATACCGAAGATAGTAGCAGATACCAAAGATAGTAGCAGATACCAAAGATAGTAGCAGATACAGAACATAGTAGCAGATACAGAACATAGTAGTAGATACAGAACATAGTAGCAGATACCGAAGATAGTAGCAGATACCAAAGATAGTAGCAGATACAGAACATAGTAGCAGATACAGAACATAGTAGCAGATACCAAAGATAGTAGCAGATACAGAACATAGTAGCAGATACCAAAGATAGTACCGGTAGCAGATACAGAAGATAATAGCAGATACAGAAGATAGTAGCAGATACCAAAGATAGTAGCAGATACAGAACATAGTAGCAGATACCAAAGATAGTACCGGTAGCAGATACAGAAGATAATAGCAGATACAGAAGATAGTAGCAGATACTGAAGATAGTAGCAGATACCAAAGATAGTAGCAGATACCATAGATAGTAGCAGATACAGAACATAGTAGCAGATACAGAAGATAATAGTAGATACCGAAGATAGTAGCAGATACCAAATATAGTAGCAGATACCAAAGATAGTAGCAGATACCGAATATAGTAGCAGATACCAAAGATAGTAGCAGATACAGAAGATAGTAGCAGATACCGAAGATAGTAGCAGATACAGAAGATAGTAGCAGATACCAAAGATAGTAGCAGATACAGAAGATAGTAGCAGATACAGAAGATAGTAGCAGATACCGAAGATAGGAGCAGATACCAAAGATAGTAGCAGATACAGAACATAGTAGCAGATACCAAAGATAGTAGCAGATACAGAAGATAGTAGCAGATACCGAAGATAGTAGCAGATACAGAAGATAGTAGCATATACCAAAGATAGTAGCAGATACAGAACATAGTAGCAGATACAGAAGATAGTAGCAGATACCGAAGATAGTAGCAGATACCAAAGATAGTAGCAGATACAGAACATAGTAGCAGATACAGAAGATAATAGTAGATACCGAAGATAGTAGCAGATACCAAAGATAGTAGCAGATACAGAACATAGTAGCAGATACTGAAGATAGTAGCATATACCAAAGATAGTAGCAGATACCAAAGATATTAGCAGATACAGAACATAGTAGCAGATACAGAAGATAATAGTAGATACCGAAGATAGTAGCAGATACAGAAGATAGTAGCAGATACTGAAGATAGTAGCAGATACCAAAGATAGTAGCAGATACCAAAGATAGTAGCAGATACAGAGCATAGTAGCAGATACAGAAGATAATAGTAGATACCGAAGATAGTAGCAGATACCAAAGATAGTAGCAGATACCAAAGATAGTAGCAGATACCGAAGATAGTAGCAGATACCAAAGATAGTAGCAGATACAGAACATAGTAGCAGATACAGAACATAGTAGCAGATACAGAAGATAATAGTAGATACAGAAGATAGTAGCAGATACCGAAGATAGTAGCAGATACAGAAAATAGTAGCAGATACAGAAGATAATAGTAGATACAGAAGATAGTAGCAGATACCGAAGATAGTAGCAGATACCAAAGATAGTAGCAGATACAGAACATAGTAGCAGATACAGAAGATAATAGTAGATACAGAACATAGTAGCAGATACCGAAGATAGTAGCAGATACTGAACATTGTAGCAGATACCGAAGATACAGTACCGTAGCAGATGTGTAAGGTAAGCTACAGTCATGCGCACTAAGAAGGTTACGTACACCTAGTTACATCCATGAATCTTTAAAGTCAAATCCTGATGTATTGTGGATGTGATAGTAATTTAACTTACCGGTAATCTCCTTTGGGTTCGATACTGATTCAAACGGTTGCGTATCTATTATTGCTGATGACTGTACAGTACTTGTAAGAATATTGCTCTTCACTTTCAATTTCATCCTCCTTCATTTGCGTCTCCACACTATTTCTACTATACCGGTACCACTTTTGGCAGACTCTTTACAGAAAGGTTTTAATATTGACAAGGAAACAGAGCTAAAGGCCTTAAAATCGCCAAACTGTTGTGGCGAACGTCATAAAATCTCAAAACTAATGTGGCTAAACAAGAGGGAGAAGGGGGTCCAGAAAAAGCAAAAACCTTCCCTTATCCCTTTTAGTGCAGGTGGTCATTTTAATTTTATTCTGGCTACTGTTAGACGATTTTGTTCGGTTTATGAAGGACCTCTAGGGATTAAAAGGCTACAAACTATCTACATTAACCCTTAGAGAGCTCTACCATACATGATGCCTAAACTGCATAGGCCTAAAGTACTCTAAATATAGATGGAATAATATAGAAAAGATGTCACCCGTATTGAAAGAGTTAATGATATAGTAAGAGACATCGGCCCTTCTCCGTCATATTATCTCTTTACACACAAATACATCCATACCCATAATAAACATTCGGCAAAAGTGGTAGGCTACAGGATATAATAGTTTGGTCAGATCAGGGTGTCAAACCGGAGCCATTATGTTTGAAGACTCGAAGGAATGAATAGGAGAGGGAATACAAGAACATTAAGGGGAGTGACATGCTTTTTGTTATTTCTGTCCTTTTCTCTTTTTCTCTGGCTTGTATCCATTCGGCCCTATTCAGACAACTATTTTAAGACGTTTATCCCCATCTACTGTAGGTGTCGATTTCTTCCTGGCGAGCGATAGCGAGCCAGCATTATATGAAGAAATCCGGCTTCGCCGGAGAAATTTTTCTATCGAAAAATGTACAAATTTAGCCAGCTGTCAAACAAAAATAAAAAATATGCTGGCTCGCTACCGCTCACCAGTAAACAATTGACACCTGAATGGGGATAAACGTCTTAAAACAGTAGGCTGAATGGGGCCAAATGGATACAAGCCAGAGAAAGATAGAAAAGGACAAGACAAAAACAGGTCACCCCCTTAACACGAAAGAGCATTGTTTTGGTCGTTTTATCACCTTCAAAAACCTAATTTGAACTATAAACCAAAATGTCTTCTTTAAATGTTACCGGTACACTAATAAAGGCTAAGCATAATGGACTTGGCTTCCGTTTGGTCTTTGGATTTAAATATTACACGACCCAAAGTATGATATCCTCCTCGGTGACGTCCTCTTCATTATAATTATTATGGCCACTAATAGACGATTTTTGGAAGGATCTGTGTTAGCTAAAAGGATTCATTGATATAGTGTGTAGCCTTTTAATGGTTAGAGGTCCTTCCTAAACTAAATATAATCATCTAATAGTTGCCAGAATATACTGAAAAGGACGTCACCGTTACAGTAGGGTTAATGGGGGTCACCGTTTTTTTTTTTTTTTATCTTTCTCTCCTTTTCTTTCTTTCCCTGGCTTGTATTCATTCGGCCCCATTCAGCCAACTGTTTTAAGACGTTTATCCCCATCTGGGTGTCGCTTTCTTCCTGGCGAGCGATAGCGAGCCAGAATTGTATAGAGAAATCCAGCTTCGCCGGAGACATTTTTCTATCGAAAAATGTAAAAATTTAGCTTGCTGTCAAAACAAAAACATATATATGCTGGCTCGCTACCGCTCGTCAGGAAATTATTGACACCTGGTTGGGGGTAAACGTCTTAAAACAGTAGGCTGAATGGGGCCGAATGGATACAAGCCAAAGAGAGAGGGAGATAAAGAGAAAACAAGCGAGGTGGGTTCCCAAATGTACCAAAATGGCGTCCCAATAATGAGATGGTCTACTCTATGACAGCCGTATGCCGCTCACTATACCCTGTTTATTTTCATCTGAGGGTAAATTATCATGTCCTTGTCATTATTAATCCAATATTACGTAGAGTTTATAGCGAAATATGTTGTTAATTATGAGAGAACTGAACATTATGTACAGTATTTATAAATGTACAGTATTTTTATGTACAGTATTTATAAATGTACAGTATTTTTATGTACAGTATTTATAAATGTAGTAAAACCGTAATTTAGCTGGTAATTCGGCTAAATATCGATATATACAGCTCTAACTTCCTTTTAAAACGAAACTCGCAAGTGGTCAAATCACAGCAAACCAAAGAGTGCAGCATATAGTTACGGTAGCTAATGTACGAACAGTTTATAACTACGGTAGTAATTCAAATGTAAAACTTGCAAAAAAAAAAAAAAAAAAAAAATCTGGAACGGCACAGTATAAAGACAAACGAACTTACAAAATATCTATGTGGAAATAACGATTTAGCAAAATAAAATGAGATATACCGTATCTCTTATCTAATATAATTATACGGCAGTGTATTCAGAATATTATAATGTTATTATTATAACCGTAGTGTGAATACAGTTCTGAATTTAATGCAAGTTTATGGGAAATATGTAACTAATAGCGGCACCGTACATTATTAATGTTTGGATTTTATTACCTGTAGGCTATTCAAAATTTACAATAGCAATGAGGAATATTTATGTTTGTTTTTAAGATAATATAAGGATTACCGTATAGTAATTTAGTTTATATAGGCCTACTGTATATGTTATTCTATTTATTCCCTGACGATCTTTCCTAAGTAGAATATATATTTTGTCGGCATTTGGAAAAAAAGTAATGAAAAACACCTTTATATTTTAACCTGCATACTGTAAGCAATCAAACTGAATCTAAAGGAAAGAAAAACATTCTTCTGTATTGAATGGGTTTATCGTAGAAGCTGAAATGGATCAGTGAGATTGCGATCAATGTGTTCTGAAACTCGGGTACGCCAATAAAACAGCTGGTATCTTGTTTACTCCTTAAAGGGAGGCTTCTGTTTGTTTTTCTGGACCCCTTTTCCCTCATGTTTTGTCCTATTAGTTTTGACATTTTTAGACTTTCGGCCCATTAGTTTGGCGATTTTAAGAACTTTCGCCCCATTTTTTGTTGTTGTCAATTCTAAGACCTTTCGTGCCCTTTATGGGTCGATATTCCCTGGCGAGCCACAGCGAGCCCGTATTTTTTGGAGGAGCCGGCCTTCGGCTGGAACATATTTGTACCGAAAATGTGCAAATATATTTCGAAGGGTGGTCTTGGAATGTGTATTTTTAAAAGCTTGATAGAGGTCTAGGGAGGGGGGGAAAAACTCTAAAACAGGTGCTACATGACCAAACAAAGCACAACAAAATTAATCTGAACTGAAGTTGTGTATATAGCCATTAAATGTTTTGTTCTGCATGTGCTACCAAATGTGTTTAAGATTTGTCGATTCCTTGTGTGACGACATCTGGTGTGACGATTCCTTGTATAGTGACTCCTTGTGTAACAATTCCTTGTTTAGCGACTCCTTGTGTAACAATTCCTTGTTTAGCGACTCCTTGTGTAACAATTCCTTGTTTAGTGACTCCTTGTGTAACAATTCCTTGCTTAGCGACTCCTTGTGTAACAATTCCTTGTTTAGCGACTCCTTGTGTAACAATTCCTTGTTTAGCGACTCCTTGTGTAACAATTCCTTGTTTAGTGACTCCTTGTGTAACAATTCCTTGTTTAGCGACTCCTTGTGTAACAATTCCTTGTTTAGCGACTCCTTGTGTAACAATTCCTTGTTTAGCGACTCCTTGTGTAACAATTCCTTGCTTAGCGACTCCTTGTCTAACAATTCCTTGTTTAGCGACTCCATGTGTAACAATTCCTTGTTTAGCGACTCCTTGTGTAACAATTCCTTGTTTAGCGACTCCTTGTGTACGGTAACAATTCCTTGTTTAGCGACTCCTTGTGTAACAATTCCTTGCTTAGCGACTCCTTGTGTAACAATTCCTTGTTTAGCAACTCCTTGTGTAACAATTCCTTGCTTAGCGACTCCTTGTGTAACAATTCCTTGTTTAGCGACTCCTTGTGAAACAATTCCTTGTTTAGCAACACCTTGTATAACAATTCCTTGTTTAGCGACTCCTTGTGTAACAATTCCTTGCTTAGTGACTCCTTGTGTAACAATTCCTTGTTTAGCGACTCCTTGTGTAACAATTCCTTGCTTAGCGACACCTTGTGTAACAATTCCTTGTTTAGCGACTCCTTGTGTAACAATTCCTTGCTTAGCGACTCCTTGTGTAACAATTCCTTGTTTAGCGACTCCTTGTGTAACAATTCCTTGCTTAGCGACTACTTGTGTAACAATTCCTTGTTTAGCGACTCCTTGTGTAACAATTACTTGCTTAGCAACTCCTTGTGTAACAATTCTTTGTTTAGCGACTCGTGTAACAATTCCTTGCTTAGCGACTCCTTGTGTAACAATTCCTTGTTTAGCGACTCCTTGTGTAACAATTCCTTGCTTAGCGACTCCTTGTCTAGTGACTCCTTGTGTAACAATTCCTTGTTTAGCGACTCCTTGTGTAACAATTCCTTGTTTAGCGACTCCTTGTGTAACAATACCTTGTTTAGCGACTCCTTGTGTAACAATTCCTTGTTTAGCAACTCCTTGTGTAACACTTCCTTGTTTAGCGACTCCTTGTGTAACAATTCCTTGCTTAGCGACTCCTTGTGTAACAATTCCTTGTTTAGCAACTCCTTGTGTAACAATTCCTTGCTTAGCGACTCCTTGTGTAACAATTCCTTGTTTAGCGACTCCTTGTGTAACAATTCCTTGTTTAGCGACTCCTTGTGTAACAATTCCTTGTTTAGCGACTCCTTGTGTAACACTTCCTTGTTTAGCGACTCCTTGTGTAACAATTCCTTGCTTAGCGACTCCTTGTGTAACAATTCCTTGTTTAGCGACTCCTTGTGTAACAATTCCTTGTTTAGCGACTCCTTGTGTAACACTTCCTTGTTTAGCAACTCCTTGTGAAACAATTCCTTGTTTAGCGACTCCTTGTGTAACACTTCCTTGTTTAGCGACTCCTTGTGAAACAATTCCTTGTTTAGCAACTCCTTGTGAACAATTCCTTGTTTAGCGACTTCTTGTGAAACAATTCCTTGTTTAACAACTCTTTATTGAACAATTCCTTGTTTGACAACTCTTTGTTGAATAATTCCTTGTTTAGCGACTACTGGTGTAACAATTCCTTGTTTAGCGACACTGTGTAACAATTCCTTGTTTAGCGACACTATGTGTAAAAATTCCTTATTTAGCGACTACTTATGTATCAATTCCTTGTTTAGCGACTCCTTGTGTAACAATTTCTTGTTTGAAAGCTCTTTGTTGAACAATTCCTGGTTTAGCGACTCCTTGTGTAACAATTTCTTGTTTGAAAGGTCTTTGTTGAACAATTCCTGGTTTAGCGACTCCTTGTGTAACAATTCCTTGATTGACAATTCCTTGTTAGACGATTCCTTGTATGACAATTCCGTGTGTAAATATTCCTTGTTTGACGATTCCTTGTGTACGGTACCGTAACTATTCTTTGTGTGATGACTCCTTGTGAAAATACCAACCGGGTAATCCGTGTGTGGATATCCCTTGTATGAATATTCCCGGTGTGGGTATTTTTTTGTTGATCATCCTTGTGTGAATATCCCATGTGTGGATAATACGTATGTGTAGGCCTATATTACGTGTGTGAATATTCCTTGTGTTGATATTTCTTTTGTAGATATTTCTTTTGTAGATATTACTTTTGCGGATATTACTTGTGTAGATATTCCTTTTGTGGATATTCCCTGTGTAATGGTTCCCAATTTGGATAATTATTTATTAGGAATGTATTCCTTGTGTATTGTGCGTTATATACCTGTTACCTGACGTGTGTGACCATTCTATAGCTTATGTGCGTGGGCTCATATTGTTGTTCGTGTGTGTGTACGTGTATTTGCGTGTGCGTGGGGTCATATCGGTGCGTGTGCGTGTATTTGCGTGTGTGCGTGCGTGCGGGTATCGACAGGGCCTTCTTTGTTCACGCGGACGTCAGATAATTGCAGGAGAAGAATACTGGGAGCCTCACAGAAGGTTCCCGGGGAGAAATTTCACACCTATGTTTGTATTCTTCTTCAGTCCCCCCCCCCCCCCAACCCCTTCCCTCTGCAACAATTATTTTCTTTTGTGTGCTCTTTTCTTCTTTTTCTCTCTCCCCTTCCCCTTTGTTCGTTTGTTTCGTCTCCTTGGTCTGTAGTTATCTTCTGTTCCCCATGCCTGGAGGTGTATGTTATATTCTCTACTGGATACAACACAGAGATAATTCCCCTGTTAGGGTCTACTGAAAGTGAATATATACATATCGGTCGCGGAACATTTGCCCACAGGCATAATAATAAATTTAAATGTATGAAAAGACGGCGTCACACGATATTCACGAGATTCCCATGTGTAAAATACATGGGAATTTCGTATGGACAAATGTTTCGTGACCGTTCTACTGTGTACAGTATATAGCCTACTGTATATATATATATATATATATATATATATATATATATATATATATATATACTGTATATATATACTGTATATATATATATTATTATGTTACCTCCACCAACCGACTCTACTCCTAAACTCAATTAATGAAATCAACAAATACATATGGCAGTCCAGGGATTCGAACCTAGGATGCTCACACCGAAATTCAGTGCATATATATATATATATATATATATATATATAAAAAGAGAGAGAGAGAGAAAGAGAGAGAGATTACCATCAAAGTTTTGTTTTCTTGCTGGAATAGCTACGGTACCGTACCATAATAAAATATATGGGTGAAATACACTTAATATCATTATGGGTTAATTAAGATAGTTTGGAGTTTGTTAATTGCTGGAGGACCTTCTTAAACTGACTAAAATTGTCTATTATTAGACAGTATACAATGAAACGGACAAAACTGGTACGGTACCGGTACTGAACGGGTAAGTATCGAATGCATAAGTGCAATTAACTTCAGTGCCTTGGAAGAGTTACCGGTATCCTACTGAAAAGCCCTCTCACATTTTATTAATAACAATAATGTTGAGGTAGGCTACAATCAGATTATAAGATAGCTATTTTATTAAGCTGAATACAGCGGTTAATGATAAGCAAAATATAATAAAAACATAACTTACCAATGTAATACCTTGACTACGAGGTGTTTCATTTGCTACCGGTATACATTATCGTATTGTGGTTGCCAGGTTAGAAGCGAACAATATAACATGGTGAGGGCTGGTCCTATCCAGAGTGAGGTTTGGCATCCTCTACCCAACCTTAGCCGTTTCTGTATGTCTTTTCCTGTACTACATTTCCTTCTAGGTGCTGGTGAGGTAGCCCGATTGGGTGGCACTGCAAGGTGGGCTGCGGGGGTGCGGGCCCATGGGCTGATGATCCCCTCCCCCGCTGCCCTCTCAAAGACAGATCTCATAATTTTCCCCCTTACCCCTCAACTTTCTCTTCAAAACTGTTAAGGGGCACAGGGGCCCTGGGAGGGGCTCCCGTATCCCGGGCGTTTCCGCACTCTATTCAGCCCCTCACCTGGACATTATTTAGTGGTAAAGCTGGGAGGGTTCTGTGGGACGCTCAGTTATGGCCTTGACCTTGCTCGGGACCTTGGGGCTTCTCGGCCAGACAGCCTGGGGATCAACAACAACAACAACAACACTGTGAGGAGTTAAGACACTTAGGAGTTAATACAGTTTCATATACAGGGTAATCATGTACATTCTTATACAATGTACCAACTTATTTTTGCGAATTGAAATTAAAATCTTATGAAAGGTAGATATAGTATACTGTATAACTGTTTTAATATATAGAAAGCAAAATATGTTCTAGTCGCCGTCATTTGTGTCTGCAATGTTGTGCTTACCCAATAAAACTAAATGTGTGGGTCATTATACTGCCTGCTGCATTATCTTTGTTGGGTTCGATACAATTTCAAGACAGTCCAGATATAGCTGGCGACCATAATTTGGCTTTAATTCAAATGGGCCTATTTATTCTGAAATATTATTGTAAGTTTTACATTTTATTTGTATATTTACATATTTATACACTGTATGCTATCGAATCCGATTTAGGTCTAATTGTGCATTGTTTTTTTATTAACAGTTCGTTGCTATTATCCACGTTATCATACCGATAAACTATACATTTTGAATTCCATGCTTTGTTTATGTCTTGGCGTAAATGAGTCTTTCTCTGCGTACCAGTACTGGTGGCTATTTGTTACGTTAGGCTATCATAATATAGTGTTGTAGTGCAGTACGGTACCGGTAGTAATCCTTGTAGCAATAGTTCGTTGGGAGGCCCGCAGATCGTTCTTTGCGGTTATCATGATATGCGGAGGTTGTTGAACAGATACCAGTACCGGTACCGTGCTGTATAATTCAAATTGTCTTGGTTCTGTTTCACAACTGAGCCTCTCAAGTTACCGGCTTGCATGGTTGTAGTAATCCTTAAATTAAATAACTCCGCTTGGCAACAATTAAAAGTACACCATCTTGGATTGAAGCCTGGATCAAGTGTTTAATAGCGAACATGCTAACCACTACACAACACTGACATACCATTTTGTTGCAACCTGACAAACAACGGCTGTCCAGGGTCATCTACTGTACAGTAGGTTAGCACGTTCGCCTGTTGATCGTTTGATCCAGGGTTTAATCCCAGGTGGTCTATGTGAGATGTTTTTCAAGGGTGAATGCTTGAATCAAGAATTATTTCAATATCAACCAATTGGAAGCTGCCACAAGAATCACTGGTAAGAGTTGTAGTGTAAAATATCTGGCATGTCGTCAGATGTTGCCACAGCTGTTGTCTACCAAGCTGCACCGACTGTTAATGCCAGTGTGGTCTAGTCGTTAGCCTGTTAGCCTGTTAATTACGTGATTCAGGGTTCTAACCTGTGGTCGTACCGTATCCCTAATTCCGTGCCTTGGTGCCATAAGTCGCAGTCACAGAAATACTTGTTCAGCAATATTCGGCAGTTTTTCTCTGGAAGCTTCTATGGTAATGTTTTATAAGTATCCTGTCACATAAAATAATGTATCGCTACCAGACAAAAGGGCCCCGAATTGTTGCTTAAAACAGTTGCTGATGGAATATTTGCACGAAGAAACTCTAGTGTGCCTCAGCTTTTAGTCGAGTTTTCATTTAATTACGGTAACTAGATCTAGTTATTTTATCTCCCTATCTGTTCCACGTTACCGTATTGCGTATTGTAATAAATAACAATCCATGGATCTTATGTGTTTGTTTATTTTGCAAATAAAACCATCTGAAGTTGTTTGAGGCAGGTTAGTTAGTTAAAATAGGACTTCAGAGGCTCTCAACCCTATTGGATAATTATTAAGCCAGCACACTTAAAGTCGAGAATAATGTCAGGACTGTAGCCCCTTTTCGAGAACCTCAGTCACTTGTTGAGGCCTGTTTTTTACTTAATAATAAAATAATTAATGTGGCTTCATAATTAATGTACCGATTTATAAATGTACAGGTATCAATCACCTACACAAATATGTGCATAATAGTATATGATTATGAAAGCGCCACAAATTTGCCTGAGTGCCCGTGCTTTCCATACCTATCGCCTTCCTTGTTCGTGTTCCACATTGCATGGTTTACTCGTTATCATTCGCTCACCGGCAATTAGACACCATTGTTCTTTGTGTGTGTAGGGGAGAGGGGAGGGGGGCCAGGAGGGGGTTACAGAGCCTTTAGTAAACAGTGAGCGGACAAATACCAACATTTATACCCTTGTCATTAGCATCTATAGAGCATTACTTGCATTATGTTGTATAGCCCAGTCTATAACAGAATGAACAATTGTGTATTACTGTTTTACTTATTAATACGGTAATACTGGTATATGAAATAGGGCATATTATGTAATTACAGATTTAAGATTCGTAGAGCTAATATCTTTCTTGATAGGCTAGGCATATCTATAATTGTCCTAAAAGTATGGAAAGGCCATTGCACAATCCAAATATCGAACGATGCTTAGGAACTTCATATAATTTATGAATCGAACAAATTGGTCAGTTTCTTAAACAAAATGATCATGGCATATTATATATAAAATATTTATTTAGTTCAACAAGGCAGTTGGCTTCGCTTAAGAATATATTTGTATGTTTTGAGTTTCCAGTAATGCCGAATGTTTAAAAAGTATGATGGAAAATTGTCCGATATCATGCAAAGAGTGGGTATTGGGTATTCGGTGGGTAGGGTTGGGGTATAGGGTTAGATTTTTTGTGTATTGTTGTGCTAGCCAGCGTGTATATAATATTATACTGTATATACCGTATATATATATATATATATATATATATATATATATATATATATATATATATATATATATATATATATATATATGCGTATTGAATGTTTCCGTGTATACAGATCCTGTGACATTCTATACGCTCCGCTCCTCCCAAATCATTCGTTACGGTACTTTATATTCCGCTTCACTCATAACTAACCCGCAAAAAAAAAAAAAAAAAAAAAAAAAAAAAAAAAAAATATATATTGTATAACTGGAACCGAAACAATGAAAGTGAAATTTGGTTAAAACACAAACATAATAATAATAAAAAAACAAAAACAAATATATATATACAGTATATACAGTATACGTATTCGGTTATGCAGTCGAGAGTGGATGGGAATATATGTGTATAATGATTTGTTATCCCCGCGAGTGAGCATTGTTTTCGGTATTTAGTTGTTTATGGCGAGGTTTGATTTTGTTTTATTTTCCCCTCTTCCTGAAAAGCTGAAACCCCGACCTTTGATAGTTCATTATAAAAGGTTTATATGCTAGGTGGAGGGACGGTAGCACAAAATGTGTAGGCTTATATTATTATCTAGCGGTGTTGTGGTGTTGTGTGTTATTGTTTGTGATCGCTGTTTGTGTGTGTGTGTGTGTGTGTTATTGGCTAGCGGTGTTATGTTATTATTTGGTTTGTGTGTATGTGTATGATTATATATTGGTGTTTTGTTTCATTGTTTGTGATCGATGTTTGTTTCACTGTGTGCGTGTCTGTTGTGTGTGTGACACACACACACACACACAGAGTGGGTGGCATGCTGAAGAAATCTGTGCTATTAGAAGGAAAATTGATGTAATCAACATACAGTACATTACCGGTAAGTACAAAATCAAATACGAAAGTAACAATGAACCCGATTTGAAAAGATTGAGTTAAAGAAATTGAAATTTGATATTTTCTTAAATTCAAGTAACAACAGATAAAACAAGGGCATTATTAATACTAGAGACACTGAGGCCAAGATAATTAGGTTAACTAACCTTAAATAACCTAACAAGGAATAATTATTCCTTCAGAAGTCAGAACCTCGCGGGCCATGCTTGGGAGATACCAGTACCGGGTACTCTAGAGAAGAAAAAAAAGGCTTCTTGCACACTCATTCGCATGTTGCACCTTGTATATTCTTTTCTTATTGTAAATTTTAGTAGGCCTACCCAATAATTATTAAAACACAATCGATGTTTGTTCCATATAGTCTGATAGTCGCGCAAATCTTAATCATAATTTTACGACGATTCAGTAAGTGTTAGTGTCAAATGTCAAGCTTCTAACTTGAATTATTTTGTGTTATATAACGTACAGCCGCCATATTGCCATATTTGACTCATACTAATGCTAGCCGTCTTTAGTGTCCACATTAACCTATTCAGTACTAGGTCTTTTGTTCCCTCTATATTTCGGCTAACGTTAGACGATTTTTTCTATCTATCTATCTATTGCCGGACGCCGTAATCCCCGAAGGGGTGGCCACGAATGAATGGCCCCTTACACCTCTGTCCCCAGTCAGTCGACGCCACTCCTCCCATCCAGCACCGCTTTCACGCATATACTTCCTAACTCCATCCTTCCACCTCTCTCGATTTACCTCTCCTTCTCTGTCCTTCCACTTCACTCTCGTACACTCTCTTAGTCATTCTCTCGCTTCCCATACGTCCCCATGGCCGAACCATCTCAAGGTGTTCCTTTTCACACTTTCCAGCACATCTACATCCACACCTCACCGCTCTCGTACTTCCTCATTCGTGTGTCTATCCCTCCATATAACTCTGCACGCACTTCTCAAGTAACTTATTTCCACCCCTCTCACTCTTGGTTTGTATCTCTCCAACAATGTCCATGCTTCGCTCCCGCACGTCAATGTTGGGATTACCACACTATCATGCAAAGGACTTCTTTACTTCCATGCTGACCACCCTATTTCTTGTTACTGCCTACAGCGTTCCTACAACCCTCTTCCCCTGTTGCACCCTCTCCCGCACTTCTTCATCCATACTCCCATCTTTACTCAACACATTGCCCAAATACTTAATGAGATGACATTCCCCATAGTCTGATCATTCAACCTCACCTCACACTCTGTGACTGCACCCCTTTCAAAAACCATAACCTTTTCTTTCCCTCATCTATCTTCAGATTCCATTTTCCACACACTGTTCCAAACATATTAACCATAGCCTACCCTGCAACTCCCATTCACTATCGCTCATCATAACTGTATCGTCAGCAAACAGCAATACAGGCAACACAGCAATAAAGCAATACATACGATTATATACAGCTTAGAAAAGACCTAAGGCAATCCCTCGATTATTCCCGACACCCACTTAATATAATTGCCAGAAAAAATATGCATGTGTCCTGAAATACTGAATGGGTTAAGCAATACCGGTACCGTACATATTCCAGAATTAGCTGAGAGAGAGAGTGAGTGTGTGTGAGCCAGCCAGAAGCGTGTCTGCTTCCCATCCTGCAGTCTCGCGTGCAAGCCCCGCGAATAGTTTTTCTGGGATATAACCGTCGGTTACCGTCTCCCACTGAGCAAGGAAGATGGGTAATGGTCTCTGGTTGATAAAAGAAGGTCAAGCTCTTGTGAATCCTCGAAGGAAGAGATAGCCTACAGTCGTTATATAAGAAACCAGGCGATTATTTTAACTATTATTATTATTACTATAATTATTATTTTTATATTAGTATTAGCAATAATAATATTGTTATGATTATTATTATGATGATTGTTATTATTATCAACTCTGCGTAAGCAGAGTGGTATCGCCCCCCGTATAGTGGTACATGCTAACCGAAATGTCTGTCTGTCTGTCTATCCGAGAACTCCTCCTAGACCGTTTGACGGAATTTCACCAAACTTCACACGAACGTTCGGTGCGTGAATGCGACGGTAATACAAAAAAAAAAAAATATAATTTGTGCAATAGTTAGGCTATGATCTTAAGTCCAAAATATGGTAACCCTTCGCAGAGTTGGGTATGCCGTTTTGATTTTGGGCAAAACGGCACGTCTACTTTATTATTATTATCAACTCTGCGAAGCAGAGTGGTATCGCACAAACAGATCCCGCCCGTATACTGTACACCACAAGTCGGCTTGTCCGTCGTCCGTCGTCCGTCTGTCCGGAAACTCCTCCTAGACCGATTGATAGATTTTCACCAAATTTCACAGGTATATCCATTTGGTCAATGCGATGGTCAGTCAAAAAGAAATTTTCTATTTAACTTAAAGGT
This sequence comes from Paralithodes platypus, assembly GCA_032716605.1. NCBI lineage: Eukaryota > Metazoa > Arthropoda > Malacostraca > Decapoda > Lithodidae > Paralithodes > Paralithodes platypus. The sequence continues at coordinate 40,841,442 of CM064492.1, read as the reverse complement.
TAATGTCAAAGGTCAAGGTTAAAAATAAGGTCAATATTTCATATTTTTTAGTTTTTACTTAAATGTCTTCATTTTCACTATACAAGTTAATAGTAACTTTGATATCTTATTGACCAAATTTCAGATAAATATTCTAAACGGCATGGTCAAAGGTCAATGTCAAAGGTCAAAAAAAGATTTTTACTAGAATTTCTTATAATAACTGTTAGATTTTCACTAAGCTTACGATACATATTCGGAATACGAAGGCCAAGGTCACACAAGCAACTATACAATTCCATATGAAAGGTCAAGGTCACAGATCAAGGTCATATATAAGGTCAATATGCTATTTTCTTTACTTTTCATGCAAACTTCACAAAATTTGGTGAGATAGTTGCAATTTAAATGAAAAGGAAAATAATACATTTGGACAAACATATCATTAAGGTCAAGATAAAGGTCAAAGGTCAAGGTCAACTATTTTATTAATATATATGAAACTAACCGACAGGTTTTAATGAAATTAGGCGTGCTTATTTGATTTTCCGGGGCAATGTCAATGAACAAAAAAATTACTCCTACAGAAAGGTCCAGGTCACAGGTCAAGGTCAAAGGTCAACTTTTACTATTTATTTTACTTTTTACTCAAAAGTCTTAATTTTCACTATACAAGTTTCTGGTAACCCTGATATCGTATTACCCAAATGTTAGATACATATTCTAAAGGGTAAGGTCAAAAATCAAGGTCAAAGGTCAAAATACATTTTCTACTAGTATTTCTTATATTAACTGTTAGATTCTCACTAGGCTTACCATGTATATTCGGAATACCTAGGCCAAGGTCATGCCAGAAACTATACAATTCCATATGAAAGGTCAAGGTCACAGGTCAAGGTAAAAAAAAAGGTCAATATACTATTTTCTTTACTTTTCATGCAAACTTCACAACATTTGGTGAGATAGTTGCACTTTAAGTGAAAAGATTTTTTTTTGTGACATATAAAGGTCAAGATAAAGGTCAAAGGTCAAGGTCAACTATTCTTTTGATATATATGAAACTAACTGATGGGTTTTAATGAAATTACGCATGCTTAGGCCTATTTGATTTTCATGGTCAATGTCAATGCAAATAAAAATGTACTACATAAAGGTCACAGGTCAAGGTCAAAGGTCAGCTTTTATTATTTATTATAAAAGATTACCGGTACTCAAATTTTGGAAAACTGGCTGTGGTATGGCTTATTACTTAAATATTATATATATATATATATATATATATATATATATATATAATATATATATATATATATATATACAGTATATATAATTTCACATAAATATTGCAATAGTTGAGGTCAAGGTCAAAATAAGACTATTTGTCATTTTCTCTAAATTCCTCCTAAACTGTTTAATGTACGGTATTGTCACCAAATTATACAGGCAAATTCACTTGGTCAATGCGACGACCATCCAAATATATGTATTTTATTGTAATTCAAAGGTCAAAGGTCAAGGTCACAGTATATGATCACTATTTGTAATAAATAAGTTTTTAGCCTATACAAATGACACCATATTCATAATGCTAGTTAATACGAACATTGTTGTTAAGCTAACTAAATCCTCGATAAGAAATTTTAAGGTCGAAGGTCAAGGTCAAAGGTCGAAATATGATTTTTACTAGTATTAACTATTTAATGTAAAATTCTCATTAGGCATATCATGCATATTCGGAATGCCTAGACCAAGGTAATACAAGAATACACATAATTCTATTTGATAGGTCAAGGTTACAGGTCAACGTCAAATATAAGGTCAATAAGCTAATTTCTTTACTATTCATGTACATTTCACAAAATTCGTTGAGACAGTTGTGCTTTAAGGGAAAATTAAAATGTCAAATTTTCAGACATCATGAAGGTCAAGATGAAGGTCAAAGGTCAAGGTCAACTATTCTTTTAATACCTCTGAAACTAACTAATGATCTTTAATGAAATTTGACACATTATTTGATTTTCTAGGGTTAGGCCTATATCAAAACAAACAAAAATATAATCCTACATAAAGGTCAAGGTCACAGGCCAAGGTCAAAAGTTAACCTTCATCATAAAAAATACTCAATTTTAGATAAGCTGACGACTTTTAGTTGCATTTTACTTAGATAACATATATTTCAATCATATATAATTATATATTATAATACTTAAGGTTAAAGGTCAAGGTCAAAGAACAAAATATGAGTGTTAATAACTTTCTTTAAACTCTTCCTAGACTGTTTAACCCTTTGTTTACAGGTGACGTCTTTTGTATTGTATTCTAGCTATAATTAGACGATTTTGTGGAGCTTATGAAGGATCTGTGGTAGTAAAAAGGGTTAACTAAGATAGTTGATAGCCTGCTAATTTTATGGAGGCCCTTCATAAACTAATTAAAATCATCTTAACATCCTGTATTAAATTAACCCGACAGAACTGTGCTGAACGGGTTACGTATCGTCACCAAATTTTGCTGGCAAATTCGGTTGGTCAATGCAACGCTTGTCCAATTTTTTTGTTTTTGTTATTCAAAGGTCAAGGTGAATGGTGAAGGTTACAGATTGTGGTCACTATTTCTTTCTTATATATATTTTAAATTTGAATTACACCATATTCAAAATGCTACAAAATTGTGTTACGCTGACCTTATTATAGATAAATATTCCAATGGTTAAGATTCAATGTGATCATAAATGTAATTATATACTGTATATATATACTCCCAGGCGGACATGAACCACCAACAGTCAGGACGAGTATCTATGCTTTAATCCACTACACACAAGTATCCTCTATCACGATGTGGTATAGTGGATTAAAGTATGGGCACTTGTTCTGACTGTCGGTGGTTCAAGTCCGGCTGTGAGTATAAAAACATTTAATATATATATACAGTATATATACTGTATATAAACCGATTTTACCGAAGAGAGTCAATACTACTTGCAGAATTCTAGGTCGCGGAGTTGCGTATGCTTTTTTTTTTTTTTTTTTTTTTTTTGGTAATGCGAAATCTGCACACCTACTTTATTATTATTATTATTATTATTATTATGACTATTATTATTATTATTAATATGTGTAAAAGTAGATTTATCCGACAGTTTAGGTGTAGCCTACACACATTTTTAAAATACCGGTACTTAGATGCAATAGTGTTTTAGGTTAGGTTAGGTCAAGTAAGCTAGGCTAGGTTAGGTTAGGTTAAGTACCGGTATACCGTACTAGGTTATAGTTTAGGTTACCGGTAGGTTTTGATCTGGATGATTTTATTTACGTAAAAAATAAAAAAGCAACAACAATGACAAATATACCGGTACTCGCAAGTATATATAACTACGAATTGCACCGTTTGTGTGTGTGTGTGTGTGTGTGTGTGTGTAATGGTAGCTGCAGGTTATGACTGATCTATTGTAGGGCAGGCAATAAAATCAGAATGAATAAACAATGCCGGTGCCCCCGTGCTGAATAATATGACCTGAATAACAATGGCTATTAATTTATACACCATAAAAGATTCTCATTAAAAGAGTAATTTGCCGAAATAGAAGTTCCATTGGTGTCCAGATTAAGAAATGGTAGCAATTAACTGGGACGTTTGAGAGGCGCAGACAATGGGTGAATGGTGTGTTTGGCTGAGCTCTATATTGTAATTTCGCTAGATAGTAACTTTACATGGTAGCCTATTGTTATTTTAAGGTGAATATAGAATACAAAGAAAAATGCATGTACCGGTGCATACAATGTAGGTTACACCATTTCCAAAATTTGGTCAACCTGTTTTAGTGGCATATACAATGTATGAATGATGTATTTTTGTGAGAGTTGTATGTACCGATATACTGTATAGTTACATCGCTAAATACTAATATGATATGCATTGTTCCTTTAAGGTAAGGTTGGTATAGACTGAAAACTAAAGACAAAGACAGTAGCATTGTACAGTACCGTACACATAGGATCACACGAAAATTATCTGACAACCTGTGACAGTGAAATAGTCAATTGGTGGGTGGTGTGTTTGGGAGAGCTCTATTATAGTCTATATATTGTCTATTCAGTATACTGTAATTAGGCCAGAAATGTTTATCATTAGCCCTTGTATCTCATAAAGGACTATAGTAACTGTGCTGTAAATTTCCACACCTATTACCTGGCAGACTCTTCCCAATTGGTAGAAATATTAGCTTGATTACTCCTTTAACTAGAGAGAATAGTGGTTAAGATTTCGGTCCTATGAATACAATACAGTAAATTCGCTTTATAGTTAATCTTAATTGTAGCGTTTTCTTGTAATGCAAGGTGATTATAGAATGAAAGGATATAGATTGAAGGCTTCATGCCTCCAAAACTCAATTTCTCCAGTTGTCTACTCGTCAAAACCTTCCACAGAACTATCCCTTACTCTTCAACAACTTACAAATGTGGTCTTTATCTTCGCTTGTTATTCTCGGTGTCTCTGTTTCTTCTGATCTCTCCTGTAAAAATCATATTACCACTCTTGCTAAAACAGCTTCCCAGAAGCTAGGTGTGCTCAATTGCCTCCGGGGGTTCTTTACCCTTGCACAGCTTTTTGCTCTATACAGGGGTACACTGCGTCCATGTATTGAGTATTGTTCACATGTGTGGGGAGGCTCCTCTCACACAACACTTCTAGACAAAGTAGTAAAGAAAGACTTTCGTCTCATTAACTCACGCCCATTCACCGATTCTCTGCAGTCTCTCTTTGTCGCAATGTTGCATCTCTCTCACTATTCTACCGCTATTACAATAATCAGTGTTCCTCAGAGCTCTCTTAGTGCATACCAAGCCCTCTACTTTGAGCACGTACCGCCCGTCTTGAAACACAATCCCACCCCTACTCTGTACAACTCTCCAACTCAAGAGTGAACCGATATTTCCAGTTTTTCTTCAATTCAACAGCTGAGATATGAAAATCTCTCTCTGAATCTCTCTCTGGAAGTTCTGCATTTTATCTTCTTTATCCACATATATTGTTTGTGTTAAAGCTATAACCGCATTCTAAAGTTACCGGTAGTATTTAATCTATTTGCGTGAAATAAACAAAACGTGTGAGGTGTATTTGGGGAGAGTTTCTGTTATTTTTGGAACCCCTTCTCCCACATGTTTAGCCCCATTAGTTTTGATATATTTTTTAACGTTCGCCCAATTAGTTTAGCTATTTTAAGACCTATCGCCCCATTTCTTTGTCAATATTAAGACCTTTCGTGTCATTTAGGTGCCGATTATATCCTGGCGAACGATACCGAGCCTATCATTAAGGAAGAACTGGCCTTCGGTCATGAGATTTTGCTACCCAATACAGAATGTATACATTTATCTCTAAGAGGGGTCTTGGGGGTGTATATTTAAGGGGGGATGGTTCTCTTTTTGGGCGATTTTTGCATGTATTCATTATTTTTCTAATTTCCTCCCTAGATCTCCATCAAATTAAAACAAAAACATCCATTAGATCCCCCTTCTAGATTAATTTGTAAATTTTTCGGTAAAAAAAGGTCCCGGCCAAAGGCCAGTTCTTCCAACATTACAGGCTTACTATCGTTCGCCAGGGAAAACAATCGACACCTAAATAGCACGAAAGGTCTAAATATTTACGAAGAAATGGGGCGAAAGGTCTTAAAATCGACTACCGGTAACTAATGGGGCAAGCATCTTAACATCTGAAAACTATTGGGGCTAAACATGAGGGAGAAAGTGGTCCAGAAAACCGGCCCATGTCCCCTTAAAGCATGATAGAGGTTTTTGGAGCAACCCCCCCCCCCCCCCCTTCCCGCCCCCTTAACAGGGTACGGTATATACTGTATATAGATAAAATAGTTACCGGTACTTATTGTTTAGTAAATATAAGGTAAGGCAAGGTGAATATACTGTAGAAAGAAGAGCACCGTACCGGTAACATTAACTTGTAATGTGCAGTTGTCGAAATGAATTCGTACACACTCCATGACTTTATTTACGAAGCTATAATTAATACCCGTATCATCGAATTATGAATATACTTTGTTATCGATTAACTGTTTTACATAAACTGTTTGTGTAACTAATATAGGCCTATACATACCTTTTTTACTTGTATACACAAAATCATGGAGTAGGTACAAAATATTATGAAGACGTGCGTCCTCAAATAGTGAAGGGTTTAATTTAATAATGTTATGATTGAAAGGAAAGATTACCAAGCGTGGGTGACTTCACACACGGACGATTTGTAGCATGTTGATTAATCACTTTAGCCTAATACTTATAACATGTAAGCTAGACTCACTCTCATTTTGATATGCCCACTCTTATGTTCACTCCTTATCACTTTAACGGTCATATTTACCCCCCCCCCTGTTCCATCAGCACTCTAAGTTATATATATGTATAGTTGTATACACCCTATTATAATAAGGACACAAGTATAGTCTATTAACCCCTTTAGTTAATCACATAATTAACTACACCATCATAATCCCTAAGTTAAACTGATCACACTGATGTGTTTATTTAGATCGTTTATACTTACACTTTGTAAACACTCAATGTAAACAACTTCTTTCCCTCATACATCACAGAATGTGAAATTAACAATACAATCCCAGTTGAGTATCTGGTTTCACCCAGTTACACCCAGACTCGACCCACCTAGTTTTGCTAATTAAACATCTACCCCCTAGTAATGCCCCTGCCTCACATTTAGTCCAGTAAATCTAGCAATCATTTAACTGGACCTAGAACAAATTGTAATAGAAGGTTTTTTGGCTTTAACTTGTTTATTAGGTCCCTCTGATGAACATATAAAAAGTCTCCAACTTTTGGACACCGGGAAAGTGGTTAATTTGCATAAATTCAAGATGGCCGCCGTCCAAAGCTTCAATTTACAGATAACTTTTTTCTGGTTGCTCCTAGACCCTATAAATGTATTACAAACAACGTTTTTTTGGCTTTAACTTGTTTATTAGGTCCCTCTGATGAACATATAAAAAGTCTCCAACTTTTGGACACCTGGAAAGTGGTTAATTTACAGCCGAAAAACCTTACAGACAGGCTGAACTGTCTCTTTCACAAGGGGTGACACAGGCACTTTGTGCTTGTATGGGTTTTTTGACCTGTTGTCCCTCTTTTTTATAAAAAAAAAAAAAAAAAAACCATGACGTAGTATGACGTCATTCAGAGCCAATTATGTAATTCATGATAGGAGTTCGTATTCACTTGGATCATCGGTGCTTGCATCAAAGTTGCTATTTTGACAGAGTCCTTTACATTGACCACATGCACTGGAACATTCAAGCTCATTCCGTTTGCAACTACAGCGTTGAGTGTCACAGTTGCCCTTACACTGACATCTGACCAATTTCAGTAGTGAATCAGGAGCCACTGGCGAATCCATCGTCTTCGGTTCAAGCTGTCCCTTCCGCAGACACCAGCCCCATTTCTCGGGGTCCACACAGTTCCCCATCCATTCCTGGACCTGACAATAAACTCGGAACGAGTGGTATTTGGCTGCATCGGTTGTTGGGGGAAGGCTGTGAACTTCAACGGTAGTTGAACTTTTTGCCACCTTGTTGCAAAACTTTGTCTTTCGCAGTCCGTCAAGGGTGTCATTTCCTTTTCCCCCGTACAAATAAACCAAGGCCTTTTCACCAGCTGATGATATCGCGTCTTTACTTCCACTTTGGCAACAGAATGCTTCTATACATTTCAAGAAACCGTTGTCTTCCCTCACTTTCCTCAAGGCAGCCCCTTTACCAATACCATACAGTCGTGAGGTTGTGTCACATCCACAGAGTGCATGGACAACTGGCAGGACACGACAGATGCTTTCACCGAGAGCTTTTGCTACTGAGTTAATATGCCAACATTTCCCACCTTCCTTGCTCGACTTGAAGTACAAATCATTCATCCCTCGTTCCGCATAATGACACAACAGCACCAACAAGTCTGTGTCCTCACCTATCACATATGTCACGGTTTCCCTTGCATGCTCAATTCCCTTCTTCGCAATCATGACATCTGCATCTGCTGGCGCATTGACACAGTCAATTCCATTTGCCTTGAATGTTTCACACAATAAGTCAATGAAGTTTTGCTTATTGTCCGAGTTTGACAAGAAGTTTTCCTTTTTTGACCGAAGGGGCATGGTTGGAGTGAACATCACCTTTTGACCAAAGACTCCTTTTGATCGTCGATTGTGTGTCATGTCCTTGGTAGTAGGTCCTGATTTATAACCGTCGAATACAACCACCGGGTTGAGAAAGTTTTTGGAAACATGCTTCATGTACATGCTTGCAATGTCCTCAAATGTGTCACCCTTCTTCCATGGAATCCTTTGCAATAAGGAACCACCATCCAGAACATGGGTCACAGTCCTTTCTTCCTCAAATGATTCCAATGACGACTTGGGAACAACAGCAGCTATCTCATCTCCTAGCTGTGGTTTATTGGCTTCCCTGAGCCTCCCCCACTTATCGAACAGAGCAGTAGGGTAGCTAGACAACTCATACGCAAAGACCTCTTCAACACCTAAGTCCCTGTTATTAGCAAAGATGAGGAGCCTCTGGAAAAGGAGCTGTGGGTCGATTGGTACTTTTTCAGCACTGATTGTAACCTTTGCACCCAACGACTCAACTTGATCTTTCTTCCTAAATGAAAAGTCAAAAGCATTGCTACCTTCCATCTTCTGCACAATGTTCATACCAACCTCATACAGTAAATGAGGATTGGCCGAGGCTGGTCCTGTCACACCGTTGGCAATATTCCTGAGTTCATTTGATTCTTGAAATGGATCATAATCCTTGAAGAATGCGAGAACCTTCTCTGTGTCCTTCCTATCTCGTTCACGCCTTGCTTCAGTCATTTCTTTGTGCTGCTCAGAGGTGTGGAAATGCTTCCCTGTCAGTTCTTGCATAACTTCACTCACCTCAGCGCAGGCTGGCATAGCAAGTAACCAGCGCAGGCGTTGCGTTTCCTCCATGCCCCTACCACGTGTCAATCCACCATTCGTTTTCAAAGAGCGCATCAAAACCTGCTCTATAACCAAGTCGCTTGGCAGTCCTGCCCACAGCCGATCACTTCGGCGGATCACAAATAGACCGGAGTTCAATTGACAGAACATGTCTGGGTTGAGCTGCTCAAGTTCAATCATGTCTTGAATGTACACATGGGCTGACTTGGCATAATTGTTATGACCACACGCTGCAAAGTACGGCAACATCTCCTGGAGTGTTCCGAGGTACAGTAGGAAATCGCCCATTCTCAGTGCCCTCAGGAAGCGACGCAGCAGGTCAATCATGTCCATGTATTGAATCCATAGCTTTCCCATCTTATGCTCTGCTAAGGAGCTCTTCTCAGCTTTAAGTTTTTCAGAAATTCTGTTGAAAACGTCTTTACTGCAGACTTCATCCGGTGAAACGTCTTCACGCAACAGCTTATCCAAAAGATCTGCAGCCTCCTGGAAGTCCTTGCATGAAACAAGAAACAAGATGATGGGATTAGTATAGGCCTAGGCAAAATGTAATAGACAATAATGTGCAGTAAAGGTAGGGCTTGACCTAGAACAAATTGCAATAGAAGGTTTTTTGGCTGTAAGGTTTTTTGGCTGTAAATTAACCACTTTCCAGGTGTCCAAAAGTTGGAGACTTTTTATATGTTCATCAGAGGGACCTAATAAACAAGTTAAAGCCAAAAAACGTTGTTTGTAATACATTTATAGGGTCTAGGAGCAACCAGAAAAAAGTTATCTGTAAATTGAAGCTTTGGACCGCGGCCATCTTGAATTTATGCAAATTAACCACTTTCCCGGTGTCCAAAAGTTGGAGACTTTTTATATGTTCATCAGAGGGACCTAATAAACAAGTTAAAGCCAAAAAACCTTCTATTACAATTTGTTCTAAGTCCAGCCCTACTTTGACTGGTCTAATTAGCAGCGAGGCAAGACACTTCACTCAAGCTTCAGCCATAACCAAGGAAGGTGATACGCCATTACCGTCCCTGGTCTAAACCCTTACCCTTCACTCTAAAACTCTCCTTACAACCAAGTCAATCTTGTACTCTATAACCAAGTTTATAGGCTTAATTTTGGTCAAGCCACATAACCACTTTTAGTCTAAATCTCCAGACTGAGTTTATAACCCTACTAACTCATTTATAACCAGTTAGGAGTAGCCTATATTTAAACTGTATTGTGTTACTCAATATTATAAGTTACCGGTACCATATAATTCAGTTTCCTTTATTCCTTATATATATTATTGACATAAATACTCCCCCCTGTTATACTCATGTCTTCAGATTATTTCTGAGAACCAAATATACAGTTTGTCACAAAATCACTTGGTCACAGAACCTTTAAATCTGCATACAATCAACGTGGGACAAATTAAACGAAAACAAAAGTACCGGGGTAGTTTGATAATAATTGTAAAGGGAAAGTACTATATAGGCAACACTCCATTCGTTAACGTACTGTTACAATGTTAATGGTACGGTAGGTCTATAGTCTATTGTTTTTAAACCCTTCTGTATCGTCGAAATCCTGTTTATTATATTCTGGCTAATACTGATCGATTTTATTCAGTTAGGAAGGATCTCTAGCAATTATATGTCTTCGAACTATCTCAATCCACCCTTTTAACGGCCATACTGTAGATCCTCCCTAAGCGGCATAAATTCGGCTAAATATAGCTAGAATATAATATAACAGACGTCGCTGGTACAGATAGGGTTAACCTGGCGAATTTGCACTTACTCGCATTAGGCTAGAACACTATGTTGGATAATGTTGCGCTGATTGACGATGCTACTGTGTAATATATTTCTTGAATATGTATTTGACACCGAAAGATGTTATTCTGAGTCAGTAGGCTACTACCAGCCAATCAGCTCAAATTAGAGCTCTCAAGCCCATGGCGACACAAGCCCAAAACCCAAAGTACAATTTCGCCAGATTAAAAAAAAAAAAAAAAAAAAGTACACGGTATTATATATACTGTATATATAGTTTTAGTGTGTCGGTGATATGGTTCGATATTGGATTTTACTGAGTTTATACAGTGTCAAAGGAGTGCCATACAGTGTCAAAGGAGTGCCATACAGTATCAAAGGAGTGCCATACAGTGTCATACAGTGTCAAAGGAGTGCCATACAGTGTCAAAGGAGTGCCATACAGTGCCATACAGTGTCAAAGGAGTGCCATACAGTGTTAAAGGAGTGTCATACAGTGTCAAAGTAGTGCCATATAGTGTCAAAGGAGTGCCATACAGTGTCAAAGGAGTGCCATACAGTATCAAAGGAGTGCCATACAGTGTCATACAGTGTCAAAGGAGTGCCATACAGTGTCAAAGGAGTGCCATACAGTGCCATACAGTGTCAAAGGAGTCCCATACAGTGTTAAAGGAGTGTCATACAGTGTCAAAGTAGTGCCATATAGTGTCAAAGGAGTGCCATACAGTGTCAAAGGAGTGCCATACAGTATCAAAGGAGTGCCATACAGTGTCATACAGTGTCAAAGGAGTGCCATACAGTGTCAAAAGAGTGACATACAGTGCCATATAGTGGCAAAGGAGTGCCATACAGTGTTAAAGGAGTGTCATACAGTGTCAAAGTAGTGCCATATAGTGTCAAAGGAGTTCCATACAGTGTCAAAGGAGTGCCATACAGTGTTAAATAAGTGCCATAAAGTGTTAAAGGAGTGCCATACAGTGTCAAAGTAGTGCCATACAGTGTCAAAGGAGTGCCATACAGTGTCAAAGGAGTGCCATACAGTGTTAAAGGAGTGTCATACAGTGTCAAAGTAGTGCCATACAGTGTCAAAGGAGTGCCATACAGTGTCAAAGGCGTGCCATTATGATAGAATACATGGCGTTTTTTAGATTTTTGTATTCTATGCATTTATATCTATGCAACAAAGATAAATACACGAATATGTTACATAGCCTAATGTCAAAATTGTTATGATGAACTGCGAAAAATTGACATTTATAAAAGCACCATTAGAGGAGGATCACTTTACTGACAACGTTTCGCAGATAGCTTCATTAGATCACGAACTAATTGTTAGTGATCTAAAGAAGCTATCTGAGAAACGTTGTCAATAATATTCTCCTCCTCATATAGGCTAGTGTTTTATCAATGTCAAAAATGTACCGGTACTTAATGAAAGTAATACATGTCGCATATTCATTGTTATTGTTTCACATGCCTAATATTGTAAAAGTAATACACGTTGCATATTCATTGTTATTGTTTCACATGCCTAATATTGTAAAAGTAATACACGTTGCATATTCATTGTTATTGTTTCACATGCCTAATATTGTAAAAGTAATACATGTTGCATATTCATTGTTATTGTTTCACATGCCTAATATTGTAAAAGTAATACATGTTGCATATTCGTTGTTATTGTTTCACATGCCTAATATTGTAAAAGTAATACATGTTGCATATTCGTTGTTATTGTTTCACATGCCTAATATTGTAAAAGTACCGGTAATACATGTTGCATATTCATTGTTATTGTTTCACATGCCTAATATTGTAAAAGTAATACATGTTGCATATTCATTGTTATTGTTTCACATGCCTAATATTGTAAAAGTAATACATGTTGCATATTCATTGTTATTGTTTCACATGCCTAATATTGTAAAAGTAGGCTACGTGTATTATAGCATATAGTATCTGATTATAATTATTACCGCATGTTTTCATAATGGAACTAATAATACATTTAATTTCGTGAGTTTAGCCTAGTATTTTTGTAGATAATTAAATATACCGGTACCGGTACCTTTATTTAACTCTATTTAACTCTATGAAGTGTACATATCTGTGAAATAAGTGTACATGGTTCAATGAAATCGTCTGACGACATTATTTAATCGTAACTGGCATAATACAAAAATATGTGAGACGGGGACTGGTTACATTTATTGCTTATTCATTTATCTTTATATTTTATATATTTATGCATGTTTTTAGTGTTCTCCCTTGCCCTCCATCAAGCTTAAGATAACACCCCAAGATACATACAAGACAAATTTGTACATTTTTAATAGAAAAATATCCCGGCCGGAGACCAATTACTACTATATTACAGACTCGCTATCATTCGCCAGAAAAAAAAATGGAAACCTAAAATGCACGAAATGTCTTAATATTGACAGAGGAATGGGGCAAAAGGTCTTAAAATCGACAAACTAATGTGGCGAATGTCTTACAATCTCAAAACTAATGGGCCTGAACATGAGGGAGAAGGGGGTCAAGAAAACACAACTGAGGGCGGAGGAGGAGGAGGAAATGGTGAATGGGGAAGTGAGAGCAGTAAGTGAGGTAAAGAAAGCTCTCGTTGTGGTAAGTGGAGAGAGAGAGAGAGAGAGAGAGAGAGAGAGAGAGAGAGAGAGAGAGAGAGAGAGAGAGAGAGAGAGAGAGAGAGTAAATCAAAGTGAATGTACCGTACTAGAGTGCTCTTGTGTAAATTTATTTTTGCTAGATGGAATTTGTATAAGATGAAAGGAAATAACATACGGAAAAAATCCACTATTAGAGTTACAGTACCGGTACAGTTGCCAAAATATGAACCTGGGACAAATGAGGTGGCGAGCTGTTTGTATGTAAATGTAGAGTATTAACCCCTTCTGTATCGGTGACATCTTTTAATTTGATTCTAGCTATATTTAGACGATTTTGTGCAGTTTAAGAAGGATCTGAGGTATTTTAAAGGGTTAAGTGAAATAGTTCGAAGCCTGTTAATTGCTGGAGGCTCTTTTTATACTGAATACAATCGTTTAATATTAGATAGAATGAAGTTAAAAAGACGGTTGTTTGGTACTATACCCTGTTCATTATAGGTAAGCCAAAAATCTTGTTGACTAACCTCTATGACTCATAAATGACTAGAGTAATCGAGCTAATATAAATAATATTTGGGAAGGGTCAGTTAGGGATTAGATGTGGAAATTTACAGCCCATTTGCTCTAGCCCTCTTTTAGTTACAGAGGTTAAGAGTCGAAATTTGTGTCCTACCTATAATGAATGAACTATAGTGCTGTGTGGAGAGCCATAATATAATGTCGGATATACCGGTACTGGTTCAGCAAAGATAGTTTGTTCTTTGGATCTCAATTATGCATGATCAGTTAAGCCCCTTGAGGATTATGATGCGATTTAGATTTACCGGTATCAGTTTATTTTGGATAAACAATAAACGATTACATGCAGTTTAGGAAGGATCTCTAGCAATCAGATAGGTAAATTCATCTCAACCACAGGACCCAGGGAAAATTCATCTCAACCACAGGACCCACATATTCTTCCTAATCTTCAAAATCGTCTAATGGTAGTCAAAACACTATGCATATTTGCGTGCCCGGCCACTGAAAGGGTTAACATATCACTCCAATGTTTGAAGATTATATCATCACAACGGCGTACAAGGAAAAAGACAACCGATCTCTCTTAAAGGGAGAAACTCACAATAAAGATCACGAAGATAGTGAAGTATGGATCCCTGGTCATAATCTACATAGGTCAGACAGAAAACATAGAACTTGTGGAGGAGTAGCTTTGTACATTAAAGACTCTCTAGTAAGTACAGAGTTTTTGAAACACTCCAATGAGGTAGTGGAGATACTAGGGGTAAAAATTGAAAGCCTAAATCTGGCAGTTATCCTCGCATACAGACCTCCAGATGCCTCACATCATGAGTTCAAAACCCAGCCGGATAAGATCAAAACTGCGGCAGAAGGGCTGGGGGCTCCAACCCCTAACATCCTGTGGTTGGGGGATTTCAATGTACCTAATATCAAATGGAGGCGAGTAGAAGACCAAATAATGCCTAACACCTCAAATGCAAATGGTGATTCACACTCAAGAGCACTTCTTAATTTATGTTCTCTGTTCAACTTAAACCAACACATCACAGAACCAACTAGAGGTCAAAATGTCCTAGACATGATCTTCTCAAACAATGAGAACATTGTGCACAATACCAGCATACCAGCATACTACTTATTCTGACCATAGGATAATCGAAGTACTAACCAACATCGAGTACCTACACAAAACCAAAACAAGATCATATACAGGCCCATCCAGTAAGTACAACTTTAATAATAAACATGTTAATTGGCCAAGCATAAACCAGAAGATAGAGGAAATAGACTGGGAAGTTCAAATGGCAGACAAAACAACCCCTGAATGGCCTTAGCCTAGCAAATGAATTAGTTAAGAACGTATGCTCTGATCACATTCCAGAGAGAAAAACGAAGCACAGAAGTAAGCCAGAAAGAGAAAGGAGAAGGCTCTACAAAAGAAGAAAACTACTGTCACATCGGCTCTCCCAAGCTGGATTACAGGAAAGGCAAATTAACATAATGAAAAGGGAGATAGAGGATATTGAACACAAGCTAAGAATATCGTATCAAATACAGCAGATAGAAGAAGAAAGCAAGGCGGTTCAAGAAATAAGTGAAAATTCAAAGTACTTCTTCTCATATGCAAAGACAAAATCACAAACAGCGTCAAGCATTGGCCCACTCATCAAACTTGACGGATCATATACAACAGATGACAAAGAAATTAGTGAACTTCTACGAAAACAGTATGAAACCGTGTTCAGTCAACCCGATCCATCTAAAACTATTGAAAATCCGAACAGTTTCTTTATGGGCGAGAACAGAGCCCCCCTCCATATATCAGATATAGAATTTGGGCCAATAGATATAGAAAGGGCAATAAACAGTATGCCGCTCCACTCAGCACCAGGACCAGATTCATGGAGCTCAGTCCTGCTCAAAAATTGCAAAACATCGCTAGCAAGACCTCTAGCCATAATGTGGAGAAAGAGCCTAGATACAGGAGAAATCCCAGAAAGCCTGAAAAACACAACGATTGCACCACTACACAAAGGAGGAAGTAAAGCTCTGCCAAAAAAACTACCGCCCAGTAGCACTAACATCTCACATCATCAAAATCTTTGAAAGAGTACTACGAGGAAAAGTCGCGGAATACATGGAAGAAAACGGCTCCACAACCCAGGACAACACGGGTGGGTTCAGAGCAGGAAGATCATGTCTCTCGCAGCTACTAGAACACTATGACAAAGTTCTAGATGAACTGGAAGAGAAAAGAAATGTAGATGTCATATACACAGAATTTGCCAAAGCATTTGATAAGTGTGATTATGGAATTATAGCACATAAGCTGACATAAAAAGGTATCACCGGAAATGTGGGGAGGTGGATCTATAATGTTCTCATTAACAGAAGATAATCAGTAGCAGTAAATCAAGCGGTATGGGAAGGTTCAGAGGTTAAAAGCTCTGCTCCCCAGGGTACAGTGTTGGCATCCTTACTCTTCCTAATACTAATAAGTGATATAGATGCTAATGTACAACACAGCAGTGTCTCATCATTTGTAGACGACACAAAACTAAGTCTAGGAATAGCCACAATAGAAGACAAAGAAATCTTGCAAGCGGACATAAACGCTGTATTTCAGTGGACCAAAGATAACAACATGCAATTTAACGAAGAGAAATTTCAGCTGATAAGGTATGGAGGAAATGAAGAGATTAAAGAAACCACAACCTACTTAACAGTCACTCCTGCCAATCCCACGAAAATCAGAGGTTAAAGATCTTGGGGTAATAATGTCAGAAAACATGTCTTTCAGAAAACATTATCAGGCCAAGTCAGTAGCGGCGAGGAAACTTGTAGGTTGGATACTGCGCACTTTCAAGACACGAGAAGAACGGCCAATGATAACTCTTTTCAAATCGTTGGTGATCCCACGACTGGAGTATTGCAGTGTGCTAACATCTCCACACAAAGCCGGGGAAATATACGAAATAGAGAGTGTTCAAAGAAGCTTTACGTCCCACATCAGCTCGGTAAAACACCTTCATTGCTGGGATCGGCTGAAGGCTCTTAACTTATATTCACTGGAGCGAAGAAGAGAGAGATACTTGATAATTTACACATGGAAAGTTATCGAGGGTCTAGTGCCAAACCTTCACACCACAATATCATGGAACTGGAGCGACAAAGGGGGTAGGAAATGTAACATCCCACCCCAAAAATATAGGGGAGCTCTGGGCACACTGAGGGACTCCTGGTTGACAAACAGGGGACCGAGCCTCTTCAACAAAATGCCAGAGCATGTGAGAAACCTGATGGACGTGCCAACGGAAGTATTCAAGAAAGCCTTGGACAACCATCTCAAGTCGGTGCCTGATCAGCCATACTTCGCGGGGGTGAGAGCTGCCTCCTCGAATAGCCTGCTGCATCAAGCACTGGCAGCAAACATACTCGGGGGGAGCAACTCTTGCCGAGGCCACTGATGGACGGCCGAAACAACTCCAGGTAGGTAGGCTACCGTAGGTGAGGCACACATAAAAACAGTGGGGAAAGCCATGCAAATGAAACCGGAGTTCCAGCAACTCCTTATCATATGCCTATGTGGCCTCCCCTGGTTACTGCCCTGCTCAATTGGTGGCCTATCCACACCTAACAGAAACCTCACCCGCAGGTATTGCATTTGGGATCGAACACTCTAACTGAGCCAAGCGACCAGAGTATACTGTGGCCGTGATATATGTGAGTCAGTGTGCGCGCGTGTGCATGCTTACAGAGTAAGTGTGTGTATACGTGTGGGTAAGTGTGTGTGTGCGTGCGTGTTATTATAGACTGCTAATTATGACGATTTCTTAGAGGCATGTAAAACGCTTGTGAAAAACAAATATTGAAACAAGGATGCAAAATATACCGTTTAAAATTATATTATAACAAATAATAATTCATTAATTTAAATACAAATATGATAACAGACATAGTTAATGTAGAGAAACACATGCCCATATTTTGACATAGGCTACCGGTAGCTATCCAACATTTAAAATCGACGATGGACTGATTCTATCAGAATGAGGGTTGAGTGTGCCCTGCCTCCCAGTGAGAGCTCTTTATCTTTCTATTATTTTTGACATACAATACCAATTTCGTCGACTCGATTTTTTATAACAAAATGTGATTTCCCGGATTTACTGAGTGCCCGATATGCAACATTTCCCTTGGTATTATACTTCTTTTTCTCTGCGGTCAAACATTATGCACAAAGTATTATGGAGATATCCAGTTCGCCTTAGTTGCAACAGAAAGCCGGTTATGGTGCATGGCTGTGGCCTGATGAAATCCATCCGCCTCTCTAATTTACGTTAGGGCGTGTGTTTGACTACATCTATATATTCTTCATAAATGTCATTTACTTTATCTCCTAGTTGTCCTAATCTCAACTCTTTTCACACGTGTGTATGTGTGCTTGTGTGTTAAGGTGTTAAGTAAACACCCAATACCAAATGGCTGCATGTGCACACTACCAGGTGGTAAGTATTGAGTTATTATACTGCTTGTCTGCAAACATTACTATTGTGATTATCACAAAATGTGGGATACATTTGAAATCAGCATTTGGAGTTATATAATTTTGCAAGAAATTTTAAATGTTTTTAAGTACCGGTACCGGTATTGTTATATACGGCGAGAACTCACAATATAGTTGTACTCCCATTGTTCAGGGTTAGGTATGCAGTTGCCTTTGGAAGCAGAAGCTATATAGCATCTTCTCTATGGTTCATTCTATTTTGGCCAACAATCAGGGCACGATCTTAACACAGTCGTGTGTTTCTTAAGGTTGGGAATGTAGTTTTGGCTTCAAACTAATACAGGACATATGGTCAGCTATACCTATATGTATGCAAAGTTGCGGCTCTGTATCTAAAGAAATAATAAAATAAAATAAAATAAAATAAAAATACGGCTTCTAATCAGTTTTGTTTTATCCACAGCCGACCTTTGATTCTCAACAACAAAGTCTATCGTTCATAGGCCTTCTTCAACGAACCTAAGCTTCACATGAATATATAGGCGTTGTGACTGGAGGAAACATTAAGGGGATAGTGGCTGTTTTTTTGGTCTATTTATTCAGTTATTCATATGATTTTTAGTTTCCTCGCTAGACCTCCATGAAACTTAAATAAACACCCCCTAGAACCCCCTTCAAGATAAATTTGTAAATTTTTCGGTAGAAAAATGTCACTGCCGAAGGCCGATTCCTCTTAAAATTACAGGCTCGCTATCGCTCGCCATGAAAAAATCAACACCTAAATGGAACGAAAGGTCTTAGAATTGACAACGAAATTGGGCGAAAGGTGTTAAAATTGTCAAACTAATGGGGCGAACGTCTTAAAATCTCAAAACTAATGGGTCTAAACACGAGGGAGAAAGTGGTCCAGAAAACCGGCCCATCTCCCCTTAAAGTATGAACGTAGGACACGACTGTACACCATGACTGTGCTGCCATACAAGGACATTATAATACTGGGACTGATGTAAAGAAAGGCATGCCACAGAACAATAGTTAAGGGGGTCACCGCTTTATTTTTATTTTTTTTATCTTTCTCTCCTTTTCTCTCTTTCCCTGGCTTGTATCCATTCGGCCCATTCAGCCAACTGTTTTAAGACATTTATCCCCATCCAGGTGTTGATTTATTTCTGGCGAGCGATAGCGACCAGCATTGTATGGAGAAATCCTGCTTCGCCGGAAACATTTTTCTATCGAAAAATGTGCAAATTTAGCTTGCTGTCAAAACAAACATATATATATGCTGGCTCGCTACCGCTCGCCAGGAAAATAATGACACCTGGATGGGGGTAAACGTCTTAAAACAGTAAGCTGAATGGGGCCGAATGGATACAAGCCAAAGAGAGAGGGAGAGAAAGAGAACAAAAAGCGAGGTAGGCTCCCTTAAGACAGTAAGAAAGTATTCTTTATAACATAATAATGACTAGTAAGAGGATTGTTATTGTTTCCCTCCCTGAATGTTTTATATTTAGTTACAACGCTTCATAGAATAGATTTTAAGAATTGCTTTCGAACAAGAAACTTTTATAAATTTAGTGTTTAGCTCTTTTAATCAGCTGACGACTTGTGCTTGTTAATTTAGTGTTTAGCTCTTTTAATCAGCTGACGACTTGTGCTTGTTAATTTAGTGTTTAGCTCTTTTAATCAGCTGACGACTTTTGTGCTTGTTAATTTAGTGTTTAGCTCTTTTAATCAGCTGACGACTTGTGCTTGTTAATTTAGTGTTTAGCTCTTTTAATCAGCTGACGACTTTTGTGCTTGTTAATTTAGTGTTTAGCTCTTTTAATCAGCTGACGACTTTTGTGCTTGTTAATTTAGTGTTTAGCTCTTTTAATCAGCTGACGACTGTTGTGCTTGTTAATTTAGTGTTTAGCTCTTTTAATCAGCTGACGACTGTTGTGCTTGTTAAGTTAGTGTTTAGCTCTTTTAATCAGCTGACGACTTTTGTGCTTGTTAATTTAGTGTTTAGCTCTTTTAATCAGCTGACGACTTTTGTGCTTGTTAATTTAGTGTTTAGCTCTTTTAATCAGCTGACGACTGTTGTGCTTGTTAATTTAGTGTTTAGC
Organism: Paralithodes platypus; assembly: GCA_032716605.1. Lineage (NCBI taxonomy): Eukaryota > Metazoa > Arthropoda > Malacostraca > Decapoda > Lithodidae > Paralithodes > Paralithodes platypus. The sequence continues at coordinate 40,820,936 of CM064492.1, read as the reverse complement.
TCTTTTAATCAGCTGACGACTTTTGTGCTTGTTAATTTAGCTACCTCCAGACGATTTTATTCAGCCAAGGAAGGATCTTTGAGAATATACGGCACGCAATATACAGTATCTCACATATACTTTTGACTCCGAAAAATAACTCCCAAGTTGAGTAAAAGATCGCCCGGAGATAGCCTGAACAATGGAAGGAATACTAATAGGCATCATCTGGTTGAAAGGGTTCCTTCATATTCCGAGAGACTCTTTAAGGGGGTACCGTAGTGCTTGGTTTTTGGGCTATGTATATATTTAATTAATTTAGTTTTTAATTTCCTCGCTAGACCTCCATCAAGCTTAAAATAGCACCCCCTAGACCCCCTTTCAAGATAAATGTTTACATTTTTCGGTAGAAATATGTCCCGGAAAATTACAGGCTCGCTATCGCTCGCCAGGATAAAACCGACACATAAATGGTACGAAAGGTCTTAATATTGACAAAGAAATGGGGTGAAAGGTCTTAAAATCGACAAACTAATAGAATGAACGTCTTAAAATTTCAAAACTAATATGCTAATCATGAGGGAGAAGTAGGTCCAAAAAAAGCGAGTACGGTACTACCCTCTTAAAGGAATGAACTCGTATAACGGTACAACCGCTTGCACAAGAACCTGGTACAGTGCTGTGTTAAACTTGAGCCAGTGATCATTGTATAAGGGGAAAGAATCACTCCGGTGTGTGCTGGAAGGGAAGATTTTAAGGGGATAGTGCTCGGTTTTTGGTCTCTGGTATACATATTTATTATTATTGTTTTTGTTTTTAGTTTCCTCGCTAGACCTCTATCAAGCTTAAACAACAAAAACCTAGACCCCCATATCAAGATAGATTTGTAATTTTTTCGGTAGAAAAATGTCCCGGCCGAAGACCGATTCTTTCTAAAATTAGAGGCTCGCTATCGCTCGCCAGGAAAAAATCGACACCTAATGGGCACGAAAGGTTTTAATATTGAAAAACAAATAGGCGAAAGATCTCAAAATCGCCAAACTAACGGAACGAACGTCTTAAAACCTCAAAACTAATATGCTAAATGTGAGGGAGAAGGGGGTCCATAAAAAACGAGCAGTACCCCCTTAAAAGATGTCTTGAGCATGTCAGAATTGTGCAATATATTAAGCACCACCTTTCAATGCGGTCGATGTTGCTGGGTAGATTAGAATGAAATTTTCTGTACAATTTATACAGGGAAAAATACTAAGGAAAGAGAAAGGAGGCAGGCCTTTTGAAAGCACGAATAACCATGGTTGTAATCGTTAACCCTTTCAAATAGATTACTCCATTTATATACTCAACTTGTGGAACTTTCAAGAGTTAGAGGGTTCATCGAGATAGCCTACTCTTAAATGTTTGTATTCACTAACTTTCTCCCTAAGTTGTAAATACCGTTCCCAAGACATAGATCTGAGGCAAGTGCTGTTCATGAGTGACAGGCTGTAATACTCCCACAATATACATATACAAGTGTATATATACACTATATATATTTATATATATATATACAGTATATGAGAGAGAGAGAGAGAGAGAGAGAGAGAGAGAGAGAGAGAGAGAGAGAGAGAGCGTACACTTGGGTAATAATGTTGTTTAAAGTGATCAAGACCACATTCTTGTTATTACTATTAAAAGGCGTGTTAAGGTGGTTTGATACAGCCACCTCCCCAAACAATATGTCTGAGAGGGTTAAAAGGCGTGTTAAGGTGGTTTGATACAGCCACCTCCCCAAACAATATGTCTGAGAGGGTTAAAAGGCGTGTTAAGGTGGTTTGATACAGCCACCTCCCAAAACAATATGTCTGAGAGGGTTAAAAGGCGTGTTAAGGTGGTTTGATACAGCCACCTCCCCAAACAATATGTCTGAGAGGGTTAAAAGGCGTGTTAAGGTGGTTTGATACAGCCACCTCCCCAAACAATATGTCTGAGAGGGTTAAAAGGCGTGTTAAGGTGGTTTGATACAGCCACCTCCCAAAACAATATGTCTGAGAGGGTTAAAAGGCGTGTTAAGGTGGTTTGATACAGCCACCTCCCCAAACAATATGTCTGAGAGGGTTAAAAGGCGTGTTAAGGTGGTTTGATACAGCCACCTCCCAAAACAATATGTCCCAAGTTCATTTCGTGGTTACTATGCATTCATCCATCATTAGAATAAAGAATATATGAAAAAAATAAAAAATAAAATAATAATAAGAGATCTGATATAAAGGAGTTAAGCATAAAGAGTCTCACTTACCAATTCTTAGTACAAAGTACAAATGGAAAGTAAGAACTAACTCCTTCGTAGTGTTAAGGGGGGTCACCGTTTTTTTTTTCTCTTTCTCTTGTTTTCTCTCTTTCTCTGGCTCGTATCCATTCGGCCCCATTCAGCCAACTGTTTTAAGACGTTTATCCCCATCCAGGTGTCAATTTCTTCCTGGCGAGCAATAGCGAGCCAGTATTGTATGGAGAAATCCGGCTTCACCGGAGAAATTTTTATATCGAAAAAATTACAAATTTAGCTTTCTGTCAAAACAAAAATGTATATATGCTGGCTCGCTACCGCTCGCCAGGAAAATATTGACACCTGGATGTGGGTAAACGTCTTAAACAGTAGGCTGAATGGGGCCGAATGGATGCAAGCCAAAGAGAGAGGGAGAGAAAGAGAAACAAAGCGAGGTGGGCTCCCTTAAAGACTATGACTGGTAAGGAACAAGTCTCTGCTAAACCCTTCAATATTGTAATGCTTTTTACTTTAGGCTATTTGTTTTAATCAGATGGTTGTATATTCAGCCTATAGTGGGTCTTGAATTAAACACAACAATACACAATTGAGGAGTACGATATGTAGAAAAAGAAAGGCGAGTTGTGGAAACACTGAATAGAAATGACAAAAGATGTAAGTTATGAAAGTAAAAGACACGAATGATAGAAATATCAACAAAAGCATGGATGAGGAAGGAAGAACACGGGGGAAGAATAAGAAAAGCGGCAATAGAATAATGGAAATAATAAAAGAAAGGAGAGGAGTGGTGAGATAAATGGAAAAGTGAAAGATAGGCCTAGTGAAAGAGAAATGAAGGAAGTGAAGAAGTAGACGAGGGTAGAAAAGAAGAGATAGGCATAGCTAGAAGGAAAAGAGAAGGGGGAAAGGAAGGGGAAGGGTGGATGGAGGAGAGAGAATGAAGGAAGATGGAGATGAAGGGATAGAGGCAGAAGGAGGGGAAGAATATAGAAGGGTTAAAGGAGGAGAAGAAAGAAAGATAGAAGAATATGTAAGGAGTTAGGGAGGGAGAGAGTAATGAAAGGGTAGTTAAAGCCCCGATGGAGGAGAGAGAGAGAGAGAGGGGGAAGGAGGGGAGAAACTAATGGGGGAGGAGGGAGGGGGAGGGGGGAGACTGGAGTAGAAAAAGTTGACGTATGCACCTTCGATTGTGAGGGTCTGAATAAAAAGTGATGGAGGTTACAATGGTGGCCTGATGTGGCGGTGGAGGAGGGGGGGAGGGGGCGGGGGAGAAGAATGGGGAGGAAGGATGAAAGAGCTGGAGAGGAGGGGGAGAGAGAGTGAGTGGGGGGAGGAGGAGAATGAGGGAAGAATTGGAAGATTGGATGAGATAGAAAGTAAAGAGAGACAAAGAGAGAGGGTGTGTGTGAGTTAGTTTAGGGGAATAAGGAGACTGATGAAGTAGGAGGTGGAACAGAAGGTAAGATTGGATGAGAGTGAGTGAGTGAGTTTAGGCGAAGAATATAATAGAGAACGAGTAAACGTGAACAGGAGATGAACAAAGAGGAGACAGATATAACGGATGAGAATAAGAGGACGGAGAGAAGAGGGAAAAGAAAGTAAATGAGAATAAGACGAGGTAAAAAGGAGAGAGGTGAAAGAGGAGGAGGGGAGAAGGTTAAGAAATGGGAGAGTGGATAAAGGATAATTCAGGAGGAAGAGAAGAAAATTGATAATAAGAGTTTGGGTATAATGAGGAAGCATAACGAAGAGGAGGAATAGAAGATAAAGAATTGAGAAATTGAATAGTTTAGAAAGACGAAGAGAAAGTATATTATATAGAGTCAAAGTAATATAGAAAACCAGGAGAAAGAGTAGGAGGTGAATGAGGGAGAATATGAGTGAGTGGAAGTATACTGTATGTGTGTGTGAGTAAACGAGAAGAATGAAAGATTACGAGAGGGTTCATGTTTGTGAAAAATAGAATATGAGTGCCTAAGCATAGGTGAGAGAGAGAGAGAGAGTGAGAGAGAGTTAGTTAGAAAACGAGAGTGATAGATGGAGAGAGAGAGTGAGAGTGTGTGTGTGTGTGAGAGAGAGAGAGGAGTGAGAGAGTGAGAACGAGAGCAAGAGAGCGACGGCGAAAGAGTATGAATAGAGAAGATGGCGGGGCAATGATTTGAGTAGGAAAAGCTGAAAGGAAGAAGAGGACAAATTAGTGTGTGATTCAAAGAACTGAAGGGAGCACGGGAGAGAGCGGAGAAAGGGAAGGAAGGAAGGAAAAGTCAGGGAATAATGGATGAATATAAGGCGAAGAAAGAAATATACATAATTATACAGTATGAAAGGAAAATAATGAAGGTCTGATACAAATTGAAGGAATCATGGATGAGTGTTTGAAAGGAGAAGAATGAAAGATAAATATATGATAGGAAAATAATAAATGTCTAATATACAAAAGGAAACGAGTGAATGATGAAAATAGTTATCACGCTGAAGTAGAGACAACATTGTTTCATAATGTACAATATTTGAAAGGAAATTAATGTACGGTATACATTGCAATCAAATTACTGTGATTCAAATAACTGACAGGAGTGAGAGAGAGAGAGGGAGGGGAGAATGTAAGGTGATGGAATACAAGTGAATAATAAGGAGAAGGAAAGTGAAAGAGCGAATGATAAAAGTAATAAGTGAAAGGGATGAATTATGAATGTTAAGAAATAGCATGGGATATAGGAGCGGAAAAAAGGAAAGGGAAAGTGAAGGAATGAAAAATTGATAGTAATGACAAGAAGAGAACAGAATAAATGGTGAATAAATGAATGGATTGTATGATTTAGAAAAGTATACACTAGTACATCGAGAAATGGCGAATAAAAGCAATTATATTATTGAATGATGAATATAAGAAAAACATTTATGATCCATGTAAGGAAAGAAAGGAATAAATAATGAAGTTAAGAAAACAGATGTAAGATGAATGTATAAGTTAAGAAATCCAAGAACAGTGAAAGAGCAATCGATATATTTGAAGAATCTAAAGGAAACATCGATGAAAGCAAGTTGTCTGCTTACAACAACACTAATCAGACGACTCACTATGCACCTACAATCTGGCTCAATCAAAGATCATATGATACAACAACACAACTCTACCCTCAGTAGAAAAGAATTAACAGATCACACAAAGATTTTAAAGTATTGCCAAGACACTACAAGACTCCAAATAACAGAACCCTTACTAATCCGAGACAAAAAACCGACACTAAACAACCAAACCACAGGCCAAGATCGAGTACCGACTCTTTGTAACCAAAATACACGAACAACACATCATATGCAACGCTATACCGAGACAATGAACACTCCCAACAACCACACGCACACACGCATACACACTCACACAGAGAGCCCCCCATACAATCTAAGACATCAGTCACATTTGAGCTAGCAATCAACTCGTAAGTCATGATAATTAACCCTGGTGTATTTTAGTGACGTGTACAATCTTATTTTAACTCTGACCCAGTGTTATACAACTAGTGTGTTTGTTTAGATTAAACTAGCGTAGTTCGATATGTAAGTGATATTTATATATTTCTTTTAATGCGTGAGAACACTCACTTGTTCTTTTAAACCAATGTTAACTATTGTACTTCATATGTGGAAGAAATATATATTAATTTTTATTTTTTGCTATTACAGATATAAATCTACTGAAGATGTGCAAAGAAAGCACGAAACGTTTAGTGAATATATAATAGGACAAATAAAATGAAAGTTGACGTATTACTCAACACCTAATTGAAAATATATAATCATGAACTTTGGAAACTTAATATATCATTTGAATGATGAAATCAAACATACAGTGAGAAATATTGAAAAACAAGTAAAGAGTTAGTAAAAAACAAATATGCCTTGGTCTTTAATAAATTTTGCCTAAATATACAGTATATATATATATATATATATTCATATATATGAGAGAGAGAGAGAGAGAGAGAGAGAGAGAGAGAGAGAGAGAGAGAGAGAGAGAGAGAGAGAGAGAGAGAGAGAGAGAGAGAGATGCGGAATGCTGAATGGAAGAAATGACGACGAACGAGGAACACAACCCATAACTAACTAGAAGAGACTAAACAAGAGAACTGAAAGGGGGCAGACAATAACAACACCATAAACAAGGACCTGTGGTAGATATTATAGTGTACGGTACAGTCACGCTCAAATGTCCTGTCCTACGTCCATACCTAGCATTCTGGATGGCTCTGTAGTAAAATAAATACATCCTCTTAACACACATGAACAACGTATTTCACCCCTCCAGTACAATCGCATCATCCATCTATGTATCTATCTATGTATCTATGATATATATATATATATATATATATATATATATATATATATATGAAAGGTACCGGTACATGAATAATGACCCTGTAAATATGAACTAAAGAAACGTGTACCGGTTCGTATATCGGTGCCGTTCGTACTATTTAGTGGACTCATATTTTAGCAACTGTCAGACCAATGGATTACATTCAGATAACTCGGTAGCCTACCAGTATGTACACCAGCACTATATCCTATGTGTATCACAAGAAAACACCAGTTCCGATATTTGCATCATGCAAGTTTATACGGTATATGAATGTGTAACACAACACTAACGTCGTGATATACCGATACTTAGGTAAGCATTTCAATTGGATGTACATTTCTGATGTAAGCACTCGATGGTATTCCTTTCATGTAGCTAATGTTGGCTAATTAAACATAAACTACCGGTATGTAGGCTACATTCATTTTAAATGTTGAAATAACTTATAAAAGTTGACAGAATGAATACAAGCACCATATGAGGAAGAGCACTTTATTGACAACGTTTCGCAGATAGCTTCTTAAGCTATCTGCGATTCATTGTCAATAAAGTGCTCCTCCTTATATGGTGTTTATATTCATTAAGTAATTTTACGGTATCGGTACCGTACTATCACTTGTTCTCATGTATTTATAATAGCTCTTAATTAGTGCCGTTTGTGTTCATATCACAGCAATATCGAGATAATGTCCTTGCTGTATTTCACACAATGTCATCAAGGTTTCAGCGTACCGGTACTGTTAACTTAAACTGGACCAGGCCATGAGTAGGCTGATGAAACAGAGGTACAGGTACGGTACCGGTAGTATTCTCATGATTACGCAAATATAGTCGAATGCTTGTAGTTTTCATCATAGGTATCTTACATGGTAAACAAAATAGTGGGTTTGAAAGGGGTAAGTAAAGTGTCCTTAATAATTTACCCATATAAAGTTCTATTGGTAATAAACCCATCTAATACAAGGATATAAAGGTAAATCATCAGCAATATACCTAATGATGTTACACACCCATTTCATTTTTGTTTAGAGTAACTTCCAGTAACGCAGACCAGTGGGATGAATGAGACCTATACAAAATAATATATCAATACCCGGTAATTACACACTTTAATGAATAAAGATAATCGTGTACAGTAGGTAAGTTAGCCTACAGTACGTTAACATCATTATTCACTGAGCTCAATATCTGTCAAATGTTCCTACTGCATTTGGTCACGAGATGTTTTTGACTAGTTTTGGTTATTTCGTGAACTACACAAGTTTGATCGTTCATTCGCGCAAGTCAGCTTTAACACTGACGTGGCAGGGTGGATGTGTTCTTGTGAGCTCAACCTGTGTTATCTTTTTGATACCATGAATTATAGTTTGTACCAGGTATTATTGTATGCTATTTCAATATACTGTGTCTAACTTCCGTTTCTGTCTCCTTGCTCTTACAAATGTAAGCTACGGTACCTTTCTTCTTTCTTCCCTTGTATTTTGTCTTGGCATATAGTATATGCCTAAGGAATACCGGTACCGTACCACCTTACGTAGTAGCATGCCTTACTAATCTTAGAATATATTCATTGTAATTAGTTATAACTTCTTTCATGCACACCGTCAGCGACATAGGTATTATTTTCCAATACCACGGTACCAATATACTCGTGATTTGTTCTAAATTTATAACTTGAACTGGCTAATTTATAATAGATTTAAACAATATCAACTACGGTACCTTATATTTATTTATATCCTCCTTCTCACAAGCTTTACGCCTTCATACATATTCTTCATTTGTGAAGTCACTACCTAAGCAAATAGCTACCTAATCTTGTGAATATCCCAAACAATGATTGAAGAAAATAGCTTAGCGGTAGTCCTGCCGTGCGTGACTAACAAGCCCAGGGAACCTTTGATTTCATACAATAGACGGATTAAACGGTTGTACAAACTCACGTTGACTACGTTACACTCGCGGTACCGGTACCACCTTCAAACCAACGAGTTAGGATTAGCAGTCAATAATGGCACAACCTGTGCTACCCGAATAGGCTAAGGTATTATATTCAAGCTTTGTCTGGGTTAATGTATAAGTCCATTCATGTTAAACCTGGACAGAAAAGTATAATCGAGGTGGTGGATGTATTCTATTTCTTTTAATCTGTATTATCCAATACAATTATACATTACCGGTACCTGATTTTGTTGTTCTTTGTTCATGGAGGTCATACATTGGCAGAAATTAAGTACCGGTAACATATTTTCCTGCTTGTGCTGCCTTTATCTTTCAAAAAATGCGTTTCTAAGTTTAAAATTTGGCTAACATTATGTTATTTTATTCAGGTTACGTAATATCTCGCGTGTAGGCCTTACTCCCACAACAGGTACCGGTACGATATAATTATGTTTTTGTTATTATAGTAATACTAGAACATTTAAACAAAATATCTTGCAGTTAACCCCTTTAGAACGATGAAACTTTATTTTTATTCTGGCTCATTAAGAGATTTTATTCAATTCTAGAAGGCAAGACAGTTACTTTTGGTTGTTATTACCCCTTTGATCTTTGGAAAGCTAATTGAAGGTGAATATACTCGTACAAGGATAGCCTAACCAGGATATATAAGCCGACACCGTACTGAGCAGGTTAAGGACTTGGGTTTGTTCTTAATCTTTCTGAATCCTGCTATATCCTGTTCCAAATAGGTAGGGCACACATCGTGAATCCTGATCTCTGTAACTCAAACAGGGCTTAATCAAATGGGCTGTAAATGTCCACACCCATTCCCTGGCTGCCCCTCCCCGATTGGTAGAAATATTAACTCGATTACTCTAGTCGCTTGAGTTATAGAGGTTAATGTTCGAGAGTTTTGGCCTACATATTTAGAACAGGGTATAGTCATTATACCGTACACAATAGTGCTCCAACCAAATGTCTCCCCTACCGTCATGTCATTACCGGTACTGTATTTCCTACGAATAAATGTTGAATCTCCTGCAGTGTTTTATAGATACTTTTATGGTACCGGTACCTGTAAGTATTCAAATAAATTTACATCTATTGTGCCACTTCTTTGCATCTTTCCTTGTGCACTAGCGCATTTGTCAACTCCCATGCAGAACTTCTGATTTTCAAAATGTGTGTATACCCCGAATCATATGTCTATATAGATTTCACTTCCTCAGAGTACGTTTTACTGTTCTTCAATCCACAGCATTATCATACTAATTGTTACAAATTACTGATGCACAGAGGACGCCAATATGTGTACGGTTAGAATTTTATCTTTATTGTCTTCCTTATTTTCTTCTATACTAAAATTGGTTAGTTTAGTCTAGGCTAGCTTATATGAGTACTAAGTCAAACACTCGCTGCCTCTCTCACATATGATGTGTCAGCTGAGCTAAATTTAGAACAGCTGAGAAATACCACCGACATAATATTTTGAAATAATGTTTTGAATTATAAAGACCGGATTAATGTGTTTCATTAGTAAGTGTTCATATGCGAAGCAAATTGTACCGCGAGTGTCTAATCAAACCTTGAATGAAAAGGTCGTATTTAAAAAACGTTTAACTACGGCATTTCAAAACATAGAATAGTTTTGTTCTCATTTCAACAGCGCATTACTTCATAAAATATCTGAACAAAGTCAGCTATTCGATCTTGATTTAGATGTTTTCAGAGTTGACATTGTAAAACTGTATCATGACTTTTGGCGGTGACTGTGCCTCCCCCCCCCCCCTATTCTGAGTTTTACAGAACTGCGCTCGTCATCCCATTCAGATCACTGGTCATACTAGACTGCCAGTGTTGTGCTCACTTTATCTGCTTCTTTAACCTTCTAGTTATCTAACCCAAAGCAATTCATGTAGCCTTGGATACGCTACTTTATTCGTGTTCTTCCTTCTCACTTTCTTTTATCACACCATATAAACTTAGTAGACTATTTAAACATGTTGTCGATGTTGACATACACACTTTCAACTTATTTTGTCATATTATCCTATTGATAGTTAATTCGAACACATTTTTTTATCACGGTATTCTTTGTACTCTTCCTAACTTATTTTCCCCCACAATGTTATTTCCAACTGTTCATGCATTCCTGTGCATGCATAGGGCCTGCAACTCATTATTGTTGCCCACTTAGTGGTTCTTTCTTTCTTATTTATTCGTCCTTCATGTTTCCTAAGACTAGCTAACTGTTATGCAGTTTGATTTTCCTCTCTCTGTGTGTATAATGTGCATAGCCTATTTGTATAATAGGCTACATAGAGGCTATTTTATTGCTGTCCAATTATAATAAGGTGTGAAAAAGCGACTCTGACACAATTTATCTGAATAAAATATATTCTAATGCACCTACAAAAACTCGTCAATTAAATATTTTGTGAGGTGAATGAAATAGTGCCCTGAATAAAATAACCACAACTCCTGTAATCACAGTTGACAGGACATTGTACATGCTTTCTTTCTTGACTGTACAAATAAACTTCCATGTTGGATTTATAGCATTTTGGGTTTGTGAAAGTGTGTAACCTAAGTGATGTATAGTGTTCACCACGACATACAGTAGACTAATCAATTTCATCAGCCTTCAATCAGCCAATCACTGAGGCAAGGCAGTGTGAAGTGCTGAGAGAGAGAGAGAGAGAGAGCAATTCATCACTAGAGCACACACGTTTGCCACTGTACAATACTAACCCTCTTTACTCTTTCATTGGTGGGTTTGGGTCAACTGGTTTGGGTTTAAGCCTTAGCCTAGGCCTATGTAAATATGATCAATATAGACACAAAATAGACACATGGCAGGTAATCCATAACCTCCTCATTATAGTTGGCATTAAATCTAAATAGATGACCGTACAGTATCCCACAAAAACTGTGTAGGTATAAGATTACTCTGTAAACAAAAATATTGCTCTGAAAAACGAAACGAGGAAAGAGAGGGAGAAGAAATGAATGAAGAGGGAACATAGTCTGGCAGCAGAAGATGGATTAAGAAGTCGGGAGGCAATGACTAGACTTCAGAGAATTGGCACAATGGACATACAAGGCATAACTCCTAATCAGCATTTACACCCACGTACCAAACCCGTTCTCGTTTTCTGTGAGTGACGCGGGCTTGGAGAGGGGAGACTTGGGAGAAATTACTGCATCAGACGGAGGCGAGGAATACGCAAGACGACTGAATGCTGAAAGTTATAGTTTATGGAAGAGCGCAAGAGACGGCGAAGGGAATGAATAGAGTGAATGAAAGGAGGAGGGAACAGCAACAGGAAGGAATATGAGGAAGGGGAGATAGAAGGAAACGATCAGGTTTCTATAGAACTGTTCGCTCCAAAATGCCTGGTTTTTGAGCTCTGAAAAATAACTTCGGTTGCAATATGTCAGATAGTATAGCGGCAAAGGCTCGTGCAAGGAAGAAATATACATATATTTTACGATTCAGTTTCCCTGATAATTACATAAGTCCCATTCGTTTGTTGCACGTGGTAAAAGGGGTAAATTTAGCTAGACGAAAGAAGCCCAAGCCGAAGAGGGAGGCGAAGCTTCGAACGCGGCCAGAGAAACAAAACTGGCTCGCGTCATGATAAGTAACAAAAGACTGTCGGGCGGGAAACAAAAGAATCGCGCCACCAGCTGCCAGATGCCGAAATTTATTGGGTTTTTCCACAATTTAGCGTTTGTGTGTGTGCGTGTGTGTAGCTCCCTAACAGACAGACAAAAACAGACATGACCTCTGGCTCCTAGCTATATACCGTCCATGCAAATCTCTCTCTCACTCACACACACACACACACACACACACACACACACACACACACACACACACACACACTCTCTCTCTCTCTCTCTACACACACATACACACACACTCTCTCTCTCTCTCTCGCCAACTCGATACTTTGCTTTTAATCGATGCCCCCTACAAAGCACCGCCCTGGTATTATTATTATCGGCAGTAAATCCATGTCAGAGGTGCATTCTGGTCTTGGTGTTACAGGGGAGGAGCAAAAAGGGGGGGGGGCCTTGTGATAGGGGTGTGGAGGGGGGGGGGGAGAGAATAGTCTGTGTGTTATGGGGCGTGTTGTGTGCTGTGTGTGATGGTGACGTAGGTGTGCTGTGTGCTATGTGAATGCCTAGGATGCTGTATGTGATGTGCAGGAGTTGTGTGTGATGGGGACGTGCTGGGTGCTGTGTGTGATGGTGACGTGGGTGTGATGTGTGCTATTTGAGTGTCTAGGATGATCTATGTGATGTGAATGAATTGTGTGTATGATGGGTCTCCTGGGCACTATGTGATGGATGGTGTGCTACAGTGTGTTGGAGGGAGTGATGTGTTTTGTAGGTGATTCTGTGTATATGGTTGAGTAAGAGGGCCGTATGTGATGGAAAAGTAGGTGTTTTGTGATGGGGAAGAGGGAGATTATGTGATGAAAAATGTATTTTATTGTGAGGGAGAGGCGGGAACTAATATGTGATGGGGAGGGGAATCATGTGATGGGGAGAGGAATTATGTGAATGGAGATGGGCCTGATGTGTTGTAAGATAGGGGAGTATTATCGTGATGGGGAAGGATGTGTTGTATGATGGGGAATGATGTGTTATATGATGGGGAAGGATGTGTTATATGATGGGGTAGAGGGATGTTATGTGATGGGGAAGGATGTGTTGTATGATGGAGTATAGGGGGGGTTATGTGATGGGGAAGGATGTACCGGGTATTGTATGATGGGGAAGGATGTGTTATATGATGGGTAAGGATGTGTTGTTTGATGGGGAAGAATGTGTTATATGATGGGGTAGAGGGGGGGGGTGTATTTTATGGGGAAGAATGTGTTGTATGATCGGGTAGAGGGGGGGTTATATGATGGGGAAGGATGTGTTGTATGATGGGGTAGAGGGGGGGGTTATGTGATGGGCAAGGATGTGTTATATGCTGGGATAGAGGGGGGGGTTATGTGATGGGGAAGGATGTGTTATATGATGGGGTAGAGGGGGGGTTATGTGATGGGGAAGGATGTGTTATATGATGGGGTAGAGGGGGGCGAGGGTTATATGATGGGGAAGGATGTGTTATATGATGGGGTAGAGGGGGAGGGTTATGTGATGGGGAAGGATGTGTTATATGATGGGGTAGAAAGGGGGGTTATATGATGGGGAAGGATGTGTTATATGGTGGGGTAGAGGGGGGGATTATGTGATGGGGAAGGATGTGTTATATGATGGGGTAGAAGGGGGGGTTATATGATGGGGAAGGATGTGTTATATGATGGGGTAGAGGGGGGTTATGTGATGGGGAAGGATGTGTTGTATGATGGGGTAAAGGGGGGGTTTATTTGAGGGGGAAGGATGTGTTGTATGATGGGGTAAAGGGGGGGTTATATGATGGGGAAGGATGTGTTATATGATGGGGTAGAGGGGGGGTTATGTGATGGGAAGGATGTATTGTATGATGGGGTAGAGGGGGGTTATATGATGGGGAAGGATGTGTTGTATGATGGGGTAGAGGGGGGGGGGTTATATGATTGGGAAGGATGTGTTGTATGATGGGGTAGAGGGGGGGGGGGGGTTATGTGATGGGGAAGGATGTGTTGTATGATGGGGTGGAGGGGGGTTATGTGGTGGGGAAGGTTGTTTTGTATGATGGGGTAGAGAGGGGGTACCGTATATGATGGGGAAGGATGTGTTGTATGATGGGGTAGAGGGGGGTTATATGATGGGGAAGGATGTGTTGTGTGATGGGGTAGAGGGGGGTTATATGATGGGGAAGGATGAGTTGTGAGATGGGGTAAAGTGGGGTTATGTGATGGGGAAGGATGTGTTGTATGATGGGGTAGAGGGGGGTTATATGATGGGGAAGGATGTATTGTATGATGGGGGTTATGTGATGGGGAAGGATGTGTTGTATGATGGGGTAGAGGGGGGTTATGTGATGGGGAAGGATGTATTGTATGATGGGGGTTATGTGATGGGGAAGGATGTGTTGTATAATGGGGGAGAGGGGGCATTTTTTTGTGATGAGGAAGGATGTTACGGTATATGATGGGGGACACCGGTACATATGTGTTTGGAAAGGATGTGTCTTATGATGGGGGAGAGGGGGTGCTATTATGTGATGAGGAATGATGTGTTACCGGTACCGGTATGTGGTGGGGGAGAGGGGAATTATGTGATGGGAAAATATATATTGTATGATGGAGGAGAGGGGCGACTATAATATGATGAGGAAGGACGTGTTATGTGATGGGGGTGAGGGGGATTATGTGATGGTAATGGATGTATCGTATGATAGGGGAGAAGGGTGACTATAATATGTTGAGGAAGGATGTGTGATGTTGAAAAAAGACGCTGTATAATGAGAGGAGGATACTTGATTGCTGGAGTGACTGTATGATTGTATGGGGGAGCTGTGGTGGGTGAGGGGAAAGCTGTTTGAAGGGGGGGGGGCCTGTAGTTGAAGAGGGGAGAGCTTTTTGGAGGGGGGGGGCTGTTGTGGATGAAGGGATAGCTGTGTGAAGGAGGGGGGGGGGCCTGTGGTGGGGAGAGCTTTGTTAAAGGGGGGGGGGGGGGTTGGCTGTGGTGGAAGAGGGAAGAGCTTTGTGGAGGGGGGGGGCTGTTGTGGATGAGGGGAGAGCTGTGTGAAGGGGAGGTTGTGGTTGAAGAGGGGAGAGCTGTGTTAAGTGGGGGGGGGGAGCTTGTGATGGAAAAGGTGGGGCTGTGTGAAAGGGGGGGGGGGGGGGAGGGGGCTATGGTGGAAGATGGGAGAGCTGTGTGAAAGGGGAGGGTGTGGGTGGAAGGGTGGAGGGGCTGTGGTGGAAGAGGGAGAGCTGTGTAAAAGGGGAGGGGGTATGTATTAGATGTGGAGAAGCACACAATAATTGTTTACAGTGTCGTTAGTGGTTTCTTTACGCCATTTTTAACTTTAAAAAATTAATATTTAATTCTGTGAAACACACATTAATTGGTCAAGCAACTTACTAAATAATCTGGCTAAAAAATATTGGTCTATCTATCTATTGCCTGACGCCGTGATCCCCGAAGGGGTGGCCACGAATGAACCGCCCCCATGCACCTCTGTCCCCAGTCAGTCGACGGCCCTCCCCCCCTCCAGCACCGCCTTCGTTCATATACTTCCTCACTCCATCCTTTCACCTCTCCTTTGGTTTACCTCTCCCTCTCTGTCCCTCCACCTCGCTCTCGTACACCCTCTTAGTCATTCTCTCGCTTTCCATACGTTCCATATGGCCGAACCATCTCAAGTTGTTCCTTTTCACACTTTCCAGCACATCTACCTCCACACCACACCTCCTTCTTACTTCTTCATTAGTCTGTCTATCCCTCCATGTAACTCCGCACGCACTTCTTAAGTAATTCATTTCCACTGCTCTCACTCTTGGTCTGAGTCTCTCAACCAACGTCCATGCTTCGCTTCCGTAAGTCAGTGTCGGGATTACCACACTGTCATGCAAGGACTTCTTCACTTCCATACTGATCACCGTATTTCTTGTTACTGCTTTCAGCGTTCCTACAACCCTCTTCCCCTGTTGTACCCTCTCCCGCACTTCTTCATCCATAGTCCCATCTTTACTCAACACACTGCCCAGATACTTAAAAGAGTTGACGATCTCCATAGCCTGACCGTTCAGCTTCACCTCGCACTCTGTGACTTCACCCCTTTCGAAGACCATAACCTTGCTCTTCCCCTCATTTACCTTCAAATTCCGTTTTTCGCACACTGTTCCAAACTCATTTGCCAGACCCTGCAACTACCATTCATTATCACTCATCAGAACTGTATCATCCGCAAACAGCAGTATAGGTAGCTTCCACTCATTTCCCTCCCTTTTCAGCGATACACCAACATCCACTGCTCTTGATAGTATTTCTTTCATGACTCCATCCATATATACAGTAAACAACCACAGGGACATCACACACCCCTGTTTCAAACCAACATTCAGGTCAAAGAACTCGCTCTGCTCACTCTCCACACGTACTGCCACCTTTGCACCCTCATACATGCTCTTCACTGCTTTCAGCAACTTGCCATCTACTCCGTATATTTTAAGTACTTTCCACAAACCTTCTCTATCCACTCTGTCATAGGCCTTCTCCAAGTCCATAAAGGCAACATACACCTTTTGTTTCTTCTCCAGATATTTCTCCACAACACAATTCAGGGTAAAAATCTGATCTACACATCCTCTTCCCTTCCTAAAACCTCCCTGCTCGTCGCCTATCCATTTCTCCGTTATCACTCTCACTCTCTCAATCACTACCCTACTGTATACCTTCCCTACTACGCTTAGAAGACATATTTATCGGTGGTTACCACACACTCCTCTTTCCCCTGTTCCCTTATATAGGGGGACTATTTTGCCAGTCTTCCAGTCATCGGGTGTACTCCCCTTCTCCCCTGTTAGTTTTCACATTTTCCATACCCATTCGATCACTATCTCACCACCATACCTCAACATTTCCCCACACACTCCATCTGTTCCTGGTGCTTTCCCCAACTTCACTCTTTTCATGGCTTCCCACACTTCTGACCTCCTGATCCCCACCTCCTCCTCCACTACTTCTCTTCTTCTCCCTCCCATACCATATCCAGCTATGTTTGCTGGCTCTTCATTCCTTACATTTAGCAACTCATTGAAGTACTCCCTCCATCTTTCGACTCTCGCTTGCTTTTTTGCTAGCATTCTCCCATTCTTATCTTTCACACCCTTACTGTTTCCCTTGCTACCTTCCCTAACTTTCTTGACTTCTTTCCAGAACAGTTTCTTACTCTTCCTCCATTTTACACTCAGATTCCTTCCAAATTCCTCATCTACTCTTCTCTTACTTTCCTTCACTACTCTCTTCACCACCCTCTTACTCTCCACGTACCTCGCTCGTTTCTGTCTCTCGAAATCTTCATTCCCTCGACTACCCAACCACTCTCTATATGCTTTCTTCTTTTCTTCTACAGCTATTTTTACCTCTTCTGTCCACCATGCTGTACCTTTCACTCCCCTCCCTCTTCTCCTCACTCCACACACCTCCTCACATGCTGCACAGATCTCATCCTTAAACACCTTGCTCATCTCCTCCACTTCCTCCATAACTTCCAGGTCGAACCCACCTAATCGTCTTTCTACTGCTCTCCTGTACTCTTCCCTGATTTCCACCTCCTGTAACCTCTCCACCCTCCTCACCATTCCACCTTCCTCTCGCCTCCCTCCAGCTCTCCTCACCCACTTCTTTTGTATCCTAACCTTAGCTACTACTACATAATGATCATACAGACCCCCTCCAATACCCCTATACACCCAATCATCCATCACAGATTTCTTTATTCGTTCATCCACACATACATAATCAATCAATGACTTTCGTTCCACCACTGTCTTATCCTTCATCGTCCACACCCGTTTCCACGTGTACCTGTGGATCATTCTGTGTCGGAAGAAGGTGTTGGCTATCCACAGCCTCCTCCCCACACATACGTCCACAAGTGCACTACCATTCCCATTCACCTCTGATGGTACCCCCACCCTCCCACCACTCCCTCAACTTTCTTATCACCCACCTTACCATTCATATCCCCAATCAGAAATATTCTTTCGTTCTTGTCAAACTTCTCCAGGCACGCCTCCACATTCATCCAGAACTCCTCTTTCTTTCTTTCAAGTTTATCCTCTGTCGGGGCATACCCACACTCAATCACCCACGTTTGTATTCCTACTTTCATTCTCACCCACACAATCCTTGAACCCACAGACCCATACTCTCTTACACATTCCTTCCATTTGTTACTTACAAACAAACACGCACCTTCTCTCGCTGTTCCTTCACTCACTCCAGCACACACACCCATTCCACACTCCCACTCTCTCACATCTGAACCTTTCCATTTGGTCTCTGTCATTCCACATACATCCAGCCTGGCATTCACTAGCACTTCTAGAACCTCTCTCTCTTTTGTGCCATCATTCATGCCACTAACATTCCGTGTAGCCATTCTCAGAATGTCCGAAGGAATGTCTTTAGTCGGTCGTGGTTCGTCAACATAGGGTCCGTCCACATCCGAGGCTGTTCGTTTGTTTTTCTTTGCTTAGGTATTTTTTCCGGGTGGGGGTCGCAAGCCCACCGACCCAACCTCTTTAGTCGCCTCTTACGACACACGCAGAAGGCACGTGGGGCATATTCTATTCCCTTACCCCCAGGAGTTTATTGGTTAGTCATTGATATAGCCCAATTATGAACTAACTTCCATTGAGCCGGACTATTTGTGTGTAGGTAACATTGAAAGTATTCAGAGTTTTCGTATCCAACGTTTGTAATTTTTTTTTTTTTTTTTTTTTTTTAAGGTTGGACTAACTTTGAACATCTCTAAAAGTGATACGAACAATATGCAAAGGCAATTATAGAACTTAAAGAATACCATAACTTAAGCTGGAGTATTCATTCTCTTTGCTGATGACTGTTTTTGCCTGCGGTGAAGACGACGGACTATGACTGAGCGACTTTGTTGTTGTTTTGTTGTTATTATAGTTCTTGGGAACCAGAGGTCGCCTGTGGATCAAACAAAATTTAATTATAGCCGCATTGTGTGAGACACTGAACTGTAATTTGGCATGCATGTACAGTAGGATATACTGTATAGGTCTATGACTCGCCAAATGTCCTGTGCCACTTTGGTGCCAAAACTGCATGGCCAACCCAGGGAAACTCACGGTTATGCATAAGAAATAGTGTATTTTCTGCTTAATTATCAAAATATTGGGCTGAATTAGACGGAAAATATAGATAGCCTATGAACCTTATGATTATTCTGCTGGAAAAGCAAACTACATATACAACCCAAAACTGCAAAAGTTAAGCTAATTTAATTTGCCGACTTATTTGTTAGATACTGAACTACTACCGTATTTAACAGCTAAATACCTATAGAGAGGTTAATATTCGCATGTTGTTTGCTAATTTATATTTGATCAAATTCATTGTTTTCAAAGAATGGTGAGACTCTACACGTCTAAGAACAAATTAACGTTACTTATTTAAAACAAACTAACGAACAAATATTTCATAATTATAGAGCTTGAAATGCCGACTTTACAAATGGCACTCAATGTTTATACCCCCAACAAAAATATTGTACATATAAAGTAATGTTACTCCTTTTCAAACCTTTCGATAATTTGCTATTGTCAAAGTTTTCAGGTGTTTCGCAGAGATCCTTTAGTGTGAGAAAATGGCCATTAGTTTTACTTGGGCTCCATTATGGTTTATGGTATCTCAGTTATCTGTGCCCCATGAATATCCTTTTCTATCACTTAACCATTAGGCTATTCATACGCACAGTTGGGTGTAGTACATGATTAGAATGATTAATGTCCAGTATTCGATAAATGGATATTAATCGTATAGTCATGTACTGTACTTATAACTGTCTTGATGGTGTAATGGTTAGAGTGTTTACAAATGTGTGTGTGGTAACCCAGGTTCGAATCCCGGTGGATCACATGTTTTCATTAATTTCATTGGGAGGTATTTGGTGTTGGAGTGAAATTAATATAGGCCTAAATAGATTATCAAAGAACTAGGCACCGGTATCATATTTTTGATGGAGTATTACCAAAGACCAAACTATATATCCTGTATCAGTATTGCCGAATAGCCTATTCATTATGGGTATGGATATATTTGAGTGTAAAGAGAGGCTAATGACACCAGTGGTACCAAAATGGTGGAAGTTGGCCGATATTTGTTACTATAAGGTCTCTAGTGGTTCGGTGTGCTTTTGCATTTGTATCTGCAGCTTGACTGGTGATGAATGTTATAGGAGTCTTAATTCCTTGAAAATAATGAAATTTTATAAATTTTTATACTGGCTATTATTAGACGATGTTTTTATCAGTTTTGGATGCACCTTGTTGGAGCTAGTTTTTACCCCTTTGATTCCGAGAGGTCTTTCCTAAATTGCATAAACTCGTCTTAAGGATAACCAGAATAATATATAGCAATGCTTCCTGAAATACTGAATGGGTTAAGTCCATATTTTTAACATCATCCTTAACACCAATAACACCCCGAATTAAATTAATGAAAGCATGTGATTCTCTCAGGATTCGAACCCTGGATACCATATACAGAACTGAACTTAGCCTACACGCTTTAACCATAACACCATCAAGACAGTTAGGCCTATAAGTACAGCACATGACCACGACTGATATCCATTTATTGAATACTGGACATTAATCTAATAATGTACCGGTACTGTACCCAGTGTACTGTACTATGAATAGCCTAATGCCTTAGCAAGAGGAGAGAAAAGTTGATTTTTAAAGCTCTCAGATTATGAATATATGGACATGGAGTGATATAACACTAAGTGATACAACTAGAAGGAAACGACTGGTAATTAAATATGTAATTGGCGTGGCTAAAAATGGGAAGGGGAAAACGAAAATTAAAATTAAATTAAAAGAGAAGGAAGGTAGGTTTCTCTAAAGGGCTGAGTAATACAAGAGCATGTTGTGGCCTAAAATATCATAACAGTGGACACAATATTCATTGATAATGGAAAAAGGAAGAGCAGAAAAGGATAATACAAAGAACCGTATCTAAATAATGAATACACTTGAATTTTGAGGTGTCTCATTGTTAGCAAAGGTATTCTGTAAGTAATAATGTATAGGTACTGTATATGATAAAATGGTAAACAAATACCACACCTACTAATAGGAACATTATGTGAAGTTAGATTGTTAGGAAACAGGTTGATCTAAGTACGGTACAATATTATTTCTTCCTTTGAGTTGAATTGAGGGAGGATAGATATGTTGGGGAAGTGAGAGGTCTCTAAGAATTAGAGAGCAGTAAGGGAGGAAATAAAGACAAAAATAATAGGAAAGTATTATTTGTCTATGTAATAAATGGAGACAAAAGACAAAGTTACCTGTAACAAATGTCTCCCACAAAGTTGAAAGAGTGACAGAGAGCGAAAATCAAGGTACGTTAGAGTCAAAATGTCTGGAGACACTGAGCTTGTAACCGTTAAAGTCATAGGATGAGGGAAAGACAGATTGAGGGAGAGAGTTCCAAAGCTTGATTGTTGAGCATAAGAAAGACTGGGAAAATTTGTTCAATCTTGTGTTTGACAGTTGAATAGAATAAAAGGTGGGAGTGTGTTGAAAGGCCGGTGCCCCCCAATCCGTTATTGAGGGGTATACACTGAGAGAGCTCTGAAGAACATTGATTATTGTAATAGCGGTAAAAGAGTGAGAGAGATGCAACATTGTGGAGTGTAGAGAGAGATTCTAGGGAATTAGTGAGAGGAGGTGAGTTTATAAGACAAAATGCTTTTGACTCTACCCTTTGAGAAGTGGGGTATGGATTGAAACTCCCCACACCTGCGAACAATACTCGATACATGGGCTCATTGTTCCCCTATACAGAGCAAGAAGCGTGCGGGGGTGAAGAACCCATGGAGACAGTTGAGCACACCTAACTTCTTGGAAGCTGTTTTAGCAAGAGTGGTAATATGATCTTTTCAAAATTGGCCGGAAGGAAAAGAATCATCAAGAATACTGAGAGAAGATGAAGGCTTGATTTTTGTATTGTTGAAGTATAAGGTATGGACCTGTAGAAGTTCTGGACAGGTACGGTACATAAATAGATTTTTTTTGTTTTGGAAGCATTGCAAATAACAAGATTTTCTCTGTCCCAATTGGAAAAGGTTGATAGATCAGAAGATAAGTGTGTTATGGCCTCATCATGTGAGTTTTTAAGTGATTGCATACTGGGCCGTTCTAGAAAACTAGTTGAATAATGTAAGATAGATTCATCTGCATATGAATGGATAGGACTGGAGGTACAGTTGAGAAGATCATTAATGAATATTATTTTTGATTGATTGATATTTTTATTGCCAAAATGTACATACACAATAAGAATGATGGTAGACTACATATATTAATTAATGTGGCAAGTGCAGCTAGCTAAGAAGTAGTTCATGTTAGCTACAGTACAGTAGGCATAATACAATATATGAAGCTAAACAGCACATATTTGCTTAACAATTATTAGATGTAAAAAGAGAACTGGAGACAGGAGAGAACCCTGAGGAACACCAACGTTGATCGGTTGAGGAAGTACCAGTAAGCAATGGCCATCCACAACCACAGCTATGAAACGACCCAAGAGGAAATTAGAGACAAAGGCACAGATGGAGGGATTGAAACCGTAGGAGAGTAGTTTGAAGATTAGTGATTTGTGCCAGACTATCGAAGGCTATTGATATGTCTAGTGCAATATAAAAGGTTGTACCTAAGTACAGAAAGTAGGATTAAAAAATCCTCCCATGGGAAATAAAAAAGTACTGTCGAAGAGCCTCCCGGTCAGTAGCGCCAAAGTGCCACAAGCGTCACCGGCTAGGAGGATCGGCAGGAGAAATAGGACAGGTAACAATGATAAGGGTGTGATCGGAGGTACCTAATGGAGATAAAAGGTTTACAGCGTAAGTTGAAGGATTAGAAGTTATAAATAAGTCGAGAATGTTGAATTGATCTCCAGTTCGGGTGCTGGACTAAAGCAGGTATCACACGATCGCTTTTTTCCCTCAACATGTATCCTCAACACAGGTCTGGCAGCTTATGAAGTCAACGTTTATAATATCGTTGCCATCTAAATTCATCTACCATCAGTCTAGTTTCCGATACCAGTGCAAATTACTCCAAAAATGTTGCCAGAAAAATGTTGATCATCGAATGTTGAGTATAAATGCTCTCGTGTGTTACCGGCTTGACTGCTCTTGGTCATTTAGGATAGAGAAGATGTAGGCTTGTTCACAAGGTTGGTCAGTGAAATGGAAGGAGAGCCGTTGGCGGTGGTAAAAATTGATCTACGGAAGGAGAGATAGACATAATGTGTTTCACTTTAGAGGTTAGATATTCAAAGAATTTTGGATACCGGTAGTCAGCATAATTAATGTCTTAAAATTTAGAAGAAAAATGAAGAAGAAACATGAGGGAGAAGGGGGTCCAGAAAAAAATAGTAAGGCATTTCCATAGCTAATTGGCTTAGTTATTCGGTAGCTAGAACAACATAGCGACAGGAAGACTGCTTAAAGGTGAGAAAAGCAAAAGTATTGTTGTGTGTAGCAAATTATGCAAGAAAAGGAAGAGTACAGAAGCTGAACCTAAAGCCGGCGTCACACTGGCAAGTTTATTGGTTACATGTATCGGAACCTTAAATCCGCTACAAGTCATCATATTTTTTTGACGCATTTTGCTTTTTGTTCTTATATTAAATTAGACTGTACATGATAAGGAGCTCTAACATACAGTCATGGTGAAAGAGAAAATTGTCAGATAGTAGACTCGATTTTAGCAACTTTTGTACTCGGATACTGTGGCTACGATACATCCGCTCGTGTGTTACCGGCTTGATATGAATGCCATTTCATAAATTGTTAATTTTAATTATTTCTATGCACAAACATTTGTACACCGAGATTGGTTATATTCGTATAGCCAACATTTTAAAACCTACCCGTACTGTATAAATTGAACTTATCCTGTAAGTGTAACCTATCCATAGGAATATATTTCTTTATTGCATGATCAAATTGTGACCTGTGACGCAATGACATTTTGTTCAAAAGGACCCAAGTTTGTTTCCCGGGCAGGACGAGATTGATGAATAGTCTGCTTACACCCGATGCCTCTGTTCACCCAGCAGTAAATTAAGGGGTTTTCGCACATGCCCGATTTTTGTCATCGACAAGACTAGACATGCCGGTTTTGGACCTTGTCTTGTCCTGTCTTCTAAAATTCGACCATGTTTGTCTGTTATCCCTGACTGGCCGCTGGAGTTCTGATGGAGTGTCGACTACATGGCCGACAGTCGAGCAGTGTCCGTCATGTGTCTGCGACTGCTCGTCGATCGATTGCCGACATTCGGATGTGTTCGGCATGTTGTCAGGCGAATAAAACCATTGAAAGCACAACCTAGCCTAACCCGTTGGCGACGCACTCCGAACCTACTCAACTTGTCGGACGACCAGTCGACGACATGACCCAACTTATTTGGTATATCAGCCTAACCAACTGTCCAACCTCGGCCGAATGCGAGTATGCTCAACTCGACAGTGTTGTAGGCAAATGCCATCAACGGTCTGTGACACTCCATTATTGTCTGCGACAATGGTTGCAACCATGTCCGACTGTTGTATTAGTCGTGATAGATTTTTTTTTTTTTTTTTAGGTGATCAGGTTGGTATCCACTGGTTTCGCTACCTGGAGAGCTCGTAGAGCATTTAACTCACTAGGCATTGCCTCCCTGTAACATATTTTGAATATGGGATAATTCTACACTGCTATTTAATCAGGGAACAATGAGGGTATTTTGTTTGGTGTTTCGGTGGGCTATGTGGTAATGCACTGATACTAGGTACAGCACAAATTCAATCCCAATAATATCTTCCCATTGGCATATCGGGATTTGAACCTGGGACCTTTGGATTACCAGTCCAGTGACAAGACCGCTCCACCACACCTCCCCTTATTACTCAAACACTTCGGCTAGGCTATATACTGTATTATAAGCGGTTACATATACAGTACAAGGGACTGGAGTTCTCGAAAGGGGACTCCAGTCCTGACGCTATTCTTGACTTACAGTGTGCTGGCTTAATAATTCAGGAGGGTTGATAACCTCTGAAGTCCTATTTTAACTAACTAAAGTACAGTACCGGTACGTTGTTATTGTTTACTAAACCGTGCTAGCGTCAATAACACTAAATAAAGGCCAGTAACTGAGTGCAATACGCCAATATACTCTACGATACTAATAACTTATAAAACTGATGGTAATTTCTATGCAGTGACAACTATCGTGCTGTTGACGGTTGGTTACATATATGGATTAATTGGTTAGTAGGTTAGTAGAACGTATATATTTCAATGTGTGTATCTATCAATAATACCAACATATACCGGTACAGTACATACAAAATGGAATAAATAACCCTGTTTAGTACACATTCAGGACTTCAAACGTTTTCAGTTGAGTTTCCATTTATGATTTGTTTTCCCTGATACAAGTTGCAAACGGTTTTCTTATACCCTAGAGTATTTGCACGAAGGAATGCAATCAACAACCGATTACATATTTTTTACAAATGGGACATTTTTCTGTCCCGAGGTTCACATCTAACATTAATAATTGTCTGGAAGGATGACATACCGGTAATTAATTTGGATGTTTGAATATCTCTGTATGGACCCAAGTTGAAAAAGAACATTTGTTTGGGAAAATTTTATTGCAATTTGTTAACGGACATCACATAGGCTATAGAAGAGAAAGAAGTAAAGAGTGTGTGTGTGTGTGTGTGTGTGTGTGTGTGTGTTTGTGTGTGTGCGTGTGTGTGTGTGTGTTACTGTGTTACTCAGTTACTTGTTCGTCAAGGGGAATCCACGCAATGCGAGCTAAGCTCATTATTATCGCGCCTCCTTAACTGGGAATGTATTGCGTGAAATGCATGTTAAGTGTTTTATGTACTGTTGGAATGGCTGTGGATGTGTGTGTAGTCTGTATTTTAGCCAATTGGCGACATCGGAAACGAAGGCTTAGGGTGGATCTGTATGGTACCATTCTCACTATAGACGGTACCGTCTCGCCCGAAGGCTTAGGTAGCCATCAGCTTAGGTGAACCATATGATACCCATCTCGCCTTGTACCATTTTTGCCAACCCCAGATGGGACGTCACAACGTCGCCCACTTATTCCAGGTACCTATTTACAGCTAGGTGAACTGAGGCTAACACATGAAAGGAGACAAGCCCAATTTGTCTCCGCCCGGCCGGGGATTGAACCCCCGACCCCTCGTGTGTGAGACGAGAGCTCTACCTACTAGGCTACGGGCTGTGTGTATGTGTGTATGCCAGAACAAAATTGAATAAAGTGAGTACCACTATATATATTTTCTAATATACCGGGTAGTCAGAATTCTGGTTAGCAAGCTATCAAACTATGGCAATTTTGTTTTAAGACCAGTTCTATTGTGAGGAGGGACCCGATAAGAATAACATGAAATACATTAGGTTTGGGCATGTTGGCACTTCCAAAGACATTGTAATTACTGAAAACGACAATGCTAACTTTGCATATTTGATGACAATAACTAAATGGAAGTAACTGATATAACAGTTGCTTTGCGTAGTCAGTCGTTAGGTAGCCTGATATTTCGGGCATGTAATCATAACAATAACACATCATAAATGGGAAATAGTTTATATTACTAGTGATAAAAAATGCAACTGCATTTATACAAGGTGATTAGGTACCGGTAGGTCAAGTATATATATTTATTGAAAGAGAGGAAAATGTTGTACAGGGTGAGTGAGGAAAAAATGTTGTACAAGGTGAGTGAGGAAAAAAAAGTGCTTGTACAATATCATTGATTTGCATATACTAATATGTATCACAGAGAGATAGCCTATTCAAGAAATTGGTACCTGGTACGATATAGAGAGAGAGAGAGCGAGAGCGAGAGCGAGAGCGAGAGCGAGAGCGAGAGCGAGAGCAGTATCTTTACACTCTCCTCCTCCCTCCTACCGTGTCCTTAGTCACCAGTTCAACTCTTTTCTTCCCTCTCCCTAAGCCCCACTCTATCCCCTCTCATCCCCCCCCCCTCAACTCTCCGCCCCCCACGTCCCAAATCCTGCTGGAAGTATAACAATAGACCGAGCTGGATACAAAATGTCGAGAGAGAGAGAGAGAGAGAGTGTGTGTGCGTGTGTGTGTGTTATATTTGTTGTCCTGCAACTACAGTATATATAACCTAGCAGTTATGCAAACCTCGTTACTGGCTACATTTATTACTTCTTATCACAGTCAGAGACTTCTACTACTACTACTACTACTACTACTACTACTACTACTACTACTACTACTACTATGACTACTACTACTACTACTACTATGACTACTACTACTACTACTACTATGACTAAACTGCTTCAAACTCCGTGTGTCCAGGCATTTTGGCTCGAACGTCTCTTGATTTTGGCCCTGTCACTTTTTCAACTCTAGGGGAGGCACTCGCTACAGGCAGTTCTGCCTTTTGTCTCTCTCACTCACATAGAAGAAAAAAACTACTGCTAATACTATTATTATTGCTACTACTACTACTACTACTACTACTACTACTACTACTACTCACTCTTTCAACTTTGGAGGAGACACTTGTTACAGGCAGCTTTACGAGTTGTATCCTTCATGCACATAGGCATAAAACTACCTAGTGTTACTAGTAGTAACAGTAGTTCGTTTGGATTCCGCCGATTGATATTCTAGGTAAGTATGTAATATGATGGATAAGAAGTAGGCGTAGCTATGATAGAATATTAATTAAATTTATTGAAGAAAAACTTGAACGTAGTGGAAAGGGTATTGTGGTACGGCCAAAGGGAACATGTGTACATTGTAAACATTAAACGCTTAATTGTTACAAAAAGTATACACATACAGATTTTTTTCTCGCTTATGTGTGCTAATTTGAAAACGTAAAAGATAAAAAATACTTATTATATGTACCGTTTTTATTACCGTACAATAAATCGTTCAATATTTACAGTTTAGACAAAGTAGCCTGGAGGTGTTTCTGCCATGGCCATCCTTCAGCGGGGGTTTCCCAAGAGGTAGCAAGTTGTTGGAGATGATGATAATGATGATGATTGTAACGAGCTTCCGGTACCGGTACTGTATATGGTATCACACGACAGCTTTTATCGTCAACATTATTTTGGCAATTTATTTGGGATTCTTTGTACTGGTACCGGTATTGGAAACTAGACTTATGATAGATTATTTTAGGAGACACAATAATTTCAAAGGATTACCTCATAAGCTAGTCATTAGGGGAGGTGTGGTGGAGTGGTCTTGCCACTGGCCTGGTAATCCAAAGGTCCCGGGTTCAAATCCCGATGTATCAATGGGAAGATATTATTGGGATGGAATTTGTGCTGTACCTAGTATCAGTGCATTACCACAAGCCCACCGACACGTCAATAAAATACCCTCATTGTTCCCTGATTAAATAGCACTGTATGAATATTCCCATATTCAAAATATGCTATAGGGGTGCAATGCCTGGTGAGTTA
This sequence comes from Paralithodes platypus, assembly GCA_032716605.1. Taxonomy (NCBI): domain Eukaryota; kingdom Metazoa; phylum Arthropoda; class Malacostraca; order Decapoda; family Lithodidae; genus Paralithodes; species Paralithodes platypus. Next base: position 40,792,171 of record CM064492.1, on the reverse strand, counting down.
TCTGCTCAACAGGTGGCGTTGTGTGTGTGTAAGTGTGAGAGTCCGAGTGTAGGGGGTTAGACAGTGAAGTACGGGAACGAGGTGGCTTCAGAGATGGGGTCGTTTCGGGCCATGAGTGAGCACCGTGCCTCATGTGAAGGCAAGATGGCAGGTGCTCGTTGAACTCTACGTGCTTCACATGTCTCACTCCCTAGACTGGAACAAGACCTCACGGGCTTCACTGTTCATTGTAAAGCGGTGAATGTTAAGCCTATGGAAGTAAGTTGGAATTACAAAAAAAAAAAAAAAAATGCCAGACCAGTATTGAGGATAAATGTTGAGGGAATAAGCGCTCGTGTGATGTCCTATTTTGTAGAGTGTATCGGTAACTGACAATAGATAACCTACACTGCAAGAACTCTCCCTAATAGTTACGGCTATAGAACTGGCACCATCACTATTACAAACTTAAAACTATCTGCTCCGACGTCTTGTGGGTTATTATTATATTTGGTTTAATTATTTTTGGATTTTTTTTTTTTTTCAATTTTCGAGACTCCCTTCAAGATAAATATGTACATTTTTGTTTATAGAAAAATTTCCCCGCCGAAGGCCGATTTGTTCTAAGTTACAGGCTCACTATCCCTCAACCAGAAACAAATTGACATCTTAATGGGGTGAAGTGTCTTGGAGTGAAGTGGAAAGACAAAAAGGGAGAAGTAAACCGAGAGAGAGGTGGAAGGATGGAGTTAAGAAGTATATGCGTGAAAGCAGTCTTGGTGGGAGGAGGGGCGTCAACTGACTGGGGACAGAGATGTATGGAGCGATTCGTTCATGGCCACCCCTTCGGGGATCACAGCGTCCGGCAGTAGATAGATAGATAGTCTTAATATTGCCAAACTAATGGGATGAAACATCTTTAAATATCCAAACTAATGGAGCGAACCAGGTCCATGAAGACCCCATCAGACCAATTAGGTATTACCTCTTCAATATGATTTTTCCTTTTTTCACTTCTGCAATGCTGAAGCTGAAGATAACATTCCTAAATAGCAATTATTATTTGGTCTGCCCGGAAATCAACAGACTCTATGGAGACTGATCCGCCAGATCCATCCTCTGTGACCTTGACTCCACCAGGCTTCAGAGAGAAACAGTAGCAGTGGGCCAAGCCATGCCCCCAAGGTCCCTCAAGAATCACCAGGCTGGCCCACTTGCCTCGCTCCTTCTCACCTTGCTGCTTCCGCATACACCAGGGTGAGACAGACCTATCTACTGCCTACTTGGAGAACGAGACCTTCTGGCCCGGAGTAGGAGGACCAGCAAGAGGAGGTCAAACATTAATGACCTATTCGGGTGTGACTCGGATGTTAGCTCACCTGCTTAACAGAAACAGCTCCTTCTCTGGCAAAAATGTGAGGTTAAGGTCTGAGCATATCTGTCGCTCTGGTTACGGGTCACCCTAACCCCCGATTTTAGTAACTTTCAGGTCACGCCAGAGTATTTCGACATTGATGTGAGTAATTCCATCAAACCTGTTGGTTGCAGTTACCTAACCCCCGCTTTCAGTAACTCATATGGATAGGCCTGAGCATATTGGCCACAGATGTGAGCAAATTCATCACTCTTGGGTAGAGCTACCAAACCTCAGACTTAAATAGCTTATTCGGATCACCCTCACCACTGCCAATCACGTGGAGCAGCCCAGAGAAGGAGCCACCCAACTACCCGCAGTCCAGATGAAACGCTTCCCCTACACACAACGTCCGGCCAGATCAACCCCTGGTTGTTGTTGTTGTTGCAGTTCCCCAGGCTGTCTGGCCGAGCAGCCCCAAAGTCCCGAGCAAGGCCAAGGCCATAACCGAGCGCACAGAACCCTACCTACTTACCACTAATAAAGCCCAGATGACCGAAGGCACTCCAAGGCGGGGAGCTGAGGAGGGTGCGGAAACGCCCGGGAAATCAAAGCCCCACCCAAGGCCCTGTGCCCCTCAGCAATTATGAAGGGCAAGTTTAGGGGCAAAGGAAAAATGTGACGCTTTGGCTCCCAATCTGCCAACCTCTAGGTTGGCAGTAGGGAGGTCGATCCACAGAAGAGACGCCGTCACTTGAGATCTAGAAAATATATAAGTAAAAGGAACAGTCGGAGTAAGCTATGGGTATGGCAGAGATCGCTCTGGTTGAAGGCAATAACTGCATTAGTCTCTGGCTTTCAGAGACCTTTCATAGACCTTGAGAAGAAGATTATAAATCCACCACACTCTGTCATAAATTCTTTGCCAATCATAAACTTAACTTCAATTAGTCCTACACCTGGACGACTCTGTTCTTTCTGTAAGAATGTATGTTAATGATATTTCATTATTTTTGCCTCTCACAACATCCAACACTCTTAATGACACTCTTAATCGTATATCCCGCATGCATCCCTTGATCTAACTCATGTCACACTTGCCTTCTTGGGGCTACATTTTGTGAATACCTATTGATTGTTAATTTATTTATTCCATATATTGTTGTTTTGCTGAACTTTAACTTCAAAGCCAAACTGAAAATATCACTCGTAATTATTGAGACTTGGGTGCCACGAGTACCTACAGTATAATTATTCTATTCCATGTGTACGGTACCCGGTATATATTCCATGTGTACGGTACCCGGTATATATTCCATGTGTACGGTACCCGGTATATATTCCATGTGTACGGTACCCGGTATATATTCCATGTGTACGGTACCCGGTATATATTCCATGTGTACGGTACCCGGTATATATTCCATGTGTACGGTACCCGGTATATATTCCATGTGTACGGTACCCGGTATATATTCCATGTGTACGGTACCCGGTATATATTCCATGTGTACGGTACCCGGTATATATTCCATGTGTACGGTACCCGGTATATATTCCATGTGTACGGTACCCGGTATATATTCCATGTGTACGGTACCCGGTATATATTCCATGTGTACGGTACCCGGTATATATTCCATGTGTACGGTACCCGGTATATATTCCATGTGTACGGTACCCGGTATATATTCCATGTGTACGGTACCCGGTATATATTCCATGTGTACGGTACCCGGTATATATTCCATGTGTACGGTACCCGGTATATATTCCATGTGTACGGTACCCGGTATATATTCCATGTGTACGGTACCCGGTATATATTCCATGTGTACGGTACCCGGTATATATTGAATTCACCAAGTAATGTATAGATAAAGACCTTACATGCCACTGCCTGTGTATTCTGTTAATGGCTGACCTACCCAGTGGATATAAGGACCTTCCTTTCACACAGTAAAGATTTAACCAGGATTTATCAACGATATTCAGAGCCGGTGTCTTAGTTTCATTGTAACTATCATTAGACGATTGTATTACGTTATTCGGAAGGACCTTTGTGAGTAAAAAATGTAACCAATGCAATGTTTACCGGTACCCCTTTGATATGATTACCTAAATTATCTTCCTAACCTTAGTAATATTATCTAGTGGTAACCTGGATACTCTCTACTGAATATAAAGGTACCGGTACTCTAGTTTCTCCCAAGCCCATCGTAATCCCCCCACAGAACTGAACTGAACTCAATTCCCGGCCGACACTACCACCCACGCCCAAAGCTCTTAACCATTTCACTACGGTGGTGCTTATCTTCCTTCCATGCTCTCTATCATTAGACTTATTTTAAAATTAATTTCTTAAGTTTGTTTTTTTCTTTCTGGGACACTTCCCCCTCTCTCCCCCCCCCCCCCCTCCCCCCCAACCTATCCCTCATTATTCAGCCCCAATAATATTGAGATTTTAAGACGTTTGCCCTATTAGTTTGTCGATTTTAAGCCCAACTTCTGTCAATTTTAAGACCTTAAGTGCCGTTTAGGTGTCTATTTCTTCCTGGCGAGCGTTAGCGAGCCTGCAATTTAGGAGGACATTTTTCTACCGAAAATTGCACAATTTAATATCGAAGGGGGATTTGGGGGGGATTTTTATAAGCTTGATGATAGTCTAATAATAATAATAATAATAATACATTTTAAATATTCTCTTAATGGATATGTGGGAGTCAAAAGATGATAGGGTTTAGTTTGAAGCCCTTTGATTCCTGTCGGTCTTGCTAAGCGGGATACAATCATCAGGGGTTAGTCATAATAATAGGATATGACAGCTTCGTACTGATAAGGTTAAAGGTACCAGTTTCAGGCTATAAGGAAGCTAGAGCCGTAAACATAGATATTAATTTGAAACGCAATAATAATGTAAATTTCTGATGGATAGAAAGTGCGATTAATATTGTTTCTATGTATTTATATACCGGTATGCACTACGACCATATTTTACTGGTTAATTCTGCTTAATAGTGTTGTTTACAGCTCCATCTTCCTTATAGCCGGAAACTGGAAGTGGTCAATTACTTACCGTAATGTACGTGTTCAAATTAGAGCACATAACGATTGTAATTTTGTTTATATGTATCATTTTGTTACATTTGATCACACAATTTGACAATATACCTCCATCACCAGTGGAAGTGTTGTCTACTGCCTTAACACTAGCTGGTCCGACCTCTTGTGGGTTATTATGATATTTTGTTTGATTACCGTATTGTTAAGGATTTTGCTTGTTGATGTCATTATCGATCAGTGTGTTTAGTTTGTCCCCTAGGCGACCAGTAATTAATTCCCAGAGTTCCTACAAAGATCCCCTTCAAAGCTAAATTTATACATTTTGTCGATAACAAACAATGTCCCGGCGAAGGCCAATTTAAATGAGTCAAGGGTTCGCTATCTATCTCCCAGAATACAAAAATATACCGCACACCTGAATGGGGTGAAGAGTCTTATTATCGCCAAACTAATAGGGTCAAATTTCTTGAAATCTCCAAACTAATGAAGCGAAGCAGGAGAGGTCCAAAAAGGCCCCCCTCTGACCAAGGAGTGTTAACGAAGGTGATAATTGTGGTGGATAAGCAAAGGCATGGGGATATACCGGGTATCTGCTAGTTAGTAGGTTGTAAGTCTAAACGGCCACACACCACAGGGGCTACAATATCCTAACCTAATTCAACTTTTGAAGGGTAAGACGGGGTAATTTCGCCGAAAATCGTGGTTATTGACGAATGGAAACTGCCACAAATGGAATTTTGACATTTTTGTTTAACTATACATTCAGCCTTTCTGCTATAGATGCCAAAAACACAAAAACAAAATATAATGTTTTGGCCATGCCGCCGATTTAAAAAAAAAGTTTTTCTCGCGACGAAATTACCCCGTCGGGTGGGGTAACTTCGCCGCGACCTATTTTAATAAATTAAAACGCATTTTCATGCTATTAACCCTTAACTGACGGCGCCCGGCTATAGTCGAGTGAAATAAATATGGACTATGTGGCAGGGCCCGGCTATTGTCGAGTGCAATTTTGAGCACATAATGTGCTCTGAGAGAGAGCGGAGCGGTGGGAGGAGCGTAGATTATCACCTGACTGCTCGCCACGGCCGCCGTGGAGCTACTGAGATTTATTGGACCCTCCCCCACCCTCTCTCACTCGCTACACACGTAATAATGTAAGAAAATTACCGTATTTTAGCGATTTTGCCCTTCGGTTGCACGATCATTGCAAGACAACCAGTGATCGTAGAAGGATGGTTAGGATGTCATTGGAAAGCTCAATTTATGCCCTTTCCGGGATACATACTTGTATTACGCTCTGGGTCATGTTTATGCATGAAAAAGAGCACGGAAACAACCCCATTTATGGTAAAAAAAAATCGCTGGGCGGTACATAGAAATTACCGCCTAGGCCGCTCGTAAGGTGTTAAACTAGAGAACATTATCTGATTAATTGCCAGACAAAACAATAGCATGCAGGTAAAACCAATGAAAACATGCACAAACCTAAACTGCCACTATACATGTCAATAGAAAAACGTCGCACGCACACACACACACACACATCTGATCGGGGCGGGCAGAGATGCAGGTGTGTCAGATGTGTAGGTGCCACTGTGTCTAGTGCGGTTGTGGACGTGTCTAGTGCGGATGTGGACGTGTAGTGCGGGTGTGGACGTGTCTAGTGTGGGTGTGGATGTGTCTAGTGCGGGTGTGAACGTGTAGTGCGGGTGTGGACGTGTCTAGTGTGGGTGTGGACGTGTCTAGTGCAGGTGTGGATGTGTAGTGCGGGTGTGGACATGTCTAGTGCTGGCGTGGACATATTTAGTAAGCCTACAGGTGTGGACGTATTTAGTGCGGGTGTGGCCGTGTCTCGGGCGGGTGCGGCGTGTAGGGTGCTAGTGCGAAGTACCAGGCAGCAGCTGACAGCGACTGCCGTCACCCACAAACCCACCCACCCACCCACCCACACCCGACCGTACCGTCAAACGCGCCGCTCACCTCACCCCGCCAAACTGCAACACAACCTAATCATGCCGAATTAAGTGCCGACGCTCCACGACTTAAGGAGTGGCGATAGAAGGGGGAGACCACTGCCGATTAACGTGAGTGATCGAGGGACGGGACGCCCATGGCGGGCACTATGGACGGGCACGCCGTCTAACGGCAACTGGACGGGGTCGAGCGGCAACCATGCAAGACCTAAGGGAGATAAATGATGCCGCCGGGGCGGCGTCATGCGCTGTAACGCGCAAACTGGTTGGCGACCATGCTCCTCACGAGCGGCGCCTATAGATACTACGGCGGCGATGGACAGCCACCCTGTCACACTGGACCCCTAATCCATCACACTTGACCCTGACCGAGGCAAACCGGTCCGTCGGAGGCGACGGTTTTGTGTGTGTATGTGTGTGTGTGGGGGGGGGGGGGTAATTAAGCTTGAGATCTAGGGAGGAAACATAAATGAGCAAATAAATACGCCCATCTCCCCTTAATTAAGTGGTTCTTTGAGTAATTGGTAAAACAAGGCCATCTACTGTATAGTTAACCCTTTCAGTACTGATGACGTCTTTCTTGTTATAGTCTAGCAACTATTAGGTTATTGTATTATGCTTACGAAGGGCCTGTGGCAATCACAAGACCGCCATTCCTCTCATTTATCTCTCTTAACTCCCACAGACCGTTCTTAATGCTCGGTTCACACATGCACGAATTAGCGTACAGGCCGTCCCCGACCCCTTAATTCGCCGTGCCTAGGTGGCGTCCTTTTTGTGCATGCATAAAATGGTCAGTGTGGGTCGGGGCAACAGCCAGAAAACGTGTTATGTTGGGACACCCACGGGACACACACGGGAGCAGTCGTCGTCTTGACGCAGCCTGGCGCCGTCTAGACGCCGAATAACGGGGTGAGAACGGCGGCAAAAAACCATTGGAACGACCATCGTGGCCACATGAGGCCTCCAGATTGATGCCGTCCTGCCTATTTTCTTGGTCGGGGACGGACGGGACGTTAATTCGTGCATGAGTGAACCGAGCTTATGCTGCATAAAATCGTCTAAGTAGGGCAGAACTAAGGAAAAACAGACGCCACCGCTATTGCAAGGGTTTATAGATAGTCACTCGTTGATGGGATCGGATTAAGGGGACTGGTAATTTTTAGGGGTCTATTTATTTATATATTCATTAATGTTTTAGTTTCCTCGCTAGACCTCCATCAAGCTTAAAAAAAAACACCCCCGAAACCCTCTATCAACGATGTTCCGTGCAGCGTTGCCTGTTTGCGGACTCACGGTATGCCCTCCCCCTATGACGCCGCCTGGGCGTTACCGGGTCTCTGTCTGACGGCGACCTACCTTATAGTGGCGTCTGACGCAGACAGGTCGACGCGCTTGTACCGTCTGACCTCTACTGGACGCCGCCCGCCTACCGTCCTCATCCCGTTCATGTCCTTGACCTCAGCTACCGGACTCAGCTTATGAGAGTTTGTTACGCTGGCCAGCTTGCCAGAATGCACTCGTAACTCGCTAGCGCTCGCCAGTGCAGTGAAATGGGCTACAATAATCGTAGAACGATGTTCTTTCTTTCATAGAGTTCATACAGACAGATCAGTGGTGGTCTTTATTCTTGTCTGTGACACTTGGAAGTATTTTATATCATTGATAGAATATAAGATGCATTGTATGAAGTTAAGGAGAAAGAGCGAGGTAGGCAGGGAGGTGGTAATATGTGCGTGTGTATGTATGTGCTGCCTCCCTCGCTCGGAGGAGTTTCCCACGCTCATGATTGGCTGGCGGGCCTGATGTGTCATATGACGCTTGCTCCTCATGACGTAGTCGTCTGTGATTGGGTGCTGCTGCCTTTTTAGTGCTGGGGGGCTCCTGCCCGCGTTTCTCCTGCAGAGCTTGGCACAGCGTGCTTGGTCCTACATGTCCTTTGCAATCTGTCCCCCAATCTAACCCCTGTACTACTTTCTCTCTCTCTGAACTTCTTCTTTTTCATACTTCCATCTTTATTCAATTACTTATCCCTTCTGGTTCTGCATACGACTTCCATAGTCGGACAGTCGTATTACCAGCACCAGCTCTCACATTTATGTTTGCACTAGTTTTAGGGATTAGTAGAGTCATAGTCATATGGTAGCCTAGTGTTGGGGTGCTTCTAATTATTGAGCTGTTCTTTCTTGTTATTTAATGCTAGACAGTGGAAGGTATCTTTGGTCGTTGTCTGAGTTATGTATGTGGCAAGTCAGAGCTTGTACAACATCGACGAAGCTAGCTAGCCTGTAACCCTTGTGTATATTTTCCTTTGCGAGTGTAGCAGTATACAGGTGAAGGGCCTTTGCCTACACTTACCTGTATGCTTGCTACCTCATTTTGTTGACCTTTGTGGAGCGCCAGGGTAAGACCAGATACTTGAGATCTGGACTTACCAAGAGAGCCTCCAAGTCACTTAACGTAACATAAGGGAAATCTGTTCAAGGGGAGACAGTAGGCTACGAGCATGCTTGCGCTCTGCCTAGTTTCCTAGTACCTTTTATGCCACTGCTAGACTTTATTAGTGAGAAAGACAGCATTGTGTTTATTAACTATAATTGTGTATGCTTTAGGAATTATTCACGCCTTATTTTAGCCTAGGTTGATGCATAGTGCACAACCCAGTTTGGCTGTTACGTTGGCTAAGGAAGTACTGTTTTGAGTGGCGATTATTAGTGCTGTCACAGAGTTGTTGCACTCCCTTGTTATATATATATGTATCCTACTTTTTGGTGTATTTAAGATACACGCTTTGGTGTCCTGCCCCTGCATTATTTCTGTTCTATATTAACGAGCATCTTAGAGCATCAGACGTTTTCAGAAGATTCTTTATCTGATTGCTGTAGGACTAGACTTCCAGTGTTTTCATAGAGCATTGTAGAGTTTAGTGTTGAGTACAGACTCACACTAAAGTTAACGTAAGCATATACTCCTTTATTAAATCTTGTTATAGTTTATTCAAGCATTATTATTACTTAAGAGCATTTTATTAACGTAAAGTACTCCTGTTGTGAGTAGGCTTTGCCGTCATCGGAAAGCCTTTGTAGAAGTGCACTAAAACCCAGTTAATTGATACCCCGTTATCCAGTAGATTAACTCTGGAGGGTTTTAAGTGTTTTGTTCACCGGCGTAATAGTTCGAGGGTTTGGAATTAGCGTACCGTTGTTGCAGATATAGCCTATCATCTAGTCCATTCTTAAGTGACTTTTTTTATTTCGTAGTGCCGGTCGTAACAAATGGCGACCTTAGACCAGAAGATAGTGAACTGAATATTGCAGTTTTTTGGGGGGAGAAATCTTATTGCCATTTGGGGTTGAATTTATTTCTCGCATTGTTGGCAGTAGACATTGTTTTGAGGATATATAGAACTTGTTGGAGTTATTGGTGACCTAGTATTGCACTCAAGAACATCTTCGCATATTTTTTGGTGAATAAAGCTACGCGAAAGTTTGGCTACTTTTGTCTTGACTTGAGAATTTTTGTTGTTGACTCCATCATGTCACTGGACGGGTCTGAGCATAGTGAGGGCACAGTGCGAGAGGCAGACGAGGAGGTGGAGAAGGTGGAGTTGTTAAACGACGTTCGGGTGGTGAACAATGAGGAGGATGCTCGGATATTTTTGGAGGAGCCTGTGTCAGCGGATCGTGTGTCGGGGCTAGACCGGTACGGACTGCAGTGTGTAGCCACGGTCTTAGGGTTTCCCGGTACTAGCGGTTTGTCGAGAGGTGAGCTGGTTACCTGTGTGCTCGGTGGGGTGCATGGGGCTTCGGGTGGAGCGGGAGCTGGGGCACCTTCGGCCCAGCCCCCATTCCACTCGACTCCTATCATGGCGCCCCCTCGGGCTCCGGAGCCGGGTACGTTCCCGCAGACTGATGCCCGCTGGCGGTTGGGTATGCCTCTAGGTGATTCACGGGGTGGGTCCCCGATAGTAGCACCCCCTCCTCAGGGTTTGTCTTCCGAGATGTTGTTTCAGCTCGAGCTCGCCAAACTTAAGCAGCAGGAGCGACAGGCTGAGCTCGAGCAGAGAAAGCATGAGGCTGAGCTCAGGCAGCAGCAGCAGCAGCAGGAGGCTGAACTCAAGTATAGGTATCAGTCTGAGTCTGCAAGGTATTGTGCCGATATTGACCTAGAGAAAACTTGTGTAGAGGTGACGAGGAACCGGGTCGCCCAGGGGGGTCGAGCCCATGACCAGTCCCTGTTGCATCTACTTAAGTTGGTTCCAGTGTTTGATGAGTTAGGAGTTACAGAATTTTTTCTCCGGTTCGAGAAAAAGTGCCAGGAGCACCAATGGCCCGAGGAGAAGTGGGCAGCCCTTGTTTCTGCACGATTGACGGGGAAAGCACTCAAGGCGTACGATGCTTTGCCCCTAGATTCCTGTGTGAATTACGAGTTGTTGAAAGAGGCTGTCCTGAGGGTGTATGAGCTACAGCCAGAGACCTATAGGCTGAAGTTTAGGGCAGTTCCAAAAAGAAAGGAGAGTACTTTCCAGGAACACGCTAGAGAGCTGTCAGATGCATTTGAAAATTGGTTGAGGTCAGAGAAGGCAACTACTTTTGATTCAGTAAAACAATTAGTGTTGCTGGAACAATTTTTTAAATGTACTGGCAGTGACTTGACTCTTAACCTGAAAGAAAAGCAACCAAAAACTCTGCAGAAGGCGGCTGAGCTGGCTGACCTTAGGGTGTCATTGATTCGTGGGTGCGGGTCTGCACAGAGAGCTGAGGCAGGTAACCAGGGGCGTACCACTCCCCCCCCCCCCGAATTAATGACCCAACTAATTATCCATTTAAGAGTACTGTTGCCAATTATGAACCCAAGTTGAAACCCTTCCCGTTAAAGAAAGGCCAGGGCCCTTCCTCACCTCAGAGGAAGTCCAAGAGCGAAGTGGAGTGTTTCAAGTGTCATGAGAAGGGGCATATTGCGCGCTCATGTCCGAGCGCACCGCCTACAGCCGTGGTGTCACTAGTGAGCAACATCGGCGTTTCTTTGAGGTCTTCCGAGTTTGCCCGGGGTCAACAGTTGGTTGCGATGTCATCGCTGGTGCAGAAGCAGCAGGAGGGCTCGTCACCCGTCCGTGATGTTTTTTGTGGTCATAGGGGCCACAGCACTGTGAGGTGGGCTGGTGTGAAGCATAGGCTTGAGTTGCTGCGTGATACGGGCGCTTCCCAGACACTGATTCAGAATTTCACTGGCAAGCCTATTAACGCGGCTCGGGTTGTGGTGGTTCAAGGTATCAATGCTACGCGGTCTTACCCGCTGGTTAGAGTGGAGCTTGAGGTGGACGGTGTGACACGGGAGTTGGATGTGGGTGTGGTGGAGAAATTGCCAATTGATGGGGTCAACCTCCTTCTCAGCAATGACTTTGTGGTGCCCATTTCCGAGGTTCCACCCTTAGTCGTTGCCGAGAGGGCGGCCGACACGAGTAGGGAGGGGCAAGAGTGGTTCGAGAGGTGCCAGGCGCAGCAGATGGCGTGTGCTGACACTAGATCTCAGTCTGCTCAGGTGTCACAGCCTAGTACCCAAGCTTTAGACCAGCGGAGGAAGGGTCGGAAGGAGAAAGTCAAGGCTGGTCGGGTTGAGAGTTTGGATCCAGCGACACTCCTTGGTGACTCGGTACTTGCACCCATTATAAGCTCCGGAGTGGCCCCAGAACCTATCCCCCCTAGTGACATGGTAGGGCGTGATGGCACTCCGCGACAAAGTAGTTCCCAGGGGCAACTAGAAGATCTTAGTCTTGAGAGTTGTGGGAACGGGGCTATTGAACTCGAGGACGGGGAAGCATGTCATGTGAACCTGTTAAAGGAGTTTGTGAGGCAACCACCTGAGCAGCCTACTGTCCCTGTGTTGGTCTGCAGCGGCCAAGGTGGAGAAGGAGAGGGGGGCAGTGGGGCGCAGGTGGAGGAGAGTTGGGATTGTCATGTCTCGGCGGAGCAGTGGGCGGGGGACACGAGTCAGGTGGCTGTGGAAGCGCTTGAGCACCTGCCTGAGCAGCAGTGTGCAGCGCTCCAGCACCTGCTCGGTTCATACCCCACTGTTTGTGCCGAGCACCCAGGCCTCACAACTCAAGAGGTGCACGATGTTCCGCTGACAGGTCACTTGAGCGTTAGTAAACCGTTGGCCTCGTTGTTTCAGTGGTTCAAGGTGGGCGACGAGGCTTTGGCATGGTTGTCAGGTCAGGGTCGACCCATGGTTGCTAAGGGTGGTGGTCAGAATCAGGACATTGAGCAGATTGGTGAGGTTGGCTGTGGAGTGGATGCGCCCGGCCGTCGCATAGCCTCCCAATGCTGCCCTAGTAAAATGCAACAGCCCTACCATAGACCGACTGTATCTGGCCATATCGCTGAAGGCGGTGATGCTGCGCAGGCAGATGTAGTTGCAAGGAATGCGGGGGTGCGCATGTATGGTATCGGCGGGGAAGCCTTAGCAATTATGAACTATGGGAGTGACTGCACAGGTGGTACAGATTGTCCCTCTCATGACCTGGCTGTTCTAGGCACAATGGTGGAGAGGGAGGGAGACTATAGTGTAGAAACTACGGTCTCGGCTGGGTTGTGGGAGGGCACTAGGCATGTTGTTCTTCGAGATAAGTTGCAACCTCTTGTTCCTGAGCACCAAGAGAAGTTGTTTACTAGGTTATGGCAGTACGTCCGCATGTTTGTTTCTTCTCCAGGCCTGTTGTACGGGGTAGAATCCGACATGGAGGCTGGAGACAGTGCAAGGCTCAAATTGTCTCCCTACCGTATAAATCCTGCTCAACAGCCTGTCGTGAAAGCAGAGCTAGACTACATGTGGAAAAAGGGTCTGAGGGATAAGGGATATCGTGAGTGGTCGTTTCCAGTGACTTTGCAACCTGAGTTGAGTGGCAAGATCCGTGTTTGTGTTGATTGCAAGAGTGTGGAAGCATTATCCCTGACAGACGCCTATCCATTACCCAGAGTTGACGACCCCATAGACTGCATCGGGGCTGCCTCGTTTATCACTAAGGTGGAAATAGTGAAAGGTTATTGGCAGGCCCCGTTGCTGGAGAGAGCGAAGAGAAGTGCCAGTCTTGTGGTGGACTGGGCAGTTTATCAGTGCCAGGTGTTGTTTTGCTGCCGGAACACAAGTTGGATGTGTGGCATGTTAAGGGCACTGATAATGTTCTGGCTGATTGTTTGTCACGGGAGGGTATGTTTCAAGGAGGATCCTTGCCGTTCAGTCAGTGTTTGTTTGAGAGTGGAGAAAAATTAGGCTTGCCCCTGTAGTGCAACGCCGCCAAAAACACTATTAAAAAATATAAAAACCTCACATAAAAACTCTTTCTTTTTGATAGTATATAAGTGCAGTATATCACAGCAAGCATCTAAGACACTCTGATTGTTGTCTTAGTAGGCTAGGCTAGGTGAACTTTGCTCGTTGAGCGTGATATAATTATTTTGATGCTATTATTTTGGGGAAGTGTTGTGCAGATTTTTTTTTATAATGCATTGTTTTATGTTTGTGATCGTGCCTTGTTTTCACAACTTGGGAGAGTAGCTGGGTGATGCGGGGTTTGTGAGCATTCTGTCTGGTCAGATGTGGAGTTCACCTGAGGCTGAAACGTCCCACATCTTGGGCGGGGTGTTACGCTGGACAGCTTGCCAGAATGCACTCGTAACTCGCTAGCGCTCGCCAGGGCAGTGAAATGTGCTAGAATAATCGTAGAACGATGTTCTTTCTTTCATAGAGTTCATGTTGTCACAGACAGATCAGTGGTGGTCTTTATTCTTGTCTGTGACACATGGAAGTATTTTATATCATTGATAGAATAGAAGGGATCTGCCTTGCTTAGGCCAATCGGCTTTCTGCAGACTCCCATTTTCTTATGTTCTTATGTTCTTAAGATGCATTGTATGAAGTTAAGGAGAAAGAGAGAGGTAGGCAGCGAGGTGGTAATATGTGCGTGTGTATGTATGTGCTGCCTCCCTCGCTCGGAGGAGTTTCCCACGCTCATGATTGGCTGGCGGGCCTGACGCGTCATATGACGCTTGCTCCTCATGACGTAGTCGTCTGTGATTGGGTACTGCTGCCTTTGTTAGTGCTGGGGGGCTCCTGCCCACGTTTCTCCTGCAGAGCTTGGCACAGCGTGCTTGGTCCTATATGTCCTTTGCAATCTGTCCCCCAATCTAACCCCTGTACTACTTTCTCTCTCTCTGAGCTTCTTCTTTTTCATACTTCCATTTTTATTCAATTACTTATCCCTTCTGGTTCTGCATACAACTTCCATAGTCGGCCAGTCGTATTACCAGCACCAGCTCTCACATTTATGTTTGCACTAGTTTTAGGGATTAGTAGAGTCATAGTCATATGGTAGCCTAGTGTTGGGGTGCTTCTAATTATTGAGCTGTTCTTTCTTATTATTTAATGCTAGACAGTGGAAGGTATCTTTGGTCGTTGTCTGAGTTATGTATGTGGCAAGTCAGAGCTTGTACAACATCGACGAAGCTAGCTAGCCTGTAACCCTTGTGTATATTTTCCTTTGCGAGTGTAGCAGTATACAGGTGAAGGGCCTTTGCCTACACTTACCTGTATGCTTGCTACCTCATTTTGTTGACCTTTGTGGAGCGCCAGGGTAAGACCAGATACTTGAGATCTGGACTTACCAAGAGCCTCCAAGTCACTTAACGTAACATAAGGGAAATCTGTTCAAGGGGAGACAGTAGGCTATGAGCATGCTTGCGCTCTGCCTTGTTTCCTAGTACCTTTTATGCCACTGCTAGACTTTATTAGTGAGAAAGACAGCATTGTGTTTATTAACTTTAATTGTGTATGCTTTAGGAATTATACACGCCTTATTTTAGCCTAGGTTGATGCATAGTGCACAACCCAGTTTGGCTGTTACGTTGGCTAAGGAAGTACTGTTTTGAGTGGCGATTATTAGTGCTGTCACAGAGTTGTTGCACTCCCTTGTTATATATATGTATCCTACTTTTTGGTGTATTTAAGATACACGCTTTGGTGTCCTGCCCCTGCATTATTTCTGTTCTATATTAACGAGCATCTTAGAGCATCAGACGTTTTCAGAAGATTCTTTATCTGATTGCTGTAGGACTAGACTTCCAGTGTTTTCATAGAGCATTGTAGAGTTTAGTGTTGAGTACAGACTCACACTAAAGTTAACGTAAGCATATACTCCTTTATTAAATCTTGTTATAGTTTATTCAAGCATTATTATTACTTAAGAACATTTTATTAACGTAAAGTACTCCTGTTGTGAGTAGGCTTTGCCGTCATCGGAAAGCCTTTGTAGAAGTGCACTAAAACCCAGTTAATTGATACCGGTACCCCGTTATCCAGTAGATTAACTCTGGAGGGTTTTAAGTGTTTTGTTCACCGGCGTAATAGTTCGAGGGTTTGGAATTAGCGTACCGTTGTTGCAGATATAGCCTATCATCTAGTCCATTCTTAAGTGCCTTTGTTTATTTCGTAGTGCCGGTCGTAACAAATGGCGACCTTAGACCAGAATATAGTGAACTGAATATTGCATTTTTTGGGGGGAGAAATCTTATTGCCATTTGGGGTTGAATTTATTTCTCGCATTGTTGGCAGTAGACATTGTTTTGAGGATATATAGAACTTGTTGGAGTTATTGGTGACCTAGTATTGCACTCAAGAACATCTTCGAATATTTTTTGGTGAATAAAGCTACGCGAAAGTTTGGCTACTTTTGTCTTGACTTGAGAATTTTTGTTGTTGACTCCATCATGTCACTGGACGGGTCTGAGCATAGTGAGGGCACAGTGCGAGAGGCAGGCGAGGAGGTGGAGAAGGTGGAGTTGTTAAACGACGTTCGGGTGGTGAACAATGAGGAGGATGCTCGGATATTTTTGGAGGAGCCTGTGTCAGCGGATCGTGTGTCGGGGCTAGACCGGTACGGACTGCAGTGTGTAGCCACGGTCTTAGGGTTTCCCGGTACTAGCGGTTTGTCGAGAGGTGAGCTGGTTACCTGTGTGCTCGGTGGGGTGCATGGGGCTTCGGGTGGAGCGGGAGCTGGGGCACCTTCGGCCCAGCCCCCATTCCACTCGACTCCTATCATGGTGCCCCCTCGGGCTCCGGAGCCGGGTACGTTCCCGCAGACTGATGCCCGCTGGCGGTTGGGTATGCCTCTAGGTGATTCACGTGGTGGGTCCCCGATAGTAGCACCCCCTCCTCAGGGTTTGTCTTCCGAGATGTTGTTTCAGCTCGAGCTCGCCAAACTTAAGCAGCCGGAGCGACAGGCTGAGCTTGAGCTGCGAAAGCATTAGGCTGAGCTCGAGCAGAGAAAGCATGAGGCTGAGCTCAGTCAGCAGCAGCAGCAGCAGGAGGCTGAACTCAAGTATAGGTATCAGTCTGAGTCTGCAAGGTATTGTGCCGATATTGACCTAGAGAAAACTCGTGTAGAGGTGACGAGGAACCGGGTCGGCCAGGGAGGTCGAGCCCATGACCAGTCCCTGTCGCATCTACTTAAGTTGGTTCCAGTGTTTGATGAGTTAGGAGTTACAGAATTTTTTCTCCGTATCGAGAAAAAGTGCCAGGAGCACAAATGGCCTGAGGAGAAGTGGGCAGCCCTTGCTTCTTCACGATTGACGGGGAAAGCACTCAAGGCGTACGATGCTTTGCCCCTAGATTCCTGTGTGAATTACGAGTTGTTGAAAGAGGCTGTCCTGAAGGCGTATGAGCTACAGCCAGAGACCTATAGGCTGAAGTTTAGGGCGGTTCCAAAAAGAAAGGATAGTACTTTCCAGGAACACGCTAGAGAGCTGTCAGATGCATTTGAAAATTGGTTGAGGTCAGAGAAGGCAACTACTTTTGATTCAGTAAAACAATTAGTGTTGCTGGAACAATTTTTTAAATGTACTGGCAGTGACTTGACTCTTAACCTGAAAGAAAAGCAACCAAAAACTCTGCAGAAGGCGGCTGAGCTGGCTGACCTTAGGGTGTCATTGATTCGTGGGTGCGGGTCTGCACAGAGAGCTGAGGCAGGTAACCAGGGGCGTACCACTCCACCCCCCCGAATTAATGACCCAACTAATTATCCATTTAAGAGTACTGTTGCCAATTATGAACCCAAGTCGAAACCCTTCCCGTTAAAGAAAGGCCAGGGCCCTTCCTCACCTCAGAGGAAGTCCAAGAGCGAATTGGAGTGTTTCAAGTGTCATGAGAAGGGGCATATTGCGCGCTCATGTCCGAGCGCACCGCCTACAGCAGTGGTGTCACTATTGAGCAACATCGACATTTCTTTGAGGTCTTCCACGTTTGCCCGGGGTAAACAGTCGGTTGCGAAGTCATCGCCGGTGCAGAAGCAGCAGGAGGGCTCGTCACCCATCCGTGACGTGTCTTTGTGGTCATAGGGGGCACGGCACTGTGAGGTGGGCTGGTGTGAAGCATAGGCTTGAGTTACTGCGTGATACGGGCGCTTCCCAGACACTAATTCAGAATTTCACTGGCAAGCCTATTAACGCGGCTCGGGTTGTGGTGGTTCAAGGTATCAATGCTACGCGGTCTTACCCACTGGTTAGAGTGGAGCTTGAGTTGGATGTGGGTGTGGTGGAGAAATTGCCAGTTGAGGGGGTCGACCTCCTTCTCGGCAATGACTTTGCGGTGCCCACTTCCGAGGTTCCACCCTTAGTCGTTGCCGAGAGGGCGGCCGACACGAGTAGGGAGGGGCAAGAGTGGCTCGAGAGGTGCCAGGCGCAGCAGATGGCGTGTGCTGACACCAGATCTCAGTCCGCTCAGGTGTCACAGCCTAGTACCCAAGCTTTAGACCAGCGGAGGAAGGGTCGGAAGGAGAAAGTCAAGGCTGGTCGGGTTGAGAGTTTGGATCCAGCGACACTCCTTGGTGACTCGGTACTTGCACCCATTATAAGCTCCAGAGTGGCCCCAGAACCTGTCCCCCCTAGTGACATGGTAGGGCGTGATGGCACTCCGCGACAAAGTAGTTCCCAGGGGCAACTAGAAGATCTTAGTCTTGAGAGTTGTGGGAACGGGGCTATTGAACTCGAGGACGGGGAAGCATGTCATGTGAACCTGTTAAAGGAGTTTGTGAGGCAACCACCTGAGCAGCCTACTGTCCCTGTGTTGGTCTGCAGCGGCCAAGGTGGAGAAGGAGAGGGGGGCAGTGGGGCGCAGGTGGAGGAGAGTTGGGATTGTCATGTCTCGGCGGAGCAGTGGGCGGGGGACACGAGTCAGGTGGCTGTGGAAGCGCTTGAGCACCTGCCTGAGCAGCAGTGTGCAGCGCTCCAGTACCTGCTCGGTTCATACGATTCATGCCGAGCACCCAGGCCTCACAACTCTTGAGGTGCACGATGTTCCGCTGACAGGTCACTTGAGTCTTAGTAAACCGTTGGCCTCGTTATTTCAGTGGTTCAAGGTGGGCGACGAGGCTTTGGCATGGATGTCAGGTCAGGGTTGACCCATGGCTGCCAAGGGTGGTGGTCAGAATCAGGACATTGAGCAGATTGGTGAGGTTGGCTGTGGAGTGGATGCGCCCGGCCTTCGCATAGCCTCCCAATGCTGCCCTAGTAAAATGCAACAGCCATACCATAGACCGACTGTATCTGGCCATGTCGCTGAAGGCGGTGATGCTGCGCAGGCAGATGTAGTCGCAAGGAATGCGGGGGTGCGCATGTACGGCATCGGCGGGGAAGCCTTAGCAATTATGAACTATGGGAGTGACTGCACAGGTGGTACAGATTGTCCCTCTCATGACCTGGCTGTTCTAGGGACAAAGGTGGAGAAGGAGGGAGACTATAGTGTAGAAACTACGGTCTCGGCTGGGTTGTGGGAGGGCACTAGGCATGTTGTTCTTCGAGATAAGTTGCAACCTCTTGTTCCTGAGCGCCAAGAGAAGTTGTTTACTAGGTTGTGGCAGTACGTCCGCATGTTTGTTGCTTCTCCAGGCCTGATGTACGGGGTAGAATCCGACATGGAGGCTGGAGGCAGTGCAAGGGTCAAATTGGCTCCCTACCGTATAAATCCTGCTCAACAGCCTGTCGTGAAAGCAGAGCTAGACTACATGTGGAAAAAGGGTCTGAGGGATAAGGGATATCGTGAGTGGTCGTTTCCAGTGACTTTGCAACCTGAGTTGAGTGGCAAGATCCGTGTTTGTGTTGATTGCAAGAGTGTGAAAGCATTATCCCTGACAGACGCCTATCCATTACCCAGAGTTGATGACCCCATAGACCGCATCGGGGCTGCCTCGATTATCACTAAGGTGGAAATAGTGAAAGGTTATTGGCAGGCCCCGTTGCCGGAGAGAGCGAAGAGAAGTGCCAGTCTTGTGGTGGACTGGGCAGTTTATCAGTGCCAGGTGTTGTTTTGCTGCCAGAACACAAGTTGGATGTGTGGCATGTTAAGGGCACTGATAATGTTCTGGCTGATTGTTTGTCACGGGAGGGCCTGACGCGTCATATGACGCTTGCTCCTCATGACATAGTCGTCCGTGATTGGGTGCTGCTACCTTTGTTAGTGCTGGGGGACTCCTGCCCGCGTTTCTCCTGCAGAGCTTGGCACAGCGTGCTTGGTCCTACATGTCCTTTGCAATCTGTCCCCCAATCTAACCCCTGTACTACTTTCTCTCTCTCTGAACTTCTTCTTTTTCATACTTCCATCTTTATTCAATTACTTATCCCTTCTGGTTCTGCATACGACTTCCATAGTCGGCCAGTCGTATTACCAGCACCAGCTCTCACATTTATGTTTGCACTAGTTTTAGGGATTAGTAGAGTCATAGTCATATGGTAGCCTAGTGTTGGGGTGCTTCTAATTATTGAGCTGTTCTTTCTTATTATTTAATGCTAGACAGTGGAAGGTATCTTTGGTCGTTGTCCGAGTTATGTATGTGACAAGTCAGAGCTTGTACAACATTGACGAAGCTAGCTAGCCTGTAACCCTTGTGTATATTTTCCTTTGCGAGTGTAGCAGTATACAGGTGAAGGGCCTTTGCCTACACTTACCTGTATGCTTGCTACCTCATTTTGTTGACCTTTGTGGAGCGCCAGGGTAAGACCAGATACGGTACTTGAGATCTGGACTTACCAAGAGAGCCTCCAAGTCACTTAACGTAACATAAGGGAAATCTGTTCAAGGGGAGACAGTAGGCTACGAGCATGCTTGCGCTCTGCCTAGTTTCCTAGTACCTTTTATGCCACTGCTAGACTTTATTAGTGAGAAAGACAGCATTGTGTTTATTAACTTTAATTGTGTATGCTTTAGGAATTATTCACGCCTTATTTTAGCCTAGGTTGATGCATAGTGCACAACCCAGTTTGGCTGTTACGTTGGCTAAGGAAGTACTGTTTTGAGTGGCGATTATTAGTGCTGTCACAGAGTTGTTGCACTCCCTTGTTATATATATATGTATCCTACTTTTTGGTGTATTTAAGATACACGCTTTGGTGTCCTGCCCCTGCATTATTTCTATTCTATATTAACGAGCATCTTAGAGCATCAGACGTTTTCAGGAGATTCTTTATCTGATAGTTGTAGGACTAGACTTCCAGTGTTTTCATAGAGCATTGTAGAGTTTAGTGTTGGTACAGACTCACACTAAAGTTAACGTAAGCATATACTCCTTTATTAAATCTTGTTATAGTTTATTCAAGCATTGTTATTACTTAAGAGCATTTTATTAACGTAAAGTACTCCTGTTGTGAGTAGGCTTTGCCGTCATCGGAAAGCCTTTGTAGAAGTGCACTAAAACCCAGTTAATTGATACCCCGTTATCCAGTAGATTAACTCTGGAGGGTTTTAAGTGTTTTGTTCACCGGCGTAATAGTTTGAGGGTTTGGAATTAGCGTACCGTTGTTGCAGATATAGCCTATCATCTAGTCCATTCTTAAGTGCCCTTGTTTATTTCGTAGTGCCGGTCGTAATAAGTTGTTCGTGTCAAAATTTTCCTGAGGCCCCTGACGACCTCTCCCGACGTCTTTCTTGAGTTGGCGCCCACCCACGTCGCGCGGCGATGTAGGCAAAGACATCGTTACGACCCGTAAGTCGTGGAGCGTTGGCACTTAATTTGGCATAGTGTGACACTTGCTTAAGCCAAACCAGCTCTACAACCTAAGCCAAATTAGCTCTACAACCTAAGCCAACCTAGCTCTACAACCTAAGCCAAACTGCAGCCGTATCCATGCAATAATTTAGGAGATATTGGCGTTTGAATGCAAATGATTAGCGTCGTGGCAAAATTATCCCGTCTTACCATAGCTAACCTAATCTTACTTAATCGTAACATGTTATCCCTAAACCCAACTAAGTAACCTAACCTAACCTGTACTTTTAGGTTTGTGGCCATTTGGGCGGTGGCCGTTTATGAGTGTGGTCGTTTGGGCTATGGCCATTTAGGAGTGTGGCCATATGGGTTGTGTCTGTTTAACTTTTGGCCATTTAGGAGTGTGGGCGTTTGTGTTGGGTTGTGGCTGTTTAGGAGTATGGCCATTAGGGTTGTGGCCGTTAAGGAGTGTGGCCGTTTGGAGTGTGACCATTTGGAATGTGGCCATTTAGGATGTGGACATTTGGAGTGTGGCCATTTAGGAGTGTGGCCATTTGGGTTGTGGCCGTTTAGGAGTGTGGTCATTTGGGTTGTGGCCGTTAGGAGTGTGGCCGTTTGGGATGTGGGCATTTGGGATGTGGCCGTTTGGGTTGTGGCCGTTTTGGACGTGGCCGTTTGGGATGTGGCCATTTGGGATGTGGGCGTTTAGCAGTGTAGCCGTTTGGGATGTGGCCATTTGAGTTGTGGCCATTTAGGAGTGTGACCGTTTGGGTTGTGGACGTTTAGGAGTATGACCGTTTGGGTTGTGACCGTTTAGGAGTGTGACCGTTTGGGTTGTGACCGTTTACGAGTGTGACCGTTTAGGAGTGTGGCCGTTTGGGTTGTGGCCGTTTGGGTTGTGGTCGTTTAGGAGTGTGACCGTTTGGGTTGTGGCTGTTTAGGAGCGTGACCATTTGGGTTGTGGCCGTTTATCAGTGTGACCGTTTAGGATGTGGCCGTTAGGAGTGTGGCCGTTTATCAGTGTGACCGTTTGGGTTGTGGCCGTTTATCAGTGTGACCGTTTGGGTTGTGGCCATTTAGGATGTGGCCGTTTATCAGTGTGACCGTTTGGGTTGTGGCCTTTAAGAGTGTGGCCGTTTATCAGTGTGACCGTTTAGGATGTGGCCGTTAGGAGTGTGTTCACTCACTTGTTCGTCAAGGGGAATCCATGCAATGCGAGCTAAGCTCATTATTATCGCGCCTCCTTAACTGGGAATGTATTGCGTGAAATGCATGTTAAGTGTTTATGTATCGTTGGAATGGCTGTGGATGTGTGTGTAGTCTGTATTTTAGCCAATTGGCGACATCTGGAAACGAAGGCTTAGGGTTAATCTGTACGGTACCATTCACACTACGGTACCAGTCTCACCCGAAGGCTTAGGTTGACCAGTAGCTCAGGTTGACCAGTACGATACCCATCTCACCTTGTAGCCGATCACCAACCCCAGATGGGACGTCCCAACTTCGTCCACTTATTCCAGGTTCCTATTTATACTGCTAGGTGAACAGAGGCTACAACATTAGGAGACTTGCCCAAATGTCTCTTCCCCGCCCGGGTCATTTATCAGTGTGACCGTTTAGGATGTGGCTGTTTATCAGTGTGACTGTTTGGGTTGTGGCCGTTAGGAGTGTGGCCGTATAGGAATGTGGACATTTGGGTTGTGACTTTTTTTTACCTGCTTCATGTTTTTTCTCCTATGTGAGTGAAGGAGACTAAAGGCGAAGCTCCCTGTAACAGGTGTTTTCCCCTAAATTGAAAGAGTGACAGAGAGCCAAATTCAAGGTACGATAGTTAAAATGCCTGGACACACGATGTTTAAAGCAGTCTAAATCATAGGATGAAGGAAAGATTGATTAAGGGAGAGATTTCTAGAGCTCACTTGTTGAATTGAAGAATTACAGACAATGTGTTTATTCTTGGGTTGGTGAGCTGGACAGAATATAAATGGGATTGTTTTCAGGGCTAGGGTCAATTAATTGTTGGCAATTCAATTCAATTCCTATTCAGAATAAAAATAGAATTAATCAATTCCAATTCAATTCAATTAATTATAGTCGATATTTCATTCAATTATAATGTTTTCCATTCAAAATAAATTTTAATCCACCCAGTACCATTAATCTATATATCTATCTATCAATATACTCAGGCACGTACCCCATTGCTGGGGGTGGCTGAATCGAAACAGAGCTCGAACAGAAACAACATTCAAGGGCTCCAATTTTCAGGGTCTGGGACACTTCCGCATTCTCTCGCCCCTTTCTCTGTCTTGATGAGTAGGATACATTTACAAGGGGAGGAAGATTCTTAGCCCCCTGCCCATTAATCTAACGGAAATTTAAAAAAAAAAATACATATTAACATCTTTTTGTATTATCAAACATTTCTCTACCACACAAACCAATCACATTTTTTTACCAACATCACCAATTATTCACCACGTATGTCTTGCACTTCATTGTCATGACACCAGTCTAGATTGTAACGTGGGTCTAAGGTGGCAGCTAGCTATCCAGCCTTGATAGACTTAAACTTATTCAGACGAGTCTCTGTTGAGGATTACAGTAGCCTACAGAAACAAGCTTGCATTTATACACTTCACGAAAGCTAGCTAAAGCATCCCGAAAGCCACGGACACAGTTAACTACCAAACAATTTCACCATGTTTTGTCCCTGAATCTGATTGGTCACATACTCAAATGGCTCAAGTATATTACAGAGCTCCTTGATGGTGTTCAGCTCATACTGCTTCAGCTTGTAGGGAGTGTCAAGTCAGTCGTGTGTAGAAAGAGATTGCAGGGAACTAGTAAGAGGAAGCGAGATGATAAGGCGAAATACTTTTGTCTCTACCCTTTCGAGAGGTGCGTATGGGTGGAACCTCCCCACACATACGAACAATACTCGGTATATGGGCGCACTGTGCCCCTATACAGAGCAAGAAGCTGTGCAGGGGTGAAGAACCCACAAAAACGGTTGAGCACATCTAACTTCTGGGAAGCTGTTTTAGCAAGAGTGGTATTATGATCTTTCCAAGAAAGGACAGGAGAAAAAGAAACACCAAGAATATTAAGAGATGATAAATGGTTATTTTGTGTATTGTTGGAGAATAAGCGAAAGCCATGTGGAAGATGGTGACGGATAGGGGAGGGTCTGTACGCCGCCACATACCTTAACCCCTGCGCATGCGCGGCCCCGCCCACTGCCCCAAATGTACAAATATTATATTAGATTAGATTAACCTAACTTAACCTAACCTAACCTAAGCTAACCTAACCCGAATATAATATAATATAATATAATATAATATAACATAACACAAATAACAAAATAAAAATATAAAAATACACTGAATCCAAGTGGGATCGAACACTGGTTTACTCGGTGTCGGGCGAGAGCTCTACTGACTGAGCTACAGAGCGACCTGGCAGTAACGGTTTGAAGGCTATACGCGGGAAACGGGGGGCGGGGCCAAGGGAGGCTTACATTTTCGCGCATGCGCAGGGGGTAAGGTATGAGGCTGCGTACATCCCCTCCAGACGGATAGATAGGAGGTATTGGATTTTGGAAGCATTTAAAGTAACAAAATGTTCTCCATTGGGGAGTGATTTGATGCTGGGTCGTAATGGAAAACTAGTTGAATAGTGTAACATAGAGTTATCAGCATATGAGGGGATAGGACTAGAGGTACAGTTAAGATATCATTAATGAATATTTGAAAGAGAACTGGAGACAGGACAGAACCCTGAGGAACACCGGAGTTGATAGGTTGAGGAAGTGAGCGATGGCCGTCCACAACCGCAGCTATATAACGGATAGAAAGGAAATTAGAGTTAAAGGCACAGGTGGAGGGATAGAAATCGAAGGAGGTTAGTTTAGAAATTAGAGATTTGTGCCAGAGCTTTACGAAGGTTTGCTATATGTCTAGAACAATATAGAAGGTCTTAACGAAGTCCTGAAAGGCGGATGACCAAGAGTTAATAAGATAGGAAAGAAGATCACCAGTAGAGTGGCCCTTAAGAGGTGATAGTTGTTCTTTCTGCCCCACCCCCACCCCGATCTCCGTTAGGCCCATTAGTTTGGCGATTTTAAGACCTTTCGACCCGTTTCTTTGTCAATACGGTATTAACACCTTTCGTGCCATTTAGGTGTCGTTTTTTTCTTGGCGAGCGAAAGTGCGCCTGTAATTTTTGGAGGAATTGTAATTTAGTGGGAAAAGTTACATTACCCGGTACCGTACTTGGCATAGACTAAAATGGTAGAGAGAGAGAGAGAGGAGATAATTGTAGATTGCTATATTGAATGACTGGTGGAATTTCGAGTGTTCATGTTGTTAGCCTACATGGAATGAAAACCTTATTTGTAAAATGCACACAATCTAGGCAATATTTTAGTTAGCGTAATCACGAACTGCTAATGAAGAGGGTTTGAGATGCCATATGAAAAACAAAACAAAGGGACAGTCGCGGTCATTAATGTTTAGTATAAATTTTCGTACGTATCTGAGGCTGAATTGTACCTCCTAATTAATTGTTTACCTGGTATTGGCATTACAGAGTTAGTTTTATTATTTTTAGGCCTTAATACAGTATAATATGTAAGAATTTATGACCGCGACTGCTCATAGACTTATGCATGCGAAAGGGTCACTCTCTCCCTCCCCATAAAAACACTACTATGGGAAGGGAAGAGTGATCTCCTTCCCAAAGTTTTATGACTACGAGTAAATGCTTTGCAGGCATGGAGAAGACGAGAGAGAGAGAGCGAGAGCGAGCATGAACATTGTAATAGTGGGAGTGAGAGGGAAGAAAGAGGGAGGCATAGAGGGAGTGAGAGTGGGGGTGAGAGAGGGAGGGAGGGGGAGTAGGAGGAGGCATAACGAAGAAAAAAAAGAGAGAAGAAAGAAATGTTTTTTTTGTTGGACGCGAGCTTCAGGGATGGGTGGGGGGGGGATGAGGGGGGTTAACAAAAGCTTCGCCGTGAATGCAAGTTGTATTGAAGACAGGCGCGTTACAATAGCCTCAAAAGAAGAAATATAGCTCCTCTCCTTCATCCCGTAAGGCTCCTGGGGGTAGGGGGTGGGGGTATATACAACACCACACACACATACAGACACACACACACAGGTTCGACCTCACTGAAGACTAATTAAAGAGGGGTATACCCTGTCTTGCACCGCCGCGCTCTCCTTTTTCTCTGGATTGGGGAACTGCCATTGTGTTGTGCTTGTAGTTGGACAGTGTAGTAGCTTGGGGCACCACCGTCCTCATCTGGCGCTGGTATACGTTCAGTCACTTATATAAACATGGTTGACTTGGGACAGTTGCGCGCACACATAAACTATTGTCTATTCTTTCCAGCTCACGGTAAATTCCCATATCTTCATCTTCATTACTTAACTATTACAAATATTTTCTAGCTAATTATGTTGCTAATTAGTAGTTCCCTATTTTTTCACTAGGTATCGATAAATCAGCTGCTAAAGGATTCAATTTACTGTCTGCTGAAATAAAACCGACTATAGCTCTTCCAGTGCTACTGTTAATTATGCTATTATATCATTACTATAGGTTATATCAGAATATAAATGGAAAACTTAAAAATAATTAATTAATTTAAAATGTCCCTCGTCCTTCAGCTTATAAAGGGATATTTGCAAATTGTGCATAGGCCTGCCCTTATGAAACACATGTTAGGGCTACGAAATTTTACGATTAACTATTCCTACGGTACGTGTAGGCTGTAGGGAGAATCCTATCTTGGATGATACCTATATGGAAAATATTCAAATGTATTAACACTAAATGGTAACGTAATGTTTTGGATTAGTAAACCATGTAGCCTGGGCATTGATATTATTGTTATTACCGGTATTTTGTATTATTATTATTATTATTATTATTATTATTATTATTATTATTATTAATTCTGCGTAAACAGAATGGTATAAATCCCCCGCATACCAGACCAAGGTGACTCAGATTGTCTGTCCGTCTGTCTGTATGTCTGTCCGTCCGTCCTATATCTCCTAGGGTTATTTATAGATGCTTACAACATTATTACGGTATATAGCAACTTAGAAGGTCCGTGCGGATGTCAGTCTAAAAAGGAAATTGATCTTACTCAAAGGTTAAGGTCAGTCCTAAGGTTAAAAAATAAAGGTAACATTTTCGACTTTTTAACTACCGGTACTAATTAATTTTCACTATATTCACAATGATAGATACTATATTAATGAAAAGCACTCTGACCAGTTAAAAATTCCTAAGAAAAAGGTCAAAGGTCAATGACAAAGGTCAAAATCAGATTTATTAGTATTACTTCCAAACTAATAGATACATATTTGCCAAACATCGCAGAAATATCTAAAATACCTACTGGTATTAAAAAATCACCAAGTACACAAATATAATATTACTAAAAGGTCAAGGCCATATATCAACGTAAAATGTTAAGTCAATATAATAACTTATTTATTGTTCTATCACATTTCACCAAATTCTCTGAAATGGTTGACCTTGGTAGTAAAATTATAACTGTAAATTATCAGACACATTCCGCAAATATCGCTCTCCTAGAACTCTCTTTATTGGCCAAATACCACATATATACCGGTACCGGTATTTGAAATTTCAAGATTACAGGTCATAGTAATAGGTCAAAATCAGATTTATTAGTATTACTTCTGAACTAATAAATAAATATTTTCCAAACATTGCATGAATATATAAAATACCTTTACAAAGGTCAGCAAGTAAAAACATTATAGATCAAGGTCAAATGTCAAGGTCAATATGTTAACTTCTGTATGCTTTATTCAAATTTCACATAATAAACAAATATTAATTCCATTTACATTCATAATTTCTCCCAAAATAATCAATAATTGTTCATCAAAATGAACTTTCATACTTGATTTGTTAATTAAATGATCATGTAGGCTAATAAAAAACATACATTCTATCTTAAAAATCAAGGTCAAAGTTCAGTTATTTAAACTGGTGTTTAACCCTTCCTGCCCGGTGTCATTTTAAAATGACACCCCTTGTGAAGGGCAGGAGCCCTGGTGTCCTTTTAACCCTCCTGGCCCGGTTGTCATTTTAAAATGACACCACGAATTAAGGGCAGGTGCCCGGTTGTCATTTTAAAATCTGTAAGCTTGAAAGCCTATTCAGCTTGGTCTGAACGCCGTGCGTCCGACGCATGTAAACAAAGCCGATCGTTACGTCACCGCACCTCCGAAAACAAGAAAGAGAAGACTCGTTTGTTATTGTATGTCTGTATGTCGTTGTTTCAGTAGTGAAAAGATCGTCATATTGCTAATATCGCCTGCAAGTGCTCTCCACTGAAATCGTCATCACAACTGAACCAGTTGACATAGAGAGCTCTACTCAACGCCAGTCTACAGATTGGAAACCGCACTACATTTATAGATGCGTGGGAAATTTCTAGCAGTTAAACTAAACAAAAATACGGTAGCCTAGGCCTAGACGTTTTTCGGCCAGATCGCCCGGGTAGCCCACACTGTCATTTTGAGAGCCTGCCCGGGCCAGGAGGGTTAAACTCAGTAAGCTTGAAAGTCTATTAAGCGTGGTTTGAAAGCCGCGCGGCAAAACGTTTGTAAACAAAGCCGGTCGGAGCGACGCGCAGCTTCAAAAACAAGAAGAAGTCGGATCTTTGTTGTTGTTGTTGTTTGGTAGTACGAAAATTAGTGTCTGTAAGTGTCCTATATTGCTATAACTGCATCAAAACTCTCTCCACGGAAATCGTCATCACAACTGACCCAGTTGAGCTAGAGAGTTCTACTTAATGCAAGTCTACAAATACAAAACAGGGCTACATTTTGAGATATGTGTGAAGTCTTTAGCGGTTAAAATAACAAAAATAGGCCTAGGCCTATTACAAATTTTTTGGTCAGATCGCCCTGATCGGAGTGCTGTCATTTAGAAGGCTAGCCCGGGGAGGAAGGGTTAAAATAATTTTGATTTCACCAATATTGCTCGCTTAGATATTGTTTATATAGATATTTTATTGAACAAATACCACATATACATTTCAAATTTAAAGGGCAAAGATCAAGAAAAAAGGTCACAAAAATATCTAGAATATTTCAGTTTCTCCTAAACATATGGCTTTTCACCAAGTGTATCCTAATAGATATATCCAGAAAGTGTATGCAAAGGTAAAGAAACAACACTAAACTATATAATACTCAAAGGTCAAGGTCTATGACCAAGGTCAAATTTTAAGGTCAATATATTACCTTTTTAGTATTAATTCAAATTTCACCAAAATTGCGCAGATGGTTGGCCTTTACTTGCAAATTGTAATAGTAATTGTTCACACTACAACCATAAAGGTCAATATCAAGGTCAAAGGTCAATTTCATCTATTCTTATTTGTTCCAGCAAACTGACCAATAATTTTTCACCAAAGTAAATTTGTGTCCTTGATTTGTTAAAAACATTATCATGAAATATAAAAAAGAGTATAGGCTATTCCTAATGAAAAGTGAACAGAAAAGGTCAATGACTCAATGACAAAGTTCAATTATTACAATTTTTTTTATAATTCAAATGTCCTCAAACTCTTTGTTAGTTGTAATATATATACCGTACATATATTTGTGTGTATATATATATACAATATATATATATATATATATATATATATATATATATATATATATATATATATATATATATATATACCTGTATATATATATATATATATATATATATATATATATATATATATATTATATTGCAGATTAATCAAGTTACTAAGGCTAAGGTCAAATGTTAAAGGGAAAAGGTGAAACATAGATTGTTTTACATCGTTTTCCTTAAATGTCAGATGAACGTTCATAAAAATGTACAGCTATATCTGCCATTTGTATTCAAAGGTCAGAGAAGCATTAAATCCAGTAGTGATCAAAGATCACGGTATTTTTTATTTTTTTCAAAATATGTACGGTACCGACCAACTTGTAGATAAATATTTAAAATATCAAGGCATAAGCTCAATTATATTAATATGTTAATAATTTCTCCTTAGTTAATTGATAGATTAATGCACAATCTGCTGGGGGTATACAGTTTTTCTAGTCAATGTTCAGTTAAAATAACATAACAAAAGGCTGAAATATTTTTCATAATGCCTTTAATAGTCAATTGTGAAGAGAAAAATCAACTTCGTAGAATTGTGTATGAAATTTTCTTTCCGAAATGCATAAATGGCATTTCTATTATATTATTATTATTATTATTATTATTATTATTATTATTAATTGTAGTAGTAGTAGCAGTAGTAGTAGTAGTAGTAGTAGTAGTAGTAGTAGTAGTGGTGGCATTACTATTATTATTAAGCAAATGACAAATTACCAATTATTTCCCGACTTGCTAATAGGACACTGGTACCCAGTTTTCTGCATATTTTAGTATTTTTGTTGCTTTGCTTGCCTTTTCTATTTAATGCTAACCTATTATTTTATTGATCTAGGATCCAAAATAGTGTCATACACCTATTAGTTATATTTAGCATACGGTACCCTACCTATGTTTATAGTTACCGAAAAGTACGAGTATACTGTATATTATATATATTTATTTATATATATTTTTTTATTAATTTAATGTTATTATTATTTTTAGATTTCTCCCTAGACCACCCTCAAGCTTAAAAGTATGCCCTCAAGACTCCCCTTCGACATAAATTTGTGATTTTTGTTGGTGGCTCGCTGAAAAGAGTGACACCTACGAAAGGTCTTAAGGTCGCCAAACTATTAGGGCAAATGTCTTATAATTTCAAAACTAATATGGCTAAACATAAGGGTGAAGGGTCCAGAACACCCCCCCCCCCCCCCCCCCTTAAGTGCCGGTAGTGGCATAGGTATAATTAACGCCCAAGACATACAATGTCGACAGCTATGCAGTCTGTTTACAAAAGGATCTTTACATTGTCCTGTCTTATTATTCTCGTAGCACACACGCACACACACGCTCTCTCTCTCTCTCTCTCTCTCTCTCTCTCTCTCTCTCTCTCTCTCTCTCTCTCTCTCTCTCTCTCTCTCTCTCTCATCAATACTTTTGCTGATCATATCCCGTTCTTATATATATTGGCTTGGTCACACATATTATCCTCTCTCTTACAGACTCTCCCAGTATTCCATTCTATCGTTATAACTAACTATCTCGTGCGTTAACCTTATTTCTGTCGTGTTGTATATCTTGAGCTTCCTTTTGGTTATACCGTACCCAGTATACCGCATCTTCTGATTTGCTCTCTCTCTCTCTCACTCTCTCTTTCTCTCTCTCTCTCTCTCTCTCTCTCTCTCTCTCTCTCTCTCTCTCTCTCTCTCTCTCTCTCTCTCTCATCCTTAGATGTAACACAAAATGTCTTCACATACAATGTGGTTAAAGAGTGGAATAGTTTACCAAGGGAGGTGGTCGACAGTAATTCTATTGATACGTTTAAGAAACGACTGGATGCTCATCTAATAAAGATTGGATTAATATGAATTAATCAGTAGGCTTGTGTAATTTTCCTTTCAAACTAATTTCTTCATATACTATATAAACACTTTCCTTGTGGGCATTTCCTGACCCATAAGGTTACAATTCATCCTATTTTCCGGTATGACATTTTAGGCGGAGGGAGCGGAGGGTGGGAAGAGATTTTTCTACTTTACTGTCTTATTCTTCCACTATAAACTGTCTCTGTCTAGTAGTATTAAGGCCGGACCACCTAGTTGGGACCGCAAGGTCTGTGTGATCTGAATACCTGTGTAATTCTCTCTCTGATTGAGTTTGTGAAGGATCTTTAGGAATCAGAGGGGTAAAAACTATCCAAATTAACCCTCTAACATACAAAATTCCTACCTATATTGAATAAAATCGGCTACTGATTTCCAAAATAAAAGAATAAACGCTTCCCCGAATACTGAAAGGGTTAATCTACTAGTCTTGTTCTGCATACATTGTTTTTGGTGACTTTAAACGCTGATTCTCTTTGCAGGGGTATTCGAATTTTGAGGAGGATGACATGTTTCTTCCTTTTATTCTGGTTGTCAGTGGACGATTTTGTAATATTTGGAAAGTGTTCATGTGGATTAACCCCTTCTGGTTATTATTAGACGATTGTATTCAACTTAAAAGGGGCCTCCAGCAATTAACAGGAGTCGAACTATCTCTCAACCTTAATTAATACCACAGATCCTTCTCAAACCGCACAAAATCGTCTAAATATAGCTAGAAAAAAAATTAAAAGATGTCACCGGTACAGAAAGGGTTAAAGGGTGAATTAAGAGATATAGTTTACCCCTTTGATGGCTAGGTCTTCCTAAACTGAAATGTTAAATCTTCTAATGTTTGCCAGAATACATTATTAATAGCGTCCCCAATTACCTAAGGGGATAACCTGTTGATAATAAAGATAGAGAAGGCGTTGAAGGAGGATTAATTTTGTAAGGATCCGAGATCAAAGGGGCTGTGTGTGAGTGAGGCAGCAACTATAAGGTGGTATCAAACACTGGGACGAGAATAGGAGGCAACACTGAAGGAGGAGGCAGGTGAATTATGCATTACACAATACTCTTAGGAGTATTATAAGGAAGGTAGGAAGGCCTTAACACTAGCTGATGAGACGTCTTAGGATTTATTAGGATTTTGTTTCATTATTATTGAAGCTTTTGATTGCTTTTGTCATTATCGAGCATTGTATTTCAAGTTGGCGTCTTAACCTATTAAAGAACTATAATAACATAAAATAGAATAAATAAATAAATACACAAAACAGAACCATTTCAAGCTAGAAATGCACAATTATTGCTTGAAAAATGTTCCGGCCAAAGCCTTCTTTGGGGGGGAATATTTTCCCAATGATGTAAGTGGGGAAGGGGGACGCTCTTTTTCTAAAATTGTAAACAAAGAAAATAAAGATAAAACAAACAAAAAATAATAATAATATTACATTAAAAACACCACAATAGCCCCCACAACGTTTAATTAGCTAGTGTCAACTGGGATATACTGTATACAGTATATATATATATATATATATATATATATATATATATATATATATATATATATATATATATATACAATATATACAGTGTATATATCTGTGTGTGTGTGTACAGTAATTATTGATATTTTTATTATTTTTATTATTATTATTGTTATGCTCCGATTTATGCAGGATTAACAATTGATATGGGTGAGTTCTACTCCACTGGGACTTCCAAATTCAAATAAATACACATAAGATAAAAGACAACAGAGGATAAATATATCGCAAAATATGGTTTAAGGAATACCGGGTACAGCTTTATTTCTCATTTACTATATGCAAGAAATATCTGAAAACATGTAATGGATCAATACCAGTGAATAGCACTTAAACGTATGGTCAGCTTCGAGCACAGTCGCGGATCTAGATGGATGGCAGGTATTATGCTCAATTTCACTATAGTAGAGAAGTTTACACACTATGAGCTTATTTCGAGAAGGTTTATTCTAAGGAGTGTTCGTAGGTACTTTCACTTTCTCCCCGAGTATGTCAGTAAGGGGGTTAAGGTCAAGGTCAACTGCCTTAAGTAGGTACGTAGGGTTTTTCATAGAAAACGTTAGAGTCGATGATGGACTCTGAAAGATTTCCTTAAAACTCTTCGAGATTTTGGCAGAGTCACTAACCTCTCAAAACTGGTTAAAATGAAGTTAATTCAGAATCGAATCACTATTTGATGGTGTAGAAGCCTTCGGTATCACTCGCACTGTAGATACATGTAGTCCGTGACTCTGTAGTTCGATTATTAATGCTTTGAACGATTTATGAAATGTTAGGGCACTTTGGGAGGGACTCTTGTTTATTTCTGGGGAATGCTTGGATTTTTGGCAGAGTCGCTGGTTCTCCCGAATCTGACTAAAAGGCACTAATTCGGATTTGAGTTCTCTTTAATAGTGTAATGGTTCAACTATCGAATACACGTCTGGGAAAGTGATTCTTTTCTCTTATCTCCGTTTATG
Organism: Paralithodes platypus; assembly: GCA_032716605.1. Classification (NCBI taxonomy): domain Eukaryota; kingdom Metazoa; phylum Arthropoda; class Malacostraca; order Decapoda; family Lithodidae; genus Paralithodes; species Paralithodes platypus. The sequence goes on along the minus strand of CM064492.1, from coordinate 40,757,706 downwards.
AACACTCGGAGGAATTTATTCACTTTTATGGTACTTTCAAGGGACTCTATTTATTTCTCGCTCACTTGGCAGATTACGGTCTTAGTCACTTCTTTCTCCTTCTCGCGGTATCTCGGCGTGGTAACTTCTCTGGCCTATTTTTCCTGGTGATTTTCAGGAGGTGGTTGGCTCTCCTCTTCTGCTTCCCCGTGGGCCGTCTAGGTGGGCCGGCTGTGTGAAGTAGTTACAGATGGGTTGATTGGGCTTGAGATCTTAAGTATGGCTCCGTAACATATAGTAATCGTCGGGCAATTACCGTTGGGCACCATACCGGACTAACGCGAGTATTTCAGAGGTGGGAGAAACTACTCTACTGTCCTGATCAGTATATCAACCGTTGATGAAGTCCTGTTAAGGTACTCTCGGGCTGGGATCTTAAATATCGCCTTTTTGTTGGACGATATCGGACTAACGCAGTAAGTTTGGTCAAAGTATCCTCACTGACTGTCCTGATCTTTATGAGAGGTTCTGAGGACCCAGGGCGGTGTTAAAACCTTTTAGTTACACAGTCTAGTGGGATGCCACAGACTCAGTGTACCAAGGACTTGTCTATGCAGAGTGCCCCTGAGGGTGTCTCGCCAAGCCCAGCTTCCTATCTCGGTCACAATGTTTCTCACTGGAACACCAAGTGAGGACAGAGTTCCCGGGACAGGCCACGGCATCAATCTCAGTAACTATGTTTCTCGCTGGAACACCAAGCGAGGACAGAGTTCCCGGGACAGGCCACGGTTTTCCTATCTTAGAAACTATGTTTCTCACTGGAACACCAAGTGAGGACAGAGTTCCCGGGACAGGCCACGGCGTCTATCTCAGTAACTATGTTTCTCGCTGGAACACCAAGCGAGGACAGAGTTCCCGGGACAGGCCACGGTTTTTCCTATCTTAGAAACTATGTTTTTCACTGGAACACCAAGTGAGGACAGAGTTCCCGGGACAGGCCACGGCGTCTATCTCAGTAACTATGTTTCTCGCTGGAACACCAAGCGAGGACAGAGTTCCCGAGACAGGCCACAGTTTTCCTACTTAGAAACTATGTTTCTCACTGGAAACACCAAGTGAGGACAGAGTTCCCGGGACAGGCCATGGCGTCTATCTCAGTAACTATGTTTCTCGCTGGAACACCAAGCGAAAACAGAGTTTCCGGGACAGGCCACGGTTTTCCTATCTTAGAAACTATGTTTTTCACTGGAAACACCAAGTGAGGACAGAGTTCCCGGGACAGGCCACGGCGTCTATCTCAGTAACTATGTTTCTCGCTGGAACACCAAGCGAGGACAGAGTTCCCGGGACAGGCCATGGTTTTTCTATCTTAGAAACTATGTTTCTCACTGGATACACCAAGTGAGGACAGAGTTCCCGGGACAGGCCACGGCGTCTATCTCGGTAACTATGTTTCTCGCTGGAACACCAAGCGAGGACAGAGTTCCTGGGACAGGCCACGGTTTCGGTACTTACAGCTTTTAGGAAAGTTTCCGGAGTATCGTAAATACGATAGGCTATGACTCTTTTGGTATCCCGTATGTCTCTGTGACGTCACGGTCGCTCCTGCAGCATGACGTAGGACGAGTAGATCGTACATTATAAGATTGTAAATAAGTTAAGTTATAAAAGGCCTAATATGCTATTAAGCAATATTGCCATGGTCTTCTGTAGTATATATGAATTTATCGTATATATTAATATAATTTATCGTATAGAGCAACCTAGATTCGGTACGATAATTTGGGCTCCTGGCATTTGCCAAGGCAGCAAGGTGTGCCTCTGAGGAAGAGAGAGCAGAGCCTTCACGAACACCGACCAGTTAACATCTATTTTCCACCCTCAGTTGATCGCGCTTTTGTGCCTCTAATCACAACACACTGACAGCAATACAAACAGGTACACCATCACGACGCTCTCATCGACGCCATGACTGACTGACAGATAAGCATAATAGGCCTATTCATGTCCATTCCCATGTAATCATTTATTCTTTCTTTCACTTGACTCGAGTCTTGGGACCGGGATCTTGTTCCCCGTTGTCCGCCATATTGGGTAAACGTTCTCCCTTGCCTCATTGCCACGTGGAACTATTGGTGAGTTAATTCCTGGCTAATATTAACCCTTATAACCTTACCCTATATATAAATGTATTATGTGAGACCTTTGGATATAAATTAGCTTGTTTCAGATTGAATTCAATTTAGATATAGAGTAGTTTTAATTTAGATTGATTTTATTTGATGCATTATAGCTTAGTAATATTTAACTTCCATTGATAGTTTACCACACGGAGTCTGTACACTTTCCTACTAGTCTGCCCTAGGTACCGCCTATCAAGGGTCTCTATGTTAGCCGGGGACACCACGTCTAACAAAGATTCCTAAGAACAGGGTTTGTTTGACTCACAGACAGTATCGTGAACTTTTCGTTCTTCCAACTTAATGGAGGGTAATCCGAAGACTTCAGAAGGTGGGATGCCAGTAATTTTGAAGCCTTAAAATTGCTTGACTTTCCCCAGAAATCCTGAACTGGTATTGGGGATTACTGAGTGTACTCCTCCGGTACCTCTAGGATGGTAAGGGCATGAGGAGGTATTCTTAATGAGGTCCTCGAACCCTTCTTATTCTGTTGGTCAAGGTCTCCCTCAATACAATGACTTTACTCAGTGGTGGTGTGATGATTAGGTTCAATTATAGCTCCCAGAGCAGGTTACTTTATCAAGGGTTAATTAAAATCTCATAGCTTGTCTATATAAACTCAATAGAACTCTGGAAAACAATAATAGTGGGTAAAGTGAATGAAATCTGAAATATGTACTCTCGGGGAGGACTTTGGGTGTCGTGTGTACCGAAGGGGTGTCATGCGCACCTGACAGGTGAGGGCTACAATGCGCACGAGACAGCGTTTATCCTTCTTACTCCTTCCCGACGTGGTGGCTTGGGAATTTTACTACGGATCTTTGTTAGTAGTAATTATGTGGATAATAATTTATAAATCTCCCTCGGCAATTCGTTGGCTAAAGGGGTGTGTACGTATACAATCTTCCTAATTCGTGTTGGCAGGCCTGGATGTATACACGGGGTATTTAAACGTATGGGGCGCCCTCTCTCAAGGCGCGGGCGCAGGAGAACCCCAGCGTCGTTTGTCCGTGGAGACAATTTGGTACAGGATATTTCTGATTTAGAAGGAAGTATGTGTGAGTTGTAAAACTAGCAGGACGAGTTGAAGAGTGTAAAAAAAAAAGGCATGTGTATATATGTGTAGGAAACAGTGTCCCAAGGTCTATTGAGGTATACGTTTACATCTTATTGCATAAAATAGGATTTCAAACATTATTATAATTGTTTCATCTGGTAATTGATTTCTTCGGTGGTGAAGACAAGGTTTTACTAATATCTACTTCTCTATTCTCCCCTAGGTATATTGTAAATGAGGGGAGAAAAAGGAAAACACAGGGATACATGGATAATTGATTTCTTCTGTGGCGAAGACAAGTTTTCATTTTAATTTGCATGTATATATAATAAGACACAGGTGTTGTCTTGACAGGTACATTCATAATACATAGGACAAGAAAAGGTACACTCACGTGTACTAAAAGTTGCTCAGGGGTGGGTCCTTTCTTCCCCTACTCCACCCTGGGCAGGTGGAAGGGGGGAGTCTGGTCCAAGTCTACCCCACTTTTCCATCCCCAAACTATCCCCAACTCCCCCACCTTCCTTCTCTAGGTGGCAGTTAGTGATTAGCGACGATTGTTCTTATGTATTGCAAATTAATTTTAAACCATCATTGCACATGCTTACAATGGCCAACATTTAACATTTATTAGGAATATATATATATATATATTTTTTTCTTCTATATTCCAACTTACTTCCTCTCGGGCATAGGCTGAGAGCCTTAACATTCACCGCTTTACAATGAACAGTGAAGCCCGTGAGGTCTTGTTCCAGTCTAGGGAGTGAGACATGTGAAGCACGTAGAGTACAACGAGCACCTGCCATCTTACCTTCACATGAGGCACGGTGCTCACTCATGGCCCGAAACGACCCCATCTCTGAAGCCACCTCGTTCCCGTGCTTCACTGTCTCACCCCCTACACTCGGACTCTCACACTTACACACACACAACGCCACCTGTTGAGCAGATAACTCACCAGGCATTGCACCCCTATAGCATATTTTGAATATGGGAATATTCATACAGTGCTATTTAATCAGGGAACAATGAGGGTATTTTATTGACGTTTCGGTGGGCTTGTGGTAATGCACTGATACTAGGTACAGCACAAATTCCATCCCAATAATATCTTCCCATTGATACATCGGGATTTGAACCCGGGACCTTTGGATTACCAGGCCAGTGGCAAGACCACTGTAAATACAATTTACTGTATAATTGTATTCTCAAAATCAGTTTCTATACACACCGTGGGTTACACGAATCTTGGCTGTAGTCTTGTGCTTCTCTCTCTCTCTCTCTCTCTCTCTCTTATTGATTTTGTTTCTACGATCAATACTTTAAGTGATTTCCATATAATAATACCGTAATTAAATCAAATTTCATACATTATTCGAAATATTAAGTTCACCATTATTACAATACACATCGACGTGCCCTCTACGATTTACTCCTAGGTTCTCAAATTACTTACACAGTCGGGCTTTTATATTATTAAAGGAAAGGACTACAGGCAAAGATAGGCTGGAATAGTGTTGCGACTGTTAATGATTGTTTCGTTAATCATTTGAATCAATTTCTCCCATTTATCCAATACCATACCTACTATAAACGGTCTGCATTTAATTATATGTGGCCAATACACTTTTTTCAATCAAGTAAATGTAGAAATCGATACAAATTACTTATCAAAGTCAGTGTTAACTTTTAGTAAGGTTTGAGTATAGAGCCCTTGAGTAGCAGGGCGTGCCTTCTCACTTTCCCTTTCTCTGTCTCGATTTGTGATCCCAGCCTCTCACCTATGCAAACCCCCAAATAAGGAATAGGATAAATTGACAGTTTTATCATCAACTCTCCTCTATGTGTATCGAATACAGGCAACATGCATCACACACGATAATGAAGGGAAATATACCATATTCAGACGCATTAAATCTTGGTTGTAGAAAGTGTGTGCTATGAGTTACAAGGAATATTCAATATCTCAAAGAGCTTTGGGTCCATTTCGGGGATATATTCGAAGTGGAAGGAGATGCATTTGTCAGTGCACTACACTCCTTACAGAGAGTGCAAAATACTATCTACTGTCTGCTGAACTGCTCAACTGAGGAAATGTTTACATCTTCTGTTCTGATCGCCTAACGGTAAAATAGGTCTATGACAGGGTAATAAGGTTCCTCGTGACCTCATCCCTTAACTACTACAAAAAAAAAAAAAAATCTGAAGAAAGTTTGTTCCAGGTAGAACAGATCTTAAATGGGAAACAATTTCCACAAATACTAGTGCTGAACCTTTTCAATTCTAACTGCCAGCCATGGTTGCGTATTATATTCATATTGATGCTAAACATTTTGCTAAGATGCACCTTATCAAACCCATTACATGTTTTAAAAACTTGAATGAACTGACCTCGTAGTCTACGTGTTAAGAGAGAGAGAGAAAAGCACAACAGCTGAGATTATTGTAACCCACGTTGTGTATAGAGACTCATTTTGAGAAAACAATTATACAGTATATTGTATTATTAATTCCTAATAAATGTCAAATGTTGGCTATTGTAAGCGTGTGCAATGATGGTTTAACAATAACTTGTAATACATGACAGCAATCGTCGCTAATCACTAACTGCCAGCTAGAGAAGGAAGGTGGGAGAGTTGGGGATAGTTTGGGGGTGGAAAAGTGGGGTAGACTTGGACCAGACTCCCCCTTTCCACCTGCCCGGGGTGGAGTAGGGGAAGGAAGGACCCACCCCTGAGCAACTTTTAGTACCATACGCGTGAGTGTACATAGGTGAACAGGAGAAGAGTGACAGGTAGTTTAGAAATGTATGCTGAACCGCATTTTTTGTTCTCCTTGTGGTGGTAGTGGGAGGAACCGTCCGGTCTGGTGTGATGGGGGCGTTCTCTGTCCGGTGCGACCTTTCGCGCCCTGTCTGGTGTGACCCGGGATACTCCCTCGCTTCGTCTATTTGTTATGGTTTTCGCTTTCTTCTGGTTCTTTTGTGTTCTCTCCTGGTTCTTGTGCTCCTCTTCTTCCGGGGAATCTTTTTCCATTGTTCGTTTTCGAGGTATTTTAATTATTATTATTAATATTATTATTATTATTATTATTATTATTATTATTTATATTATTTATATTAGTATTATTCCTCAGTCTCTTCTGTCTGTAGATGCTAGGAGAGGGACAATCACGCCGGCCCGGGACTCCAACTTCACAAAGCCCAGGGCCTGAATGCGGCACTTAATTCACGGGCACCTCTTTCAAGTCTTAAGCTCTTTCTTCATTCTTATATACTCTTTCGTATTTTTTTTTCTTTTTTCTTTTTTTAATTGTTGGTGGAGTTAGATAAAGCACTCCTGGCCCGTGAGCTCAATACCGGGCCGGGGGCGTGGACTTTTCAACTAGAGATCCTTGAGTGACAGAGATCCGCCTACTGCCGCCATGTTGGTGCCCTTAGCCTCTCCCTGCACTCAAATATGACATAAGCATTCGGCTATACTGGTACGAGCTATATAGTTGGGTCTCTGGATCTATAATGTACATGACCAAAAATATAATATCACCCGTTGTTTCGATAATTAGGCCAATGGTACCAATATGTCGTCCAAGGAAGAGATGGTTGAGTCTGTCTCACTACAGGGTCTCTATTTCCAACTCCCTCGAAATGTTTCCCCGGGCGGCATTGTCCCCGACGTCGTTTTGTTTACCTACAAACAATTCAGCTTGCTCCGACTCTCTGGACAAAGCGATGTTACTCCATTCAAGACAAAACGCATTGTGTTACTTAGTTTGAGGAGCCCTGCCTAGTTTATCCCCCCCCCCCCCTCCCTCCATTCCCCACCTCCTTCCTTTCTGTACCCCCACCCATTTAGGGGAGGTGTGGCAAAGTGGTCTTGCCACTGGACTGGTAATCCAATGGACCCGGGTTCGAATCCCAATATGTCAATGGGAAGATATTGGGATGGAATTTGTGCTGTACCTAGTATCAGTGCATTACCGGTACCACAGCACACCGAAATGCCAAACAAATAGCCTATCCTCATTGCTCCCTGATTAAATAGCATTGTATGAATATTCCCATAGTCAAAAATATGCTACAGGGGAGCAATGCCTAGTGAGTTAATTGCTCAATAGGTGGCGTTCTGAGAGTGAGGGTCCGAGTCTGTGGGGTTGAGACTGTGAAGCGCAGAGGCGAGACGGCTTCAGAGATGGAGTTGCTTCGAGCCGTGAAGCTTCGCATGTCTCACTCCCTAGACTGGAGCAAGACCTCACGGGCCTCACCGTGTTCAGCGGTTGAGTGTAAAGGCTATCAGCCTATGCCCGAGAGGGGGTAGTTGGAATGTAGGAAAAGACAAATAAATAAATAAATTACCTCCCCCCCCCCCTCCTATTCACACCCACCCATGTCCTACTTACCCCACTCCATCCCCCCACCTCCTCTCTCCCTACCTCCCTGCCATCTCCTTTTCTCCCTCTCCCTCCCTCCCATCTTCTTCTCTCCCATGTCCTTCTCTCCCTCTCCCTCCCATCTCCTTCTCTCCCTCTCCCTCCCCCCATCTCCTTCTCTCCTCTCCTCTCCCATGTCCTTCACCCCCTCTCCCTCCCATCTCCTTCTCTCCCTCACCCTCCCCCCATCTCCTACTCTCCCTCTCCCTCCCCCCCTCTCCTTCTCTCCCTCTCCCTCCCCCCATCTCCTTCTCTCCCTCTCCCTCCCCCCATCTCCTTCTCTTCCTCTCCCTCCCATCTCCTTATCTCCATCTCCCTCTCCCCATCTCCTTCTCTCCCTCTCCATCCCTGCCATCTCCTTTTCTCCCCTCCATCCCTGCCATCTCCTTCTCTCCCTCTCCCTCCCTGCCATCTCCTTCTCTCCCTCTCCCTCCCTGCCATCTCCTTCTCTCCCTCTCCATCCCTGCCATCTCCTTCTCTCCCTCTCCCTCCCTGCCATCTCCTTCTCTCCCTCTCCATCCCTGCCATCTCCTTCTCTCCCTCCCTGCCATCTCCTTCTCTCCCTCTCCCTCCCTGCCATCTCCTTCTCTCCCTCTCCATCCCTGCCATCTCCTTCTCTCCCTCTCCCTCCCTGCCATCTCCTTGTCTCCCTCTCCATCCCTGCCATCTTCTTCTCTCCCTTTCCCTCCCTGCCATCTCCTTCTCTCCCTCTCCCTCCCTGCCATCTCCTTCTCTCCATCTCCCTCCCTGCCATCTCCTTCTCTCCCTCCCTGCCATCTCCTTCTCTCCCTCTCCCTCCCTGCCATCTCCTTCTCTCCCTCTCCCTCCCTGCCATCTCCTTCTCTCCCTCTCCCTCCCTGCCATCTCCTTCTCTCCATCTCCCTCCCTGCCATCTCCTTCTCTCCCTCTCCCTCCCCCCATCTCCTTCTCTCCCTCTCCCTCCCTGCCATCTCCTTCTCTCCCTCTCCCCCCCTGCCATCTCCTTCTCTCCCTCTCCCTCCCTGCCATCTCCTTCTCTCCCTCTCCCTCCCTGCCATCTCCTCTCCCTCTCCATCCCTGCCATCTCCTTCTCTCCATCTCCATCCCTGCCATCTCCTTCTCTCCCTCTCCCTCCCTGCCATCTCCTCTCCCTCTCCATCCCTGCCATCTCCTTCTCTCCCTCTCCATCCCTGCCGTCTCCTTCTCTCCCTCCCTGCCATCTCCTTCTCTCCCTCTCCCTCCCTGCCATCTCCTTCTCTCCATCTCCCTCCCTGCCATCTCCTTCTCTCCATCTCCCTCCCTGCCATCTCCTTCTCTCCATCTCCATCCCTGCCATCTCCTTCTCTCCATCTCCATCCCTGCCATCTCCTTCTCTCCCTCTCCATCCCTGCCGTCTCCTTCTCTCCCTCTCCCTCCCTGCCATCTCCTTCTCTCCCTCTCCCTCCCTGCCATCTCCTCTCCCTCTCCATCCCTGCCATCTCCTTCTCTCCATCTCCATCATCTCCTTCTCTCCCTCCCGGCCATCTCCTTCTCTCCCTCTCCCTCCCTCCCATCTCCTTCTCTCTCTCTCCCTCCCTCCCATCTCCTTCTCCCTCCCTGCTATCTCCTTCACTCCCTCTCCCTCCCTCCTTCTTTTCCTCATCTCCCCCTCCCCCTCTCCTACTCCGCCCCCCCCCCCCCCCTATCTTCTTCTGGCTCCTTCATCCTTCGCTTATAATTTCCTCCTCCTCTTCCTCATCTTCTTCCTCCTCCTCCTCGACACTTCTCACCGTTGTCTTTTCGTCTCTTTTGATAAAAAATTCCCTTACCGGTATATCTCTTGTTGTGTCTCTCTTCCATGTCCATTTTTTCTCTCTCTCTCTCTCTCTCTCTCTCTCTCTCTCTCTCTATATATATATATATATATATATATATATATATATATATATATATATATATATATATATATGTATCTTTACCCTTGCTTCATTACACATTCGTCTACCATATTTGAGTCGTCCCCTCATAATTCCGTGTATCCTTGTTTCCTTCTGCTTTTGCTTCGTTTACTCCTCATCTAATGTTTCACAAGTTCACTGTTTCCGCCTATTCTTATTACTCACCCTTCTTTTTCTTCTTCCTCTTCTTCTTCTTCTTCTTCCTCTTCTTCTGTTGTCCCTTTCTGGCACTGTCTAAGCATATGGGAATGAATCCTTTAACAGTATGTTTTAAATGCTGGATCACTTTGTTTGGATCAAATGGTCTGTGTGGTCTGTGTATATATGTAACTATGTAACTTCTTCCTCAGTTTCTCAGGGGAGTTTTTTTTTCTGGACCCGTTCTCCCTTATGTTTTCTGGACCCGTTCTCCCTTATGTTTTCTGGACCCGTTCTCCCTTATGTTTTCTGGACCCGTTCTCCCTTATGTTTTCTGGACCCGTTCTCCCTTATGTTTTCTGGACCCGTTCTCCCTTATGTTTTCTGGACCCGTTCTCCTTTATGTTTTGCCACATTAGTTTTGAAATTGTTAGGTTTCGCTTCATTTGTTTGGCGATTTTAAGACCCTTCGCCCCATATACTTGCCAATTTTAAGACCTTTCGACCCATTTAGGTGTCGATTATATCTTAACGAGCGATAGCGAACCTGTAATTTAGGTGGAGCTTTGTGCCGGGACATTTTTCTACCGAATTATGTACAGATTTATATTTTGGGGGTGGTTTTTTTCCATCTTGATGGAAGTTTTTGGAACAACCCCCCCCCCCCCATCTTCATTCACCTATTATTTATCCATAGGTGTTTTTGGACTGTATCTTGGTAGTTACCTCCTTCATTTAGGGTGAAGAGAAAATTCTTCCAACTGTTTTTGTCTTTTTATGATCGCTTTATCAGATCTTAATAATTGTGCTCTCTCTCTCTCTCTTCTCTCTCTCTCTCTCTCTCTCTCTATATATATATATATATATATATATATATATATATATATATATATATATATTATATATATATATGCCTATATATATATATATATATATATATATATATATACACTATATATATATATGCCTATATATATATATATATATATATATATATACAAGAAAGTCACAGCAACACGTGAACTTATAATATGCTAAATAGCCACAGGGAAAGAAGGAAAATAAACACGGAGTCCCAAGCGCTTTCGTGTATTACATCTTCAGGGGACAGAGGACAGACAGAGAATGATCATATACAATGTGATATTATTGAAGTGCGAAAACCTAAACGAAAAACAATTAAAAACTCATAATAAGTAATATAAAAATATAAAGGAAAGACAGAGTGATATTCATCAATAGAAGACTCAAAGGATTATTTGAGTTTTCGATTATACTAAAATCTCGTCATAAAATACATACCGGTTTGAGGGACCCACAGAGAGCCGCTCTCGGGCGGCATGATATGCGGGGGTTGTGCTTTTTAGGACTAATGGTTGGGGACAGGATCAGGATTAGGGATGTAATGATTGGTGATCCTAGTTCTAAATGAATCAAGGGTGGGGCTATTAACTACATGAGATGGGAGGTGATTCCACTCTTGGATGCTGCGGGGAAAAAATGATTGTCTAAATATGTCCGTGCTTGCCTGATATGTGTGGTATTTTAGGTTGTGGCTGCGACATTTCCAGTCATAAGAAGTTAAGGGGTCAAGATTTTTGTCAGGCTTGCTGGCGCTACCTATAGTATATACGTTCTACCGGTATGCTACAAGATTTACAACATTAGCCTAACGCCTCAAACTGCTAGTCTCATGAGGCATTCATGGGGTGGGGGTGTGGGTGGGGGTGGAAGAGGAGAGGGAAGGATGGAGGAAATGAGGGGGAAGGGTAGAGGGATTGTAAGGGAAAGGAGAAGGAAGAGGAAAAAGTAGATGGTGCAGACAGGCGAAGTAATAGAAGAAAAAGGAGGAGGGTTTAGTAGGTGCTACGGAAGAGAGTGGAAAAGAGGAGGCGAGTTAGGAAGAGAAGAAGAAAGAAGAGTACGAGGTGGAGGAGGCACCAGACTTTAGAGACACTTCATGACTTTTTTGGAAGTTATTCATCGCGACGGTGAACATGGTTAGTCCATAAACCGGAATAAACAAACTTTACATCAGGGTCGTCGGGAGGCGGTTGAGGAAGTGGAGGAGAACTTTGAGAGGTATTTTATTTATAAACAGACAAACAAACAAACACATGGAGGCGAAAACATAACCTCCGTCCACCTTGGTTGGCGGAGGTATATACAGTATGTTGTCATTAGAGAATACAGGTCTTTAGATCAAAATACGTTATTGAAATGAAAGTTGCAATTTATAATTACCGTACCTCTGCCAACGAAGTAGGACGGAGGTTATAATTACGTCTATATTTATCAACTCTGCGGAGCAGAGTGGTATCGCACACACAGGTCCCGCGTGTATACTGTGCACCACAGTTCAGCTTGTCCGTCGTCGTCCTCCGTCGTCGTCGTCCGTCGTCCGTCCGGAAACTCCTGCTAGACTGTTGAATGGATTTTCACCAAATTTCATAGGTATATTCATTTGGTCAATTCGAAGGTCAGTCAAAAAGAAATTTTCAAATTAACTTAAAAGGTTAAGGTCAAAGGTCAAGGTTAAACATAAGGTCAATATTTCATGTGTCTTAGTATTTACTCAAATTTCTTAATTTTCACTATACAAGTTACTGGTAACTTCGATATCTTAATGACTAAATTTTAGATAAATATTCTGAAGGGTAAGGTCAAAGGTCAAGGTCAAAGCTCAAAATATTTGTTTTACTAGTATTTCTTATATTAACCGTCAGATTCTCAATAAACTTACCATGTATATTCGGAATACTTAGAACAAGGTCATACAAGAAACTATACAATTCCATATGAAAGGTCAAGTTCACAGGTCAAGGTCAAATAGAAGGTCAATATGCTAATTTCATTACTTTTCATGCATACTTCACACAATTTGGCGATATAGTTGAACTTTACATGAAAAGGAAAATAATAAATTTTGAGGAATATATCATGAAGGTCAAGGTCAAAGGTCAAGGTGAACTATTCTATAAATATATATGAAACTAACTGATGGGATTTAATGAAATTAGTCCTGCTTATTTGATTTTCCTGGGCAATGACAATGACAAATTTGTTGTACTCTTACATAAACTTCAGGTCACAGGTCATGGTGAAAGGTCAACTTATATTATTTATTTTTAGTTTTTATTCAAATGTCTTCATTTTCACTTTACAAGTTACTGGTAACATTGATATCGTATTGCACAAATTTTAGATAAATGTTCTAAATGGTAAGGTTAAAGTTCAAGGTCAAAGGTCAAAATAGTATTTTTACTAGTATTTCTTCTACTGTTAGATTCTCACTAGGCTTACCATGCATATTCGGAATACCTAGGCCAAGGTCATACAATAAACTATTCTATTCCATATGAAAGGTCAAGGTCACAGGTCAAGGTCAAATAAAAGGTCAATATGCTATTTTCTTTACTTTTCATGTAAACTTCACAAAATTTGGTGAGATAGCTGCACTTTAAGTGAAAAGGAAAATAATAAATGTTGAGACATATAAAGGTCAAGATGAAGGTCAAGGTCAACTATTATATTAATATATATGAAACTAGCTGATGTGTTTTAATGAAATTAGGCATCCTTATTTGATTTCCATGGGCAATGTCAATGCAAACAAAAATGTAATCTTACAGAAAGGTCAAAGGTCAACTTTTATTATTTATTAAAAAAGATTACTCAAATTTTAGAAAACTGGCTGTGTTATAGTGTATTACTTAAATATAGCTTAATATATATCAAATTTCACATAAATATTGTAATTGTTAAGGTCAGAGGTTAAGGTCAAAATAAGAGTATTTGTCATATTCCCTAAACTCCTCATTGACTGTTGAATGTATTGTCATAAAATTATACAGGCAAATTCAGTTGGTCAATGCGACGACCATCCAAATGTATGTATTTTACTTTTAGTCAAAGGTCAAAGCTCAAGGTCACAGTATATGATCACTTTGTAATCAATAAGTTTTTATACGAATTAGGCTACACCATATTCATAATGCTAGTTTATACGAACATTGCTGTTAAGTTAACTAAATCCTTGATAAGAAATTCTAAGGTCTAATGTCAAGGACAAAGGTCAAGGTTAAAGGTCGATATATGATTTTTACTAGTATTTCTTATTTAATGTAAGATTTTCATTAGGCATATCATGCAGATTCGGAATGCCTAGAGCAAGGTCATACAAGTTTAACATAATTCCATTTGATAGGTCAAGTTCACAGGTCAATGTCAAATATAAGGTCAATATGCTATATTTTTTTACTATTCATGTAAACTTCACAAAATTCGTTGAGACAGTTGTGCATTAAAGGGAAAATTAAAATATTAAATTTTTAGACATCATAAAGGTCAAGATGAAGGTCAAAGGTCAAGGTCAGCTATTCCTTTAATACCTCTGAAACTAACTGATGATCTTTAATGAAATTTGAGACTTATTTGATTTTCTAGGGTTACATCAAAGCAAACAAAAATATAATCCTACATGAAGGTCAAGGTCACAGGCCAAGGTCATAAGTTAACCTTCATCATAATTTTGTTCTTTTTTTCGATAAGCTGACAACTGTTAGTTGCATTTTACTTAAATAACATATATTTCAATCATATATATATATATATATATATATATATATATATATATTATAATACGTAAGGTTAAACGTCAAGGTCAAAGAACAAAAGAAGAGTGTTGATAATTGTCTTTAAACTCTTCCTAGACTGTTTAACCCTTTGTGTACCGGTGACGTTTTTTGTATTGTATTCTAGCTATAATTAGACGATTTTGTGGAGCTTATGAAGGATCTGTGGTAGTAAAAAGGGTTAAGATAGTTGAAAGCCTGCTAATTTTATGGAGGCCCTTCATAAGCTAAATATAATCCGTCTTAGTATCCAGTATAAAATGAAACCGACAGAACTGTACTGAACGGGTTACATATTGTCACCAAATTTTGCTGGCAAATTTGGTTGGTCAATGCAACGATTGTCCAAATTATGTGTTTTTGTTATTCAAAGGTCAAGGTGAATGGTAAAGGTCACAGATTATGGTCACTATTTCTTTCTTATATATAATTTATATATATTTTATATAGTGATATATATATATATATATATATATATATATATATATATATATATATATATATATGCCTATATATATATATATACAGTATATATATACTGTATATATACTGTATATACTGTATACTGTATGTAAACCTATTTTACCTAAGAAATTCAATACTACTTGCAGAATTATAGGTCGCAGAGTTGCGTATGCATTTTTTTTTTCTTTTTGGTAATGCGAAAACTGCACACCTACTTTATTTATATATATTTTTGCGTATTATCAACTCTGCAAAGCAGAGTGGTATCGCGCACACAGATCCCGCCCATATACTGTGCACCATCAGTCAGCTTGTCTGTCGTCCGTCGTCGTCGTTCGTCCGAAAACTCTTCCTAGACAGTTCGATGGATTTTCACCAAATTTCACAAGTATATTCATTTGGTCAATGCGAAGGTCAGTCAAGAATTAATGTTCAATTTAACTTCAAGGTTAAGGTCTAAGGTCAAGGTTAAAAATAAGGTCAATATTTCATGTGTTTTAGTTTTTACTCAAATTTCTTCATTTTCACTATACAAGTTACTGGTAACCTCGATATCATATTGACCAACTTCTAGATACACAATTTGAATGGTAAGGTCAAAAGTCAAAATATTTGTTTTACTAGTATTTCTTATATTAACTGTTAGATTCTCACTAAACTTACCATGTATATTCGGAATACTTAGGACAAGGTCATACAAGAAACTATACATTCCATATGAAAGGTCAAGTTCACAGGTCAAGGTCAAATAAAATGTCAATATGCTAATTTCATTACTTTTTATGCAAAGTTCACAACATTTGGTGAGATAGTTGCACTTTAAATGAAAAGGAAAATAATACATTTTGAGACACATATCATGAAGGTCACCATCAAAGGTCAAGGTCAACTATTCTATAAATATATATGAAACTACTTGATGGGTTTTAATGAAATTAGCCGAACTTATTTGATTTTCCTGGGCAATGTCTATGCAAACAATATTTTACTCTTACATAAAGGTTAAGGTCACAATTAATGGTGAAAGGTCAACTTAAACTATTTTTTGTTTTAGTTTTATTCAAATGTTTTCATTTTCACTTTACAAGTTTCTGGTAACATTGATATCGTATTGCACAAATTTTAGATAAATATTCTAAATGGTAAGGTCAAACTTCAAGTTCAAAGGTCAAAATAGTATTTTTACTAGTATTTCTTATACTAACTGTTAGATTCTCACTAGGCT
Source organism: Paralithodes platypus (assembly GCA_032716605.1). Lineage (NCBI taxonomy): Eukaryota > Metazoa > Arthropoda > Malacostraca > Decapoda > Lithodidae > Paralithodes > Paralithodes platypus. Next base: position 40,741,681 of record CM064492.1, on the reverse strand, counting down.
TACAATGTATATTCGGAATACCTAGAGTCCTAGACCAAGGTCATACAATAAACTATTCTATTCTATATGAAAGGTCAAGGTCAAATAAAAGGTCAATATGCTATTTTCTTTACTTTTCATGCAAGCTTCATATTTGGTTAGATAGCTGCACTTTAAGTGAAAAGGAAAATAATAAATGTTAAGACATATTAAGGTCAAGATAAAGGTTAAAGGTCAAGGTCAGCTATTCTATTAATATATATGAAACTAACTGATGGGTTTTAATGAAATTAGGCATGCTTATTTTATTTTCATGAGCAATGTCAATGCAAACACAAATGTACTCTTACATAAAGGTCACAGATAAAGGTCAAAGGTCAACTTATATTATTTATTAAAAAAGATTACTCAAATTTTAGAAAACTGGCTGTGTTATGCCTTATTACTTAAATATAGCCTAATATTTATCAAATTTCACATAAATATTGTAATAGTTAAGGTCATAGGACAGGGTCAAAATAAGAGTATTTGTCATATTCCCTATTCTCCTCCTTGACTGTTTAATGTGTATGTCATAAAATTATACAGGCAAATTCAGTTGGTCAATGCGACGACCATCCAAATATATGTAGGCCTATTTTACTTTTAGTCAAAGGTCAAGGTCACAGTATATGATCACTATTTGTAATCAATAAGTTTTTATACAAATTAGGCTACACCATATTCATAATGCTAGTTAATACGAATATTGCTGTTAAGCTAACTAAATAGTTGATAAGAAATTCTAAAGTCGAAGTTCAAGGTCAAATGTCAAGATTAAAGGTCGAAATATGATTTCTACTAGTATTTCCAATTTAATGTAAGATTCTCATTAGGCATATCATGCATATTCGGAATGCCTAGAGCAAGGTCATACAAGAATAAACATAATTCCATTTCATAGGTCAAGTTCACAGGTCAACGTCAAATATAAGGTCAATATGCTAACTTCTTTACTATTCATGTAAACTTCACAAAATTCGTTGAGACAGTTGTGCTTTAACCCCTCTTTGGCGGCGCCCGCCTTAAGTCGGTTAGAAAACCAAGGCCTAAAAAGCACGGCCCGCCTTAAGTCGTATGCGATTTTTAGCACATAATCGGCTCTGAGAGAGAGTCCGAGCGGTGGAAGGAGCGCGGGTGGGCTCTGACCGTTCGGCATGGACCCAGTCCCGCCACTGACGGTTACATCATATCCCACCACATCCCTGGTCCCGCAATACAGGGTAAAAACTGATGAAATTACTGTATTTTAGGGATTTTCCCTTCGTGGTGCACGATCGTTGCAAGAGAACCCTTGGTCGTACAAGGATGGTTCAGGTGTCATTGGAAAGCTCAATTATCGCCCTTTCACGAATACATAATTGTATTACGCTCTGGCTTTTCTTTATGCATGAAAAAGAGCATGGAATGGAGCTCGTTTAGGGTAAAACTACCCGCTGGGCAGGTAGTAGTGTTACAAAATTAGCCGCTCGTTGAGTGTTAAGGACATTTTTTTAAATGTAAAAGTTTCAGACATCATGAAGGTCAAAGGTCAAGGTCAACTATTCCTTTAATATCTCTGAAACTAACTGATGATCTTTAATGAAATTTGACACACTTAGGCCTATTTGATTTTCTAGGGTTACATCAAAGCAAACAAAAAATATAATCCTACATAAAGGTCAAGGTCACAGGCCAAGTTCATAAGTTAACCTTCATCATAAACTCAGTTTTCCATAAGCTGACGACTGTTAGTTGCATTTAACTTAAATAACATATATTTCAATCATATATATATATATATATATATATATATATATATATATATGATATAATACTTAAGGTTAAAGGTCAAGGTCAAAGAACAAAAGAAGAGTCTTGATAATTTTCTTTAAACTCTTCCTAGACTGTTTAAGCCTTTGTGTACCGGTGATGTCTTTTCTATTGCATTCTAGCTATAATTAGACGATTTTGTGGAGCTTATGAAGGATCTGCGGTAGTAAAAAGGGTTAAGATAGTTGAAAGCCTGCTAATTTTATGGAGGCCCTTCATAAACTAAATAAAATCGTCTTAGTATCCAGTATGAAATGAAACCGACAGAACTCTACTGAACGGGTTACGTATCGTCACCAAATTTTGCTGGCAAATTTGGTTGGTCAATGCATCGATTGTCCAAATGTTAGTGTTTTTGTTATTCAAAGGTCAAGGTGAATGGTAAAGGTCACAGATTATGGTCACTATTTCTTTCTTATATATATTTTATATACATTTTATATATTGTGATATACAGTAGCCTATATACCGGTACCGGTACTGTATATATATATATATATATATATATATATGTATATATATATATATATATATATATATATACTGTATATACTGTACTGTATATGAAGTTATAAACCAATTTTACCCAAGAGATTCAATACTACTTGCAGAATTATAGGTCGCAGGGTTGCGTATGCATTTTTTTTTTTTTTTTTTTGGTAATGCGAAAACTGCACACCTACTTTATTATTATTATTAATTTTTGTCACAGTGTTGTTTGTAAGCAAAATATCTCAACAAATTATGAACCAATTGTTCACGAAACTTTGTGGGCAGATAGAATTCGGGCCAATGAAAAGTGGTCCTATTTAAGAGGCTATCGGTGGAGCGCATGCCTCCACCAGCGTAGGTGGAGGTATGCGGTCTCTCAAGTGACTCTCTAGTCTTAAATAAGTCGCTACATGAGCTGCAGTTTTAACTTGTTTGAATCATGATTGCTATAGCCATACCACATAATTATCACAAAATTATGTGGTACCGGTAGTTAAATGTCCATTGACTTTTCCGTAGAGTTGTGTGTTTATATTAGTCCTTATTTACGAACGATATGGTACAATATAATAATTAAACTAACATGATTATTCTAATTACAATTATTTCCTACTGAATAGGTCTATATCTACTTAACCTTTGTATTTTTGGCATAAATATATTCGCACTTACAAAAACAAAAACAAATAACTCATAGGCTTTACTTAGCTTATTCTGTTAAGTGTACTATACAGTACAATTGATGATGGGAATCTCAAGACACTATATTAATGAGGTAAAATACCGTAATGTATGTATATTATGTGTTACTCTGCACATACCGCTAATCAAATATCTAATCACCGTATCGGTATAGCCCACTCTTATTATGCTCTCAGTTTCAAGTTGATTCCGAATATACGACATTTCTTTATAATTGTATATATTTAGTCCTTCTATATCCGCATACTTATTTGTATGTATCTGTTCCTTGCTGATCTATTTTACTTGTTGCTGCTTTTAAATGTTGCTTCGTCATCATGGTAGGCGTGGTGAAAATACCTTTACCGATATCCTTAAATATATGGTAAGTTTTTTGTATAGCTTTGGCTAACGTTAGGGTATTTTTAACTCTTTCATTATTCAAGGACACTTTTCTTCCTTATATTCAAGCAATTAGTAGACGATTTTATACGGCTTAGGAAGACCTCTGGAAATGTAAGGGGTATACTTGATCTACGTTAACCCTTAGACTCCCATTGATCCATTCTAATATTGATAAAATCGCCTAATGATAGCCAGAATAAAATGAGAGTGCGTCCTTCCATACTGAATGGGTTAACTGTCGCGTTAATCCAACCCAGTACTGGTACTCATTTATAATGTCGCTAGTAATATGTTTTGGTCAGCTTCGTCAGTTTTCACGTTTATATTACAAGAGTAGCGAAGGTTAGATTAGCCAGATCGTACGCGCTACTACAATTAGTTCGCGATAATAAATACTACTACTACTACTACTAATAATAATAATAATAATAATAATAATAGTAGTAACAACAACAACACTCGGTAGAGCGCATAACTCCGCCTATGCTGGCTGGTTCTTTACTATTAATATAATAGACCTAAATTTTCTTCTGAATCAGGTTTCCAGGATATGATCCGGAACCGCCTTCTAAATAGAACCACTGCTTCCTTGGAGCATATCATCTGTCCACCAAATTTCGTGAAAGTCTCTGGATCTCCTCCATATCCTTAATGGAATCACTGCTTCCTTGGACCTTATCCAATAGGCCCACCAACTTTCGTGAAGATCTCTTCGTCGCTTCTTAAATTGAATTATATCTTTTTTGGCGCATATCCTATCTGCCCACCAAATTTCTTGAAAATCGTTTTATAACTTTGTAATATATCTTGTTTACAGACAAACAGACATACAGATAAAAGGCGAAAACATAACCTCCGTCCAACTTTGTTTGTCGGAGGTAGTAATGATAACTTAATAATACAAATAATACCCACAACATAAGTAGGCCTACCGTTAGATGAATACGGTACATTTTCCATCAACAAGTACGATAGTTAAGGTACATTTTGACATAAATTGTATTAATGCAATATGTATATTGTAATAGCGTGCTAATTTGACCACCACGTGCACTTAGGCTATTCTACCGTATGAAGACCATATGGTTAGTCTATCATACCTGGGTCTATGCACAGTCAAAATTAATATGTCACCGAAAATATTGTTCATTAACTGCGTAATTTTAACTTTTCAAGTTACTGTAACTTTTTTCTGGACATACCCGAAGACTAATATGTTATGTTTTGTTCATGTCGTTATAATCCCGATCTCTTGATTTCACACTTATTTTCATCCAGAAACTATTGATTTCGACTGTACCGTATCCTAACAGCGAGAAAACAATATTTCCCGTCCGACTAGTACTTCAAGTAAATAATACCGGTTTTGAATACACTGTTAATGAAAAAGAAGGCAAGGAAACGTTATTAAAAAGTATTTTTTATATCTACTGGTACTAATATTATCATCTATCCTTCAATTTCTTTCTTCTCTATAGAGTATTTCCAATCACTATTTTTTGTCGTCTATTATATCTTCTCATCTCTCTCTCTCTCTCTCTCTCTCTCTCTCTCTCTCTCTCTCTCTCTCTCTCTCTCTCTCTCTCTCTCTCTCCCTTTCTTTTATGGTGTCTTCTCCTTTGTATCATTCCCCTCCTCTCTCATTTCCCTTCTCCGTATCTCCTCATTCTCTCCTCTCCTTTCACGTGGGTGTTTCTTTCCTTACCTGGGCTTTATCCCGCTTCCGTGCAATTCCCTCTTTCTTTAGGTGCTCGTTCTTATCAGTTTCTTCGTCACCCGCTTCTTGCTCTAAGGTTTTCGCTTTCATCATTTTGCCTTTGTTGATGATGCTGTTGATATTATTGGTGGTGATGTTGCTGTTGTTGGTGGTGCTGTCGGTGGTGGTGGTGCTGTTGATATAGTTGATGGTGGTGGTGGTGGTGTTGGTGGTGGTGATGCTGTTGATATATTTGGTGGTGGTGTTGGTGGTGATGTTGATATAGTTGGTGGTGGTGGTGATGTTGATATTGTTGGTAGTGGTGCTGTTTGTGGTGGCGTTTCTGTTGCTGTTGTTAGTGATCTTGTTGTTATTGGTGGTGCTGCTGCCGTTATTGGTGGTGGTGTTATGGTTGGTGGTGGCTTTGCTGTTGTTATTGATTATGCTGTTAATTATTCGGGGTGGTGCTTAGGGTAGTGGTGACTTTCTTGTTGCTGGTGGTGGTGGTGTTTGTGATGCTGTTAATATTGTTGCTGATGTTGCTTTATAATATTTCATGTATTAGATGCCACATATTCACTATTAAAAGCATTTCCCTAATACTTCGGGACACAAGATTGGCAGTACCTACTATTGTTAACTTGGACTACTGTAATTTAGTGGTCACAAAACTAACTTACCGTATAGATTGCTGGATATTGACGGTCACATATCATAATTTAGAGTTATAATATAGCCTAGGAACTGTATTATTGAACAGAGGTTTCGAAAGTTGTAATTTACTGTTCCGTTACTATTACAATGCAGACTCCGGTATTTGTGTCCTTTTTATTTTTTTCCAGTCTTAGTGCAAATTACTTATTGATAAAACTATAGTAAACCTATTGAATACCGGTACCGGTACTGATATTGTTTAACTATTCTTGTTTCAATAATTCATTAATGTTGTACACAAATAAGTACCGATATATGTATCATGTACTACAGTATAATGGTGTCTTGATAAATATATGTACGGTAATGTTTTATATACCAGTATGCGAGTATGCATGTGTAAAATTGAGTAACAATGTTATATAGCCTAGATATAGAGATACTGTATATCTTACATTATGGTTTATTATGGTTATAGCATATATTACAAATATATATTTTTGAGTTCTGCACAATGTTAAAGAGAGTTTCTCTCATAAGGATCAGTCATCCTTTATGTTTTGTATAACCATCATCTTAATTGTATATATTGCAGGCTAAAATATACTTATTTCAACTACAATGTAAATATCAACATCAATTGTTTTCATGTTAGTTCGTACCCTTGCCCAATATCCGTAAAAGGGGTACCGTACCGGTAGCTACTGGTAAGTTGAAATAATCAAATGAGAGCATTCCAAACCAACAATCAATGTGTTGTATTCCATTACCATACTTCCCCTCTACATGTACATTCCCTCACTGGCTAAAGAAGGTTACTTCGTTACTTTTCCGTTTCACGTCATCTCTTCAACTCTCCTATAATTCTGTTCAACCTGTTCTCGTTTTCCACAGTGTTACATCATTCATATATTACTATTACAGCCTAATGTCATCCTCGAAGGTCTATTTTCTTAGTCTACCTCTCCGCTTTTGGAGGATAGATGGTAGTCACCTTTCAGCACATCCACACACGTCGTAAAGAACATCCAAAACCTTACATTTGGCCATCAAGGACATCCAAGATCAACGTGTAGAAACGGTGACCCTGATGGTGATGGGCCTTAGCAAGATTTTCGATATTCACCAATTCATGATTCCGTTTCTATCCATGAATCCCAAGATTTCGGACGAAATATTACAAGGACATAATAAAATATAATGTAATTTTCCTTTTTAATTTTTACATACTGTATGTACACATTCATATTTTATCCAGCTATTTTCAAAGTAGGCTATGAACAGCCAAATCAAACATGAATATAAAATATCGGTATGAATTCGCTTAATGTATTCGTTTTTATATTCGTAGTAATCATGAATTACGATACTAAGAAGTTGTCGATACCAAAGAAAGCCGGAAATGCTACTTTAGTACGGTACCGTATCTGGTAGCCTATTGAGGTCTTAGCTATCGTACCATAAGTAAGGAACAAAGGTAGCCTCAATAGACATCCTTAGTTTGCCCCCCTTCTTCCTATAAATCCTAGTATTCTTTATGCTCCTTGTCCTTGAACTGGTGAAGGAGGTGGCAGGCATTATGGCAGTGCAGAATAGGCCACGTTTCCACCGATCAACATCTTTCTTTCTCTACTTCTTAGTCCAGTTTCACGGTCTTCGTACTTGAACTATCGACAAAAGGATAGAACCGTTTGTAATGCAACGCAAAGAGGGGGAAGGGGTAGGGCTCGGAGGGGGGTGGGGGGGATGGTTAGTCGGGGATGAATGGTAGTAGTGGTATTGTTACATCTCCTTAAGGGGGGATAGGCCAATTTATTTACATATTTATTAATAGTTTTGTTATTATTTTTTGTTTCCTCCTTAGACATCCATCAAGCTTTAAAATATTCCACCAAGACCCCCTTTCAAGATTTTTTTTACATTTTTGGATAGAAAAATGTTCCGGCCGAAGGCCGATTGCTTATAAACTACAGGCTAGCTATATCTCGCCAGGACAAAATTGACACCTAAATTGCAGGAAAGGTTTAAATATTGACAAAGAAATGGGGCGAAAAGTCTTATAATCACCATACCAGTAGGCCGAACGTCTTACAATTTGAAAACTAAAGTGGCTAAACATGAGGGAGAAGGGGTGCCATAAAAAAAAAATCTCCCCTTAACCCTTCCAGCCCGGGTGTCATTTTAAAATGACACCCAAAAAAAAGGGCCGGAACCCGGGTGTCATTTTAAAATCCTTGTGCTTGAAAGCGTGCTTCAAAATTTGCGCTGCCAATTTTGGCATGGTAGGAGCGACCGCAGCGCCACCAAGCCTCAACTACTAGTGTTATCAGTTCGTACGTGGCCGCCATAGCGAGTAATACTGAAAAATTGTTTTCCGACGTGTCCGATTCGTTGCAACCTCCCGCGGGCCCCAGTGCTACCCCACTCGCAACTTCAACGCCTGTTGCAACCGAGAAGAGAGCTCAACAAAAGAAAGTTAAGCGTTGTTGAGTGATAGCGCTATACAGCGACAACTTTTTGATAGTGATGAAGAGAGCAGTGGCGAAAGCTTGGTGGACAAGGTACAATTTATAAGTGAAAGTGAAGACGATTTTGTGGGCTTTCGAGACGACGATAATGTCGATTTATTTGAGGGGGGAGACAGTAGTGATGATCCTGATGTGGAAGTGTTTCAGGAAGGTGCCATTGAGCTTCCCAGTGTGCTAGAACCTAGGCCTACCCCCTCGCCATCTTTGCTAGGTCAGCCTAGGCCTAGCCCTAGCCCTAGCTCAGGACCTTCCCCTTTGCCTGCCCGTACGTCCTTGAAAGTGGGCAAATATTTCTACAAACAATCATTGATCAAAAGTGCAGCTAAAAAAGCACGCAGGGCAGCCGCAGAAAAGCATAGGGAAACTGAAGATAGCGATAATGACGCCGACCCTGGCCTAGCAACCACCCGCATTCCATTGTCCCGACGCCTTGACACGGGACGCCGCGTGGGTCACCCACAGCCCTCGCCTTCATCTCTCGTTCAGGATGACCAAAGGGCCTCTTCAAGTGGTATTGGTGATGTGCCACAGGCCTCAACACACCGCAGAGCATTATTTGCTGCTGAAAAGCCCTCGGCTCGCCGCAAAAGGAGCCCATCTCCCGAGGCCTCGGCTCCCATTCTTGAAGCTCCCGCAGCCTCCCGCGCCCCACACCGCCGACACCCGGTCACTTCTTCACCAGAATTGTCTCCTGAAGAGGATGCTGACGACCCCAACATTGCCCCAGATGACCTGACGTCGCCTGAGGAGGAAGAGGAAGAGGAACAGGAACAGGAAGAGGAAGAGGATGTGCCGACAAAACGAGCGAGAGGGCGAGGTTGTGGACGTGGTCAGCCTGCTGACGCCGCTGCCCCTGGGCCTGGGCCTGGGCGTGGGTGTGCAGGGCGTCCGCTTGGGCGTCCGCGTGGCCAAGGGCGTGTGCGAGGGCGTCCAGGGCGTGTGCCTGCTGCAGCACGACCTCGAGCATCAGCATCCGACCTGTTTGTGTGGACAGATGGAGCTGATTTTGAGCCAGATTGTCCTGCCTTTGACGAGGTACAGATGGGTTCTGGGGTGTCACCAGCATATCCCTGTGGCCCAGATGCTACCCCCAGTGAACTTTTCTGTGGCTTCTATGACAATGAAGTCATGGAATACCTCGTCAAAGAGACAAATCACCACCATGCTATCTGTGCCAACTTTCTTGGGAGGAAGACCAGTGCCAAGATGGTGGCATGGAGAGCTCTCACTGTGGCAGAACTATATGTGTTCTTGGCACTCACAATGCTGATGACTCATATAAGGAAGCACGTTCTGGCTGACTACTGGATCACTGGCGACATCATAACGACTCCATCATTTGGCAAATACATGTCCAGGGACAGGTACTTCGACATCCTCTCCTATCTCCACCTGACAAACAACATGGCAGTCCACCTTCCCGACTCATTATGGAAGATCAGGAAGCTGTATGACATGATACGTCATCGGTTCACCACATACCTGATTCCTTTCCAGAAGATGTGCCTCGACGAGTCTCTGGTCCTGTTCCGTGGTAAGCTGCACTTCCGACAGTATATCCCGTCCAAGAGACACCGCTTCGGCATCAAGCTCTTCGTCCTCTGCGACTGCTTGACGGGGTATGTGCTGGACTTTATAGTCTACAGCGGCAAGGCTGGAGAAGTTGTGACTGACCCTCTCATTGGTTTTGGTGGTGCTGTAGTGAAGAAGATGATGGAGAGGCACTTCAATAATAACCACATCCTCTACACAGATAATTATTACACGTCGCCTCTCCTGACCAAGTACCTCCATGACCGCAAGACCGGAACTGTCGGCACAGTCAAGGGCAAAAGGAAGGGCATGCCAGGCTACCCAACCAAGACGAAGAAGGCGGACATCTTCCACAAGAAGAGTGGCCCCATCCTCTCCATCCACTGGCATGACCAGCGCAAGGTCAACCTCCTCACCACATGCCACAAGGCCCAGATGGTCGCCACAGGGAAGGTGGACCGAACAACCAAGAACCCCGTCCAAAAACCAGCTGCTGTCCTGGATTATAACCTCAACATGCGCCTCATTGACAAGTCCGACATGCAGATGGGCTTCACCGACTGCCTGCGAACATCTTGAAGTTTATCCTGCATACGGTAGATATGTCGGTCCTCAATGCCTACAACATCTACCGTCTGAGGACTCCAGGAGCCAAGAAGTACAAGTCCCTGCGGAAGTTCCACAAGCAGGTGCTACTTGAGCTCCTGGCTAAACATGCGGGTACACCAGGCAGGCCAATACAAGGACCAGGCCAGCTTGACAGAACGGGGTGTGCTGAATTCTTCAGGAAGCACCAGCTCAACGCCCTTCCTTTCAAAGCACCAGGTAGTAACGTTAGGAGTCAGAAGAGGTGCCATGTGTGCAGCCACACAACTCGCAGACCCCGCAAACCCACAAAAACCACTTGGGAATGCCTCGAGTGTCAAGTTGGACTGTGTGCTGGCACCTGCTTCAACGACTTCCACACTCTAACAAACTTTAGAAGTGGAAGTGACAACAGTGAAAGTGACACTCAAATGTAGGCTAAGAATAATAATATAACTAAGTATAAGTGAAAAGGACACATAAGTAATAATAAGTGCCTTCAATAACAATATGAACAAGTGAAAGTGACACTAAAATATCTATTTCTAACAATAAATAAGTGAAAATGACACTCAATAAGCCTAGGCCAGTCAAAGTGACCGTATAATAATAATAAAACTAAGTATAAGTGAAAGAGACACACACAATAATAAGTGCCTTCATAACAATATGAATAAGTGACAGTGACACTATATATATTATTAGCTTACCTAACAATACATAAAAGGGGAAATTACACTACCAATTATCAAAGTCCAGTGAAAGTGACACTAATAATCATAATAATAATAAAACGAAGTAATAAGTGACAGAGACACAAATAAGTTCATATAAATAACTTTATTGAGTGAAAATAACATAATAACTATAATAAATGACAGAATAACCAATAAAACACTATCAAATCGCTTCCCGGCATAATTGCGGGTGGAGCAACGAGTGCAACTGGGCGTCGTAGCCGGGGCCGCGGTTGAGTGTTCAGACGCGCCGAGGTAAATACGCGGCAAAAGTTACCTCCACTTCCATCACCATCTCTCCAGAACCAGTTGAGCTAGAGAGCTCTACTCAACGCCATTCTATGCAGGAAGGTAAGGCGCTCATTTCTATATATGTTTGATTAATGTAGGTAATATATTAAGCGAGATTAGCCTTAGTTTACTTTTGTTGATATTCGACCAGATCGCCCGGATACGAGCTCCGTCATTAGGAGAGCCTGCCCGGGCCAGGAGGGTTAAGTGACGACGTTACGTATCTAGCAGCCTCCAGCCACGCTCGTCTTGGTACCCAGGTTCCTTTTAAGGGGAGAATTTCACTCCAGAGTTTTTTTTTGGGATCCCCCTTCTCCTTCATGTTCAGACCTATTTGTTTTGAGATTTTAAGATGTTCGCCCCATTAGGTTTGTGAATTTAAGACCTTTCGCCCCATTTATGTCAAAATTAAGACCTTTCTTGTCATTTTTGGTGTTGATTTTTTTCCTGGCGAGAGATAGCGACCCTGTAATTTAGGAGGAACCAGCCTTTGGCCGGGACATTTTTCTACCGAAAAAATCACACATTTTTCTTGGGGGTATTTATTTTAAGCCTGATGGAAGTCTAGGGAGCAAATTAAAAACCTCCCCTTAATCCTCCTCCTCCTCCTATTTCTTTTCGACAAAAGGATAGACGCTTGTAATAGAGAAGGAGGGGAGAGGGGGGGGGGGGGTTCAGTATTGTGGCAGGCCTCCCGACGACGTTTCCAGCAGAGTGTGTTTGAAAAGGCCGGGCCCCCGAGACAAAGGGTACCCGAGATCATAAAGTCAGTCCCGCTGCCACCACGCCCTTTAAACCTCTCCTTCTGCTTTACTATTTTTTACCCGCCAACAGAAATTGCAGACACTGTGATCCGCGCTGTCTGTCTGTCTGTCTGTCTGTCTGTAAGCAGGACTACATGGAACTTTTTGTCAGTGCCTTCTTTGGGTACTGGCTCCCAAATAGAAATGAATAACTTTTGGCTAACATCCAAGTAACCTCATCCACCTACAGTATATTATACCCATCAAAAGTTTTTGGTTCATTTTCACGATACTGACTGTGAGACACATATATTGGTTTCCTAGATTACTTGAGAACTTCATACAAAGCAACGCTGAAAGTTGGGATGACCCCTATTGGGGACTTAGGGATGTTACCCATATATTACGGTATACATGCTATTATCTCTAACATGAATGAGTGAAATTATGTGACATTGGTGACCCTCAGACATTGGTGACCGCATACTGAGGATCCAACATAATATTGATTTATTCTACCGATTGGCCCAATTTGACCACTCAGCCCAATTCATCCACTCAGCCCAATTCATCTGCTCAGCCCAATTCAACCATTCAGCCCAAAGCAACTACACAGCTCAATTCAAACACTCAGCCCAATTCAACCACTCGGCCCAATTCAACCACTCAGCCCAATTCAATCACTCAGCCCAATTCAACCACTCAGCCCAATTCAACCACTCAGCCCAATTCAACCACTCAGCTCAATTCAACCACAGCTTAATTCAACCAATCAGCCCAATTCAACCACTCAGCCCAATTCAACTATTCAGCCCAATTCAACGGCTCAGGCCAATTCAACCACTCAGCTCAGTCAATCACTCATATTATGAATTGGACCACCCTGGCCCAATTGGCGCTTTATTCTACCAAATATAGACGTTTCGTAGTCATAGGTAGCAAAACAGATATAGTGATGAGAGCGGACGCTGTATCTTGTGTTCAACTGTAGTAAATAGGATAACGGAACATATAAATTAATGAAAAATAGGCCTACTAGATTGTACTCATGAACCAAATAGGATGAGTACTTTCTATATGTACAGTATTATTTTTCTTGCAATTCTATGCACAAAGTTAACAGTGATATATTGAGAAAAAGGGAAGAAAGTTACCCTTGTATTCGTCAACCATTCTTTCCCATCGCAACACAGTTATTGGACGATATAACTTGAAAATTACGTGTCCTTTACAGAAGCGCTAATCAGTGTACTCTCTATAAATAACACTTACTCTCTTAATATTCGTTCGGTATCAGGCTCTGCAAAGGGAAATAATTGTTTAAAAATACAAGCGTTAAGGGGAGATTTCTATTAATTTGTTTATCTATATATTTTGTTATTATTATTATTATTATTATTATTATTATTATTATTATTGTTAGTATTAGTATTTTTATTTTTGTTTTGCTTCCTCCCTAGACCTCCATCAAGCTTAAACGAATACCCCCAAGATAAATGTGTGCATTTTTTCGTTAATAAAATTCCCCGGACGAAGGTTTATTCCTCCTAAGTTGCAGACTCGCTATTGCTCGCCAGGAATATATCGAAACTTACAATTCCTAAATGGCACGGAAGTTCTTAAAATCACCAAACTAATGAGATGAATGTCTTAAAATTTCAAAACTAATTGGGCTAAGCATAAGGGAGAAGGGGGTCTAGAAAAAAAATAGTACAAACCTTAATACCATCAATCAGGCTACGAAAGTACCAGTAGTAACCTGCGCACGTATTTACCCCTTCAATATGATGGTTTTCGAAGTTCCTTTAGAATTGGCTGGCGAATAGTAGACAACTTTATTCGGTTCCCTTTAAGCATACAGTGGTGCAGGTTTTTTATTACCGTACGGTACCGGTATTTGTTTTTCCTCTGGCGAATATTATGTACGGTAATTATAATTGGTTTACCCCTTTCATTATGCAATGGCGGATGTATTTTTATTATTTGTTATCTTCTGGTGAATATTCGGTTTAACCTTTGCAGCATATAATTGCTCATGTTTTTTTTTCTGGTTTTTATTTTGCAATCTTGTAAGTTTGAAGGCGTCCGTTGGAGTCAAAGTATTAATCGAGATTAATGTTACCACTTTGATTGATAGACGATTGGAGGTCCTTCATATGTCGTCTAAATTTGTCTAGTGTTAGCCTAGTATTATTATTTTTTGTTTTCATTTTTTTTTTTTTTTTTTTTTTTTTTGCTTTGGTGTTTCTGAAAAGATTAAGATTTTAAAGAAGTACCGTACCGGTACTGTAAACTATGCCGGTAGCTATATACTGGTGTCATGTAACTCGCACATGACCTTCCTAAACTGAATAAAACTCAGAGTAGTGAAAGGGTTATCCCTATCTTATCCGACGTTTGAATGGTTTAGTGTGCTATTGTATTAATTATTATTCTTAAAGAGCTCATTATTTTGCATATTTCATTTTCTTTTTTTTTCTTTCTTTTTTTAAAGTTTGCCCCCTAGAACCCATTCAAGCTAAGAGACGCCTTCCTAGAGCACCTGCAAGGAGAGAGAGAGAGAGAGAGAGAGAGAGAGAGAGAGAGAGAGAGAGAGAGATCTTCTACAACCTAAATTTTCAGTAGCAGAATTTCTCGGTCTCTCTTACATAGCAGGCTAATTATTGCTCGCTAGGGGAAAATCGGCACCTGAACGGAACAAAGCCTCTTATAATGGCCAAAATATTGGGGTGAAGCATCTTATAATCGCCAATCCCATGGGGCGAAACTGGGTGATCCTAAAACGTAATTGGGTGAAACGTCTTTACATCTCAAAACTAATGGAACGAAACAGGGGAGGTCCAAAAAAGGCTTCCCTCGGCCTAAATAGGGTTACACATGGTTATGCATAGTTTGAAGATGAGCTTATGAGTTTACCCTTTTGTAATAAGGCTGTTCGAAGGGAGAACATTATTTACTCTTATTACTACGGTACCTTATTTTGCATTTATCTCTTCTAGAGATAACCACTTCAGTACCCTGGCGCGTCTTTACCTTTGATTCTGGCTATAAATAGACGATTTTATTAAGTTTAAGCGGGGCCCATGTTATTCAGTGGGTTTATTAAGATGGTATTTACCCCATAAGTCCTAGAGGTAGATTATAAGCTATATAGAATCGTCTGATGGTTACCAGAATACGGATTACGTCATAGTGTTGAAGGGGTTAAATACGGCAGCACTCCACAACATTTTGCCACGGGTCATGTCTTGGCAATTACACGGTACAATAATGAGGAAAGGGAAGTTGACGCAAGGTATTTTCGTTCTCCAGTAAACCTAAGCGCTAGCATATAATGGAATATTGACTCACAAGTCATATTTTCTCACCAACCAACTTTACTTCTAAACTCAGTTAATGAAATCAACAATACATGTGGCACTCCAAGGACTCGAACCTAGGATACTCACACCGAAATTCCGCGCAGTTATGCATTACGCTACCAAGACAGTACCACAAATTTGACAAACAAACTTTAATGTTTCTCATTATAGACATTGTAGGTTTGCGACAGGGTTGTGTAATGTCACCATGACTGTTTAATATGTTTATGGATGGTGTGGTGAGGGAGGTGAAAAGGAGAACTATGGGAAGAGGATTGGGTTTAGTAGGAAAGAATGGTAGAGATTGGGAGTTGAATCAGTTGCTGTTCGCTGATGACACAGCATTGGTGGCGGATTCTGATGAGAAACTGCAGCGGGTAGTCAAAGAGTTTGGTGTGGTTTGTGGAAGGAGGAAACTGAAGGTGAATGTCAATAAAAGTAAAGTAATGGTGTGTAATAGGGGAGAGCATAGGGTGAATCTAGATGTGAGGCTGGATGGGGAAATATTGGAACAAGTAGAGTGTTTTAAATATCTAGGAGGAACGATAAGCAAGAGTGGAGGTATGGAAGTGGAGGTAAAACAGAGAGTGTGTGAAGGAAGGAAGGTTTTCGGAGCAATGGGAAGTATGTGGAAGACGAGAAATCTCGGAGTGAAAGTAAAAAGTGCACTGTATCAAGGAATTGTTGTGCCGACAGTGATGTATGGGGCTGAGACATGGGCTCTGAAGAAAAAGGAGAAAAGAGGGCTGGATGTGATGGAGATGAGCTGCTTGAGGAGTATGTGTGGAGTTACTCGTAGAGACAGATTGAGGAATGAAGAGATACTAGGAGAGTGGGCCAGCAGGAACATTTGTCAGCCAGAGTGGACAGAAGGGTGCTGAGCTGGTATGGTCATGTTGAACGAATGGGAGATGAAAGGCTTACAAAGAGAATATGTGAGTCAGGTACAAGGGGAGATAGAAGGGCAGGAAGACCCCCATTGAGATGGAGAGACTGTGTAAGAAAGGCTTTGGATGATAGAGGAATGACTATAGATCAGGCAGGGGAAGTGGTGGTGGACAGGAGTGAATGGAGAATGCTTGTGAATAGTTGAGTGAACACGTGGTCATTTGGAGTAAGGGGTCGGGCGGAAGTTGGACTAGATAATAGTCCATCAGGCGCCTGGCCCGGGGAGACGATTAATATGAAGGGTGCGCCTGGAAGTGTGGTGGGAGGGCTTGTGGCTTTGGCTCCGCTGCATGTCTGCCTGCCGAGATCGGAACCTCTCCGGGTGGTCGGGGGCCGGGGGAGTGCTGGAGCGACCTTGGTGACCCTGGTCTCTGGGTCTTCTCCTGGGTGACCTGGATGTGTGTGAGTTTTGTGTTTTTTATCTGTGTTTATTTGTTGTTTTATGTTGTTTTTGTGTTTCCCTGTTCTTGCTCTGTCTTGAGTCGGCTACCCCCAAAATGGGGATTGGGCCTGAGCATATAGATAGATAGATAGATAGATTATAGACAAATGTACGCCTCCACTGTAATAATGAACGATTTAAGGGAAGATGGGTTGTTTTTATAGACCCCCTTCTCCATCATGTTTAGCCCCATTAGTTTTCAGATTTTAAATTGTTTGCCCCATTAGTTTGTCGATTTTAAGACCTTTCGCCCCATTTATTTGTCAATATTAAGACCTTTCGTGCTAGTTAGGTGTCGATGTTTTTCCTGGCGAACGATAGTGAGCCTGTAGTTTTGAATGAAACTGCCTTCGGCCGGGACATTTTTCTACCGTAAAATGTACAAATTAATCTACAAGGGTGGTCTAATGGATGTTTTTTTGTTTAAGTTTGATGGAGGTCTAGGGAGGAAACGAACAAATAATGAATAAATGAACAAATCGACCAAAAAGTGAGCCATCCAACTTAATCAGAGTGTCAAACGAGAGGTTATTCAAAACCAATTGACTTTTTTTTTAGTCATTATTGTTATACCGTAGCCTACATACAAAGTACTATTTATGATTTACAATTCTTAGTATGTCTTTGGCAATGATCAAATGGTGAAAGTAATGCAATTTAGTGTTCATTTGCCTGTATTCTTTCTTGTATTTATCCAATCTTAAAACCAAATGGTCCCGGTTTGACACTCTGCGCTTAATTGTAACAAAAATGACACGCATCAGAAGTGTTCCAATCGTTCATGTGTTATTATGCGAGTAGATTAACCCGTTCAGCACCAGGGATGTCCTTTTCATCATATTCTGGCAACTATTTTACGATTGTATTCAACTTAGGAAGGACCTCTAGCAATAATATGGCTTCAAACTATCTCAACCAACCCTTTTAACTACCATAGATCCTTCCTAAACTACATAATATTGCCTAAATATTGCTAGAGTAAAGTATAACACACGTCGCTGGTTAACCGAAGAACGCTGTTTATGAGTACCGGTACCCCTTTTGTTACTATTATGCGTAAATTTTGTTTACAATGTACTTTATTTGAGCGTGAATTTGGACTTTTCTACAGTGTTTAAATTAATTTTGTTTGACCAAATTAAGCTACACTGTTAGAAGGTAAACAGTTTAATTAATAATTATGGTCAGAGGAAAGCAACACGAGTACGGTACCAACTTAATAGCATAGTTTCAACGATTACGCATTAATATCCTGTCGATAATATTAGTTATTTGTGGTTTCAATATCATAATTATAAAGTAGAATACAGGTAAAACTGCATTATCGAATACAATGCTCTAGGCCTATACTTGCACCTTAAGGTCTTCTATTGATTATTAAATCATTAATTTTACAGGGTAAAGTACCCTTAGAATATAACTTAACCTATCATAGCATTGACAAAATTCCCTTTGAATGCCAAATGTAATATTTTATTGTTATTATTTAACTATAACCCTGTACAACACTATAGAGACCATTTAGAAATACTCATCTAATATAAACCTACAACACTGTGCTTACAATAATCTTACATTAAACTATTTTTGTATTCTTGATTACTCGGCCATTTCGAAAGTTGTTCATAGAAACATGTTGATTATGAAAACTTAGTATTAATATGATGAGGAACATACAGTATTATTGTACATTTCTAAAAAACTGTCAATAAGACAGGTGCTATGGGTTTAATTATTCCTCCATGTAAAATTAAATTAAATTAAATAGTAAAAAGTTGTATTTATTTACACTCATTTGAAAATAGTACGTCACTCCAAAACTAGGGACTCTTACTAGAATTTCAGTTTACCACATTATTTTTGTGATTATTTTGTTGTTGTCGATTTCTTATATAATTAATTATTGAAACATTTTGTTCACAGTTTAAACATTTCTCGATTTTTGAAAAGTTACAATACACTTTCCTATGTGAATTGTTTTAGTTATTTACTAGGCCTATCCATATTTCTCAATGTCTGTAGGCCTACACAACGTTCCACTCATTTCTAAGCTTTTAAACGGATTAGGTAGGTTCGGTAGTGTAAATTAGGTTATGTTATTTCGGTTATTTGGTTATCTAGGCTAGAATTGAATGGTTGATTATCGTATCTAATTTAGAGTAAGTAAGTTAGGTTATCTAGGTTAGGTTGGATAATCTAATTTATCTAAGTTAGGTTTGTTAGGTGAAGTTACCTAGGTTAGGTTGGAAAGGTTTGGATATATAAATTAGGTTAAGTCAGGTTGTCGAGGTTTTATATCTAGGATACGTTCCTTTGGTTACCGGTACGTTATATAGCTTGGGGTGGATAGGTTATATAGCTAGGTTAGGTCACTTACGTTCTCGTTGGTTAGGTATTGGACATGGAGATTCCCAGTAGACCTAACAGTAATAGTAATATGGTGATACTTTTGGTAAGGGATGTGTTTCGCAGTTATGTTCCCGTCCATTTTTTGTTTTGTTTTTCTCAACCTAATATTGTATCTCACAGCCGGTAATACAACTCTTAAAAAAGAACAGCGGGCCTTGGGATAAACCCCCATGGCTAATTTGCATCATAATGTATAATGCCAGCAGGGGACAAAAAAGTTAAATAACGTACTGGTACACAACTAGCAGTCAAATTAGACGAGAACATAACCGCGAGCGTACGAGTATGCCTGATAACACAGCCCTTACCATACTTATATTTTTGTTTTCACTTTTCAAGCTTCAACCCTGGGGAACGTTGTTGTTGAAGGCTATGTAATTCTGAATGTATGTGGGTATAACTATTCGCGTTTGTGAGTATTCATGTGTGCTACCAAAATATATATTAGTTACCTACCAAATATACCCGTTTTCTGACTATCATGGCTCCGTAGAAAATGAAACTGTCCTGTATTTTTATTTTGGCTAACTATATTATTTGTGTGGAGCGCAAAAGTGTATTCATTAATTTTTTGTTTTTCTATTTTTGTTATAGTATATGCATTAACAAATATCTATTTATTTATTTCGCCTTCACCTTACAGTTTTTTCTGATAAATTTTGTTTACGTTATTGTACAATATTATCCATCTTGCTTGTTGAAATTTTAGATAACAAATGAGTTCGAGGATTTGCCCCCGAACTCATCATATAGGACGATATTATTGTTATCGAAACATTCTTGTATTTTATAGTGAGAACTCGCAGGAAATAATTATACCAAAAGCGAGATAATAATTAAAAACAAAATTGATAAAGCATTCTAAGACTAGGCCGTGGTGGTCAAGTGGTGAGCACGCTCGCGTGTGAATCTGAAAGACCCGGGATCGAATCCCTGCCACGGCGGACATTTAGTGGGTGTGGTAGTACGTCCTAGCATGTTTCACATGCTTGCACCCAGTCAGGGGACATCCTGACGACGTATACAGACAAAACACACATAACAAAGCCACTCCAACACCTTCCTCTGTCTCCAACACCCCTTCTCCCCTCTCAACACTCTTCTCTGAGCTATTGCCGATAAAAATGGCATGTTCAGTCCTGTAAAGAATCGTAAGATTCAGAGTCGTAAAGATTCCAGGACGAGCTCATTAGCGGCGGATCCCCAGATCGACCGTGGTCGGTGATTGTCACCTAAACATCTACAAAACAAGTACAAGTACTAACACTGATAGCCGATGGTAATTCTTCTGATATTTTAGCCAAGATATGCGGATAAATTGAATCTCCTCCTGGCAGGCGGTCAGTTGGCGTTTGAGAGTCATTAGATTCACACCTTACAAAATATATTCTTGATAATAATTAATTTGTGAAAGTGTAATAATTAAACTGTATAAATTAAAAGGCCTAGTATTCGTTTGATTGTTTATTTCACGATGTTTGATTCAGAAATTTATGACGACGAATTCCTAGGGTTGGACCTCCTACGCACAGGGATGACGACCATCCTTCCTAAACATGACGAAAACGTTGATGGTGAGTTTCTAGGACTTGCTATTCTAGCGGCAAAGTTGGCCACCATCCTTCATAGATATGACGAAAACGTTAATGCTGAGTTTTTAGGACTTGATCTCCTAGCCGCAAGAACAACCACCATGCTTCCTAGATATGAGGAGACTCCTGGTGATGATTTTCTAGGACTTGATCTCCTAGCTGCAGGCACAACCACCATCCTTCCTAGATATGAGGAGACTCCTGCTAATGATTGTGTAGGACTTGATCTCCTAGCTGCAGGCACAACCACCATCCTTCTAGATATGAGGAGACTCCTGCTGATGATTTTCTAGGACTTGATCTCCTAGCCGCAGGCACAACCACCATCCTTCCTATATATGAGGAGACTCCTGCTGATGATTTTCTAGGAGTTGATCTCCTAGCTGCAGGAACAACCACCATCCTTCATAGATATGAGGAGACTCCTGGTGATGATTTTCTAGGACTTGATCTCCTAGCTGCAGGCACAACCACCATCCTTACTAGATATGAGGAGACTCCCGGTGATGATTTTCTAGGACTTGATCTCCTAGCTGCAGGCACAACCACCATCCTTCCTAGATATGAGGAGACTCCCGGTGATGATTTTCTAGGACTTGATCTCCTAGCCGCAGGAACAACCACCATCCTTCCTAGATATGAGGAGGACCCCGATAATGAGTTCCAGGGACACTAAACTCTGATTTCCAGGGACATTAAACTCTTAGCTTCAGGGATAACCACCATTCTCCCAAATGTTAGGCGGCACAGTTGCTAGTTGCTAGGCGGCATATTTAAAACAAAATATGTTTTGCACATCTTAACAGAACAATTGTCTGTTTTTGAAAATGTTGCATTGGTTAAAAGATTTTTAAGATTTGGTGGCTGTCTCTTTGATTTTATTAGGTTAGAATTTTTGTGAAGATTTTTAGTAGCAGGGCACTTTTTTTAGGAAATTAAAGGTTTGATTTACAGTTTCCGAATGATCTTCATAGTTCGGATTGAACGTTGAAATGTAGCATATATTATCACTACTCTTACCGTCTTTATTCTGATTTCTGAGTTGATCTGTAGGGATTTATGAAGCCTTCTTAATGCCGTTTTGAATTAAACAGTTTGGATAGTTACATTGTTTTAAGAATTGTGAAAGTTCATTTAGGCGAATGTTTTTCCATTGGGGTTTTGAGACTAAAGTGCAAATTCGTCTTGCTAAATTGAACGGTATATTTGTTTTAATATGCCGGGGATGACTAGAGTGAAAGTCAAGATATTGGTTCGAATCCGTGGGTTTATAGAAAATATTTGTATGAATTAAATTATCCTCTTTAATTATTTTTAGGTCCAAGAAGGTCACCTCATTGCCAAATTGATCGCATTTAAAAGTTAGGCGGTCATCCAAGGCTTGCAATTCTGCCTCAAAAGATGAAATATCTCCCCTTTCAACATTCCATATACATAAGATATCATCGAGATATCTAAAGTATATTTTCTTTATGTCAGTGATAATATTTATAGGGAATTTGTTGCTCAAGTTTTGAAAGAGTTTTTCTTCCAAGAAACCTAATGCTAATGTAGCATATGCGGGAGAACATTTTGTTCCCATTGCCGTGCCAAGTATTTGCTTGTAATTGGTAAAGTTGAATTGAAAAGAGTTATTCTCTAGGATTAGTTTGTATCCTTCTATAATAAACTCAGGGCTGAAACATTCATGTAAGTGTTCAGGGTATTTTGCAAGCCAGTATTCAAGTGCACTTAAGCCCAAATTATGCTCAATATTACTATAGAGACTGACTACATCGAATGTTATGAAAATTTCGTTCTTATTTAGAGTGGTAGGTAGTTTATTTAATAAGTCTACAGAGTCTTTAACATATGAGCCAATATTTCCTACAAATGGCTGTAATAATAAGTCTAGAACATGACTTAGACGGTGTGTGGAACATGCTGGCCCTGCTACTATGGTTCTCAGTTTTAAGTCTGCAGGATCTTCTATGGATACACTGATGGCATTGTGCTTTAAAATTTCGTTATTTATTTTTTCAGATTTATGTATTTTGGGAAGGCTATAAAATTTACTGGTTTTATAATCAAAGTTAGTAATATAAGAGGTCTCTTTATGCGTTAGTTGGTTTTTATATTTTGAAGTTAATTTCTTTATTTTATTTATTACTTTATTTATTACTTTTAAATCCCCTTCAGGGATCACGGCGTCAGGCAATAGATAGATAGATAGAATTATAGAATTTTGTCTTCATAAAATTTCTCATTCATGATAACAACACTCAAACCTTTGTCAGCCTCCTTTATTACTATTTGGTTATTATTATTCAAATTAGTGACCGCATGCCTCTCTAATTTGGAAATGTTTGACTTTGATTTATGTTTTACTGGTGGTGGTTGGTGTTTCAAGAAATCGATAGCTATATCTAAAGTGTCATTTCTACCCTTTTCAGGTTCCCAAGAGGACTTTTGAGTACCGTAACTATCGATTCATCCACAAATTCGCTTTCATTAAAGAACTCCCTCAAACGTAAATTCCTGCAAAAATTATTGATATCATGCGTCAGCTGCTGTGTATTATTGGTAAGGGGAGTAGGGCAGCATTTTAGGCCTTTTGAGAGGGTTGCAGTTTCCTGTTTTGTGAGGATGTGGGACGATAGGTTTACTATTTTAGTTTTTACCTTTAGTTCGGATTTGTCCTCCAATTGCGGTTCCTTTGAAAAAAATGGTTTTGGCTGTCAAGGTGATCATTCTGCCTAGGGTTATTAGATGAGTCAATGTTTGTGTTTGCGAGGTTCATAAGGATTTCTCCGATTTTACTCCAATCTACATTATTGGTATTCGTCCTTTGAGAGTCATAGGTTTGCTGCCTTTGATAATGCCGAGTGTTCCATTGAGAGTTGTTAGTTCTTTGTCTAGGGTAGTGCTGGTTCCCATTATATCGAAAATTGTATGTTCTTTGTCTCTGATGATTCTGGTTACCATTGTGATGCGAGTTGTATGGTCTATTCTGTCTAGGATAATTTTGATTTGTTCTAGGTTCTCGATGCGGTGGTTGGGACTGTTCATCGTGTTCCTTCTCAGTTTCGGGGGAGAACGAGTCCTTTTGTTTGGCCCAGATTGCTTCAGATTTTTGTTGCTCATGGCTTATTTCTTTGATGAACATTTCAGTCAGTTTCTGTCTCACTTCAGGGGTGCTGTGTTTTTGTATGAGACTATTCATCTCAGTTTCACATGCATCCAGAATAGATTTGTTTTTTTATTTCATCCTCCTCTAGTCGCTCCTTTTCGATCTGTAACTTTGTTGCCTCTAACTGTTTCATGCGTGTGGTTTGATTCTCAGATTGGCCAGGGAATTTCTTCTCACGAAATCTGTATGGAATATAGGGTGGTTCCTGGTTCAAGAAATCTTTGTAGATGTTCTTGATACCATTGCATCGAATTGTTTTATAATATGCTATTTTTCTCCTATTGATTATGTTGGACCAACATACCTTTTCAGTCTCTATGAAAAGTTCAGCTGCGTCGTCAACAGTACTAGGTGCTTGGTTAATATTGCTCCTGACAGTTTTTGCATTGCTTGTTTTATGGGGTTCTTCCTTAAAGCATCTAATTAATTGCGTCTGGTGGTTGCTGATTTCTTCAAGTTTCTCAAAACAAAATTTTAAGCCAAAATACCGAATCATTGGGGCCTTGTTCTGATGCAGGGGAAGAATCCTCATTTAAGTTATGCATTTTGAATACAAAATTACAAAAATTTCAGAATATAAGTACACGTTCAATTTCTTGCACTACTTAATTGGTGTTAAAACAAATGCCAAAAAAAAGGGCTGTAATAAAACCCCGCGATCACCAATGGAAAATAAATACAGAAAAGAGATATATAGTGCAGAGAAACAAACTTTGTGGGAAAAATATAAATGGTCTGTGGCTGAAGATATAGTTTTAGATATGCTTGATGCCAAATACAAAATGTACAAAAGACTGAGCTCAAGTATGCTGCGTATTGTTGCGAAAATTAAAAGGTTTGTGGCTCAAGATGTCTTATTAGACGTTCTTTATGCCAAATCAGTAATGCAATTATACAACTAAGTTCAACTTATGCTGGATGTACATAAACATTTAAAACATTTATGCATGCAAAATGCTTAATAAAGTTTAAAAAGTATGCTGCACTTTGTTGCAGGTAATTAAAAAAGATTTGTGACTCAAGATGTCTTCGTTCTTTATGTAAATAAAAGAGTCGAGAGATCTGCGGGAGTCAGTGGGTAAACGAAAATGGAATTGTTTATTCAATTTGGATTCATGCAGATCATTCCTTAGCTGAAAGAAATCGTCCAGTATACACTGTAAACATAATTAACAGCAGAAGACCGTAAATTACCACTGTCGAAAACCGTATTAAATAGTACGGTGTTTTAGCTGTATTGTACCTTTAATTTACTGCATTGAGACTGTAAATTATCAGAAATACCGACGTTTATAATCTTATGTGACTGTTAAAATTACGATATTATGCTGCCTATCCAGTTACCGGTACCGTAAAAACAACGGAATATATTATAAAGTGTAGACTTCCGTATCCATAGGCCTACATCTATTCACAGGCGCCTCTGTGTGAGAGTGAGGCGAAGAGCTCGTTTTCTGTGAAACAGTATATGCAGTAGTAATGACAATATACGGTACTGATACATAGAAAATGCACACATTCACCTCCCTCACATGTACATTTTCACTTTTCAGGCGCCTGTGATGCACCCTCACATAATAGGGTAATCGGAGTAAAACTATTATAAATAACATTATTAGTGTTACTGGCATACACGACAGTAGATCTGAACAGGCCACGAAAATGGAACTTTGCAGTAAGGGACCCAAAATCGGAGAATGAAACCCCAAGTTCGAACATGGAAACCGCGAAAATGTGATATTTTCGCGGTTTCGAAGTTCGAACTTGGGGGTTCGTTCTCCGATGTTGGGTCCCTCACTGCAAAGTTCCATTTCGTGTCCAATCCAGATCTACTGTAGGCCTAGTCTATGTTACTGGTTATGATGGTAATAATTATCTATATTAACAATGTGGAACGACGTCTTTGGGGTTACTATGATTTTATTTCATTGTATTAATTATTTTTGAGGATTTTGGTTGTTCATGCCATTGTCTAGCAATGTATTTTTTAGCCCCCCCCCCCCCCCACACACACACACACTGGATATTAAAATAATACTAATACTAATAATAATACAAATAAAATAGTCTCCTCAGATCCCATTCAAACTAAAAGATACCCTGCAGACTCCCTTCAAGCTGACAGTTATGTTCTTTTTTCGATACCTGTACATCCCGGCCGAAGGCCGGTTTCTCCTAAATTGCAGGCTCGCTTTCGCTCGCCCACAAAAAGGCTAACACCTGAAAGGGGTGAATCGCCTTATAATCACCAACCAAATGAGATGACACTTCTGAAAATCTTCAATCTAGTGGAGAGAAACAGGGAGGGTTCAAAAAGACCCAACTCGTACCAGAAAGCTCATTATTATTCATCACTATGTTGGTTGCTAATAGGGACGTTCACGTAAGTCATATTGACCGGCACTTTGTCTGTATCTTGTTATTAATGGCAGGAAACGGGACATGGGAACCCTCCTAAATCTTTCCAGGGCCCCTCGGTGCCAACTAAGATCCTTTCCGTTTTTTCCTGTTCATCTTGGCTGGCCTCGATGAACCAGTGTAAATGTTCGGGTGCTCCTGATGAGCATTTATGTCTCGTTTCAAGACATACAATGCCTGATTCAGACAAAATATCAGGAACTGGGTACTATACACATTTACTACTTAGAACATGCAGTAGAACGTTTGCCTGAGTGATTGTGTTTGTGTGTGTAGGGTAGACTTGCCAATTAATACGCGAACTCAATAAAAAATACAACCCACAATAAATTATATACTAAAGCCAGATTAATGAAATCAGTATCACTATACAGTATACCTTAACCATTGTACGGTACATTATAACACTAAATTCATTACCGTAACTCACTTCATGTTATGGGTATTTTTATTTTATTCAAGTTTTGTTTGGGTGTTGGTCTACCATATGCGTATTTACTTGAGTATGTCTACCTTTAACTATGAGGGTAGTACTGGCGTCCAACTGGCATTTGTTTGGAACTATGAAGAATTTAGTCTATTTATTACAAATACTAGAGTTTATAGGGCACCGTCTTTCACAGTTAATAAACAAACTAATTAACTACGTGCTAAAAAGGATTGTTTTGTTGGTGGTCTGGGAAGATTTTATAACAACTGTAGCAAGTAAAAATATATACATTCTTATCTGGCCACAATCCTAAACAGCCTAGGTTAGGTTTGATTTTGTTTTGTTTATGAAGGAGACAAAAGTCAGGTTGCCTGTAACGAGTGTCTCCCCAAAGCCAAAAGAGTGACAGAGCCAAATTCAAGGGACGGTGGGGTCAAAATGCCTGGACACATGACGTTTAAAGCAGTCTAAGTCATAGGATGAACGAAAGATTGATTGAGGGAGAAAGTTCTAGAGTTCACTTGTTGAGTAGAAGAAAGACTGAGAAAAATTGCTACTTCTTGGGTTAGAGAGGTGGATGGAATTGGAGTGGGACTGTGTTGAAAGATGGTTGCCTCGCATTCACCGTAAAGGAGGGGGCATGCACTGAGAGAGCTCTGAAGAACACTTATGTTATAATACTGATAGAAGAGTGAGAGAGATGCAACATTGCTGCATGTAGAAAGAGATTGTAGGGAACTAGTAAGAGGAAGTGAGTTGATGAGGTGAAATGCTTTTGTCTCTACTCTTTCGAGAAGTGCGGTATGGGTGGAACCTCCTCACACATGCAAACAATACTCGATGCATGGGCGCACTGTGCCCCTATAGCCTACTGACGAAGAAGCTTTGCGGGGATGGAGAACCCACGGAAACGGTTGAGCACACCTAACTACTGGGAAGCTATTTTCGCAAGAGTGGTAATATGATCTTTCCAGGCTAGACTGGTTTAGGCTAGGTTATTGGTTTGGGCTGGTCAGGTTAGATTAAGTTTAGATACACTAAATTCTGTATGGTTAGTTTAAGAGACTGTGGCCGTTTTGACTTGAAACCTAGGCTATGACAGTAACAGTACCGGGTATGTAGAGGAATGTTGTGAATATAATTTAATCTATATTAATTTTTTTTTTTTCCCATTACTGGTATATGGCCCCCCAAACTTGCTTTATGTATATTTTCATTATTCGACATTTGTAAATTTTTAATCGCTTGATAACTTTTCCAACAATACCATCCTTTATTAGCCTGACCTAACATATATGAGATTAGGCAGAAATGATTAGGAACGCTATAGTAGGATAAATTGATTAGTTTTGGTTAGGAAGCTTTTATGTAAGTACGGTAACTGCAAAATCAACATTTGCAAAATAAACACACGTTTGCCACACAGCCCGAGCAAAGTTTTAACAAATTTTTAACTTGAGTCTGAACGATAACCGTAATAAGTCAGTACATTGATCAAGATATTTTAGATAACAATCCATCAAATATCTTTATAATAGAAGCTGTTTGGCCTCCATCGTGTGTTCACGTTCCCGTGGTATCGGGCGAGTCTTTTCTTTTTCTTTGGGGGTGCACTAGTCGGCCCTGGTGATCGTCTCCTGTGTGGGCAGTCCTGCGACATCTCCCCCCTTCCTGCATGCTGCCCTGCTACTGCTTTGTCATTTTCTATCCATCTGTCTGTGCTGGCTTCTGTACCCTGTGCCATCTTTGACTCTCAATGTTTGGTGGGTCCAGAGCACCTGCCAGGACCCACTTTGGTTTACTTTGGGGTTCCTTCGTGGGCCCCACCTACCTGTCTGTGCCCTGGGCGGCTTTCAGCCTCCAGCGTTTGTGTTGGCTCCACCATTGTCGTCTTTTCTTTTCACCATGCATCTTTTTCCTGCCGGGTGTCATCATTCATCGTATCACCTCCCCATTCAATCCTTCACATCCCAGGATTGTTGCTGCCTCTATGCAGCCCCTCCTGGGTCGACGTTTGAGCCCCCTGTTTCCAGGGAGGCTGATGAGGATTAACCCACAATGTGGTAGGGTGTATGGAGCATTCTCTGTCGTCATTATCACAACAACAACAACAAATATTATGATAGTAAAGAATACTTTCTTGTATTCTATTTAGTGCCTTGCAGCTTTGTTACTTAGGAAATATGACATGAATGTAAATAGACACGTAATGCAGTTGGTATAGTAGGACATATGACTATTACCGGTAATTATAATTTTGAAATACTATCGATAAACCCCAGTGTATTTTTAGTTACCATTCCAAACTAGTTTCGCATCCTTATTTGTACAGTATATAATATTTTTGTTATTTTCTAACTTTAGAATAGCTCTAAGCTTAACTCAACCTTTCCTAAATATATTGCGAGATTAAACGAATCTTTAGGAAATTTTAAGTTCGATTTTTGGACTATTCTACTTTAGAGCTAGATGCATAAGCAAAATAATAACACGTAAAGATAGTCTGTAAAACTAGTCTTGATAGGTACCGTTTTCTAGGCATCTGTGAATATGAGTGTTATGAACCGCGTTTCCATCCTTTATATAGGCTACATCGTAGTACAAGTTCCAACTTTGTTATGACCGTCTTGAGAACATTATGGCTGAAGGCGCTTGTAATATATGTTACGTGATGTGATGAGTTCGAGACAAATCCTTCCAAACTGAACCCCTTGTCGTATTATCTGGTTTTATTACCAGATTTCGACCATAAATATTTCTCGACAGATATTTTTTGCTTTGGTTGTTGTCCAAGTTCCTTTAGTTTAGTTTCTCTTGTTCTCTAAAATTCATATATTATTACCTTCAATGTTAGTAGCTTCTTCACTAGATTGAAATCTTCCTATAATTTATTTGTTGTTTTCAATATATGGTTGTTGCAATACGAGTGATTTTGTGGTCTTCTTCATATGTGGTTTTCTTCATATACTGAATTGGTTACCCATCGTTTTACTCCGTTTTCTAATTTTCATTCTAAAGGCAGACATTGAAAGAAGATGGAAGCTTAAACTTTTGGGAGTAACCATTCTATATGTAAGCGGCCCCCACCCTTAACATACACACAACATACTCTTACAAAAACGTTCCTCAGTGTCGGGTCTTGTAAAAAAGAGTGAATGAATAATAAGAATACCTGCATCTAACCCATATTCACACTTATAGTATTTTAAACTTGCAAAAAAGCACCCTTTCACCAAAAAAGTTCCCCCGAGTTTGGGGGCTTGTATAGCGAATACAAAAAGAACACGAATGCTAATCAAAGTTACTGTTGGCCTATTTTAGAAGTGTTCGCCAGTATCGTTACCAGTAGCCTATTCATAGCAGTACTCTTACAATGGAAGGAAAGCAAGCATCAACAGCCCTACTGATCCTCACTAATTATCCCACAAGAAGAACGGTGGAATTTGGGTAACTCTAACAGTAACGGCTTGCATAATCGTTCATTTACGTCTGTCAGTTCTCTGTATCACTCAGGTCAGTTTTAGCGTGTGTGGGTGGTTTGATGGTTTGTTCAGTTGGGGAACTACCGTAAGTCTTTACACACTTGGTATCATATGGTTGGGAGAAGCCACCTACAAAAGACCCGTTCCGCTGAACAGGTCTTTTATAGGCGGCTTTTCTCAACCTTGGTACCAGGTGTGTAAAGACCAGTGGTGGGCAAAGCTAACCGAAAAGTTAGCTGAGATAACCGATAATCAGCTGACTTAGAACGTTAGCTTCGATAACGCTGAATCGCTAAATTGCTAAAGAAATTAGTGGAAGCTAACGATAACAGTTAACAGCTAACTTTTATCATATGATTTTAGCAGTGATTTGATTTTTTTCTCTGAAACCCTTAAACACAAACCTAGGAAGCTAAAACTATGATATGCATTAGGTTGTAGTTGTTGTTGTTGTTGTTCCCTAAGCTGCCTGGCCGAACAGCCCCGAGTCCCTGAGAAAGGCCACGGCCACGATCGGGCTTTCCCACAGAGCTCTCATTGAGTGTAGATTGTGTTGTTGGCGTAAGCGGTTGTGTGAAATGCAGTCTTCTATGATGTGTTTAATGGTATGGGGGTGCTGTGTTACATCCCGGGCAGGCGTCGACAACGGAGTCATCCAGTCTCTTCTGATAGCTCAGGAGAGCTGGATGGTGTCCGCATCTCAGCCTGGCCAGGTGGACTCTGTCCTTGCGAGGAAGGGAGGATTCGGAAGGATGGATTTCGGGAGGTCGTGCATGCAGCTGCGTGTTGTCTGTGAGTGAGTGGATGGATCGGTGAGAGATATGAGTATGGATGTGCTTCTGGAAGTTGGTTCGGGGTGGGCAGGGAGGGAGAGAGGACAATAATTGTGTGTGATACCGTGTGCTGGGTGTTGTTTTGATATTTCTTGGTGTCTGTGGGTGTGTTGCCATGTAGTTTAGTGGGTGGTTTTGGTTCGTGGAGGCTGCTGCCAGGAATTGAGTGCCTCTCATGTCCAGATGGTCTTTGACTTTGAGGATTTTGCTTTCTTGATGTAGGTGATCTGCATTAGGTTGTAGTTGTAGTTTATTGCTTAGATACAACTTTCCAAAACATCGGCTAGAAGAATCATAGAATGCCAAGATCAGATGATTAATGAAATGTGCATGTGCATCCTTCTGTACATAAATCATTAAATGAACAAATTAAATAAACATTAGCTTACAATCATATGTATTTGCATACATTAATACAAGACTGTTCAGTATTACTACTGTATCACAATATTTACGGACACTGTTAATCAAAATTAAATTCAATATATTAGCGAGTACCGGTAGCTAAAATTAAAATATAATGTTTCTCTCGTGAGTTATGTGCAACAGTGTATGCAATATCATAAGAACGATAAGATATTACTAGATAATAAATAATAATAAAAATATAGTAATTATGATTAATTATTTATAATTATGACTTATTACTCATGAGTCATAACTCATGAGCTATGCAACGACACTTCTATCGAATAACTTTTGTTTTTGATTGAGTTAGAAAACTTAGATAGGCATAGCCAGTAGAACAAAATCAATAAGCTTAACCCCTAAAGTTGAGTTTATATCCTAGAAGTATATCAAAGGCTAAAGAAAATCATCTATTGATAACTAGAATATAATGCAAATTACATCATGGTGCTGAAGGGGTTAATAACTATAATAATATAAGTAGTATTTATTGTTAATCAACAATTAACTAAAATGCATTTGAGACTGTGGTTGCCTGAGAAACAAATGTACATTCAAATATAGGAACTTATATAACAATAAATAAATACAAATATATACCAAAATAGATCTATGGTAACATTTTGAAAATGCAAATGTCGTAGTTTGTCTGTAGCGAATTTCTCAAGTCGGCGCTAGGCTCACGACACGTTGTGACGTTCATGTCATAATATGACTCATTAGTCTTGTATTGTGTACTGTCCATGTGAATGTGACGTGATATAGTCAGTGTAATACTGCCTGTTGCAATGTTGCAATTACATACTCTAATAAATATGTGTAATTTTAGGGTTTGCAAACGTTTTTACCAATACACTTTCTTTACCAGCGAATGTACATTAGCTGATTAACTGACTTACAGTTAGCGGCAGTAAATTTATCGGAAGCTAATCGGTCCGCTAACGATTTTCAAAGTTAGCTTAAAAGCTAACCAGCTAACGAAATATTTAGCTTCGCTATTAGCTGTTAGCTGATTAGCGGAAATCGTGCCAACCACTGGTAAAGACTTAGTTCCCCAACTGTACATATTATCTTACAGGTCTGCAAAACCGTCAATCCACACCCACATACGTTCAAATTAGCTTCAAGCTAGCCTGTACAGTACACTGTTGGCCCTTGTATGTCAAACTGAGCATGTGTGGCGACCTTAACAATAGCTGGTGCGACGTTATGGGGATTTTTAGGATATTTTGTTTAATTATTATAGGGTTTTGTTATTGCTACTGCCATTTGTGAGCAATGTTTTTGTATTTGCCCCCGTAGAAAAAAGCCTCCCTAGGCCCCCTTAAAAAGGAAAAAAACAAAAATAAATAAATATATAAATACAATAAAAATAAGGAACTCCCCTCGGACCCCCTTCAAGCTAAACATGACAGTAAATTTTTGGATCTAGAAATATCGCGACCAAATGCTGGGTTTTTTCCAAATTGCAAGCTGTTTTTCGCTCACCCAGAATATATCGACACCTGAATGGGGTGAAGTGTTTAATGATCGCCAAACTAAGCAGATGATACTTTTTAAAATATCTCGAACTAATAGAGTGAAACAAGGAGGGGCCAAAAAGACCCGCCTCTCGCCAGATAGGGTTAAGCTTACATTCGGTATTTCGTTGCCCCCTAATGCTTGAGATGGCTTCAATGGGTCTACCAGTGTGTACTTTGTTGTTATTGAACTGTTCAAAGATTCCACTACCGTATGACTCTTCATTCCTATACCATTCGTTGTCAAAATATATGCTTCCTAACGTTGGTTTTTGACATCTACGTCTCTTGTTTATAATTCCCGAAAATAACTGAACAAATTTAGACTTTTGGATAACATGTCACGTCGCTTCTTGTGAAGCATTATATTAGTTATTAATATTTTTTTTCATATGGGTCCGCAGATAGCCATTTAACCCCTTCTGTACTAGCGACGTAATTTTCATTATCTTCTAGCTATATTTATACGATTTTGTGCAATTTAAGAAGGATTTGTGGTAGTAAAAATGGTTAAGTGAGATAGTAGGAAGCCTTTTCATTGTTGGAGGCCATTTTAAAACTGAATAAAAGCGTCTAATACTAGCCATAATAATGTTAAAAGGACGGCACCGGTACTGAACGGGTTGGTAACTTTCTTCATTATGCATTGTAAAGCTTCTATATTGTTGTTTGTAAAAGAAAGTCACGCCAAAGTAAGAACAAGTACGGCAACCCTTCTTACATAGGACTATGGTTCTCTGGAAAATAATACTCAGTCTAAAATACACTATTACAAAAGGTACGGTAAATAATATCAGGTTGGGTATAGTGATAGTGATTTACGGTACCTTTGGTTATTCAGTATTCCTTTCTATCCTTGCATTAAATGGGTTTATTACCGTACTACCAAAATATCTATTAAGGTTAGATTATTATCGACGACACGGTAATTATCTTTGTTGATGAGCTTACAAAAAACTGGAAATATATCGATATAGTTGGTTATTGTTAACCTAAATGTTTGTTGTTTTGTGTTTTTTTTAGGGAAGGGGGGGGGGGAGGAGATAGGGTTGGTATACTACAGCTACTTAATCTACACATTTGGTACACTACAACCACACAACCCATTAATTTGGTATGCTACAACCACACAACCCATTAATTTGGTATGCTACAACCACACAACCCATTAATTTGGTATACTACAACCACACAACCCATTAATTTGGTATACTACAACCACACAACCCATTAATTTGGTATGCTACAACCACACAACCCATTAATTTGGTATACTACAACCACACAACCCATTAATTTGGTATACTACAACCACACAACCCATTAACTTGGTATACTACAGCCACATAGCCCATTAACTTGGTATACTACAACCACACAACCCATTAACTTGGTATACTACAACCACACAACCCATTAATTTGGTATGCTACAACCACACAACCCATTAATTTGGTATACTACAACCACACAACCCATTAACTTGGTATACTACAACCACATAACCCATTAACTTGGTATACTACAGCCACATAACCCATTAACTTGGTATGCTACAACCACACAACCCATTAACTTGGTATACTACAACCACATAACCCATTAACTTGGTATGCTACAACCACACAACCCATTAATTTGGTATAGTACAACCACACAACCCATTAACTTGGTATACTACAACCACACAACCCATTAACTTGGTATACTACAGCCACATAACCCATTAACTTGGTATACTACAGCCACATAACCCATTAACTTGGTATGCTACAACCACACAACCCATTAACTTGGTATACTACAACCACACAACCCATTAATTTGGTATACTACAGCCACAACCCATTAATTGGTATACTACAACCACACAACCCATTAACTTGGTATAGTACAACCACACAACCCATTAGTTTGGTATAGTACAGCCACACAACCCATTAGTTTGGTATAGTACAGCCACACAACCCATTAATTTGGTATAGTACAACCACACAACCCATTAACTTGGTATACTACAGCCACACAACCCATTAATTTGGTATGCTACAACCACACAACCCATTAACTTGGTATACTACAACCACACAACCCATTAATTTGGTATACTACAGCCACACAACCCATTAATTTGGTATACTACAACCACACAACCCATTAATTTGGTATAGTAGTCACACAACCCATTAGTTTGGTATAGTACAGCCACACAACCCATTAGTTTGGTATAGTACAGCCACACAACCCATTAATTTGGTATACTACAACCACACAACCCATTAACTTGGTATACTACAGCTACAAAACCCATTAATTTGGTATACTACAACCACACAACCCATTAACTTGGTATACTACAACCACACAACCCATTAATTTGGTATACTACAACCACACAACCCATTAATTTGGTATAGTAGTCACACAACCCATTAGTTTGGTATAGTACAACCACACAACCCATTAATTTGGTATAGTACAGCCACACAACCCATTAATTTGGTATACTACAACCACACAACCCATTAATTTGGTATACTACAACCACACAACCCATTAATTTGGTATAGTACAGCCACACAACCCATTAATTTGGTATAGTACAACCACACAACCCATTAATTTGGTATACTACAACCACACAACCCATTAATTTGGTATACTACAACCACACAACCCAATAATTTGGTATAGTACAGCCACACAACCCATTAATTTGGTATAGTACAACCACACAACCCAATAATTTGGTATAGTACAGCCACACAACCCATTAATTTGGTATACTACAACCACACAACCCATTAATTTGGTATACTACAACCACACAACTCATTAATTTGGTATAGTACAGCCACACAACCCATTAATTTGGTATAGTACAACCACACAACCCATTCATTTGGTATAGTACAACCACACAACCCATTAATTTGGTATAGCACAGTCACACAACCCATTAATTTGGTATAGTACAACCACACAACCCATTAATTTGGTATACTACAACCACACAACCCATTAATTTGGTATACTACAACCACACAACCCATTAATTTGGTATAGTAGTCACACAACCCATTAGTTTGGTATAGTACAACCACACAACCCATTAATTTGGTATAGTACAGCCACACAACCCATTAATTTGGTATACTACAACCACACAACCCATTAATTTGGTATACTACAACCACACAACTCATTAATTTGGTATAGTACAGCCACACAACCCATTAATTTGGTATAGTACAACCACACAACCCATTCATTTGGTATAGTACAACCACACAACCCATTAATTTGGTATAGTACAGCCACACAACCCATTAATTTGGTATACTACAACCACACAACCCATTCATTTGGTATAGTACAACCACACAACCCATTAATTTGGTATACTACAACCACACAACCCATTAATTTGGTATAGTACAGCCACACAACCCATTAATTTGGTATACTACAACCACACAACCCAATAATTTGGTATACTACAACCACACAACCCATTAATTTGGTATAGTACAGCCACACAACCCATTAATTTGGTATACTACAACCACACAACCCAATAACTTGGTATACTACAACCACACAACCCATTAGTTTGGTATACTACAACCACACAACCCATTAACTTGGTATACTACAGCCACACAACCCATTAACTTGGTATACTACAGCCACACAACCCATTAACTTGGTATACTACAGCCACACAACCCATTAACTTGGTATACTACAACCACACAACCCAATAACTTGGTATACTACAACCACACAACCCATTAGTTTGGTATACTACAACCACACAACCCATTAACTTGGTATACTACAGCCACACAACCCATTAACTTGGTATACTACAGCCACATAACCCATTAACTTGGTACGGTATACTCAGCCGCACCAGCGGCTCGCTGGTGTAGTGACTAGCGTCTTGGACTTCCTCCCAGGATCGCGCCCACGCTCGGCGCATTAAAGATTTTTCACAAGCACTGAGTCATTACCGTCCCTCATGAGCAAAGGGATGGGGTAGTAGTAC
The DNA here is from genome assembly GCA_032716605.1 of Paralithodes platypus. NCBI lineage: Eukaryota > Metazoa > Arthropoda > Malacostraca > Decapoda > Lithodidae > Paralithodes > Paralithodes platypus. The sequence continues at coordinate 40,704,442 of CM064492.1, read as the reverse complement.
AGGACCCCAATGGAAATACGCCTAACCTGCCTTATTGGGCTATCCTTAGATGGCTTAGCATGCGCTAGCTTTAAGAACTATAATGATTATTATTTTAATACATTAACAGATTTCTTAGTTAAAGGGAAAATAATAATATAGGAGAAAGATAAGAGATGAGAAGGGAGATCCAAAGAAAATAGGATTCCTACGATATTATATTTAAGCTTTCTCTCTTTATAAATTAGTATACGACTGTAGTCCATTCATTATTGGTAAACCAAAAATCGTGACCTCTATTCTATTTAATTCAAAGAGGGTTAGATCAAAATGGGCTAACAATTTTCGCAAATCTTCCCCGACTGTCTCTTCCCAAATGGAATAAATGTTAGCTCGCTTACTATGGTCCTTTTTTAGTTAGTCTATGAGAGGTCAGGGTTGGGATTTCTGGCCTACCTATAATAAACCGGGTGTACCTACGATATACGACTTACTACTATATCCTTATAAAATTAACCCTCTATACCTTGATATAATTAAGACTTTCTTGGAGGATACTGGTAAATAGGCAAGTTAGGCCGCCTAAACTCAAAGGTGTCATAGGCTACACCAATTCAAGATGACAAACTCTAAAACAAAGACATTCTACTGTAGCTTTGCCAAATATATCATACCTCAATAAAATTTAAAATGCGGTACGGTACGATAACAATATTGATTAAAGTTAACCTCTATCTGTAGTTGTTCTTGTCTAATGTAAGTTTGGCAAATTAAGTTATTTGCCTTAATCTTTAGTATGTGAAGGCAGGTTTTACCCGTTCTATTGGAATACAAAATCACATACCGATAACAATCTTTAAAAAATAGGCAGACCTAACGATGCTTGGCAGCAGGCATTGTTACAGATAATAGCATACCGTATTTTATTAGTGTTATTACAAGTTACTGATAATCGTTATTTTTTTTCAGATAGGCTATGGAGGAGAAAGCTGTGACACAACGGTGAGTACAATTTAACCTAGTGTACCCTCTAAAATATGTAGAGCCTCGTTTTCTCTAGTGAGATCTTGCGGGCGTACGTTTTCTGTCACCGCTTCCAGTTCAGTGATCTCGAGAGTCTCCATTTTCTTCGCCGTGTTGTGGCCATTATTGAACTGTTTCTGTGTACGGCGTTGTCTTGCCTCCACTTGCCTTAGCTACGGGGGCCTGGGGGTTGGGGGAGGAGGAGGAGGATAACAAAACGCATTAGCTGAATTAAAGACGAAGGGGAAGCTATTGTATTTAAGGTTTTCTGGGGATTAATGCCGCTTCTGTTATTATTCATAATACGTTACTTGTTTATTTTCACATTTGCTTTCTTTGCTGCACTGTTATTCATTAATTCTTCACGATGTGTATATATTTGGTGGGATTGTTTTCGCGTCTATTATTGCAGGTCATATTATTGAAGAGTACATAATCACGGTGTTTTGATTCCTCATTATATCGTGACTATAATTATTATGCATGTATCTTAAGTGTGTGTGTACGTGCGTGTGTATTTCCTTTGCATTATTTATAGCTTACAGTATGGCTATATTGCTGTATGATGTGGCTATATGTTTAGAGATAATTTTATTTGCAGTTTGTATATCCAGGAGTATAATAATCACAGCAGTTTGTAAATTGTGATATAAATATATCTTTGATGTGGATCTATTTCGGAACAAGTGTAGCCTATTATATGTATTATTAGGATTAGTGTTTTGTATTCGTGTATTATAATCGTAATGTTTTAACTTAGAATATGGTTAGGCTATATATCTGTATGATGTTGAAATGTTTTGGAGCTATTGCCTTTGATGTATTCTGGAGATTAATGAGGCGGCTGGTGTTATAGTTCATATGTTTAAGGGGGATGGAGGTATTATATTTAATCGACACCTAAATGACACGAAAGGTCTTTATACTGACACCGAAATGGGGCGAAAGATCTATTGGGGCGAACGTTTTAAAATCTCGTAAATAATGGGGTAAACATGAGGGAGAAGGGGGTCCAGAAAATAAAAAACAATAACTCCCCTTAGGTATGGGAAGCGAGAGAATGACTAAAAGGGTGTACGAGAACGAGGTGGAAGGACAGAGAGAGAGAGAGAGAGAGAGAGAGATGTAAACTGAGAGAGAGGTGGAAGGATGGAGTGAAGAAGTATATTATGAATGAAGGCGGTGCTGGTTGGGCAGAGGGGTGTCGACTGACTGGGGACGTAGGTGCATTCATTCGTGGCCACCCCTTCGGGGATCACGGCGTCAGACAATAGATAGATAGATATAAGTGTTTATTTTGGCGACAATGTTTCAATAGCACCAAGGTTATTCCATGTCTATGAATCCTGCGGATATATTGTGTTACCGTACTGAAATGTTCATAATTTTGTTAAGAAGCTTAGTTTAAATCCAGTAATGCGTGGAATCAAGCTAACATATCTTAGCACATCTATACAAACTTTAATCAATCATAATAATTATATGTCATCAGGTTTTCATTTTGCTGACCTGGTAATTATCTCGGGTACCGGTAGTTAACTCTCGAGATACGAGGACGCGTTTCGTCATTTAATTTTGACTATCATTAGACGATGTTATTCAGATTAGGAAGTTACGATAATAGTCTGAGGGTAAATTGAGATCAGTTTTACCTATTTGATTCCTAGAGTAAATATGGTTAACGAAGATTGAAAGGGTTAACTGGCCTAGTATTTAACCCTATAAATAACCGAGGTCTTTTCTAAGCGCCATAAACTCGTCTGGCGCTAGCAGGCTTATATACTAATCTGAGGGAAAGAGTTAATACTATTTTGCTTACTACGGTCGATGTGTGCTTATTCTGTATATCCCTATTTGGTCAGAAGGAGGTCTCTTTGGACCTACCCTGCTTTGCTCCGTTAGTTTCGAGATTTTAAGACGTTTTACCCCATTAGTTTGGCGATAATAAGATGCTTCACCTCATTCAGGTGTTGACTTTTTTATGGGCGAGCGAGTGCGAATATGTAATTTAGAAGAAATCGGCCTTCGGCCGGAACATTTCTCTATCAAAAAATGTACAAATTTAGCTTGAGTGTTGTCTGGGTGGGCAGTACTGTATATAGTTTGCAGGAAGTGTGTGTGTGTGTGTTTATGTTTGTGTGTGTGTGTGTGTGTTTATGTTTGTGTGTGTGTGTGTGTGTGTGTGTGTTTGTGTTATATATTTGTTTTCTAATAATGTGATGTACAATTTGAGTTTGGGACAATAGATGAAATGTGTGGAGTTAATTTAAGTGGCTAGCGAGAGAAGCAGAACGGATGAGGGTGGATTAGGAGGGATCCAAAACTGAACCAAGAGAGAGAGAGAGAGTGAGTCCATAAAGTCTAGACCACTACCGCAACACAGAGAACGGAAATAAGTACTGTAACAACAAAAATCCATGGTAAAAAAGAAACAAAAAACTAGAGAGAGAAGCATAATAATATATATATACTTCCACCGCCTAAACCTCTCCTCCCTCCAAACGAATTTGAAAAGCGACGTATGATGGAAAAAAGGAAAAGAAAGTAATTATATATACCAGTACTGTATATACAGAGAGAGAGAGAGAGAGAGAGAGAGAGAGAGAGAGAGAGAGAGAGAGAGAGAGAGAGAGATCACCTAAGCCTAACCGGAAGCCATCCATCCTATAATAAGAAAGGCAGATATAGAAAAATGAAATAATGTAAGTGGAAAAATTACCTACCGGTACCATGGAAACTAAAAGAAAATGAATATAATTGTATAACTACCTCACCCAAACTACCCCCCCCCCCCAAGATAAAGAAAGAGAGAGGGAGAGTAAAAAGAGAGAGAGAGAGAGCGAAAATATAACCTCCCCAAAAAATATATATACGTTTTCATGATTTTCGGGTGCATAATGCGGGCGTGCGGATGAAGGGGTGGGTGCTGGTGAACGTTTAATTAGAGTAAAACTGGTGGGGGGAGGGGCGGCTGGGGAGGGGGGGGGGGTTGGGGGGTACAGGGGCAGGGGCAGGGGACAGTGGTGGGGAGACGAGAGGGGGGAGGGAAGGGGGGCCAGTGAATTTTCCGCGGCCTACTTCTGTCCTTTCGTAAACTCTGAATTTTTGGAAGCCATTTCGGATTGAATTGAATGTAATGGTTAGTTCTTTATGCATTTCAGGGGTTCATTTAATGGGAGATTTTGTATTTATTTGTACATATAATTATTTACATATATATTATTTTTCCTTTGTTTCCTCCTAAGACTTCCATCAAGCTTAGAAAATATCCCCTAGACCCCCTATCGAGATAAATTTGTAGTACCTTTATCAGTAGAACAATGTCCCGGCCAAAGGCCGGTTCCTTCTAAATTACAGGCTAGCTATCGCTCGCCAGCAAAAATCGACACCTAAATGGCACAAAGGTCCTAAGATCGCCAAACTAATGCAGGGAACGTCTTAAAATCTCACAACCAATGGTGCTAAACATAAGGGAGAAAGGAGTCCAGAAAAATAACAAACCTCCCGTTAAACAGTTGGAGAAGTGGGAAAAGGCCTCGACTTTCATACGATACCAATCCAGTTTTGTGTATTCTACTTTGTTGGTTGCCTGTATCATCTTGTATACAGTACTGTTCTGTTGATATGGACAATGTTGGAATATTTTAGGCTACGGTACCGGTATGTTAAGTTTGGTAATGAAGGTATTGCCATGTATACAGTCTGGGTCCGGAGAAACAAATTCTGATCCATCATTCTTCCTCGAATACCATAAAATAACCTCTGAACTGGAAATATATGTACAGAATTTGATTCCGTGTGGGATAGCTTCGAAAATGTAAAGACATTATTTTTGTTTTCTCCTCAACCACGGGAATGCTAGCTTTTCAGTAACCTGTACCTCTTGTGAGGCCCTGAGATTATCGAATGGAGGTTCGAGTTCATGGCTGCTTCACTTTGCATCATTAGATGACAACACATCATATAATCACGCCACACGTTGCTAGGTAAGTGATGCTACACGTCGTCAGCAGTATCTTCGAATATGGCTGGAAATATGTGTTGTGATTTGGTGACTTAATGAAGGATTCTCACTTGAGGTGTCAGTGTAGCCAGGATAAGCTTCTGTACAACTGCAGGATCGTTTGGATCACCTAACAATTATCCCCGGCGTTTTCTGTGGACTCAAACTTTCGATCTTCTGTTTAGCAATCCAATATTCGAATTTGGCTGGATATTTGTGTTGAGAGTTGGTGACGGTATGGAGGGCATTTCCTTGAGGTGTTGGTGTGGCCGACGATTCCCATGGACTCGAACCCATGATCTTCTGTTCCCCTATCCATTTACCTAAGTACTGAGAATCTATATGCTTATTATCCTAAAATGTATGGATGGTCTGAATATGGTGGTTGGGATCAAATCAGGAAAGAAAGAAGAGCTGGCATTTTCCGTGGACTTTAACTGACGATCTTGTATTCCGCTATCCATTCAGCATGTATGACTGATCAGAACTGGCCTGCATAAAACCAACTGGAGGGGTTGGTAGTAGTGGTGGTGGTGGTGGTGGTGGGGATAGGGAGGGTTTTCAGTGGAGTGTGGCAGCTCGGGCTCTGCTAGGCTATTCATACGAGCCAGGCAACTTTAGTGAGTGCTGCTGCTGCTGCTGCCTCCTCTGTGGGGTTGGTTGGTTGCTCTGTCTCTCTCGCTGGCTCTCTCTCGCTCGCTCGCTCTTGGTGTCTCTAGCTCTGTTTCTTTATAGGTGTGTCTGTCTGTCTATGTATATATGTAAATTATATATTACCGTATACTTCCGGTCCTCTCTTCTTTAATAATATCTACTCCTCAGGTTGGTTGCTCGATTGTTTTTCGTTTGTCTCGCTCTGTTTTTCGAATCTATGTGTCTGTCTATTTATGTAAACACTAGATTATAGTATACCGGTACTATGTATTATTAGTATTATTGATATTTTCATTTATTTTCTACTCAGTTCGCTTCCCACCTCTTATCTTCTCTCCACTCGTTTACCCTCCTCTTCTCTCCACAACGGTACTTTTTGCCTCTTACCTCTCTTCGCTACGCTGTCCTTGTTGGTTATCACATGGGTTAGGTTGATGAACTGCAAGCAGCCTCGAAAGTTGAAAGGTTCAATAGATCTTGTATTGCTTACCGTACTTCGTACTTGCATCTCTCTAGACTCCCTCTCTCTCTCTGGTTCCTCTTTCATAGATATCTCGTAGGGTTATAATCATGACCTTGCTTTAGCTGATCACTCTTAGACTGGTATAACACGGCCACTTTTTTCGTCACCTTCCTTTGTCAATTCTGGTCTGGCAGTTTCTAATTCTAAAGTTATTTGATAATTCAGCTATCTAATACAGGGTTTCAGACAAAAGCCAAGTCCCTTAGTCCAAATTATGTCTTTGGAAGTGGTAGAAAGGCCAAAACAACACTATTTCGTAATAAAATTCTTGTGTTCCTTTTGATATTCAGTCAAGTCTTAAAATAAAATTGCTCCGGATTAACACCCTGGTCTAATATGATCTGCCTTTGGTTTAATTTCTGATACCAAAGCCAAAAATTTCCGAATATGTTACCGGGTATTTATTGATCTTCAAATTTTGACGATAAAAGCTCTTGTGTGATACGGTGTTCCTTTAAGGGGAGATGGGCCGTTTACCTGGTCACCTTTCTCCCTCATGCTTAGCCTCTTTAGTTTTTTAATTTTAAGACATTCGGCCCATTAGTTTGGCGATTTTAAGACCTTTAGCCTCATTTCGTTGTCAATTTTAAGACCTTTCTTGTCATTTAGGTGTCGATAATTTCCTGGCGAGCGATAGCGAGTCTGATATTTTAAGAGGAAACGGCCTTCGGCCGGGAAATTTTTCTATCGAAAAATGTACACCTATATCTTGAAGGGGGGTCTAGGGGGTGTTCTTCTAAGCTTGATGGACGTCTAGCATGGAAACTAAGAAATAAAGGAATAGGCCTACATGAATTAATAGACCAATAACCGGCCCAGCTCCCCTTAATCCTTACAGTTACCATGTGAAATTATTGTACGGTACCGGTACTACATTTCCGCTATATTGTTCTCTGTTCACGTTACTTATACATATACATATTTATATTTTTAATCTCGTCGTCAATGTTTTGAATTTATCGATATTTAAACAAAAATACCTATAACTTTATATTCCCGGTAGGTTATATGTTTGCCCAGTAATTAAGTATAAACACTGTCTTTTCCCTTAAATTTTGGTTGTCCATGTGAATGCTTAGGCCGACTGGACAACTGCCAATATCATGTTTTTGTTATTTTAAATCAACATTGGCGTCGTTTTTTTCTGATATCACAATATTCTCTTTGTTAACTCTAATACCGTAGTTCAACTGATTATATGAACTAGCTTATAATGAGTGATGTCAGATTGTCCAAGCTGTGTGTGTATGTGTATGTAATTCACTTACGATCTTGAGGATCCTTGGGGATCTCTCGCTAGTCATAACCTCCCGGAAGAGAACTTAAAGCTCCTATTGTCCGATCATCGGGTAAGGCTGAGACCTTTTCACACGCCACACACCCGGGCAGCGAGGTCACAACTCCTCGAATTACGTCCGGTACCTATTTACAGCTAGGTGAACTGAGGTCACCACGTGAAAGGCCGAGGATTCGAACCCCGGACCTCTCGCTTGCGAGTCAAGCGCGCTACCACTTACGCTACCGGGTCGTGTGTGTGTTACTCAGTTACTTGTTCGTCAAGGGGAATCCACGCAATGCGAGCTAAGCTCATTATTATCGCCCCTCCTTAACTGGGAATGTATTGCGTGAAATGCATGTTAAGTGTTTTATGTACTGTTGGAATGGCTGTGGATGTGTGTGTAGTCTGTATTTAGCCAATTGGCGACATCGGAAACGAAGGCTTAGGGTGGATCTGTATGGTACCATTCTCACTATAGACGGTACCGTCTCGCCCGAAGGCTTAGGTAGCCATCAGCTTAGGTGAACCATATTGATACCCATCTCGCCTTGTACCATTTTTCCAACCCCAGATGGGACGTCACAACGTCGTCCACTTATTCCAGGTACCTATTTACAGCTAGGTGAACTGAGGCTAACACATGAAAGGAGACAAGCCCAATTTGTCTCCGCCCGGCCGGGGATTGAACCCCCGACCCCTCCTGTGTGAGACGAGAGCTCTACCTACTAGGCTACGGGTTGTGTGTGTGTGAGAGAGAGAGAGAGAGAGAGAGAGAGAGAGAGAGAGAGAGAGAGAGAGAGAGAGAGAGAGAGAGAGAGATAAACTAGTTAGAATCAAAAGGTGGGCAATCAGCAACAGATATAATGCCCTCCAATAGGCTGGTTATTGAAGGTCAGTGATGGTAAAGGAAGCGTTGTCACAGTCACCAACTAAAGGGCTTCAACTCCAGACAACACAATGCGGAAACAAAACCCAAAACCTTAAGGGGGGGATGGGCGTATTTATTTGCATATGTATTTATTTTTTATATTTTTTAAAAATTGCCTCCCTAGACCTCCAGCAAACTTAAAGAAATATCCCCTAGATACCCCTTCAAGATAAATATCCCCTAGATCCCCCTTCAAGATAAATATCCCCTAGATCCCCCTTCAAGATAAATATCCCCTAGATTCCCCTTCAAGATAAATTTCCACATTTGTCAGTAGAAAAATGTTTCCTCTTATAATTACAAGCTCTCTATCGCTCGCCAGGAATAAATCGACACCTAAATGGCTGGTAAGATCCTAATATTGACAAAGAAAGGGAGTGAAAGATCTTGAAATTGCCAAAGTAATGGGCCTAACGTCTTAAAATCTAAAACATAATGGGGCTAAAAAACGAGGGAGAAGGGGGTCTAGAAAACCCAGTCATCCCCTCTAAATAAGGAAGGGATACAGACAAATGAACTGAAGAACATATCCTAACTAAACCAAATATAAACTTAATGATATAACTAGACCTAAACCCATTTTTTTTTCTATGTGAATGAGGGAGACAAAAGGCATAACTGCTTGCAGCGAGTGCCTCCCCCAGATTTCAAAGAGTGACAGGGCCGAAATGAAGGGACGTTCGAGCTAAAATGCCTGGACACACGGAGTTTGAAGCAATTTAAGTCATAGGAAGAGGGAAAGACTGATTCTGGGAGAGAGTTCCAGAGCTCATCTGTTGAATAGAAGAAAGTCTGAGAATAGCGTTTCACTCTTGGGTTGGAGAGTTGCACAGAGTAGGGGTGGGATTGTGTTGCAAGGCGAGTACTACATACCCTATGTAGAGGAGGTGGTATACACTGGGAAAGCTCCGAGGAACACTGATTATTGTAGTAGCGATAGAATAGTGAGGGAGATGCAACATTGCGGCGAAGAGAAAGAGATTGCAGAGAATTGGCGAGTGGACGGGAGTTAATGATACAAAAAGCTTTCCTTTCTACTTTATCTAGGAGTGCGGTGTGAGAGGATCCTCCCCACACATGTGAACAACACTCCATACAAGGACACACTGTACAGAGCAAGTAGCTGAGCAGGGGTAAAGAACCCCTTGAGGCGGTTGAGCACACCCAGCTTCTGGGAGGCTGCCTTAGCGAGACTGGTAATATGGTCTTTCCAAGTGAGAGCAGAAGAAAAAGAAACACCTAGAACATTGAGGGAAGATGAAGGGTTTGATTTTTGTATTGTTGAAGAATAAGTGATAGTCCTCTGGAGATTCCTAACGGATAGTAAGGTGGATAAATTGAGTTTTGGAAGCATTAAATGTAACAAGGTTTTCTCTAGCCCAATTGGAAATAGTAGCTAGATCAGAAGATAAGCATTTTATGGCTTCAACACGTTTACTTTTGAGGGACTGCTGGCTGGGGCGTTTTGGAAAACTAATTGAGTGGTGTAAAGTAGAGTCGTCTGCATATGAATGGATGGGACTAGATGTATGGTTGAGAAGATCATTTATAAAAATTAGAAAGAGAATAGGAGATAGGACAGAACCCTGAGGAACACCGGAGTTGATAGGATGAAGAATTGAGCGATGGCCGTCCACAACCGCAGCTATGGAACGGCCGGAAAGGAAATTAGAGACAAAGGCACAGATGGAGGGACAGAAACCGAAGGAGGGCAGTTTGGAAATTAAAGATTTGTGCCAGACTCTATCGAAGGCCTTTGATATGTCTAGTGCAACAGAAAAAGTCTCACCGAAGTCCCGAAAGTTGGATGACCAAGAGTTAGTAAGATATGAAAGAAGATCACCAGTAGAGCGACCCTTAAGGAAGCCATACTGGCGATCTGAGAGCAGATTATGAGAAGAGAAATGCTTAAGAAATTTGGAAGCAAGATTAGTTTAAAAAACTTTAGAGATACAAGAGATGAGAGCAATTGGACGATAGTTGGAGGGTTGAGAGCGGTCACCCTTCTTTGGGACAGGTTCAATGAGAGCAAACTTCCAGCAAGAAGGAAAGATGTTAGAGGAGAGACAGAGAAGAAAGAGTTTGCCTAGGCAGAAGGTCAGCACGGAAGCACAGTTTTTAAGTACAACAGGAGGAACACCGTCCGGACTGTATGCCTTCTTAGTATTAAGCCCAGAGAGGGTAGAAAGTACATCTTTAGAAGAGATTAGGATATTAGGCATAAGTAGGCATAAGGTGGAGAGGGAGGAATAGCACCGGAATCATGCAAGGTAGAGTTTCTGGCAAAAGTTTGAGCAAAGAGTTCAGCTTTGTCAGAGGAAGAAGTGATGGTTGTGCCATCAGAGTGGAAAAGGGGAGGGAAAGACGAGGAAGAAAAGTTGTTGGAGAGGTTTTTGGTTAGATGCCAGAAAGCTTGGGAAGAGCTAGAGTTGGATAGGGCAGTGCATTTATTATTGACGAAAGAGTGCTTGGCAAGTCGAACAACAGATTTGGCTTGATTCCGGGCAGAAACATAGGAAGAATGAGATTCTTGAGTTTTAAGGCGTCGGTACCGTTTGAATGCTTCCTCCTTTTTGTGGACAGCAGTAGAACAAGCGTGAGTAAACCAAGATTTTTTTGCATTAGACTGAGAGAAAAAAAATTAAATGTACGCTTCCATGCCCGCGAGGATTACCTTGGTAATGCGTTCAGCACTCTCCGAGGGTCCTCGGCCACGGAAGCAGAAGTCATTCCATGGGAAATCAAAGAAGTACTGCCGGAGAGCCTCCCAGTCAGCAGCGCCAAAATGTCACAAGCGCCGCTGGCTGGGAGGATCGGATGGCCGTACTGAAGAGATAGGACAGGCGACGGAAATAAGTTTATGGTCGGAGGAGCCCAAAGGAGAGAAAAGATTGACAGTATAAGAAGAAGGGTTAGAAGTCAGAAATAAGTCGAGAATGTTAGGCCGATCTCCGAAGCGATCCGGGATACGGGTGGGTTGCTGGACCAGCTGCTCTAGGTCATTTATGATAGAAAAGACGTAGGCTTGTTCACCAGGTGGATCAGTAGAGTGAGAGGAGAGCCATTGGCGGTGGTGAACGTTGAAATCTCCTAAGATGGAGATTTCAGAGAAGGGAGAGATAGATAGAATGTGTTCCACTTTAGAGTTTAGATAGTCGAAGAATTTGGGAAAGTCGGTAGAGTTAGGGGAAAGATAGATAGCACAGAAATATTTAGTATGAGAATGACAGGATAGTTTGAGCCATAAAGTTGAGAATTCAGAGGAGTCGAAATCGGGAACACGAGAGCAAGTGAGTTTGTTGTGCACGTATGCACAACATCCGCCATTGGCTTTGAAACTAGGATAGAGAAAGTAGGAGGATACAGAGAAGGGGCTGCTGGCGGTTGCTTCAGACACCTGAGTTTCGGTGAGAAAAAGAAGATCAGGTTTGAAGGAGGAGAGATGGTGTTCGATAGAGTGAAAATTAGAGGAAAGGCCGCGAATATTGCAAAAGTTGATAGTAAGAGTGACAGGCCGTGGTCCAGAGTTTTTAGATGGGTCGTCAGGGGAAGGTCGGGCATGTGTGGGGGCATTTTTGGTCCCCCCCCCCCCCCCCTCCCCCTGGGGACTCCGAGGCTGCGTCTTTGTTCATAATTTTTGTTGTTTAATAATTATGAAGGAGGAAGTGTGGTGTGCTTGTTAAGTGTAGTGAAGTGTAATGAAGAGGAGATGGGTCGTTTTTCTGGTCCGCCTTCTTCCTCATGTTTATCCCAATTAATTTTCAGATTTTAAGATGTTTGCTCCATTAGTTTGTCGATTTTTAGACGTTTCACTTGTCAATATTAAGTCGTTTCGTGCTATTTAGGTGTCGATTTTTTACCTGGCGAACGATAGTGAGCCTGTAATTTTGGCCGTTACATTTTTCTACCGTAAAATGTACAAATTAATCTAGAAGGGGGATCTTATGGATACACACACGCCGATGTATACATAGTACCTGACCATGTGACGCCGCCTTAAGGGGGAATGGGTCGTTTTGCTGCCCCCCCCCCCCCCACTCCCCTTCTACTTAATGTTTAGCCCCATTAATTTTCAGATTAATAGATGTTCGGCCCATTAGTTTGGCGATTTTTGTACCTCTCACCTCATTTCTTTGTCAACATTAAGACTGTTCGTGACATTTAGGTGTCGATATTTTCCTGGCGAGCGAAAGCGAGCCTATAATTTAAGAGGAATCGGCCTTCAGCCAGGACATTTTTCTATCGAAAATTGTACAAATTTATCTTCAAAGAGGGTCTTGGGAGGGTGGTGGGGGTAAGCTTGATGGAGGTCTAGTGAGGAAACTCAAAAATTATAAAAAGCAATATACATGAGGAAATAAATGCGCCCATGCCCCCTTCAACCATGCCTAGTATACTGTATATATTTTAACAAAATAAAATAATGTTCTTTTTCGTCCCCGACTCTGGTAGTTTCGTCACCGGATTACCCTCCACTCTCAATCTCCCAACGCTCTCCCTTTCACTACCTTACACACTCTCTGTAAATATCTCTCGCTCACTAAACCTCTCTCTCTCTCTCATACGCGCACACGCACATGCTTCGCTACTTGTATAATATATATATATATATATATATATATATATATATATATATATATTTGTTTTTATCTCGCCTCGTATTCTGTGTACCTATGCTTAATTTAACTCATTAATTATCCTTGTCTTTTGTTTTCCCTGCTTAAGATTGTATTAAATAATTCGTATGGTACGTAATAAACATGCTACAGGCTGGTCCTGTCCAGAGTGAGGTTTGACATCCTCTACCCAACCTTAGCTGTTTATGTCTGTCTCTTTTCCTGTACTACTCATCCTATTTCGGTCTCGGGAGGCTAGGAATCCTCCTCCCCTTGTAAAATTTACGTACTATACGAGACAGAGAAAGTGGCGAGGGAACGCGAAAGTGTTTGCAAACCCTAAGAATTGGAACTTTAAATGTTTTTATCTATTCGGGCTCTGTCTCGAGTCGGCCACCCCCAGCTATTGGGTACGGTATGTGCCTGAGCATATACATACATACAGTCTGGAACCGTATCATATTATCTTCTATGCCTCTCGTTTGATTGTGTTGCACCTCTAAAATTTCAGCTTATGTATTGTTACCGTAAAAGAAAACGAAAACATCCTTAACACACATGAACGATAACATAGCCAGTTTATTCAGGCTTTGTTTATTATTATTTTTGAATATTGTTTGAAGTATCAAGATGTGTAAATATTGTTGAAGTGGGTAAAGTAAACGACGACTTTTGACCATGGGTGTATCAGTTATTCATGCTTTCCTTCCGCCTCTTCCTGATCACATTACATCGTTAATGCTATATTTCTAATGTTCCAACTCTACCTCTAGATATACTGTAGATTAGCTTATTGATTCGATCGCTCAACATGATGAAGCCAGGAGGTCTTACTCCAGATTGCGAGTGAAACAACGAGACAGGTGAGTGTTGCAACCGGCTCGTTTATAACCTTAGCTTTGTAGACCTAGGATGGCGCCTGGTTGTGTCCACAAGGCCCGTTGGAGCTTCCACGTATGAAAGCCCCATCGCCGCTGTCTCGCCATCTTATCTCACACCCCAGACAACTCTCTCTTTTACTACGGTATTATATTTTGTCTTGTGTATGAAGGGGACAAAAGGAAAAGCTGTCTATAACAAATACCCCCTAAGTTGAAAGAGTGCTAGGAAGCCATATTCAAGGTACGATGCGATAAGAGTCAAAATGTCTGGGCGCACTAAGTTTGAAGCAGTTTAAGCCATAGGATGAGGGAAAAAATAGATTAAAGGAGAGTTCCAGAGTGACTTGTTGAGTAGAAGAAAGACTGGGAAAATTGGTTCACTCTTGGGTGGAGAGTTGGACAAAATAAGGGTGGGAATGCGTTGAAAGGCGGGTACCTCCCACTCTCCGTAAGGGAGGAGGTATACACTCAGAGAGCTCTGAAGAACACTGTATTACGTACCGGTATTACTATTATTGTGTTTAGCCCTTTTCATGCCCTCATATTCTTTAATTCACTCTCCAATATCTCACCTCTTGCCATTCAGTCACTCACTTCTTCCTTTCTAAAGCTGGTCTCAACTTTTACCATCAACAGGGGTCTGGCAACTTGTGAGATAAACCTTTCAAGTAATTATGTCTCTTAGATTAATAATATTTTCACTCTAGTTTCCTCTATCAGCACATACGATCCCGGAAATGTTGACCCATCGAAAATGAACTATATTAGCTCTCGCCTTCCCTCAATGCCAATGTTCTTACGCCGACTCCCAATCACCTGCATCAATCATAATAGACAATCATTTCCACTTCACCTACTTAGTTTTATTCAAGATTATTGTATTACAATCCACTACTCTTAAGCCCCAATCCCAGTCTCCCAATACACAATAATTTACACACCGTCTCTTCCATTGCTCCTATATATTCTCTACACTAAACATATTAGGTACAGTACCGGTACTAGTATCCCTTTCTTTTATCAGACCCATTCTGCCTTCCCAATCTGTGCTGTGCTTTGTTTATTTATATGTGTAAGTTGTATATCGTTCACCAATGAATGGATACGTTTGAATATAGGCAGCTTATATATTATGTGTCTCTATCAGTTTAGTTGGAGATTTTATAATGCTATGCTTAATTATGTGTATTAAGTTCGCTTCAATCGATGGAATAGGAATCTCTCCCCCCCCCCCATTTATGCTTACTGTATGGTACATGGGTGTAATTGGCCTAGTTGCTAATATGAGTTTGGTAAACCAATCACTGTTTACTGGGGGGTCTATACTTCTCCCGTGATTCAAGACTCGTGGCTTAAGGGGAGATGGGTCGTTTTCTGGACCCCTTTCTCCCTCGTGTTTAGCACCATTAGTTTTCAGATTTTAAGACGTTCGGCCCTTTAGTTTGGCGATTTTAACACCTTTCGTCCAATTTCGTTGTAAATTGTAAGGCCTTTCGTGCCATTCAGGTGTCGATTTTTTTCCTGGCGAGTGATAGCGAGTCTAATTTTAAGAGAAAAAGGTCTTCGGCTGGTACATTTTTCTACTCAAAATGTACAAATTTATCTTGAAGGGGGGTCTAGGAGGTGTTTTCTAAGTTTGATAAAGATCTGGCGAGGAAACTAAAACATAAATAATTAAATTAATTAATAGACCAAAAAAACAGCCACAGTCCCCTTAACCTCATACCGTACCTCTTTGATTTATCGGTACCGCGGTACTCATCCATCCCTCATATGTGCCATGCCAGAGGTCTTCCGAATCTGAATGAAATCGTCTAGACTCTCTAGAGGTTGTTTTCCGTAGGTTAACGGAAATTGTGTTCCTTTCTTAAATCGTTCAGCCTTTGTAAAGTGTTTTAACCAAATATCAGTATGTTTTTAGTTATGACAATCTGATATTAATAGGATGTAGCGAAATGCGAGTTTCGTATTCTTCAATTATTATTATTGAGAAATCAGCTGCTATGATGAAAACAAAATCAAGTTCCATTATTGTTTTAGCCTGAATGAGTTATAATCTGGGTGTGTACTAACAGTTATTTGGACCAATTTAGGACCTTGAGTGTAATATATCAGGTCTTTCGTAAACTGAATAAAATTAGCAAATGCTAGTCATAATATAAAAGAAGGAAGGATGTTATCGTGGTGAAAGCTATAAAAAATAAACTATAATGATAATCGAGCACAAGGGGTTCTACCACCTTGGGGTCTTAAACACCTTATATCTGAGCTCTCATTATGTTTCACTGTTGTATTTACATTTGCCATTTTATAATTTACGAAACCCATAATGTATGTGATGCTCTTCAATCCTATTATTTCCAACTCTCTCTACGTTTCTCCTCCACCTCACTTACTTTCTCCCTGTCAACTCACCCATCTCACCCTTCCCTAAATCTCCCTCACCCGTCACACCCCATACACCATGTCCACCTCAGCCTTCCCTACATCTCCCTCACCCGTCACACCCCATACACTCGTCCACCTCAGCCTTCCCTACATCTCCTTCACCCTTCCTTACATCTCCCTCACCCGTCACTCCCCATACACCCTGTCCACCTCAGCCTTCCCTACATCTCCCTCACCCGTCACACCCCATACACGCTGTCCACTCGTCCACCTCAGCCTTCCCTACATCTCCTTCACCCTTCCTTACATCTCCCTCACCCGTCACACCCCATACACCCTGTCCACTCGTCCACCTCACCCTTCCCAATATCTCCGTCACTCGTCACCCCATACGCCACTCCAGCCGCCGGTCAGGGTAGTGTACAAACATCAATTTGTACTAACACTGTCGATCAATCTCTCTCTCTCTCTTTTTTCCTCTTCACTGTCACTCTAACCTTTTTTGTCAGTATCCTTCCCTGTCTTACTTTGCTTTTGTCTGTCCTATTTCTTCTATATATACTATCTTAACCGTCCGTTGTATGCTGTCCCCTTCTATCCTACACAATTTTAAGCTGTTTTATCATTCTGTACACCCATTTCTTACCGTACCTCTGCTATATTCATTTCATCTTAGTTTAGCCATAGTTGCTATTTAATTCTACCCCAGCCTTACTGTATATTAATTAGCGGTATTCCAATTCCTTAACATTCCATCCTTGCCATCTACATATAATTCTATTCCATTTCTAAACACTCATTTCCTTACCCGGAGTCCAATACAAATTATCCAGAAGCTGTATTAATGATCAAAATATATAATTGAACAGGAATTAGAGGTAAAGTGCGAAAAACAATCCAAATGTTGCCAAAAAACGATGAGTGGGTGAGAATGAAAGTTTATGGCCAAGCAAAATATGTACCGTAAGCAAAATATGTATGCATGGCGTAATGAATTGGGGAATGATTAATATTATACTAATCGGATTAAGTGTCAGCCAGGCAGTAATATAACCTGACAAAGCAATAGCGGGAGGTTGTGAGTAGGGTATGTGAGCGAATAGCAGTAGTGAGAGTTGATTACAGATTGAATGGAATCATGAAATTGCTGGGGGAGGGGTATCACTGAAAAAAAGGTATTGAATGAGTTTGCTGTTGTTTAAATATGGGCCCTATTACGAAACACATGTTATGATTGTTGTTTTTCCTTATCGAACGAAATCTTAAGAACTGAGTGTAAAATGGTGTAGATTGATAGACTTATCACCCAGTTTTGAAAGGAAATAATGCAATTTTACTTATGTTGTTTAATGGGACGATAGGGTTCTCTGTGGTAGGGTTTTAAGAATAATATTGGTTAGTGATATTTAACAACATGTTGTAACGTACTTAGTTGTCTATTTGATTGAAGGAGACAAAAGGCAAAGCTGCAACAAGTGTCCTCCCCCAAGGTTGAAAGAGTGACAGAGCCAAAATCAAGGAACTGGGTACGTTAAAGGTAATTTAGGTGTCGGAAAGAAATGTGGTGTGCTTGATAAGTGTAGTTAAATTATTGGAGGAGGAGGCATTTGTGAGAGTTAGCTGGATTGTTGTCTATGTTGGTGAGTCACAAATAGATACAGTGGGATAAGCCAGACAAATGGAACATGAGTTCCAGCAACTCCTTATCATATCCTTATCTGGCCTCCCCTGGGTACTACTGTCCTGCTCAATTGGTACCGTACCTACAATCTCCCCAAAACTACAGCAAACCTACATAACTTAAGAAGATGGCTTGATTGAAAGATTATACTAACCTTTTTCAGATACGATGATGCACTTATTAATGTTATTCTGGTTAGTATTAGATAATAATAATTAGATATCGGTAATAAGCTTAGGAAAGATCTCTGATAGTATTCAGGTTAATCGAGATCATTGTTACCCCTCTGATTAGTCTAGATCCTTCCTAAACTGCATACAGTCTTCTGATGTTAGCCCAAATAAATAGTTAATATGGTACGCGTAACAATTATCAACGGGTTAAATGCTGAATGGCAACCGACTAGAGTCCATTCAGCATAGGTAGGCCAAAAATCGTAAGCCCTAACCTCTGTAAGTCACAAATGGCTAGAGCAAATAGGCAGTACATATCCACACATATTCCCTGTCTGACCCTTCCTAAATGGTAGACATATATTAGCTCGATTGCTCTAGTCATTTATGAGTTAAAGAAGTTAGTGGTGAAGATTTTCGGCCTACCAATAATGAATGGACTATAGAGAGTGGAGTTCTCGAAAATGGGCTTCAGTTCTGATGCTATTCTTGACTACAGTGTGCTGGCTGAATAATCCAGAAGGATTGGTAGCCTCTGCAGTGCTATTTTTACTAAGCCAAGCGAACCACATATCTATGAATCCTAGGTTCGAATCCCTCACTGCTCACATTGCCAACGTTTGACATCCGAGGGGAAGAGTGAAGATTCTATCCCTTTCAGTATGGTGACGCCTTCCTTCCTTTTGTTCTGGCTAGCATAGACGGTTTTATGTAGCTTTGGAAGGATTTAGGGATGTCAAAAACTTAAGTGACGCAGTGATTTCAATTTTAAATCCCAGAGGCCATTCCCGAGTTGAGTACAGTTGTCTTATACAGTATATGTTAGTTTGAGTAAAACAAATACATATATAAACAAATAAATAAATACATTACAAATAAAAATTGTACTGTTGCAATCGGTGAACTAGGTTAATAACAAGAGGTCATTCAGGGTCCGGGGCTTATCCACGTATGCGCAATCCTAGAACTCCTTCTGTACCAGTGACGTTATTTATATTGGTTTTAATTCTAGCAATATTTAAACGATGTTGTGCAGTTTAAGAAGGATCTCTGGTACCGGTAGTAAAAAGGGTTAAGTGAGATCGTTCGAAGCTTGTTAATTGATGGAGGTTCTTTTTCAACTGAATACAATTGTCTAATAGTTGCCAGAATATAATGAAAGGGATGTCACCGGTACTGAATTGGTTAATGCAACCCCATGTAAAGAAATCCAGAGCGTTCATGTCTGAGGAGTCATGCAACAGTGTCCTCATTTTGAACACCTTCTCTAAGAGTTGTTACAATTACCAGGGTGACGGTTGTTGGTGATTTTGGCTTGCCATCAAGTTGTTAATAATCCAGCTAGCTTTCACAAATACCTCCTCCTCATATTCATTTCACTACCCTAAATATTTTAGCACACCACACTTCTTTCCAATACATCAAACACTGTTTTTCTGTCACTGTTTCAACTTTGGGGGAAGACACTTGTTACAGATATCTTTGACTTTTGTCTCCTTCATACACAGAACAAAATCTAGTGTTATTGTCAATAAACGTAGGCCTATTTAGTTTAATTTGAGTTAAATATATCCTGGAGATCCGGTATAACATGCAAGCAAAAATAGCTATCTGAAAATAATTTAGTGGCGAATATGTTAGGACAGATATATAGAGTATGTGTAGCAGAAATATGTTAGGACAGATATATAGAGTATGTGTAGCAGAAATATGTTAGGACAGATATATAGAGTATGTGTAGCAGAAATATGTTAGGACAGATATATAGAGTATGTGTAGCAGAAATATGTTAGGACA
Organism: Paralithodes platypus; assembly: GCA_032716605.1. Taxonomy (NCBI): domain Eukaryota; kingdom Metazoa; phylum Arthropoda; class Malacostraca; order Decapoda; family Lithodidae; genus Paralithodes; species Paralithodes platypus. The sequence goes on along the minus strand of CM064492.1, from coordinate 40,684,517 downwards.
GATATATAGAGTATGTGTAGCAGAAATATGTTAGGACAGATATATAGAGTATGTGTAGCAGAAATATGTTAGGACAGATATATAGAGTATGTGTAACAGAAATATGTGAGGACAGATATATAGAGTATGTGTAGCAGAAATAACGAAAATGGACATACGAGCTTGAGCGGAAAAAGATCATTATGAGACATAACTAAACTGGGGCTATGAGTTTGAGCGGGAATGAGCATGGATATCCAGTAATTGGGGCGGGCTGCTTATATTTTGCTGTGTATGTACCGGTACCGGTACCGTACAGGAAATGCCAGTGTGGGAATAACACCTGGTTATAATGTTTAATTTGGATTTGTTTTGGATTTTCATAATACCCAAATATACACACATGAAGGACTATTTTAATCTATCCCGACCTTTACCTAGGGCTATTGATAGGTTTGGAAGCTCGATAATACACATGAATCTATACAAATGTTTTTCGCCCTAGCCGGGAATCGAACCCACGATCATAAGATTAAGAGCCAGGCATCTTACCAACCATGATATGCCCCCATAGAACCTTAAAAACCATTATTCATGGCTGAATCTGGATATATCTCGCATGAGTATACTATTCCAACCCTTCACGTACAGACAGAGAGAGAGAGAGAGAGAGAGAGAGAGAGAGAGAGAGAGAGAGAGAGAGAGAGAGAGTAATAGCCCAAGTTAGCCTTGTTTGTCTATACGACTGGTCAGTAGAGTTAATAAATTTTTTATTAAATAGATAGTAGTACAATTAATGAGCAGACTGCTTACGGCTATACTGTAGATAGGTTGACACACACACACACGCACACGCACACGCACACGCACACGCACACGCACACGCACACGCACACTCACATACACATTATAATATACCGGTATCGCTATGTGAGACCACCATCGCCGACCCGCAGTTGATGGCCTTGTGGTTGGTCCAGACACCCGACACTAATAGCCCGCCAGCCAATGTGAGGGCAGAACCGGGAGGACTAGTGCCATCTGGGTGATAAACTGAGAGAGAGAGAGAGAGAGAGAGAGAGAGAGATTGTTGTATAATACCAAGACTGGGATTGCTTTGCTAAAGGACTAACTAATGTGAAAAGATCCCTGAGGGTTATATATACCGTATACAGTCAATATAATTACTTTACGGTTAATCCAGATTTTGGCAAGTGCCCCCCCCCCCCCCGCCATCTCCCTCCTACAGTATGACCTACGCCCCCTTTCCCCCTCTTGAGTATGACCTTAGCTTACTCTTAAGGGGAGATTTTTAGTTTGCTCCCTAGACCTCCATCAAGCTTAAATACAACACCCCAAAGACTCCCTTTCGAGATGAATTCGCACATTTTTTCGGTAGAAAAATGTCCCGGCCAATGGCCGATTACTCTTAAAATGCAGGCTTGCTATAAATCACCAGGAAAATTTCAACCTTTAAGTCGGATGAAAAGTCTTAAAATTGTCATACACGGGGCGAATGGTCTTAAAAACGACAGACTAATAGGGCAAACGTCTTAAATTCTCAAAACTAATGGGGCTAAACACGAGGGAGAAGGAGATCCAGAAAAAATGCCTCGAGTGAAAATGTAAGTAATAATGGTATATAAAACGTGTAACACCAGTTATTCTCATTGATACTCTGCACTAACCTGTTATGGTGGTTATGAATATCACCATCACCAGCTCCCTACTACATGTGTCCAAGGTTCGTATCCCGGCAACTGTGCAGTAACATTTGTGTTACATTTGTGAATAAGACTTTTGTAAGGTGTTGTATGGTGACGGATCTAACGAGTTGATCACGGACAGTAGTGAAGGGGGTTTGTGAAGAAGCTTAAGGTATGGAATGGCGATATGTACACAGGGTGGAGTGAAAACACATGATTTTTTTTTTTTTTTTCATAGAACTTAAATCGGCGATGGTGTATTTTTGTGCATGGTAATGAGATAAACTTATTGTTAAAATATTAACTTTCTATGTCGATTTTTACACGTGTCACCATCAACTTGTTTTTTAATATTAGATACAAAATGTTTGCCATTAGAGAAAGTTATGTGTGCAGCTTTCAGCTAGAGTGAACTTTAATTATTTAAGGCCTTTGGCCTATTTTGAGTTTGAAACAAATGTTTTTAATTATATTTGCATAAATACATAATTTATAGTCCACTCTACCCAGGTCCACCACGAGGAGGTAAGCTGCATGGACCCACACCATGCCCATCCCATCCTCCCATCCAGTAGGCATTTGTTTTCTTAGGATTTGTAGTCTTTCTTTGTGTTATATGTGGGCATTAGTTGTCTTGATTCAATCTGTACTTTAACATACCCATCTCTTTTTTTGTTTCCAATCACATGTTTTGAAGCCTTGGTCATAAGATTGATGTGACGCTCCACGGCTTGAGTGTGACATGGATATTTTGGTGGCGAGGCAACATTTGTCACAAATGTTTCAAACAATACACTCTCACACATTCCTTTGGTTAGAGGTGGTTCATACACCACTTTCCAATCAATCATTGAAATATAGTCTCTTGCCTCAAAATTTAGGTCTGGTACTTGGAAGGTGCGTTTCTTTGGGGGTTCTTCCTTCCTGGCTCTCATGATCCTCCTACATGCCAGTTCTCGAATATGTGGCGCCTTGTCATAAAGCATTCCTGCTAGCAAATTCTCACTGTGTGCAAAATAGGCATTTCTCTGAATTACTGCATGTATCATTTTCCGCTCATTGTCTTTCAGTTCTTTAGTTAGTTCAATCATCTTGAAAATGTGCTGTGGACCACTGTGAAAATTAGGATTTGACTTAATGGTAAACCACATTGGTGCATATATCTTAACAATAAACTCTGTTATCCTAGCAAGACTCTCTGATGGATGAGCTGTAGATATATATAGCCTGCATACTCGATTTGCCATTGTTAGCCATCTAGAATGGCAGAGTTTTCCTGGCTGCCTAGCTTCCAGACTAGTACTGCAATGACCATCTCTGATCGCCAAACAAATCTCATACATGTATTTCTGGTCATCACTGAGATCCTTAACAATGTCATCGTCCAGTTGTGGCATAGCAGATCTTATTTGATGAACATTTGCAATTGGTTTATTTTGACAGTGGGGAAGCTCTTTTCCAATTGGTCCCGTAAATGATCTTGGTCCATGAGTTACTCCATCTAGTTCTTGAAAGAAGTGTCTCAGTGGCAGTTCATTGCAGTGCAAAAGACACACAAACCAATGTAATGCATGTCCTACATGATCCTCCAAAATTTTAATTGTTCCATTTCTCCAGCCGGTGTTGACGTTTGTGCCATCACATCCCACAGCTAGAAGTTTCCCAGGGTCAATATTGTAGTCACTCAAAAACATTTGAATTGATGCAGCTATTGATTTGGCTGTTCCATCTTTGGGTGTCACATGCCCTAAAAATATTTGTCCTGGTTCTGCAAGGATAACAATATGTTCCTCTGTAACAGTCTTTCTGTGATAAACACCATCCTTCAATTTATCTTGCGTAATTGTCAAATCTTTTCTACCATCAAAATATAGAGATGTAACCTCGTCTTGTTTTCCACTTTCAGCCATTGCTTCAGAACGACGTTGGGATCTAGCTCGTCTCAGTTTGTTCCTGTCGATAACGTTGGTACTGTCAGTGCTGCTTATGAGGCCCATATCTTGTAGGGTAGCAGTTGCTACTGCAGCTGCCCTATCAGACAAGCTGTATCTGTCACACTCTCTAGCAACAGTTCTCAAAGGAGTTCGCATTTGTGTTGACTTTGTTGGGTTAGGTTTCAATCCTGGGTTATCATAATCCATGTCCACTGACTCTTCACTGCCAGAGTCAAGCATGTCTTCTATTTCAGTTGATTGAAACTTCCTTTTCTTGGAGTTTTCATATGCCTCTACTTTTGTCTTAAGCTTCTGCTCTCTGTCTTGCTTCCTCTGTAATTTGGCTGTCTCTGCCTTATCCAGTGTAGATATATACATTTTCCGTTGCTTTCGCTGGTCTTTCAGAAACTCTCGTTCTGTCTTGGGAATTCTAATTTCTTGTGGACAAAGGCAATGTTCTACATCTACACACTGGCAACTTGCTATGTCAAACAATTTAAGACCAGCTTCAGCAAATCTCTGTATCTTTGCTTTTGTTGATTCTTTATCCATTCGATTCTTTGGAATCTTTAAGATTTGGTTTCTATATGCACTATGGTATCTGGAGATTCTGTCTGTTACTGACTTCAAGTTATATGTTGGGATAGATGCTGAATTCCAAATACTAATCACCACTTGAGCTACTCTTCCTGAAACAATCTGCACATCTGGTTCTTTTTCACATTTCTGTTCCTCTTTGATATTCTTTGTTTCATAAAAGTAATGTCTCATAATGTCCTTATAAGTGGGTAAACAGTTATGTTTGAGTCTTTCAGGTTGTCCAAATACAATATGTTCACTGTCACTTCTAGTAACATGCTTCACTTTCAAGTTCTTCGCCATCATATTGCTAATTTCTCGTGCTTTGGTCTGTAGAGAGAGATAGATATTAGTTCTGTATATTCATATAATGTAAATTGTGAGAATATAGTAAAGTATTGCAAGAAAAATTAACAGAAAACTCAATTCAAAAGATGTAGAAACATAGCGTGCTCAGAATAGTGTCCTAACGTACAAAGCGTACATGCACAAAACATTGCTAAACTTTGATGGCTTGGTGACACGTCTTTACATTCAAATATACATTTTAAAATGTGCATGTGAAGTGTGTGTCAACAGAAGCAAAAAACCTATGCCTCGCCATTTAAAAATTCAAAAGATGGAAATTTGGATCCACCCTACGCCGGGCGGGGCCGGGGGCCCGGCCCCGGCGGGCGGTGACTCCGACTCATTGTACAGGTTTGAGAATGTACGTAAACCATTCTACTACTGAAGAGAGAGAGAGAGAGAGAGAGAGAGAGAGCGCGAGAGCGAGAGAGAGAAGAAAGGGGGGGGGGGGGAGTAAACGTGTATTGAACCACAGCCTATGACTCTCCATAAAGGAAAGTAAACAACATATATTTATATATATTACTGTAGATGTAATAAACGTTCCATCCTCCACATTCCATAGCAATCACTATAACAGCCCACTACGGAGAGAGTGATTGGGCCTTGATTTATCGCTCTATCTTCTTTATTATCCTTTCCTTTCTCTGCAGTCGTTTATCATGTTTTTTAATTGGATTAGCGTCTTTTATCCTCTTCTTGTCATCCGGCTTACTTCATTCATTTTATTGTGTGGCTCACCGGCCGCTTCTCATTATTATCTTTTTCTTGATCTGGGGTTTATCTTTTTGCGTTGATTGTAATCTATCTTTGGTGTAGTCATTTATATAATTTCATAGACCCCCCCCCCTTTCCTTTCCTTATCTTTTTCTTTGTGCAGATATAACTAGGCCTATTTGTATTTATTTTTGGATGGAACTTGCTTGTTATTATAGTGTTGCAGTTGATGTACGGTACCGGTACAGCAAAGTATAGGCCTAAATTAGTTTCCAGATACGTTATTATACTGTAGTTACATAATTATTATGTTCCTTCCAACAACCAACTATACTCCTAAAATCGATTAATGAAATTTACAAACACATGTGGCAGTCCGTGGATTCGAACCCAGGTGAAATAGGTGAAGTCCACGAACTTTAATGAGTGACTCTACCTACATACTTCTATAGAAGGTATAATTGTCCACGCACTCCTCATTTTCTATATTTGCCTTTCTATTAGCATGTTTGTCTGTTTGCTTGTCTGTCTGTCTGTTGTCGTTAAAAGAGGCCTTCCCTTTAGCTTACTAAAATCGTCAATGGAATGACTCCTTTCTCCGTTTTATTCTGGTTATCATTAGACAATTTTAATCGTATTAGAGAGATAAGAGCCAGAGGTTTGAGTTTGTATCGCAAATGTCCCTTCAGTTCCTTTCAGTATAACATGTCGCATTATTTAGTATTAATTGATTTTTTATTTTATTTTTTTCAGTTTAGGATTAATCTTTAGAACTTACAAGGTTAATTAAGATAGGTTTTGGATCATATGTGTCCTTTCTAAACTGAATGAAATCGTCTAATAATTGCCATAATACAATTAATAGTGGGTTTGGAATGGTTTAACAGTAGCTAGTATTAAGCATGCGTCATCTTAGTGAAAGGGTTAACTCTCTCTCCCTGGCTACCTTTCTATACACTATATATATACACTCTCTTTGATCACTCCACCACCACCACCACTACCACCACCATCATCATCTCCATTATAGGCAACCCTTTACTTTGATCCTTCCTTGCTTTCCTTCTTTCATCTATATCGCCTGCCTGCTCTCCCACACTCACGCTCACTCACTTTCTCACTCACTCTCTCTCTCTTTCACTCTCACTCACTTACACACACACACACTCTCGCTCTCACTCACTCTCTCTCTCTTTCCTTAAAGAGAATAACACACAAATGAGAGTAGAAACAAACCGAACAGGAAGAAAAGGAATAAAGAAGAGAGCTACCTTGGTTGGAGAGGTGACCGAGTACAAGGGGAGGGAAAAGGGGAGGGGGGGGGGGGGGAGAGAGAGAATGGGAGGGGGGCGGAGAATAGAGTAGAATACAGAATAAGTGGGAGTAAACTATGATATGTCAAAATAAAGTAAAATCACTATAGGGGTTTGCCAGGTACACTCACATAATAATAACTAACCCCATTTGAATCTGTATCGAACCCAGTCGAGTGAATGCAGTGCCATATGATACCTCATTTTATATTTTATATTTTTGTTTAGATTGGCTTAGTTTTTAAAGATTGAAATGGGTGTATACTCATTATGACTTCTGAGTGTACCGCACCGTATGAGGCAATACAGGGGATGGAATGGAACAGTACCATGGGTAATATAATGAATTCGTGGTACTTATTCTCATGTTCTGATAACTACGCCATTGATATTCCTGCCATAAAATATTTTGTTTTTAGATAGATAGGAAGATGGAACAGATAATTATGGTGAGACAAATAAAGCATAAAGAATTGAGTGAGAACCTAGTAGAAAAGTATTAAATGCTATCAGGATGGTAGGTATAACCTATGCTGTATACACTGCTGAATGTATTGTAAATGCCGTATGGTGTTTATAGTATTTTATAGTATTTGCTAGTACCGGTACTATGATTTAATATATATATATATATATATATATATATATATATATATATATATATATATATATATATATTTAATTATTTATATATAGTGTATAGTATATACTTGCATATATTCAGTATATATATACATATACGGTATGCATTATGTTGAGAGAGAGAGTATGGAAAAGAAGATAGAATAGCAGAGATGAAGAGAGGAAAGAAAGGAAGAGAAGGGAAGGGAAGGAAGGTGGATTGACTCATCTGAATGCCCCTCTCTCCCTAGCTCTTCACTAGAGTAAGTGGTCGCTACAGCAGGGCTCTTCAGGTGCCCTACTTCACAGAAGCACCAGGTGTGTGTGTCTGTGTCTGTGTGTGTGTGTGAAAGAGAGAGAGAGAGAGTGAGAGTTAGTGTGTGTATGTGAGAGAGAGAGATGAATGTTGATCAGTGAAAAGTAATACCGTACCTAGAAGACATTAAAGAGAAGGGAAGAACGGTATAATAAGAGCCAATATAGAGAGTTGCATTATTATGAATAGATTGCTAAAGAGAGATTGGAATATAGAAGTGTAAAGGGAATGGGCAATAATTACCCACGAAAGAAAGCAAAAACAAAGATGAAACAAGGAAAGCATTGTATTATAAACAAAAAGAAGGGTTAAAAATAGGAAAGTACGGTTATATGAAAGTAATATATAAGTGGAGATTGTAAACAATTTTTTTTATTTTTTTATTATAAAGTCTGTTTGGTTGGAATGCGAATAATAGCTATTTAGGGGAGGTTATTGGGTGTTTTTCCCAGAACCCCCTTCTACCTCATGTTTAGTCCCATTAATTTTGAATATTTAAGAATTTCGCTCCATTAGGTTGACAATTTTAAGATCTTCTGCCCCATTTATTTGCCAATATTAATACTTTCGTTCCATTTAAGTGTGGATTTTTTTCTAGCGAGGGATAGCGATCCTGCAATATACGAGGAACCAGCTGTTTTTTAACCGGAAAATACAAAAATTTACCTCGAAGGTGGATCTTGAGGGTGTTTTTAAAGCATGATTGAGGTCTAGAGAGCAAGCTAAAATAAAAACCCTCAATGTTACTATGGAGATAAAAGACAGATGAGGAAGGTTTATGGAGCGTGACCCAAATATATTGCTGGTAAGGAAGTGATTGAGGAGAAGGGTATAAATGATGATGCTGAATAGGAAGTGAACGGGGTAAGATATGTGGGTGAATAATGGTGATGGAAAATGCAGGTGATATTAACCCCTTCTGTACCGGCGACGTCTTGTTCATATTAGTCTAGCTATATTTAGACGATTATGTGCAGTTTAAGATGGGTCGGTGGTAGTAAAAAGGGTTAAGTGAGATAGTTCGAAGCCTGTTAATTGCTGGAGGTCCTTTATAAACTGAATAAAATCGTCTGATAGTAGCCAGAATAAACCTAAAAAGACGTAGCCGATACAGAAGGGGTTAACTGAAACGAAAAGTAGTATAGCCTACCCGGTACTTTATAAGAGTTGACGTAAATTAGGTGCTGGTGGAAAAGTAGACGACAAATTAGCCAAGAGGACAAACTGAAATACATAGCTCGAAAACATGGCAAAGGCAAGCAAAATCCTAAACAATGATTAAACAAAATATCATAGCAACCCACAAGAGGTCGGACCAGATAGTGTTAAATGTATAGCCACAATGAATGAGGAGGATGTCAGGCATAATTTACCGGTAATTTAGCCGTTATAAGAAGACTGAACCTAATGACCCATTCGACATAAAGAAGTCAGTGGAGATGTTACGATACCGGTACCAAAATTGTGATACCTTATGTTACCGGTACTAAAATTGTGTTACCTTATGTTACAGGTACTAAAATTGTGTTACCTTATGTTACAGGTACTAAAATTGTGTTACCTTATGTTACCAAAATTGTGTTACGGTACCTTACGTTATCAAAATACCTTATGTTACCAACATTGAGTTACATTAAATTACCAAAATTGTGTTACTTTGAGCTGCCATATTATGTCACCCCATCTATGTGTCATACTTAGCTAACGGGTACGGGCTTAGAACATACCGTAAGAATATAAGAAAATGGGAGTCTTCAGAAAGCCGATTGGCCCACACAAGGCAGATCCCTCTCACAGGTTGTTTTGTATATTATAAAAAGTTACAATGCTGAATAAAAACTAATAGGCTAACCTAAGAGCTAAACCAAAATGCCTTTCAAAATTTAGTCATTGGCTACCGATACCGAATGTAATTTTGTTTAGATGTTTATAGCTAACACTATCAATCAAATTATTCAGCTTGCAAAGTACCTCTCAGAAATAACAAATACATAAATTAAAACTTTATTTAAAACAAAATAACTACCCAAACAATCTGGTTATTTGTCATTAACCGGTATGTTTTATATCTACCACTAGGCAATTTTGTTGAGCTCAAGAACAAACTGTTAGTGAAAGGACTTAAATGGATACTAGGTAAGAGGCAAGGCGAGGCATGATACCCAGGAATGTGAGGGAGTTGAAGAGGACGGAACCAGTGAGAGAGAGAGAGAGCGAGAGTGTGAGTGTGAGTGTGAGTGTGAGTGAGAGAGAGAGAGAGAGAGATTGGAGAGGACGAGAGGGAGAGGGAGTCAATGAAAGAGAGAGAGAGAGAGAGAGATGGCGATTCGGGGCAGGGTTTATAGGGTGAGGAGATTTACACGTCCTTCACGAAATAGGAACTGAACAAAAACATACTTATTATTCTAAACGCACCACCCAAGAATCGAACCCAGGAGCTAGTGATCAACAAGTGGACGTGCTAGCCACTACACCACCAAGCCAGTGTAGTATAGTGGTAAGCAATGTCGCCTCTAGTTCATTTGGCATCAGGTTTATCTGTCCACCTATCGTGCCTCTGTTAGTTATGGTATATACGGTACCCGGTAGTGGACAATGTTTCGCATTTGTTTTTCAAGACACTTACGATTTATTTATTACATCGAAACGTTGATCAATTTAGATAAAGTACTCATATGTGACAACAAGTTACATAAAAGGTAGTCCTACTCGCATGATCCCTTTCTCATGTGTTTTTTTAACCTCTGTATGACCGCTTATGAATTATGCTTATATGCAGTAATAATGTGAAGAGCTCAAAATTGTTGCCAGATTATATTTGCCGATTACATTTTGCCGGAAAAAGTACTCGCGTAACATCGTCTTACGGGGAAGGGTATATTTATTGGTATATTTATTTAGTTATATGCAGTATTTATTACTATTTTAATTTCCTCGCTAGACCTCCTTCAAGCTTGAAAAAACATCCCCAAGATCCCCCTTCTAGATAAATGTTTAAAACAAATTCTGGCCGAAGACCGGTTCCTTCTAAATTACAGGCTCGCTATCGCTCGCCAGGGAAAAATCGAAAGCTATATGGCACGAATAGTCTTAATATTTATAAAACAATGGGGCAAATTACATAGAATTTCAAAACTAATGGGGCTAAACATGAGGGAGAAGGGGGGCCAGAAAAACCAACCACCTCCCCTGAAACTTGACTCCCCCCCCAAACAGTGTGTTGACGACTGGTTGTCCGGCGCCTGTATACTAGAGGGTGTCGCCGTAGTCAATGTTGCCAATTTAGCTACCTTCCCGCTAGATATAGAGCTATTTACTTCCATCTAGAGGCCAAGTTTTACATCTAGCGGCACGAATATTTGCGACGTTCTGTAATTTGAGCCATTTTAGAGTGATATGGCAGAGATTGTGCCATTATTCTAGCGATTATCGGCCTTTGTTTACTATCTAGCGGACTAGATTTGGTAACCCTGGGCCCGTAGTGGGGATTACTGTCACCGAGGAAGGGGTGGGTGAGGGGAGAGCTATTGTGGCGAGGGAGGAGGGGTGAGGAGGGCTGTCTATCAAAGTAGGAAGAGGGCCGGAGATGCACATAGTTCCTCGACGCTCACATACTGTACACACATGCATTACATACACTGCATTCCTACATCCACACATACATACAATCTTGGCTAGGAATACTTAAACTACTAATGATAAATAACAATACGGTGATCATTTAGTCCTTTGAGTACCAGAGACGTGTGTTATATACTGTATATATATATATATATTTTGTATTTAGACGATATTATGCAGCTTAGAAAGGATCTGTGGTACCGTAGTTAAAAGGGTTGGTTGAGATAGTTTCAAGCCTTACTATTGCTAGAGGTCCTTCCTAAGCTGAATATAATTGCCTATCAGTTGCCATAATATGATAGAAAGGACGTCCCTGGTATTGAACGGGTATATTGTTGCTGAAAAAAGTTCGCCTGGGTAGCAATATTGTGCCAGAAATTCCTGTTCACAGCTGTACATACATATATATCAGTACACGCACACACACACACTCATGATGATTGTTTACCTTTCATCGACTGTTGCATAACTCTGGAGGTATGCTGTCAGCCTTGCAGTGTGACAATATTTTTCCAAGAATAGGCTACCGGTATATTACAAATCCTAAAATATGATAGATCGCAGGAAAGGGATAACACTAACTCATCCGATATTTTGAGATGTTATTTATCTACCGGTATATATTTGTTCTTATTATTGATGATTTTGATAGTTCTTGACATTTTCGAGCAATTGGTACCGGTAATTAATTTGTCCCTTAGATTAAACAAAATAGCCTACGGTACCTCCCAAGACCCCATTCAAGGTAAAATATGCTCCCCTGACCCACTGCAAGCTAAATCTGTACATTTTTCGAATCCCGGTCAAAGACCAATTTCGCCTATATTGCACACTCGCTCACCCAGAAAATGTTGACAACCGGACGAGGGGAAGTGTCTTATAATGCCCTAACTAATGGGGCAAAATTATTTAGAATTGCAAAAGTAATGGAGGGAAACAGGAGTGTTAAAATAAACTCTAGGATAAGATAGGGTTAACAGTTAAGCCACTACCTAAACTATCTCTTTGCCCACCTCCTTTTTTTTTCTCTCTCCCTGTCTCTGGCTTGTATCCATTCGGCCCTTTCAGCCTACTGTTTTAAGACGTTTATTCCCATCCAGGTGTCGATTTTATTTCCTGGCGAGCGGGAGTGAGCCAGCATATATTTAACAAAATGACAGCAGGCTAAATTTGTAAAATTTTCGATAAAAATGTCTCCGGCGAAGCCGAATTTCTTCATACAATGCTGGCTCGCTATTGCTCGCCAGGAAGAAATCGACACCTGGATGGGGATTAACGTCTTAAAACAGTAGGCTGAATGGGGCCCAATGGATACAAACCAGAGAAAGAAAGAAAAGGAGATAAACAAAGCAGGTCACCCCCCTTAATAGCAAAAACGGCTGACGAAGGCCTCACACGCATACGTCTAGAGCTTCACAATCAGGTTTTAATGGGTTGTGTTCGAACAGTATTTTCTGACGGTATACCCAACCCTGTGTATACCAAGAGATGAAAGTAATGTACGGACAGTACGGTACACCCGGATTCCATAGTCCCAAGCCCACTCGTAAGAATTAGTGGATCCTCTAGTTTTTTTTATATGCAATTATATTTATCTGGATTGATATTTGGATATGACTTGCTTTTTAATGAATAGTATATACGGTGCAGTTTTGTAGTTGGTGTATAGACAATTATATTCTTAAATTCGCTTCCAGACATATACTTCCATAATTAGAAATAGGTGAAGTCCAGTGTGCTAGAGACTATGGCACCCGAATGTACCCGTATAACCAGACTTAGTATAATCCAAGGTATCCAAGATGGCGACCAATTGACAAGTATTGAGTGTGATTCTACCTATACCCGTCTAATGAGAGAGGAAATGAAGGAGTGTGAATTAATATATACAGTGACTTGGATGAACTGAAGTTGATTGATGGTAGGCAGCCCTGTACATAAGTTCGTCTTTCATTATTTTAATTGTATTTTTTTTTTTTTTTTTTGGCCGCCCTTCTTCCTCATCTTTAGCCACATTAGTTTGGGATTTTAGGACGTTCTGCCCATTACATTGGGGATTTTAAGACCTTTCACCCCACTTCCTTGTCTTTTTTAATATCTTCCGTATAATTTTGAAGGGAGTGTAAGAAACTGTTCTGGAAAGAAGTCAAGGAAGGTAGCAAGGGAAACAGTAAGGGTGTGAAAGATAAGAATGAGAGAATGCTAGCCGAGAAGCAAGAGAGAGTCGAAAGATGGAGGGAGTATTTCAACGAGTTGCTAAATGTACGGAATGAAGAGCCAGCAAACATAGTTGGATATGGTATGGGAGGGAGAAGAGGAGAAGTAGTGGAGGAGGAGGTGGGGATCAGGAGGTCAGAAGTGTGGGAAGCCATGAAAAGAGTAAGCTGGGGAAAGCACCAGGCACAGATGGAGTGTGTGGGAAAATGTTGAGGTAGGGTGGTGAGATAGTGATCGAATGGGTATGGAAAATGTGCAAACTAGCATGGGAGAAGGAGAGTGCACCCGATGACTGGAAGACTGGCATAATATATTGTCCCCCTATATAAGGGCAAATGGGAAAGAGGAGTGTGTGGTAACCACCGAGGAATATGTCTTTTAAGCGTAGTAGGGAAGGTGTACAGTAGGGTAGTGATTGAGAGAGTGAGAGTGAGATCGGAGAAATGGATAGGCGACGAGAAGGGAGGTTTTAGGAAGGGAAGAGGATGTGTAGATCAGATTTTTACCCTGAATTGTGTTGTGGAGAAATATCTGGAGAAGCAACAAAAGGTGTATGTTGCCTTTATGGACTTCGAGAAGGCCTATGACAGAGTGGATAGAGAAGGTATGTGGAAAGTACTTAGATTATACGGAGTAGATGGCAAGTTGCTGAAAGCAGTGAAGAGCATGTATGAGGGTGCAAAGGCGGCAGTACGTGTGGAGAATGAGCAGAGCGAGTTCTTTGACCTGAATGTTGGGTTGAAACAAGGATGTGTGATGTCCCCGGGGTTGTTTACTGTATATATGGATGGAGTCATGAAAGAAATACTAGGAAGAGCAGTGGATGTTGGTGTATCGCTGAAAAGTGAGGGAAATGAGTGGAAGCTGCCTATACTGTTGTTTGCGAATGATACAGTTATGATGAGCGATAATGAATGGGAGTTGCAGGGTCTGGTAAATGAGTTTGGAACAGTGTGCGAAAAACGGAATTTGAAGGTAAATGCGGGGAAGAGCAAGGTTATGGTCTTCGAAAGGGGTGAAGTCACAGAGTGTGAGGTGAAGTTGAACGGTCAGGCTATGAAGATCGTCAGCTCTTTTAAGTATCTGGGCAGTGTGTTGAGTAAAGATGGGACTATGGATGAAGAAGTGCGGGAGAGGGAGCAACAGGGGAAGAGGGTTGTAGGAATGTTGAAAGCAGTAACAAGAAATAGGGTGGTCAGTATGGAAGTGAAGAAGTCCTTGCATGACAGTGTGGTAATCCCGACACTAACTTACGGAAGCGAAGCATGGACGTTCGGGAAGAGACTCAGGCCAAGAGTGAGAGCGGTTGAAATGAGTTACTTGAGAAGTGCGTGCGGAGTTACATGGAGGGATAGACAGACGAATGAGGAAGTAAGAAGGAGGTGTGGTGTGGAGGTAGATGTGCTGGAAAGTGTGAAAAGGAACAACTTGAGATGGTTCGGCCATATGGAATGTATGGAAAGCGATAAAATGACTAAGAGGGTGTACGAGAGCGAGGTGAAAGGACAGAGAGGGAGAGGTTCACCGAAGGAGAGGTGGAAGGATGGAGTGAGGAAATTTATGTATGAAGGTGGTGCTGGTTGGGAGGAGGGGCGTCGACTGACTGGGGACAGAGGTGCATGGGGGCGGTTCGTTCGTGGCCATCCCTTCGGGGATCACGAAGTCAGGCAATAGATAGATAGATAGACAATTTAGGTGTCGTTTTTCTACTGGCGAGCGATAGCAAGCATGTAATTTAGGAGGAAACGGCCTTCGACCAGGAAATTTTTCTACCGAAAAATGTACACATTATTGTCTTGGGGTGAGAACAAACTTTGAAAAAAAAAAAAAAAAAAAACGTCTTAAATCAAATATGGTAAACTAGCCATTTCCTACGCGTTGGTTCAAACAGTCAAAGGTTTCCGGCGAACCAGCCTACTGTTTGCTGGAAACCTTTGATGACATATTTGTGAAATATTGTACATGAGTGGTATTAACCCGTGCAGTACCGGTGACGTCCTCTTCACTATATTCTGGAAACTATTAGATGATTTTATTCAGCTTATGAAGTACAAATACCCATTAAAAGGCTACAGACTATCTCAATGAATCCTTTTAGCTACCATATACCCTTCCTAAATTGTCTAAATGTAGCTAAAATCAAACAAAAAACCGTCGCCGGTGCAAAAAGGGTTAATTGGGACATTTGTAGGACGTGATTCAAGAAGTACCGGTACCCGTCACAGGCTACTAGAAACACGTGAAGACGCTCAATGAAAAGGTTGGTACCAATTATTGACCACTTGGGAGGTTCAGGCTATACTGAAGTTGGAGCCGTAAACATCGCTATCAAACATAATGCAATACAAATGGATACACATTTTATTGAATTGGGCTAGGGATAATCTAATTTATATATATCACTCCCAACACCAAACACCTCCCACTGAAATTAATGAAAGCATTAAGATTCACCCGGGATTCGAACCTGGGTTACCACATACAGATCTTAAACACTCAAACCATTACATCATCAAGCCAGTTAAAGGTTTGAGAAGAGTAAACCAGTAAATAAGGATGGACATTTACAGTCCATTAAATTTTGCTCTTGACATTTTTCAGTTGCAAGAGGTTGGTAGTCATGATTTATTGCCTAATTATAATGAACAGTACATAGCCTAGGTGTGGGTACGGTGGGAGGGTGAAGAGTGAAGGATGATGAGAGGGTGGGTGGGTTGGCTGTGGGTGAGGGTGGGTTGATGGTGAGTGTGGGTGTTGAGAGGGAGGGTGGGGGTGGGGTGAGTGTGGAGAGGATGGGTGTGGGTGGGGGTGAGGGTGGGGGTGGGGTGGGTGGGGTGGGGGGGGGTGTGGAGTGGGTAGGCGGGGGTGTGTGTGGGTGTGGAGAGGGAGGGTGGGTGGGGTGGATGTGGAGAGGGTGGGTGGGGATGGGCTGAGGGTGGGGGTGGGAGGGGTGAGGGTGGGTGTGGAGAGGGCGAGGGTTGGTGGGGTGTTGTTTAGCCACGGAGGTTTAACCATTCAACGGGATGACGCCTTTTCTTTTCTTTTTGTGCAATAATTGACGATTTGACTTAGGAAAGGTGTCTTGGAATCGAAAAAATATACGCTACCGGTATCTCTTGAACTCTACTCCCCACAGACCCTTCATAAGATGAATGGATTGGTCATTAATTTAGTAGCAACTACTATTATAGATTAAATGCCAGACTGTCTAGTAAGGACTGCAGTCTTTGTAATCTGTGTACCGGTATTGATGTAATTATATGCAACACACACACACACAGATTGATTGTAAAGTAACTAAGACAGGACAACACGAGCGCTGCTCAATTCCTGTAAACTACAAATAGGTAAATACAAATAGGTAAATACACAGAGTTTGAAATTACTTGAACTCAATTCCGTCTCTTCTACTGACGCCGATGATTGAGTTGCCCTGTGGATGGGGTGAGAGAGACCTGGCCCAATTCGAGGAGGCAGCTCTCGTTCCGCCAAGATGCGCTGACCAGGTGTTTTCACGGGGAGCTTACTGAGGGCCTTCTTGTAGCGGTACGCTGGAATTTCCTAACATCGCTGGTAGATCTTTGAAGATTCGTGGCCCTCTGCCGACGACGTTCACGGGAACATAGGAGCACTGATAACGTCAATCTGTCACACTGACTAGATAGAATTTAACCACCTGTATCAGCGAACAAACCAAACTGACAAGCTACAGAAATTCTATTGATTACAGACGCAGGTAAGAACAACACATTTCTGACCAATGCAACTAGATAGTATGAACACTCTAGAACATAATCTTAGCATACCGGTAATGGTTTCAAATCTATCCCGAACTGAATCAAATCATCTCATTAATGTTTTGCCTATCAAACTGTGTATATTCGGATGTTCATTTAGGATTTTCGAGGGTTCACAATGGATCAAAATTTATGTTTTATAGTCTCATGTCAAATAAGAGACAAATGTGATAAAGAGAAGCCTCTTCTCGTACCCATGTAGGCTA